>JARQOD010000002.1:42596474-42637732 GCA_033576555.1 Oophaga sylvatica | reverse complement strand
AAAAAAAATAAAATTGTTATGTGTCGCCATTTTGTGAAAGCCATTTTAATTTTCTCATCGATGGAGCTGTGTCATGGATTTTTTTTTTTGCGTGACTTACATACGCAGCTGTACTACGAGATGTTTTTAGTTTTAGGAAAAGAAAAACGACTAAACAATTGTTAAATATGCTTAAAAAAACATGATTCTTGCTGCAATTAAACTCCTAGACCACGCTGATACTTGTAGTTCAACAGATGCGACACATACCCCTGTATATGGGTACCGTATAATATTCCAGAAAGACACAATATACCATTCCATGCAGGAATAATATTTTATATTAAAGGGAATCTGTCACCCTAAATTGGCGGGATATTTAAATGATGGCAGTCAGGGTCAGATGGGCGGTGTTTTGGGTACTTGCCTTAACATGTTGTTCGCCGCTGTCTCCATTACTTCTGGGAATTGTAGTCGTCGCCCTCCATATAACGCGCCTGCACATTGCAATCTTGAATTGCGCACGCGCAGTATGCTTTGCACGCAATTGCAATGCGCAGGCGCGTTATATGGAGGGCAACGACTACAATTCCCAGAAATAATGGAGACAGCGGCGAACAACATGTTAAGGCAAGTACCCAAAACACCGCCCATCTGACCTGACTGCCATCATTTAAATATCCCGCCAATTTAGGGTGACAGATTCCCTTTAATGAAGTCTAAGGCTAGGTTCACACTAGGCCTTTTTGCACCTTTTCCTATGCAAATTTTTCAGCTGCGTTTTACAGTATCACCAAAGTCTAAGAAATTTCAGAAATCTCATGCACACATTGTTTTTTTTGTTATCAGGATTTGTGCTTTGCATGGCTTTTTGTATGTAGAGCATATCACTTCTCTCAGCAATTTTTTAGCGTTTTTTTACCTTATTGAAATGAACGGGTGGTGAAAAAACACCCAAAATTGCACCAAAAAACGCAGATATCAGATTTTGCTGCATTTTTTGTGCCAAAACCTGATTCTATCGAATATAACTTTTTTTTTTAACACAAAATATATCAGCATGCACAAGAGACAAAAACACCGCAAAAAAAAAAAGTACAAAAAAAACGCAGCAAAAAACAAGGAACAAAATGCTTTTGCTCTGCAGCTTCTTTCCTGCCAAGAGATCAGGTTTTGCTGCAGAAAAAAAACGCTGAAAAAACGCTCAATGTGAACTTACCCTAAGGCCGGGGTCACACTTGCAACTGCAATTCGAGAAACTCGCGCCTCAATACCCGGCATTGCCGCCGGTATTCGGGACAGGAGTGTGCGGCTGCATGTATTTCTATGCAGTTGAGCGCTCCGGTCCCGAGTGCCGGCGGCAGTGCCGGGTATTGAGGCGAGTTTCTCGCACTGCAGTTGCAAGTGTTGACCCCGGCCTAAGGCTGAGCTTTTGATGTTGCAGATTTTCTGCACCCACCCAAGTTACATGCATCTTTTCAAAAAAGCTAATCAAAAACTCATCGTGGGAACATAGCCTTAGGCAAGTCTAAAAAACCGCATAACACAATGCTGTAGATATAGACTATATATAAAAGGCATTATAGTTAATGTAAAGGTAACCAACCTCGGGTTTCTGTAGCTCAGTTTCCTGCAGAAGGTATTGATAAAAAAGTTAGGTAAAGTTTGAAGCAGACAGAGTTTCTGTCTCGAAGTTCTCCTCCGCCTCCAGCCCAGGAGTGGAAGATATTTTAAGACAGCCAAATATCAGAGAGGCAAAATGCATTCACATGTTTGGCCGTGTCGCACATTCCAGCCCACTGTAGCCACATACTCTGCTAATTTTACTCCTTCGCTCTGCATCTACAAGCCTCTAGAAGAATAAAGAAGAGGAAATGACAGCCGACGTCAGACTCATTGATGCAAATGCATTTTGCGACACAAAGAAACATTTAAAAAAAAAATGTTTCAAGAGTCAGCGGAGAGACGGCAACTGGAAAATCATATTTGTAAGATGGTAATAAATGCAGGTTTCTATAAAAAAAAATGGCACTCTGCAAATCCGGGAGAGGAGTCTGACACTGGCAAAAGGACTTGTCAGAACAAAGGGCTGGATCCAAGCAAATGCAGAGGGTAGGGATATAGTCACAAGCATTTTAAGGCATTTTTAAGAGGATTCAGGTTTTTAGGTGTTTTTCACCATTGTTTTTGCGACTTTTAACTTGACAGTGTCAAGTTTGGAGCAGGTTCCATGAGGAATCTGAAGAAAAAATGCGACAAATCCTTTTTTTTCATAGCAAGGTTATGAAAAAAAACCTCTATTTCCCATTGTCATAAATAAGAATCATATTTAACCCCTTAACTCCCGAGACTCTTTTCACCTTCCTGGCCAGGTCAAATTTTACAATTCTGACCACTGTCACTTTATGGGGTAATAACTCTGCAACGTTTAAATCCCACTGATTCTGAGATTGTTTTTTTTTGTACTTCATGTTAGTGGTAAATTTAGGTCAATATTTTTTAGGTTTATTTGTGAAAATATTGGAATTTTGGTGAAAATTTTGAAAATTTTGCAATTTTCAAACTTTTAATTTCTATGGCCTTAAATCAGATAGTTATGTTACACAAAATAGTCATGTCTACATTATGTCAACATCATTGTTGAAGCATAGCTTTTTTTTTGAAAGTTAATAAGTGATTTTTAGTATCTCCACTAAAATTTACAAAATTTGAAGTGATTTTGAGGGCCTATAAGACAGAAAATACCCAAAAAGTGACATCATTTTAAAAACTGCAGCCCTAAAAAAGTTCAAAACCACATTCAAGACGTTTATTAATCCTTCGGGTGCTTCGCATGAATTATGTAATATGTAAGAAAAAAAATCTAAATGTTACTTTTTTTCCAACAAAATGTTGCTTTAGCCCCAAATTTGGGATCTTCACAAGGTTACAGAGAGAAAATGGTTTAGTTCATATTCTCCTAAGTATACTGATACCACATACAGTATGTGGTGGGAAACCACTGTTTTGGTGCATGGCAGGGCTCGGAAGAGAGGGAGAACTATTTGGTGCAAAATTGGCTGGAATAGATAATGAACGCTATGTCATGTTTACAGAGCCCCTGATGTGCCTAAACAGTGGAACCCCCCCCACAAATGACCCATTTTGTAAACTATGTCCCTCAAGGAATTTGTGGAGTACTAGAAGCAGCGCAACACGGCACACATATCCCGTATGGAGGCCCACTCGTTGGTTGTGAAGTAGTTTTGTTCCGCAGGGCGATTCTCCAGTGTGTGTTGCTACTCAAACTCCAGTATCACCTGCTGCTGCTCGCAGAGTCTCTCCAGGATGTGTAAGGTGAAATTCTACCTTGTGGGTTTGTCTCGACCCGCCACCACAATTGTGGATTACCAGGGCAATGGGGTACTCAGAGCCGAGCCCATGGAAGTCTATGGGGATTTGTCACAGGTAGCTGTGGCTCGGTCTGTGGCCCTGGCGGTCTGGCGTATGTTGGGGGGTATATTTACAGGGGATATATATATACAGTTCGTGACGCCACCTGTAGTCTTCTGGTAATTTGTACCAGCGCTGCTGTAGATCTCTGAGGGGATGGTGAGGCAGCTAGATGTCGGGTCCCCTACAGGTGGGACTGGTCCCTCAAAGTCTATGAAGTTAGTGAAGTCGGGTGCAGATAAATAACACAGTCTCACACGGTCAGCGTCTTTCCATACCTTTACTTGTAAGATGTTCAGGCAGGTCCCAGGGAGGCTGATCCAAGGAGAGTGTATTTTGAGACAGCAGCTGGACAAGTTAGGGGCCTCCTTTACTTTCAAACACGATGAGTACAACCAGCCTGAAGCGTAGTTCCCTCAATAACTCCAGCTAATCCATAGCTGTACTGCCCAGTCAGTTTTGTGGTCGGAGCCTTCCTGTGAGAAAGCTGAATTCCTGTCTTGTCCTGCAGAGACTCAAGGTCCTCACTTCCCCTGACCCCAGTTACGTACTGACTATTTGGGGCTGTTTGCCGCGACCTAAGGTCCGGTAAATCTCTGGTTTTCTTACCACTATGCTTGAAGCTAATAGTGATCCTTCGGTCCCCAGTGACCGGTAGCAATGTGCAGGACTTCTTCAATCCAAAAGCACTTTTCAAATATTCTTTCCACTGTGCCTTTCGCCTTGTCCTCGCTTGTAGCATAAACACTCACACTTGCAAAAAGTCGTATAGTCACTCCCTTCTTCTCTTCCTTTAGAGTTAGTTAACAGATTCTCAGTTATCCACTAGGCAGGAGCACGTCTCTGAACCTTTCACTGTCCTTGAGACAGGTGACTGAAGTATTTCTGCACTAAGCTTCTTCTTTCTTTGTCAATGTATTCAGGTGAGGTGCAGCTCTGACTAGGCTGAGGTGAACTAGACCACCTGTACTAGCCTCCACTTTCTGAACTGATGATAGAGCAGGCTGGACGACTTCCTCCCTCCAGCTAGACTCCACACGTCTGCTCTGTCCGAAGACAGGAAACTGACTGACTCTAAAATCACTCAACCAATATACACCCTGACCACTCCCTAACAAGTAACTACACTACCCTAAGGGTGTGTCTAGTGTATGTTGAGTGAATGGGTATTGAGCATTAAACCGCTGTCTCGCCACACACTCTCCAGGGTACTGCGTGTGCCTAACACCAGGGCTACACATTCCCCCATGGTAAAAGACAGCACTCCCGGGCTGTAAAATACAAAGAGACAGTTTTGTTTATGCATTAAAACATCAACATTAAACATTAATTCGTCCCATCGGGGAGGTGAGGATGTCTTGAACGTTGCAAAACAAAAACATTATATAGAGAAAAATACAAATATTAAATAGCATTCAATAAATATACAGTATTCTTGTGAAGGACCCGCACCAAACCTTCAACGTGGGTCCTGGGTGGGCTGCAGGACATCCGAATGCAGACCTCACTCAGTGCCACACCACACGGGTTTTTGTATTCAGAGGTAGTTGTGCTGGTTTTATGTAAAACCAAGATAAAGCACCGAAGCGCAACTATATACAAATAAGTTCTGGGCTGGCACAGTCCTCAACCTCAAAGTCCATTGTTAAACGAAGACACAGATATAATATCACGTTATAATAATACTAAAGTGCAAACTTTTTCTGGTTACCCAGCCGGGCATTCTACTGTTAGAAATATATATATATATTATATACGTTATACTCTTCAACTTGTGCAAAAATTTGTAAACATACTTAAACTTTCTACAACTTTACTTATGGTAGACCCTATAGGGATCTCACCGATTCTTCTTTACTATTTATTCATTTACTTCAAATATATTTTCCACCCCGGGGGCTGGAACAATGCGATGGTCCCTAGATCCCATTACTAACAAGTCATGCGCTGCTATTAGGGTCTGGGTCGCCACAGTTCTCGTGCGAACCTCTAGGGGCGCAACGGGTACATTCTCCTCACGAGACACCGATTGCGTTTCAATCACAGTTAACGATATGGACCGTGTCATGGATTGCGATTGAGACTGGGTCGCATGTTGCGATGTAGAGGTGGCTTTCCTTTGCGATGAACCTGCAGGGGGCGATGCTGGGGCACGGCCGGATACTGCTTGAGCTGGAGACGGGGACGCTGCGGTAGTGATGACGTTACCTGCGTCTGGGACGGGGTCACGGACGATGGTGACGTTAAGGGCATACCATCCCTTCATTCCCCAGTGCCGTGTGTACGTGACAATGTCTCCATTTACTAAGTCCCTCCCGGGATGGCCTTGCGGTAGGTGGGATTCTACGTCCCTGCGACTAACAAAGACCCCTGGGTAGAGGCCCGGTTCACGGATGAAGCCCCAGCCCTTCCGGAGCTGGAACTCAGTCACACACCCTGCCGCCGCGGTTCCCTCAGGGTACCTTTCTCTCTTCGGACACTCTCCTTGTCCGCGATCAGCTCTGCATGCTGCCGCTGACGGTTCCGCTGAGCTTCCCACTCTTCCTCCTGCTGGCGTTTCTGCTTCTCCTCACGACGCTGCCACTCATATTCCCACTGGGCGGTATAGGCGACGTCATCCAGGCGCGCCATCTCGTCCCAGTCGACGTCTGGTAACGACGGACAGGACCCCTCCGGTGTCCCTGCCGGGGACCGATCATCTGCTGCGGCCTCCTGGCCGGGCGGGCGTTCCGGAACTGGCGGTACCTCCTCAACCTCCTTCGCCTCCACCGCTTCACCGGTGGGATCAGGATCGGTACTTTCGGGGGCAGCCTCCGGTTGCTCCTTCGCCTTGGGCAGCAGAATCTTCGGTAACTCGAATCGTGGGGGTCGTTGAGGGGAGAGATCACCGCGTCCCACAGCCTCCGCTGCTCCAGGGTACGCCGGCGTCTCTCGATCTCTTCAAATCCAGGTTGGTGCTGGACCATCTTCTTCAGGCGTGCATTTTCTTCCTGAATTTCTAGCAACGCCTGCTGCAGGTGCAGGACCACGGATAACTCCGGTGCTGGTGGCAGCTTGGCTGGGGCACGGGGCCTGCCTTCCTCCGCTTCCCTGCTCGGCTGCACACGTCCTGCTTCCATGATGTTCCAGAAGATTCTTTCTTCTTCCTCCAGAGACATCCGGTCTCTTCCGTGGAGGCGGGGTTTGCGTCTCCTCCTCCTCGCAGGGAAGGTGAAAAGGAGGCGGACCTCCTTTGCTGTAGGGCAGGATCGCATGTTGTAATAGCACTTTGAGAGGGCAGGCATTTTCTTCGCGCCACTGGGGGTAGACGCCCACGAAGGTACGCCCACCTTCTTCTCCAGCGCCTGAGGGCGCGAATATGGCGACAAAGATGGCGATTTTTGGCGCCAAAAGTGCAAACAGTCCTTTTCACAAAAACAATTCCATAGGCACACAGGGCTCGCAATTTTGCGAGTTTCGCATCCTGTTCGTGACGCCAATTTTTGTCTCGACCCGCCACCACAATTGTGGATTACCAGGGCAATGGGGTACTCAGAGCCGAGCCCATGGAAGTCTATGGGGATTTGTCACAGGTAGCTGTGGCTCGGTCTGTGGCCCTGGCGGTCTGGCGTATGTTGGGGGGTATATTTACAGGGGATATATATATACAGTTCGTGACGCCACCTGTAGTCTTCTGGTAATTTGTACCAGCGCTGCTGTAGATCTCTGAGGGGATGGTGAGGCAGCTAGATGTCGGGTCCCCTACAGGTGGGACTGGTCCCTCAAAGTCTATGAAGTTAGTGAAGTCGGGTGCAGATAAATAACACAGTCTCACACGGTCAGCGTCTTTCCATACCTTTACTTGTAAGATGTTCAGGCAGGTCCCAGGGAGGCTGATCCAAGGAGAGTGTATTTTGAGACAGCAGCTGGACAAGTTAGGGGCCTCCTTTACTTTCAAACACGATGAGTACAACCAGCCTGAAGCGTAGTTCCCTCAATAACTCCAGCTAATCCATAGCTGTACTGCCCAGTCAGTTTTGTGGTCGGAGCCTTCCTGTGAGAAAGCTGAATTCCTGTCTTGTCCTGCAGAGACTCAAGGTCCTCACTTCCCCTGACCCCAGTTACGTACTGACTATTTGGGCTGTTTGCCGCGACCTAAGGTCCGGTAAATCTCTGGTTTTCTTACCACTATGCTTGAAGCTAATAGTGATCCTTCGGTCCCCAGTGACCGGTAGCAATGTGCAGGACTTCTTCAATCCAAAAGCACTTTTCAAATATTCTTTCCACTGTGCCTTTCGCCTTGTCCTCGCTTGTAGCATAAACACTCACACTTGCAAAAAGTCGTATAGTCACTCCCTTCTTCTCTTCCTTTAGAGTTAGTTAACAGATTCTCAGTTATCCACTAGGCAGGAGCACGTCTCTGAACCTTTCACTGTCCTTGAGACAGGTGACTGAAGTATTTCTGCACTAAGCTTCTTCTTTCTTTGTCAATGTATTCAGGTGAGGTGCAGCTCTGACTAGGCTGAGGTGAACTAGACCACCTGTACTAGCCTCCACTTTCTGAACTGATGATAGAGCAGGCTGGACGACTTCCTCCCTCCAGCTAGACTCCACACGTCTGCTCTGTCCGAAGACAGGAAACTGACTCTAAAATCACTCAACCAATATACACCCTGACCACTCCCTAACAAGTAACTACACTACCCTAAGGGTGTGTCTAGTGTATGTTGAGTGAATGGGTATTGAGCATTAAACCGCTGTCTCGCCACACACTCTCCAGGGTACTGCGTGTGCCTAACACCAGGGCTACACAGGTTCGTCACATGAGGCGGTGAGTGGGAAGGCAGAAGTGAAGCTGCAGCGCAGACAGGTGAGCAGCACCAGGGTGAGAACGCCGAAAGCGCACACAGATGGCCCGGATTTTCAGCAGCAGCTCTGACATTTCTGTGTAATTTTTAAGGACGCTCTGCACTACCAAATTCAGCAAATATGTCAGGCAAGGTATGTCCGTCAAACTGGCTAGGCCCAGAGTTGCTACAAGATTTTGCCTGTTATTGCACACCCCAAAGATTGGCTTGAGGTTTGGCAGCACCAAGCACACATCTGTCTGCTCTTTGATCCTAACCCACAGCTCCTGCCTGGTGTGGGATTTTTCCCACAAACAGATGAGTTTCCGAACAGCCTGCTGCAGTTAACCCCTCGCTGTGCTGAACTTGGTGGTGCAGATGTTACACTGAACGGATGCAGTGGCATTGGAAGAAGCAGAGTAGGAGGAGGTAATATGGACAGAGAAGCATTCAAAAACATCCAGCAATCCTCTGTGGTAGTAGGACACGCACCAAAATGCTTTTTGTCTCAGACCCAGACACATTTACTTACTAGGCAATTAGCGAGATATAACATCTCTGCCCGTACTTACTGGTCCATGCATCAGTGGTTATGTGGACCTTTACACTGATCGCGTTGCACCGTACATACCTGATTTTGTCTGCAACGTGATGAAAAAGTAGTGTCAGCTGGGAACCACATAACACCGCATTGTTATCCCTTTAGAAATCACTTGTGAAGCCACATGTAGAATATGGGATCCAGTGTTCTGGGGATTAACAGCTGAACGCTTCAATGGGACGGTGTGGAGATGCTTGGGGACACTGGTGCTGGTGCTGTTACATCCTGTCTTTGCAGGGAGCCAGGTGGTCCTGTTGCTCTGGAAGGGAAGGAAGAAGCCGAGACTGCAGCAGAAGAAAGAGCAGGAGGAGGCTCAGATATAGCCTGTTTTTTTAGGTGTGTACTCCACTGCAGCTCGTACTTTGCATTCAGATTCCTCGTCACTCAAGTGGTGCTCAGGTTAAGAATATTTATGCCTCTCTTTAGTCTCTGATGGCACAGTGTCCAACCCATTGGTTGGGAGCTCCTTTGAGCTGGCTTTGGTGTGTTCAGTTCGATAGCACAGTGGCCAGTAGCAGTTGACGTACTGGCAAGGGAATGCCTGTAGTGTTTTTGCACCCTGCTCTCTCTTTTGCTGTGCATCTTGACCACCACCTCTTCCTCCAAACTGCCTATGTCACTCGGATGGCTTTGACTCCTTGTGGGATATTGGACCTCATCATCCCCATCGCATCATACACATATCTCCAGTCTGTCTGTATCTCTGCTGTCCTACTAACCCACTTCCGTCCTCCATACTCATCAACTTCTCCCCTTTGCAAATCCCTTCATTGTCTCCCAATTTCACAACGTATCCACTTCAAGCTACTAACACTGACCTATAAAGCTGTCCATACTCTCCCTCCCCCTATATCTCTGAACTAATTTCCTGATATCTACCACCACATAATCTCTGGTCCTCCCAAGACCACCATCTCTCCTCCACACTATACTCCTCATTCAATCGCCTGCAAGACTTCTACCAAGTATCCCCCATCCTGTAGAATCCTATGACCCAACACATCCGATTGCCCACTACATTCGGAACTTTCAAGCGGAACTTGAAAACCCATTTTTTTTCAGAACAATTTACAGCCTGCAGTGACTCCGCTGCCAACTCACCAACACCAGAGCTAATGCAACCCCTGAACTTACTGTCTTCCCCATTATCCTGTAGAATGTAAGGCCGTAAAGGTAGGGGCCTCCCATCTTCATAACTGTCTGTCACTATTCGTTTGTTCATTGTAATTTCTATTTGTGTTTTGTATGTAACCCCTCCTTATGTACAGCACCATGGAATCAATGGTGCTCTAAAAAAAATTATAACAATAACCCTCTGCATGATGTTCTACCAAGTCCTCACCTTTGCCCGCCTTACCGGACTACACACAGCAGAAAAATGCAGCAGTTGGCACCAATGTATCATCATCATGAGATAACCAAGAATTGAAGCTCGAGGGAGATAATTTGAATATTCCTGGTGTATCCTGGAAGAATGAAGAGTCACAGGAAGTGTGAGGATCTTTGGGTGTAGCTGGATTGAGGAAATCATCAAATCACGAGCCTGACGGGGCATGAATCTTTATGCCGATTCCACAGAAATTTGTTTTGTTCAACATGGAGTTGATTACCCATATGTTGTGCTGCAATGTGTGCTATATGTTTACAGACTTGTCAGAGGAAAATACAAACTTTATGTGCTAGAAATGCAACATAACTTGTGACTCTGCTAAAGGAAAAGGTGCAAAGTCTTCAGGAGAGAATAGCTACACTAAAGCTCATCAAAGAAAATGAGGATTTCCTTGACAGAACAGAATATTCTCTTCAGAATGTTTCAAGAGAAGAACCTTTCAGTGTTCCTGCAGAAGAAGAAAATTGGAAGAATGTGACCCAAAGAAGCAGGAGGATGAAGAGGCAATCAGCACCCATACGCTGAAGAACTGCTAACAGGCTCTCACGCAGGACAAGTATGAAAATGTACATCAAAAAAGTGCTTTTCCCACAAAGGACACCTCAGTAAATAATCAGAAGCCTCTTGAATTGAGAAAAGAAGCGCTGTGGTGAAGAAGGAAATTAGAATGGTGGATGAACATGGACCAAGGAGATTGAACAGCATTCTACAGGTGAACCACTGGCTACATTGACGTGTACAACGTTTTGGGTTTCTTGACCATGGAGTGAATTACCTATATGACAGGCTACTTGCTAGAGATGGGTTGCATCTTACAAAAACACAAAAACGCATATTTGGTAGACGCTTTGCTACACTCATCAGGAGAGCTTTAAACTAGAGTAATATGGGATGGGAAATATACGGCCAGGAAAAAATTAGCTGCTAATGAATTCTTTTGAGAAACCTGTTATTAGAAGTGGAAATAAAGAACAAAAACAACAAACTCTGAATGAAAATAGAGGAGCAAGAGAAACTAATAACAAACTAAAAATGTGTCTATACAAATGCACAGAGCATAGGAAACAAACAAGGATAATTGGAGCTGCTAACACAGGAAGAGAGATATGATGTCAAGGCATCACTGAAACTTGGTGTGATGATACAAACGATTGGAATACAAACCTTAACCCCTTTCCGAGATCAGGTGTAATAGTACCCCGATGTCGGACTCCCTCCCTTTGATGTGGGCTCAGGCTCTAAGCCCACATCTTTTGCGGCACATGTCAGCTGTTTTGAACAGCTCTAACAGCCGCAGGTGAAATAGTGATCCACCCGCGGCTGTTAACTAGTTAAATGCCGCTGTCAATCTCTGACAGCGGCATTTAACTTGCGCTTCCGGCAAGCGCGCCAGAAATCCCGCCCATTGGTGACCCCGTCACGTGATCGCGGGTCACCGATGGGTTGGCATGACAACCAGAGGTCTCCAGCAAACCTCTATGGTTGTCATCAGAGCAAAGGGAGCAGGCAAAACAGATGGTCAGAATGAGCAAAATGATTCACAAGCAGAACTCAAGGCACAGAGAGACAAACCACACAGCAGAATGTACGTTTGGCAGAGATCAGGGACTGACAGCCCAGCTAAGTAGCTGTGCATATCAACTGGGAAAAAGGACACCTGAAGACAGCCCAAAACCTCTCAGTTTCAGATTGACCGTCTGAGCCATCAATCAATACACTGACAGCTCAGCACACCCCTGCATCAGACTGGATGACTGAGCTGTCAATCAAAGTACTGACAGCTTCAGCACGCCCCTGCACCAGACTGGACAGCTGAGCTGACAGTAACTGCGTCCTTGACACATTGCCTCTTGGAATAGTGAAAAATAAACTTCTAATGCTTCCATGAGCAATTAGAGTCTTATATAGAGGTGCAGGAGGGTCAAGTTGACTTGCTCCGTATTACTGTTCTGTATGACTCCTCAGTTTCCAGTCCTTTATTCCTGTTTAAACCAAATATTTCCATATTTATACAGGGTGAAAAATGTACAAAGATCTACAGTAAAGCAAGAGTGTAGAAATACAGTAAATCAGGAGTCATAGGGGGCTGAATGGGAAAAGACATCATGCAGATATTACGTAGATATATGAAAATCTATAAAAAGTTATTTATATCCTGTGCTAAGCAATATACAGTATATGTTAACATAGTCCTGAATATATAATGGTGGGACCCTATCAAAGGAGGAAAATAATGTGTTTGATCATCCTTTATTATATCTGATGCTGCCGCTATCTTTATTATGAAGGTAAGTCTATGTGACGGAGAACCTGAAGAAGCAAAATTAGAGATATTATCCAGTATTGGCGAAAAATGTTATTTTCTCCTGCATCCAATCTTAAAAGATTTTTGGCTCAATGCTGATCCGCTAGATTGCTTTCTTATTTCATCAGTACCTAGGATCCACAAATTTTGGTAATTTAAAAGGTTCATTACGTTCAGATATTTAATCTCATTTCACAGATAATGTGATAAACAATTTGCAAATCATTCAATTTAAAAATTATGTTGTGTTATTCCCTGAAAAATCACTCCAAAGTTACTTTGTGTCTCCCCTCTGTATAACTTGCTCTCCACTGCCCGTTGTCAAGTGTAATCCATCTCTAACAGTAGAGACACCAAGATGGATAACAGGAAGTGGGTGATGTGTCTTTGTCTCTCAACAGGAAGTAGAGGGAGGGTCTTTGTCTCAACAGGAAGTAGAAGGAGGGTCTTTGTCTCTCAAAAGGAAGTAGAAGGAGGGTTTTTGTCTCTCCGCTGCTGCTCTTTCTGCTGTCTGTCAAATTGCATACAGGCATAACAAATAGACAGGCTTTTAGTCCAGAGCAGGGTAGTCCTGGTCCATGGTAGGAGCAATGCAAGCTGGATAGAGATGGGAAGATAGTTAAAGTACCTAAAGTGCTTAGAGAATGTTGATTAAGTCACCTAAACACTAAAGGCACATATTGGCGACAGGTCAAATATGTAATGGATTAGAAAAATATGGCCGCTTTCTTCCGGAAACACCACTCCTGTCCATGGGATGAGTCCAATATTGTAGCTCTGTTCCACTGGAGTGAATGAATCTGAGCTGTAGCACCACACACAACCCTTGCACAGGTGTAAAACTGGTTTTCTCCATCTATGTATACTGTTGGCAAATATACTCCTTTTCTAAGAAAAGGACATAATTCATAACAGGACATGAGAAACTAAGGGTTCAATTCATTATTGCATTTACATTTTTTTTGTCTAGCTTTTAGTATTTTTTGCTCATTTTTCATTTGCACCTAATTCTTTTTATTAATTTTCACCTTTTTTAAAGTCTATTTTATATGAGTTCGCCTGTTTATGTTTGCCATTGTGGATGGAATTTGGGGTTTCCAGATGTGACCTTTGTGTCCTCTTGCAGCAATTTTATGTACTCCTAGAATTTTTGCTTAAATTATGCAATAAATTTTAGCGGAAAATGCAAATTTTTGCCCTCAAAGTTGTAAAACAGTTAGGTATAAAGGACATTTTATGTGCAAAATTCATGAACCACGTGTGCCAGTTTGAAGAATTTGGTGCTAAAAAAAATTTCAATGAACACAAGACAAATAAAAAAAGAAAAGTGACTTAAAAAAACCCGCAAATGATGAATCGACCCAATAAGACTGAAATAAGCATTACTGAAAATTTGAAAATTTTTCCTAGGGCCAACAACAAGAAGCAAAATCTCCAAGTTTATTCTAAATTTAACAAATTAATTTCTATCGGGGGTGGACATATCATTGGTGCAACCTGTACAGCCACAGATGGGACCAAGAAGTAAGAGGCCCCACATCTCTATCCAAAGCAGCTGGATTTGTGCATTATGTTGAGTTATTGGATGGCAAAAAGGCCAAAATATTGTTCTTGCAACTAATTTTTCTCTAAGGCAAATGTAAGCAATGTATCTCCTCTGCAGATAAAAACTCTAACACGATGCAAACAATATAGTAAAATTGATGTTATCCCCGGTCAGGGAAGAAGTCTCTTTCCACCAATTAAGGTTATAACCAGAGCCCTGTGAGCTCCGCAGGAACTTCTAGTTACTTCCATTACAAGCCGGGGTGCTCCATTAAGCCAACCACATGCAGATTATTCAGGCAAGTTCAGCCAGTTAGGGATCCTCTGATTAATCGCATATATCATTTTATATGATAAGCGAATAACGAAAAATGCAGAGAAAGACGTTTTACAAGTTCAGTTCATGATTGCGGTAAAACAAAAGGATAAAGTACCGTAAGCTGCATGAAGTTACTTGGGGTTTTGAAAAACTTTTTTTTTTTCAGTAATAAGGAAAATCATTTGGAATAGAGATGTAGCATATAATATATTATCTCCTCAGGGGCCATATGTACAGCTGTATTACTGAGATTTAGATTGTGAGCCCCAATGGGGACAACGATGATGAAGTCTGTAAAGCGTTGTGGAGCTATATGTGAGTAAAATAAAAAATAAGTAAACTATTATGTGTTGTACTGATTCGTATTCCGACACTCATAGACTATGGATGAACAAATGTCTCGAACTTGAAATTGTACGTGATGCTCTCCACAGGTCCTCTGCTCGATTCCTAAGGCACCAGCTCCGGGTCTGGTTTTCTCTTGTAAGGGTGTGACAGAGTCTGTCATGTGCCTCTCCCTCTCTAAATAGCGTTGGTATTAAATATGTTCTGAATTGTCACTGTTATATGCGCTGCTTTATAGAATTTTATGAACATTACTGTATTCGCTTAATGTTATTATATTGTGATTAAATGTCATTTATGCATAGTGATTAGGGAAAGATATAAAGGATAAGATAAGAGGGTAGCTATAAATTAGGATAGGATTGGGTTTAGTATAGTGGGGCACAATATAGTCAGGAAACTAGGGTGCCAGTATAAGAATAGATAAAATAGGGGATTTCCAAGTTGGGAGGTGCAGGAGTGAGTGAATTTTTCTAGGGGACACTTCCTGATTCTCAGTCAGTCAGTGCGAGCTGTGCAGCGTCGGACTGGAGTACCTTGGGCCCACCAGAGAAAAATTATTCTTGGGGCCCACCATCATACTTCCCAACCTTTGAAGAAGGGAAAGAGGGACAAAGGCTGTGGCACGCTGTGTCTGCTGCAGCAAATTTTAGGCCATGCCATGTTGCACCACAGACTGTCCAGGAGTTGTTGGATGCTTTAGTCCAGGTGTGGGAGGAGATCCCTCAGGAGACCATCCGTCGCGCTCATCAGGAGGATCCCCAGAAGTTGTAGGGAGGTCATACAGCATGCCTCCCAACTTTTGAAGACAGGAGAGAGGGTCAAAGGCTGCGGCGCGCCACCGCAAATTTTAGGCCACGCCCCGACCACACCCATTTCACAACTAATCACACCCATATCCTCGCCCCAACCGGATCCATTTAGCACTGCTGATCACACTGACTGGTAATGAGGGCACAGTGGCTGGCATTATGGGCACAGTGGTTGGTACTGAGGAAAAGAAAGAGCAGCGAGAGAGAAAGAAAGGAGAGAGAGAGAAAGAACAAACAGAGAAAGAAAGAGAGGAAAGAAAGAAAAGAGAGAGAGAAAGAAAGAACAGAGAGAAAAAAGAACAGAGAGCAAGAAAGAAAGAACAGAGAAAGAGAGAACAGAGAGAGAAAGAAAGAACAGAGAGCGAGAAAGACTAGAGAGAGAAAGAAAGACTAGAGAGAGAGCCAGAGGCGTAGCTAGGGTTTTGGTTTAGTGGGGGCGAAACTTCTGAGTGGGCCCCTAACCAGAGAACCTCAGCTAATGACCGCGCAGTTGCCAAAATAATCTATATATAAAAAGACCAATATTGATATCACCGCCATATGGTCTGTGGTAAATAATACCAGTCCTACAGAACATATAATAGATTACAGCAGTTACAGATAATGACTTACCGCTGACGTTCTTTCTGATGGAATCGTTCACTTTTCATGTCTTTTCCATCTGGCCCAGACCGACATGACGACTTCTCCAGCCAGGACTCGACTGCAGAGATTACAACAAAGACACATTTCACTTCTCATATTTTTAGCACTGTCACGGTCACCAATTGGACTATTCTCAACCTGCACAAACTCCTCATCCTGCTGATACCCCAATACTGAGCCGCTGCTGCCATATGTGTCCCTATTACTGCACCTGATACCCCAATACTGAACCGCTGCTGCCGTATGTGTCCCTATTACTGCACCTGATACCCCAATACTGAGCCGCTGCTGCCATATGTGTCTCTATTTCTGCACCTGAAACCCCAATACTGAGCCGCTGCTGCCGTATGTGTCCCTATTACTGCACCTGATACCCCAATACTGAGCCGCTGCTGCCGTATGTGTCCCTATTACTGCACCTGCTGTGTGGTTCTGTGTGACCTCTAAATTCTAAAGCACCCCTCTAGAATATAGTAATGCCGGGTGCAAGTGCCCTAGAAAACAGTGCCCACATTTTGTCCCCTAGACTGTAATAATGCCCTGTGTGCCCCTTTGACAGTCACAGTAACCCGAGTTCCCCTATAACAATAAGTGTCCACTTTACATTTAATAATGTCCCAAGTCTCCCCCTGTACATCTCCCCTATACACAGAATAATGCCCCTCACTGGATATATACTGACCCCTTAATGTCCCCAAACTATTTAATGGGTCCAACACTGTATGATGGCCCCTAGATAGCATCCATACAGCATAATACACCAGATAGTCCTCAATATAGTATAATGCACCCCCATAGGTAGCCTCTATATTATAATAAACCCCCATAGGCAGAGTCTATAATATAATGCACCACCATAGGCAGCCGCTATATTATAATGCACCCCCATAGGCAGCCTCTGTAGTATAATGCATCCCCATAGGGAGTCTCTGTAGTATAATGCACTCCCCATAAGGAGTCTCTGTAGTATAATGCACCCCCATATGGAGCCTCTGTAGTATAATGCAGCCCCCATATACAGCCTCTGTAGTATAATGTAGCCCCATATACAGCCTCTGTAGTATAATGCAGCCCCATATACAGCCTCTGTAGTATAATGCAGCCCCATATACAGCCTCTGTAGTATAATGCAGCCCCATGTACAGCCTCTGTAGTATAATGCACCCCCATATAGAGCCTCTGTAGCATAATGCAGCCCCATATACAGCCTCTGTAGTATAATGCAGCCCATATACAGCCTCTGTAGTATAATGCACCCCCCATATACAGCCTCTGTAGTATAATGCAGCCCCATATAGAGCCTCTGTAGTATAATGCACCCCCATTAAACATAAAAAAAACAATACTCACCTCCCGGCTCCTGTGCTGCTCACTGTTCTCCCTCTCAGCGTCTGACAGCGGGCGCCGGCAGGTGACGTCATCGCGTCCGATGTCAGACGCTGAGAGGGGGATTATGGGAGAGAAGGAGCGCTCGCTCCTTCTCTCTCTATGCGGTCAGCTGTATCGGCTGGATGCCGATACAGCTGACCCTCCGATGACGGGTGGGGGGCCCACTGCTGGCACCGGGCCCCCCCACCGCCTGTTCAGGCCCCATAGCGGCCGGGTGGCAGAGCAGGGAGAGCGATTCTCCCTGCTCTGCCACAGAATGTAACTGTACAGTTACTGTAGCGTAGCTCCGGGTGGGCCCCCTCAGAGCCCGGGGCCACCGCCCCCTCTGCCCCGCGACCTATCCTTTCAAATCAGGGCCCACCACGCAGGAGCTGGGGGCGGGGCCCACCCGAGGTTTCTCCGGTGTCCCGGTGGCTCAGTCCGACCCTGGAGCTGTGTACAGTAGTGTATTATAGTTGTAACATTACTAAAGTGCTGAGGAGTGATTCTGGAGAAGGCAGAATAGGCCAGTGGGCCAAACAAGAAGGAAAGGCACAGAATGCATGGAAAAAGCAGAATATGGTTGGCTGCCATTTGGTACGATGGAATCCCTAAAAATCCGGGGCCTATGGCTCGAACAAGGACAGAGGAACCTTTTTCATCTCCCAGTGAAGGGGAGCCGGAGTGGGAACCAGTACGAGAAAGTGTGCACAGGAATATGGGGACCCCAGAGCCAAGACGAGCATCTCAGAGGCTAGAGGAGCCAGCATTGAGAGGGAAAGCTCAGGCTGAAAATGGGTACCGCAAAATCAGGATGAGCATCTAAGAGGCTAGAGTAGCCAGCATTAAGAGGGGAATCTCAGGCTGAGTATGGGATCACAGAGCCAGGAAAAGCATCTCAGAGGCTAAAGGAGCCAGCATTGAGAGGGAAAGCTCAGGCTGAGTATGGGACCACAGAGCCAGGAAGAGCATCTCAGAAGCTAGAGGAGCCAGCATTGAGAGGGAAAGCTCAGGCTGAGTATGGGACCTCAGAGCCCGAAAGAGTATCTCAGAGGCTAAAGGAGCCAGCATTGAGAGGAAAAGCTCAGGCTGAGTATGGACCACAGAGCCAGGAAGCGCATCTCAGAGGCTAGAGGAGCCAGCATTGAGAGGGAAAGCTCAGGCTGAGTATGGGATCACAGAGCCAGGACGAGCATCTCAGAGGCTAAAGGAGCCAGCATTGAGATGGAAAGCTCAGGCTGAGTATGGGACCGCAGAGCCAGGAAAAGCATCTCAGAGGCTAAAGGAGCCAGCATTGAGAGGGAAAGCTCAGGCTGAGTATGGGACCGCAGAGCCAGGAAAAGCATCTCAGAGGCTAGAGGAGCCAGCATTGAGAGGGAAAGCTCAGGCTGAATATGGGACGTCCGAGCCCGGAAGAGTATCTCAGAGGCCAGAGGAGCCAGCACTGAGAGGGAAAGCTCAGGCTGAATATGGGACCGCAGAGCCCGGAAGAGCATCTCAGAGGCTAGAGTAGCCAGCATTGAGAGGGAAAGCTCAGGCTGAGTATGGGACCGCAGAGCCAGAAAGAGCATCTCAGAGGCTAGAGTAGCCAGCATTGAGAGGGAAAGCTCAGGCTGAGTATGGGACCACAGAGCCAGGAAGAGCATTTCGGAGGCTAAAGGAGCCAGCATTGAGAGGGAAAGCTCAGGCTGAGTATGGAACCACAGAGCCAGGAAGAGTATCTCAGAGGCTAGAGTAGCCAGCATTGAGAGGGAAAGCTCAGGCTGAAAATGGGGACCGCAGAGCCAGAACGAGCATCTCAGAGGCTAGAGTAACCAGTATTGAGAGGAAAGCTCAGCCTGAATATGGGACCGCAGAGCCAGGAAGAACATCTCAGAGAACCAGCATTAAGAGGAAAAGCTCAGGCTGAATATGGGACCGCAGAGCCAGGAAGAGCATCTCAGAGACTAGAGGAACCAGCATTGAGAGGAAAAGCTCAGGCTGAATATGGGACCGCAGAACCAGTAATAGCATCTCAGAGGCTAGAGGAGATAGCATTGAGAGGGAAATCTCAGGCTGAAAATATGAACTTGTGCTGTACTGAAACTGCCATGGAATGTTTATCTGTCATGATCCAGGTGGGGTTTGCTTTCTTCCATCTCTTCACTGGCCTGGTCATGTGTGGGTTAACCTTTCTCTGCCTCTCTTTGGTGCATGGTCGGCTATTTCTCAGCAATGCTGCTGACTGCCCACATCAGTTATAGTTCTAGTCCTTGGCTTGAGCAGCTGACCCCGCTACACCCTGATTTGTCCTCTGCCAGTTTACCTAGGTCTCGTACCTGTGCTCCCATGTGACTTCGCTCGTCTTAGTACTTGCTCTCCGTGTTGTGTCCCCTTGGTATTTGACCTGACTTTTCCTCTGACCTGTTTTACGGTCTTTCGTCTCTGCCTTCCTGCTCCCGCCAGCTCTGACTTCTCTGGCTTGTTTCTGACCATGTGTATTGCTGTGACCTCTGGTACTTCATTCCCTCTCCGTTGCTGACCCGGCTTGTCTGACTACTCTTCCGCCCACCAGTGGCTCCTTCCTGCTGCACTGTGAGTGTACCTTTTTTCCTCCACCCGCTGGAGGTTGTGTGCTTCTGCGCTACAGCAGGCATTACATTATCAAGTAAAGTTACACTGTTAAAGCGGAATACGGTGTCTGTTCCTGAGTGTGTGATATCATCCAGAGATGTGACTATGGGATCAGCAGGATCTGCAAACACAAACGTGAGTTTTGTGCAATACTCCCACACCACACAACAGACAGGACATTATATTTCCTTTGCGGGGTGCCAGGGTACGGGAATACAATAGCCCCTCGCCATGACTATCATCCTGGTGGCCTCACACTCTTCACTCTTGACTAGGGGTAAGCGGACCTGTGTAAGTTCGGGTTCTGGTACCCGACCCAAAATTTTATTCCAAAGTTTGGTTCAAGTACCAGAACTGTACTTGAAATTGGACCAGAACCCGAACCTCATTGAAAACAAAGGAGACCCGAACTTTAGAGCTGGAAAATTCCCTCTCTCTCCTTCACCTGGAACTCCGAACATTGCAAAAAACAAAAAGACTTCTGGGAGAAGTTCCTGTACTGCGTTTAGCACTGGATACTAACTGTCCGGTATGAACTCCCAACTTTTAAGTTCGGGTTCGCTCATCTCTACTCTTGACGCATGTTACATGAAATGTGTCACTCTATGTGGTCACCTTGCACTATGAAGAGTAAAGTGAAGACCCTAGAAGAGGTCTAGCAGAAATTTACGACAGCGACAAGTGATGGGCGAGGTGAGTATGAAATATTATGACTTTTTAACCCCTTCCTAGCCCATATGAAGCCAACAAACTTACATGGCCGCCATTTTTCTGGACTTGCTCAAATCGACTCCCAAGAAATTCAAATTTACTAGAAGCTGTGAATTTTGAAAATTTCTAAGCAAATTTGATTAATTTACAACTGATTGGCTCATCATCACTATATAACCACACTTAAACTGCACATTTCCATGTTCATTTGTTTTTATATGTATGGATTTGTCCTTCAAAAATCAACTTATCCTTAGGCACAAAATGACCAGCTTTAGAACAAAAAAAGAAAAACTTTTCTGTTACTCTCAATGGCAGGCATAACAATGCTTACATTTTTTTCTACAGCTGATCATGTAGTGCCACTCATGGCGAGATATCTTGGGCCAACAGGAAATGTAAGAAGGGGCAAACCTGAATCCATACGAAAAATAAGGGGCCATTTTCTGACTTAAGGACCCCATATACATTAAATACTGACCAAATACTGACCATGTTAACATGGCCTTGAAGACCAGGGGAAGAGTCCCGAGGAGAGAATTTGCATATTCCCAGTGACTTCTGGGGTAAGTGAAGAGTCTCCGCGAGCTCAAGGAACACTGAATTTGGCCATTGCAGCTGAAAGGAGGACATCAGTAAACCAGGGGAAGAGTCCCGAGGAGAGAATTTGCATGCTCCCAGTGACTTCTGGGATAAGTGAAGAGTCTCCGCGAGCTCAAGGAACACTGGATTTTGGCCGTTGCAGCTGAAAGGAGGACATCAGTAAACCAGGGGATGAGTCCCGAGGAGAGAATTTGCCTATTTGAGAGAATTTGCATATTCCCAGTGACTTCTGGGATAAGTGAAGAGTCTCCGCGAGCTCAAGGAACACTGGATTTTGGCCGTTGCAGCTGAAAGGAGGACATCAAGAGAAACCAATCACAAACTAAAATGTTTCTATACGAATGCACAAACCATGTTCAACAAACAAGGAGAACTGGAACTACTGACGCAGGAGAAGAAATATGATGTCATTGGAATCACTGAAACTTGGTGGGACGATACACATGATTGGAATACAAGGTGTAACCAGTTCAGGGGGTATATAGCTCTGGGATCGTCGTCTCGGGTAGACGGAGTGGCATAAAGAGTCCAGACAGCAGTACTGGTGCAACTGGCCGCAACCAGTTTTATTAAAGTCCACAGCAAACAAAACATAAACCAAATCATAAACAAAAGTCCTAAGCCTGGCAGGCTGCTAACTTAAACACAGTTAGTTTCCTCACTACTGTGAACTAGGCTCTAGCAGCCTGGCCACAACAACACATATATTGTAATTACCAGAGATGGACTTGCAGGAGACTCCAACAGCGTCTGAAGTCAGATCCAGACTAAGAGCTCTGTCTGTGTAACTCTACCACCTATTTCTGGCTGCTTAATTAAGCAGCTGTGTGTACTCAGGGTTGAGCTGCAAGCCTGTACTGGATGGGGAGTGGAGTGAACGTCGTACTGCCATCCTACCTTCACTCCTATTTTCCTTATGCAACCCAGCTAAGAAACCTGGGCGAGATATACACCCCGTCCAGTACGCACCCCTTCACTGTCTCACATATCCCCCCCCCTCTTCTCCAGACCGGAGGGCTGGTCAACAACTCCAAAGAGACAGTGAACTCTGGACAAGGCATCGGCATTACCCTGTAACTTCCCAGGTCTATGCTCTACCGAGAAATTGAATTCTTGAAGCGAAAGGAACCACCTTGTCACCCTGGCATTCCTTTCCTTGTTCTGCTTCATCCATGCCAGAGGAGCATGGTCTGACTGCAATTTAAATTTCCTGCCCAAGAGGTAATAACACAGCGAGTCCAGCGCCCATTTGATTGCGAGGCACTCTCGCTCCAGAATGGCATAATTTTGTTCAGCCGGTGTCAGTTTTCGACTTAGATACATGACCGGGTGCTCTTCACCCTTCACGACCTGCGACAACACCGCCCCTAACCCCACATTAGAGGCATCAGTTTGAACAAGAAACTCGTCCCTGAAATTAGGGGTGACCAGAACTGGTCTTTGACATAAAGCCATTTTCAAAGACTGAAATGCTTTTTCTGCCTCTGGATTCCATTCTATCATTTTTGACTTCCCACCTTTTGTCAGGTCGGTCAATGGGGCAGCAATGGAGGCATAATTTTGTACAAATCTGCGATAGTACCCAGTGATGCCCAGAAACGCTTTGACCTGTCGTTTTGTGAGGGGTATAGGCCAGTTCTGAATCGCCTCTACCTTATCGATTTGTGGCTTAATCAGCCCCCTGCCAATGACGTAGCCCAGGTACTTGGCCTCTTCTAGGCCAATTGCACATTTCTCTGGGTTTATATTCAGCCCAGCTCCGCCTATCGAGTCTAAGACGGCTTGTACCTTAGCGAGGTGGCTCTCCCAATCGGAACTGAAAATTACCACATCATCCAGGTAGGCAGCTGCATAGGCTTGATGCGGGCGCAGGATCAGGTCCATAAGCCTCTGAAAGGTAGCTGGGGCTCCATGCAACCCGAATAGCATCACAAGATACTGAAACAAGCCTTCAGGGTTGCAAAGGCCGTTTTTTCTTTTGCCTCATCAGACAGGGGTATCTGCCAGTACCCTTTTGTCAGATCGAGGGTTGTAATATAACGGGCACACCCTAACCTGTCGATTAGCTCATCTACCCGTGGCATCGGGTATGCGTCAAACTTTGACACGTCGTTCAACTTTCTAAAATCATTACAGAACCTCCAGGTTCCGTTAGGTTTTGGGATCAGGACAATCGGGCTACACCACTCGCTTTGGGCCTCCTCAATGACCCCGAGGTCTAGCATCCGTTTGATCTCAGTAGAGACTATCTTTCTGCGGGCTTCCAGAATCCTGTACGGCTTCAGCTTGACCTTAGTACCGGGCTCGGTCTCGATATGGTGTTTCACGAGAGAAGTCCGGCCGGGCAAGTCTGAAAACCTCTGCTGATTTTTCTGCAGAAACTCCCGTACTTCCTGTTTTTGGTGTACAGACAATGTCTCACCAATTGTCACAGGAGGTAGAGGTGGTTTTAACCCTTTCTCTACTTCACCCGAGGCTAACAATGACTCTCTGTCCCTCCAGGGCTTGATCAGGTTGATATGATAGACCTGGTAGAGCTTCCGTCTCCCAGGTTGGTGTACTTTGTAGGTGACCTCGCTCACTTTCTGTACTATCTTGTATGGGCCATGCCACTTGGCCAAAAACTTACTTTCCACCGTGGGAATTAGGATTAGGACTCGATCCCCGGGGTTGAAAGTCCTAATTTTTGCTGACCGATTATATATCCTGCTTTGAGCTTCTTGGGCTCTCTGCAGATGATTCTTAACCAATGGCATAATCTTAGCAATTCTATCTTGCATCTGGGCAATATGCTCTATAACACTCTTGTATGGGGTTGCCTCGGTCTCCCATACTTCCTTGGCTATGTCTAGCAAGCCCGCGGGTGCCGACCATATACCAACTCAAAGGGAGAAAACCCCGTAGAGGCTTGGGGCACCTCTCTGACCGAAAACATTAGGTAGGGTAACAGGTAGTCCCAGTCCCGACCATCTTTCTCCACTGCTTTCTTTAACATATGTTTTAACGTTTTATTAAAACGTTCAACCAGCCCATCCGTCTGTGGGTGATACACGGATGTTCGAATGTGCGAGATTTTAAGCAACTTACACAGTTCCTTCATCACCTTGGACATAAAAGGTGTGCCTTGGTCCGTGAGGATCTCTTTAGGGATTCCTGTCCTGGAAAACATATGAAAGAGTTCCCGTGCAATATTTTTGGACGCCATATTTCTTAAAGGTACAGCCTCGGGGTACCGGGTTGCATAATCAAGTACCATTAGTATGTATTGGTGCCCCCTGGCTGATTTCACAATAGGACCTACCAAGTCCATCGCTACCCTTTCAAATGGTATCTCTATAACCGGCAGCGGGACTAATGGACTGCGGAAGTGAGAAACCGGAGCATTTATCTGACACGTGGGGCAGGTTTTGCAATAATCCTCCACATCTCGATAAACCCCTGGCCAGTAAAACCTCTGGAGGATTCTTTCCTGGTCTGGTCCATCCCCAGGTGCCCACCAAGCACGTGGTTATGTGACAAACCTAGCACCATACTTCTATATGGCTTAGGTACTAGGAGCTGACTCACGGCCTCTCCCTTTACCTTAGTGACCCTATATAGCAGGTCATTGTTCATGGCAAAATGGGGAAATCTTTCATCAGAGCAGGGCCCTTGTGGGATCTTATTCAGAACAGTTATATTTTCCCTGGCATGTTTAAGAGTGGGGTCTCGCAATTGCTCACTCCCAAAATTGCCACGGGACACAGGTAGGTCAGGGACATTCTGTTCCAGAGAACCATCATCCCCCTCCCCCAACATCACTTGAAATGGAAATTCATCATTATCATGGACATCATCATTATCATGGTCATCATCATTATCATTATCATGGTCATCACCATTATCATTATCATGGTCATCATCATTATCATTATCAGTATCATCACATAAGTTTAACGGCCCACTAGCATTGTGTTCCACCCCTATGGACCGCGCAACCTCAGTAGGAGCTACATTACACTGTCCGGTAGAACCGTTTTTTCCCCAAAGATCCCAAAACAGGGGAAAGTCACGAGTCACGACCCAATATGGCGGGGTGCATCAGGTTCTTCACTACCCCCACTTCATACGAGATCTCCCCGAGTTTTGTGACGAAGTCCACGGAAGTTACCGGGTAAACTTTGGTGTCTCCATGGATGCACCCCACGCTCAGGTGTTTATCGGGATGAAGTCCCTATCAGCCAGGCTGGCATGTATCAGAGTCACTCGACTCCTTGAGTCTAGGAGGGCTTGTACTGGGCAGCCATTTATAACCACCTGGGACACCTGTGGGTCAGTCTCCTCGGCTGGGGTGACCACGCACACGGGTTCCGCGAGGAAAGAGAGGGACCTTCCAGCATCACAGTCCATAGGTTCCCCCACTAGTGGACAGTTGGCTGAAATATGACCTCTCTCACGGCATCTCCAACACTGTCTCAGGTCGGGTGGTTCAGACGTGGAGACCTTTCTAGGCCTGGGAACTCCCTACAGGGAAGCATCGGCCCTTGCCTCACACATGTCCCCTCGGGGCTGACCCCGTCTATCAGCAGTCCCCCTGGCCCCACCAGCTGGAACCCTCTTACCGGGAGATGTTGGGGGCCGGGAACTCCGAAGTGATGACCGCTCGGACGGCTGGTCACGGAGGTAGTCTTTGGTGGCGGAGTACCTCTCAATCAGGCTGACCAGTTGATTGGCGTCTTTGGGGTCTCCCTGTCCGACCCAGAGCTGCACCTCAGGAGGAAGGGCCCAGATGTACCGGTCCACCACTACCTTCTCGACCATTTGGGCAGGGGTGCTGACGTCAGGCTCCAGCCACTTCTTTACTAGAGAAATCAGGTCATACATTTGTGAGCGAGCAGGCTTGTCCCAACTGTATCTCCAGTTATGGACTCTCCTGGCACGGACTGCAACCGTAACCCCCAGCCGGGCAAGTATCTCTGCTTTCAGCTTGGCATAGTCTCTGCTGTCCTGCTCGCTAAGGTCAAAATAGGCCTTTTGGGTTTCCCCAGTCAGATAGGGTGCGACCACCATGACCCATTCAGATGGTGGCAGATTCTCCTTCTCTGCCAGCCTTTCAAATATAGCGAGATAAGCCTTCATGAGGCGTCATCTTTTGCAGAGTCTGTTTTACCGCCTTCTTTACCGCGGACAACGCAGGTGACCTTGCGTCATCACTCTGGGACGAGGTGCTGAGAGCCTGGCGTAGTGCTGCAACCTGCTTCATTAATAGTCGGTTAGTCTCCTGCTGTTGCACACTAGCTCTCGCCATATGTTTGAGCAGCTCCTCCATACTGTCAGACTTGTCTGTCCCGGCAACGGTGGCCTTTACCCAGGACATGCACACTCCACAGTCTTTACCACAGCCAGTTCAGCTTTGCTGTGCAGACACTATTAGGGCTACTAAGTAAAAAAAGGAGCAGCATCCATCCAGGTGAAGAAAAATAGAAAAGCTTTATTCTGCCATCACAGATAACAACCACGACGTTTCGGCCATTCAGTGGCCTTTTTCAAGTGTACATAGACAGACATAGGCAGCCTTTAAATAGTGTGGAGGAGCCAATCACTTTCAAAGCACACGCCCACATATTAAAATACAATAAAAGCAATATATTGCAAAACAGTGATCAAACAACAAATATGTATATACTCCCATATACCTACTATCTAATACAGTCAGCAACCTATATACCTAAATAACAAAAAACATAAACAATATTGAAAACTAAATTCACCAATCATCACCTGGCTATATGTGTCCAAGGAGACCCTAGACTAATCAGGTAAGGCAAAACATAAGTCTGATATCCACCAATCACATGCGATAAGCTACCTTTGCCGCCGTCTCAGTGAACCCATCAGCGGTCAGATAAGATTCCTCATCTCACAGCACATCGTGTACTGACACTGCAGCTGCGCCATGGAATGACGTATGAGGCCGCACCGAGGATATATCCAATCAAACTCGGCACTGTCCCGTGTTCTTCATCACGTGACCTAAAGTCACATGCTCAGTTCCGTCATAGGTCCGCGCATGCGCAGAACATAACTGGGATGAAATCTCGTAAGTCAGACATCCAGCACTTGTGTCCACTATAGAGGATATACAATATCGCGATAATTCTGACGTGATCTTGGATAAAAGAAAACATGATCATCTAGGATAAATCATAATAGATATTATTCACAGGACACTGTTAAATAAGCCACAATAAAGATAAAGAACAGGATACAACAGATTCAACCCATAATAAAGTTAAATGGTCACTGACTTATTTACCAAAAAAGAAAATTAAAACATTTTTTGAAAAAATTATTAGAAAAAATTAAAAGCAATACAGAGAAAGAAGCTCAAATTGAAGGGGGGGGAAATTATATACAGATGTTCAAATTGTAGTCCAAATTAAGACCCTTTGGGTGTAATGTTTCAAGAATTGAAATCCAACGCAATTCCTTTATCTTTAATAATTTGGACCTGTCACCACCCCGTCTCAAAATAGGGACCCCATCAATTACCCTGAATCTCAGCTGATTCACTGAGTGTCTGCAATCCACAAAATGTTTCGAAACAGGTAAGTCTAATAATTTAGTCCTGATGGTGCTCTTGTGCTTGCTGATACATGCCCTCACCTCCATCGTGGTCTCACCTACATACATTAACCCACATGGGCAGGTGAGAACGTACACCACAAAACTAGAGGCGCACGTATAGCGTTCTTTAATAGAGAATCTTTTCCCTGTTTGGGGATGATTGAAACTGTCGCCTCGCAACATATTCCCACAACAAGCACAACCCAGGCAAGGAAAATTACCAACCCTGGGTGGGCATAGTGTGGTTTGTCTAAGATGTTTACTTGTGCCAATGTCAGATTTAACCAGTATGTCCTTAAGGTTGCGCCCACGTCTATACGAAAGTAGTGGTCTATCCATAAATTCCGCAACATGCGGAAGTCCTGACCGTAGAAGATTCCAATGTTTATTAAGGATACCACCTATTTTGCCACTAACAGGACAGAACGTCGAAACAAACGGCACACGTTTGGAAATATTCTTTCTTACTTGATTGACACTATCCGGTGCCAAAGCCATGGCATCCTGTTTGTAACGACGTACGCTCCTCACTGGATAACCTCTCCTGACAAATTTGTTGCACATCTCACTAAGTCTCAAATCAAGCTTATCGTCCTCCTTAACGATACGCCTCACCCTTAACATTTGACTCCAGGGAAGAGACTCCACCATCTTACGTGGGTGATTACTGTCAAAGAGTAAAAGGCTATTCCTGTCTGTCTCTTTCGTGAAGAGATCAGTTTTCAATACTCCATCTTTTTTATACACCATCGTGTCTAGAAATTGAATTTTTTCTTTCGAATAAGAGATTGTAAACTTTAGTTCGGCATAGACTCCATTTAGATATTCATGAAAAGCGGATAGTGATTCTGCATCACCATCCCAAACACAAAAGATGTCATCGATGTAGCGCCACCAGGCCCGGACATGGCTCCAGTGGCTGGAGGTGTACACGTGTTGGTCCTCGAATACCGCCATGAAGATGTTTGCATAAGTGGGCGCCACGTTGGACCCCATGGCGGTACAGCGCAACTGCAGGTAAAAATCGTCACCAAAGAGGAAAAAATTCCTCTTAAGGACGAAACCCAGCAGTGCCAGGACCAACCGTGCACACTCCGGAACCATGTCCGAGCCTGACAGCACCACACCGACAGCCTCCAAGCCTCTATCATGTTCAATGATGGTATAAAGGGATGTGACATCAAATGATACCAATATGGTCTCTGGGGTCACAGTAAGCATTTCAATTTTGTTTAAAAAATCATTTGTGTCTCTAATATAGGAACCCGCAGCAACAGCATGGCATCTCAATACTTTATCAAGAAAGACCGAAACTTTGTTGCAAAGGGACCCCCTCCCCGACACAATCGGACGTCCAGGTGGGTTCATTAAATTCTTGTGGATCTTTGGTAATGTATACAATAATGGAGTCACTGGAGAGTCCACTATGAGGAACTGAGAAAGTTTATGGTCAATGAGGCCATCATTGAGGGCATCATTAACTAAAAGCCGTAATTCTGTGAGAAAACGTGTGGTGGGATCCGCCGTCAACTTCGTATATACCACTTCATCCGCCAGCTGACTGCGGATTTCAGCCACATAACTACATGTATCCATCACCACCAAAGCCCCGCCTTTGTCGGCCGCCTTGATGGTGATGGCCCGGTTACCAGACAACTTATCTAATGCCTGTCTCTCAATATGTGTCAGGTTACCCTTCCTGTTGTTAGATGTAAACGCACGTTTAAGCTTACTCACATCTTTTTCAACCAATTCTATATAGGATTCCACAAAGTTATTTTTAACCGGGGGTTGAAAGTTACTCTTATTGTATAGACCAAATTCCTGCAGTGTGAACCCACCAACATCACCATCATCCACATTAACATTAACACCTACAGTCTCCTTATTACAGAAAAAAGATGTTAATCTCAGTCTCCTAAAAAAAGAAAAAAGATCACACTCAATATTGAACCAGTCCGGATAATTGGTCGGGCAAAAGGAAAGGCCCTTTGACAGTACTTTACAGTCAATATCAGACAACACGAAAGAGGAGATATTTACCACCAGTTTTGACTGGTCTATATTGCTCTCCTCTTCGATTCCACATTCCGTGTTCTCATTGCTGGAGTGCGTGTAGAGCCTGTCGACTGGATCTCTGTTCTCCCTTCTCCGATGCTTCCTGCCGCCCCTCCGGATCCTTTTCTTGCCACCGTAGTCTCCGTCATGCCTTTGCCTAAAAAAACAGAAGAAGAAGCCTGTGCTCCCACATTAGAGTCATCTGTTGAATCAGATTCACCAGTTGTGAACCCAAACTGTTGAGGTTCCTTCCTGGGGGTCTCCATCTCCTTCTCTGAGATGGAGCTCTATTGTTCCTTTTAGATGGAAATGAACGTGTGTCACCCTGCCAGGAAAAAACTCGACCTGAGCCATAGTCATCCGCGTCACGGAACCACTTGAACACTCTTGAAACATTATACCCAAAGGGTCTTAATTTGGAACAATTTGAACATCTGTATATAATTTTCCCCCCCTTCAATTTGAGCTTCTTTCTCTGTATTGCTTTTAATTTTTTCTAATAATTTTTTCAAAAAATGTTTTAATTTTCTTTTTTTGGTAAATAAGTCAGTGACCATTTAACTTTATTATGGGTTGAATCTGTTGTATCCTGTTCTTTATCTTTATTGTGGCTTATTTAACAGTGTCCTGTGAATAATATCTATTATGATTTATCCTAGATGATTATATTTTCTTTTATCCAAGATCACGTCAGAATTATCGCGATATTGTATATCCTCAAAGTGGACACAAGTGCTGGATGTCTGACTTACGAGATTTCATCCCAGTTATGTTCTGCGCATGCGCTGACCTATGACGGAACTGAGCATGTGACTTTAGGTCACGTGATGAAGAACACGGGACAGTGCCGAGTTTGATTGGATATATCCTCGGCGCGGCCTCATACGTCATTCCATGGCGCAGCTGCAGTGTCAGTACACGATGTGCTGTGAGATGAGGAATCTTATCTGACCGCTGATGGGTTCACTGAGACGGCGGCAAAGGTAGCTTATCGCATGTGATTGGTGGATATCAGACTTATGTTTTGCCTTACCTGATTAGTCTAGGGTCTCCTTGGACACATATAGCCAGGTGATGATTGGTGAATTTAGTTTTCAATATTGTTTATGTTTTTTGTTATTTAGGTATATAGGTTGCTGACTGTATTAGATAGTAGGTATATGGGAGTATATACATATTTGTTGTTTGATCACTGTTTTGCAATATATTGCTTTTATTGTATTTTAATATGTGGGCGTGTGCTTTGAAAGTGATTGGCTCCTCCACACTATTTAAAGGCTGCCTATGTCTGTCTATGTACACTTGAAAAAGGTCACTGAATGGCCGAAACGTCGTGGTTGTTATCTGTGATGGCAGAATAAAGCTTTTCTATTTTTCTTCACCTGGATGGATGCTGCTCCTTTTTTTACTTTGTGGACATTGTTGGCCCATTGGGATCCGTGGACCCGAGCGTGCATCCCTAATGCAATGAGTGCTGTCTACTAACTACTACTTCTACTGTTCTGGATCCAAGTGGACGTGCACCTGCTATTGACAATATGGACAACATTATTCCAGAGGTGGGTGAACTGGAGACTGCCTGCACTTTCTCTTACACAGAGGATGATGCTCGAAGAATTTTATCAGGGACACCTATTGATATGTCATTTCTTAATAAACCTACTGCTGATATGTTAAAGAAAAAATATGAAAATGAGAAAAGAAAGATTATCTCATATGAACTGCATGCCACTACATTATGTGAATACTACAAAATACGTAGGATACCGCGGGGCTTAAGACCACATTTACGGCCTACGTTACTGGCAGACAATCAGCAATTCTGTAGTAGCTTTGAATCTATTACAAATAAGTATGCTTTCGACCTAATGTTATTGAATATAGAATTTCTTCGTGCGGAGGTTGGAACTTTGAATAAGAAGATTTCTGAGTTAGAGCATCAATTGCTAACTCTGTTGAATGTACAAGAGCTTGATATGTTCAAATCTCAATTGGATGAAAAGCTGTTGAAATTCCGCATAGACATTGAAAAAACCAAAAGAACCAAGTGGTTCCGTGACGCGGATGACTATGGCTCAGGTCAAGTTTTTCCTGGCAGGGTGACACACGTTCATTTCCATCTAAAAGGAACAATAGAGCTCCATCTCAGAGAAGGAGATGGAGACCCCCCAGGAAGGAACCTCAACAGTTTGGGTTCACAACTGGTGAATCTGATTCAACAGATGACTCTAATGTGGGAGCACAGGCTTCTTCTTCTGTTTTTTTAGGCAAAGGCATGACGGAGACTACGGTGGCAAGAAAAGGATCCGGAGGGGCGGCAGGAAGCATCGGAGAAGGGAGAACAGAGATCCAGTCGACAGGCTCTACACGCACTCCAGCAATGAGAACACGGAATGTGGAATCAAAGAGGAGAGCAATATAGACCAGTCAAAACTGGTGGTAAATATCTCCTCTTTCGTGTTGTCTGATATTGACTGTAAAGTACTGTCAAAGGGCCTTTCCTTTTGCCCGACCAATTATCCGGACTGGTTCAATATTGAGTGTGATCTTTTTTCTTTTTTTAGGAGACTGAGATTAACATCTTTTTTCTGTAATAAGGAGACTGTAGGTGTTAATGTTAATGTGGATGATGGTGATGTTGGTGGGTTCACACTGCAGGAATTTGGTCTATACAATAAGAGTAACTTTCAACCCCCGGTTAAAAATAACTTTGTGGAATCCTATATAGAATTGGTTGAAAAAGATGTGAGTAAGCTTAAACGTGCGTTTACATCTAACAACAGGAAGGGTAACCTGACACATATTGAGAGACAGGCATTAGATAAGTTGTCTGGTAACCGGGCCATCACCATCAAGGCGGCCGACAAAGGCGGGCTTTGGTGGTGATGGATACATGTAGTTATGTGGCTGAAATCCGCAGTCAGCTGGCGGATGAAGTGGTATATACGAAGTTGACGGCGGATCCCACCACACGTTTTCTCACAGAATTACGGCTTTTAGTTAATGATGCCCCAATGATGGCCTCATTGACCATAAACTTTCTCAGTTCCTCATAGTGGACTCTCCAGTGACTCCATTATTGTATACATTACCAAAGATCCACAAGAATTTAATGAACCCCCTGGACGTCCGATTGTGTCGGGGAGGGGGTCCCTTTGCAACAAAGTTTCGGTCTTTCTTGATAAAGTATTGAGATGCCATGCTGTTGCTGCGGGTTCCTATATTAGAGACACAAATGATTTTTTAAACAAAATTGAAATGCTTACTGTGACCCCAGAGACCATATTGGTATCATTTGATGTCACATCCCTTTATACCATCATTGAACATGATAGAGGCTTGGAGGCTGTCGGTGTGGTGCTGTCAGGCTCGGACATGGTTCCGGAGTGTGCACGGTTGGTCCTGGCACTGCTGGGTTTCGTCCTTAAGAGGAATTTTTTCCTCTTTGGTGACGATTTTTACCTGCAGTTGCGCGGTACCGCCATGTGGTCCAACGTGGCGCCCACTTATGCAAACATCTTCATGGCGGTATTCGAGGACCAACACGTGTACACCTCCAGCCACTGGAGCCATGTCCGGGCCTGGTGGCGCTACATCGATGACATCTTTTGTGTTTGGGATGGTGATGCAGAATCACTATCCGCTTTTCATGAATATCTAAATGGAGTCTATGCCGAACTAAAGTTTACAATCTCTTATTCGAAAGAAAAAATTCAATTTCTAGACACGATGGTGTATAAAAAAGATGGAGTATTGAAAACTGATCTCTTCACGAAAGAGACAGACAGGAATAGCCTTTTACTCTTTGACAGTAATCACCCACGTAAGATGGTGGAGTCTCTTCCCTGGAGTCAAATGTTAAGGGTGAGGCGTATCGTTAAGGAGGACGATAAGCTTGATTTGAGACTTAGTGAGATGTGCAACAAATTTGTCAGGAGAGGTTATCCAGTGAGGAGCGTACGTCGTTACAAACAGGATGCCATGGCTTTGGCACCGGATAGTGTCAATCAAGTAAGAAAGAATATTTCCAAACGTGTGCCGTTTGTTTCGACGTTCTGTCCTGTTAGTGGCAAAATAGGTGGTATCCTTAATAAACATTGGAATCTTCTACGGTCAGGACTTCCGCATGTTGCGGAATTTATGGATAGACCACTACTTTCGTATAGACGTGGGCGCAACCTTAAGGACATACTGGTTAAATCTGACATTGGCACAAGTAAACATCTTAGACAAACCACACTATGCCCACCCAGGGTTGGTAATTTTCCTTGCCTGGGTTGTGCTTGTTGTGGGAATATGTTGCGAGGCGACAGTTTCAATCATCCCCAAACAGGGAAAAGATTCTCTATTAAAGAACGCTATACGTGCTCCTCTAGTTTTGTGGTGTACGGTCTCACCTGCCCATGTGGGTTGATGTATGTGGGTGAGACCACGATGGAGGTGAGGGCACGTATCAGCAAGCACAAGAGCACCATCAGGACTAAATTATTAGACTTACCTGTTTCGAAACATTTTGTGGATTGCAGACACTCAGTGAATCAGCTGAGATTCAGGGTAATTGATGGGGTCCCTATTTTGAGACGGGGTGGTGACAGGTCCAAATTATTAAAGATAAAGGAATTGCGTTGGATTTCAATTCTTGAAACATTACACCCAAAGGGTCTTAATTTGGACTACAATTTGAACATCTGTATATAATTTTCCCCCCTTCAATTTGAGCTTCTTTCTCTGTATTGCTTTTAATTTTTTCTAATAATTTTTTCAAAAAATGTTTTAATTTTCTTTTTTGGTAAATAAGTCAGTGACCATTTAACTTTATTATGGGTTGAATCTGTTGTATCCTGTTCTTTATCTTTATTGTGGCTTATTTAACAGTGTCCTGTGAATAATATATATTATGATTTATCCTAGATGATCATGTTTTCTTTTATCCAAGATCACGTCAGAATTATCGCGATATTGTATATCCTCTATAGTGGACACAAGTGCTGGATGTCTGACTTACGAGATTTCATCCCAGTTATGTTCTGCGCATGCGCGGACCTATGACGGAACTGAGCATGTGACTTTAGGTCACGTGATGAAGAACACGGGACAGTGCCGAGTTTGATTGGATATATCCTCGGCGCGGCCTCATACGTCATTCCATGGCGCAGCTGCAGTGTCAGTACACGATGTGCTCAAAAAGTGAAACTGGGCACTCAACTTAATGCTTAAAGAAGAATTTTAATGGTCCAATGATAACAGGATTAGTGGCAAAACGTTTCGGCTGAAACCCAGCCTTCATCAGTTGCCAAAATACATAGATGAGGTGGAGGACCTAACAACACATGTCAAAAAAATGAAAAAAAGAAAGTATATACAAATATCATGACAAAAATTGGGTATATGAAATTAATAGTATTGGAATAAATTTAACATGACACAATCCAAAAGACTCATCATTGTGAGAGAAAATAAACGTACCGTTATAGTGAAAAAATAGGGTCAGTATTCATAATCAGAATATTACATATGAAGCACACCTAAAAGAAAATGAGCGCATCTGATTGGATTACAGATTTAGGTGAATGAGACGCTTAATATGTGCAACTGTAGTGAACAGCATACCCTAATGATTGATTTAGAGCGCTGATGGACAGAATGTGGGTCCAAGTGAGCGGCCTGTGAAGGATAAAGTCCTGTTGGAAATATTATGAAGATGTGCGCTTTGTTACAGATAAAGGGCTGATTCACTTACCAGATGCAGTGAGGTGATGCTCTGGTATTATATTACCTGTAAATAGTCACAGGATTGAGGAGACTCCCAATTGGGGATGCAGCCTATGTATAATTATGTAGAGTGCGCTTACCGTTGCTGAGGCAGACGCGGGATCCACCGCTTGTCTGTCGGGCCGTAGATGTGCCCGATATGTATATCGGCACTGTGGGGCCATGCTTACCCAGATTAAAAGCAGTGTGTCCGGAAGTGAGAGTCGCGTGGTATCGGCGTGCGTGTCGCTGATGAACTTCCGGTGCCATGAATCATGGGACCGGAAGTGACATGCGTTCCACGGACTTGGTTCCAAATAGTGTCATGTGAAGTGAAGAGGCCCGCCTTCAATTCTGCTTTAGGTTACGTCTTACGTTATTGCCGTGCTTAGTGCTCAGATGAACGAGTAACATCGGTGCTGTGAATCTTATAGTGGCTATAATACAGAGTAAGTTCATTCCATATAGAGGTGGTCAGTGCCAGTGAGATGGATGATATTCACTATAAGCGACTCTGAAAAAAACAATAAGAAGCACTAATTAGCCATGCAATATGAGTATCTAAATAAAAGACATTAGATCGAAATCCCTATTTAACCCCTTTGGTGCCAAAGTCTCCAATGTATGGATCCAAAAGGATTCCCTTTTCTTAAGCTGTAGAATTCTGTCCCCACCCCGTCTGGGTTGGGGGACAGTTTCCAAAACCTGAAATCTAAGTTGAGAGATGGTATGGCCTGATGTATGGAAGTGATGGGGAATAGGGAGAAGAAGATTCTTACACCGAATCGTGGATTTATGCTTGGAAATCCTATCGCGCACTGATTGGGTGGTTTCACCAATGTACAGTAGCCCACATGGACACTTGATTGAATATACCACGAAGGATGTTTCGCAGGTGTGAAATCCCTTTATGCGAAAACTCTTTCCTGTGTGTGGGTGATGTATGGTGGAGCCCTTTTGTACATTGCCACATTGGGCGCAATGAAGGCAGGGAAAAGTGCCTGTACGGGGCTGTGATAAGAACAATTGTTTTTTTGTTTGGGATGAACCCAAATCTGCCCGTACGAGACTATCTCCAGATTCGGCGGTCTTTTGAAGCATGGCAGGAACGTTCTGCAAATTCAGGTATATTTGGATGGGCCTGAGATAGCAGCGGCCAATGACGTCTAATTGCCCTATGGAGAATGAAAGCATAGGGATGAAACATGTGGACAAACGGAATACGTTTGTTGGTGTTACTTGGGCGATTAATAGTATGATGACTCCTTGCTGAAGAGAGTAGAGTGGGGGGTAACCTCTATTTAGAAATTTGTTGGTCATTTCCCTGTGTCTAAGGTCACAAAGTTGTGTGTCAGTGACTATCCTTTTAACCCGCTGATATTGTGAAATGGGGATAGCCCGTTTAACTGCGGGAGGATGGAAACTTTGAAAGTGTAAGATACTATTGCGGTCTGTTGTTTTTCTAAATAGGTCAGTGGTGAGATGGCCCTGTTGGTCCTTGATGACGATTGTGTCTAAGAAGTTTACTCTGGAAGAATCTGACGTCATGGTAAATTTTATACCGGGCCATGACGTATTTAGAAATGAGAGGAATTCGAGTAATGAATCTTGGTGCCAATCCATAGACAGAATATATCGTCTATGTATCTTTTCCATAGACGTACGTTATGAATGTACATAGGATGTTTGAAGATAGTTGTAGTTTCAAACTCTGACATGTAGGTGTTGGCGTACGGGGGCGCTACATGGGATCCCATGGCTGTCCCCCGTACCTGTAGATAAAAGGTGTCCTGAAAAGGAAGAAGTTATTGAATAAGATGATGGTTAACAGATCAATGCACAAATTGATTTTGTTGATTTCCATTCCTGAATTTGTAAGTAGATGATGTACTGCATTGATCCCTTCAACATGTGGGATCGATGTATATAAGTCACTGACATCTAGGGTGACCAATATCGTTTCTGGTGGTATAGTATCAAGATCTCTAATTATTTGTAAAAAGGCGCCGGTGTCGAGGAGGAAGGAGGGGGACGTTTGTGTCAGTGGAGTTAGAATCTTTTCCAAAAACTTGGAGATAGGGGACAAGAATGATTCAGTGGAGACCACTATGGGTCTCCCCGGTGGGTTCTCCAAGTTTTTGTGCACTTTAGGTAAAGTGTAGAAAACAGGCGTAATTGGATTAGACTTATGTAGATACTCACAGGTTTGGGTGTCTAGCACATTAGAATATTTGTCTAATACATTCTGAATTTTGCGAGATATCTCATGTGACGGATCACGAGTGAGTTTAAGTATATAGTTTGATCGTTCAGCTGTCTATGTATCTCAGTTATATACTGTGTTTTGTCCATGATTACCAATGCTCCGCCTTTTGTCTGCGGGTTTAAAGATCAAATTGGTATCATTTTGTAATGAATGTAATGCCTGTTTTTCTATGGGAGACAAATTAAATGGGAAAAATAATTTCCCTTTTTCTATATCACTCCTAATGGAGGAGAATGACTTCTGTATGAAGTCAATGAAGGTCTCGACCGCGGGAGCCAGGTGGGGTCGGAAATTGCTCTTGTTATATAGGCCCATGGATTTGGCCGACAATGTGTTGGTAGAAGTGGTTTCCGCTGGGGCGGTGTCACTAGAGTTGGCAAAATATACTTTAAGTCTAAGCAAGCGAAAAAATCGTTGTAAGTCCATCTCTAGTTCAAATGTTTTGCACTTGTAGGATGGACAGAAGGATAAACCCTTCTGTAATATGTTATGTTCGGCTACCCCAAGTGTCCTTGAGGAGATGTTGATGACCAGCGATTCCGTACCTGGGACCTCGTGACGCGGGAGAAGTTCTGGTTGTTGCCTCCTGTAGCCGCCCCTCCTCGTCTTCTTCTTGGGAAGCGTCTCTGTGGTCCTAAAAAATTACTAGAGGTAGAAGGTGTGTTGCCCCTGTCTTGCTCGATTCAGAAGTTGAATAATCAGTCGAAGATTTCTGGAAGCGGGTCTGACGTCTGAAGACGGATGTTCCTGCCACTTGTACACTCTGTTAAGTTCGTAGTCGGTAGTGTCCCTTGTGAATTTGTTCACAAATTCGTCTACTTTCTCTTACAATCCTGAGGAATATACCACCATGTTGGCACAATCCAAATTCTCTAGTAACTTTCTCCAAGCACCCCCACGCGAATCACGTGGGAGGGATCTGGAACGGGCACTTAGGAATCACATTAATCTCGAATTGCACAGTGCCACACTCTCTGAATACTTACGGGTAAAAAGAATCCCCAGGGGCCTACGGGTCCCATTACGCCCCACTCTTTTTCACGACTCTACTGAATTCTGTACCAGATACGAACAAATTCTAAATAAATGTTCCTTTGACCTCATGGTACTCACCCTAGAGCATCTCAACCGAGCCATCGAGAAGAATAACATCGAAATCCGGAACATCGAATCTCAACTAGCCACAACAGGCACCACCGAGGAACTAGCTACCCTCAAATCCCAGATTCAAGTTCGTCTAGACCAACACAGAACTGACACGGAGAGTCGAAAACGGAACAAATTCACAAGGGACACTACCGACTACGAACTTAACAGAGTGTACAAGTGGCAGGAACATCCGTCTTCCAGACGTCAGACCCGCTTCCAGAAATCTTCGACTGATTATTCAACTTCTGAATCCGAGCAAGACAGGGGCAACACACCTTCTACCTCTAGTAATTTTTTAGGACCACAGAGACCTTCCCAAGAAGAAGACGAGGAGGGGCGGCTACAGGAGGCAACAACCAGAACTTCTCCCGCGTCACGAGGTCCCAGGTACGGAATCGCGGTCATCAACATCTCCCAAGGACACTTTGGGGTAGCCGAACATAACATATTAAAAGGTTTTATCCTTCTGTCCATCCTACAAGGCAAAAACATTTGAACGAGATGGACTTAAAACGTTTTTTTTCGCTGTTTAGACTTAAAGTATTTTTGCCAACCTAGGACACCCCCAGGGGAAACCACTTCCCCAACACATGTCCCCAAATCCAGGGGCCAAAAAAAAGAGCAATTTCCACCCCCACCTGGCCCCCACGGGGCGGACCTTCTTTGACTTCATACAGAAGCTTCTCCCCCTTTGGAGTATATAAAAAAGGGGAAATTTTTTTTCCCTTTTAATTTTGTCTCCCATAAAAAAAACGGGCATTACTTCATTACAAAATACCAATTGATTTTTAAAAAACCCGCAGAAAAGGGGGAGCATTGGTAATCATCAAAACACGATATAACTGAGATAATAACACTGAACGAAAAACTTAAAACTTAAAACTCACCGGATCCGTCGCATGAGATACCCTCGCAAAATCAGAAGTATTAGACAAAATTCTAATGTGCTAGACCCCCAAACCGTGAGTATCTACAAAAGTCAATCCAATTACGCCTGTTTTCTACCCCTTTACCTAAAGTCACAAAAACTTGGGGAAAACCCACCGGGAGACCCAAGTGGCCTCCACGAATCAACTTGTCCCCCACTCCAAGTTTTTGGGAAAAAATTCTAATCCACGACACAAACGTCCCCCTCCTTCCTCCCGACACCGGGGGCCTTTTTTTCAAATAAAGAGTCTTTATACATACCACCAAAACAAAATTTGGGCACCCCAGATGTCTGACTTATAAACATCGATCCCACATTTTAAGGGATCAATGCAGTACACCTATTACAAAAATTTGGGAAAGGAAAACAACAAAATCAATTTGTGCATTGATCTGTTAACCATCATCTATTCAAAACTTTTCCTTTTTCAGGACACCTTTATCACAGGTACGGGGGACGCCCTGGGGTCCCATGTAGCGCCCCCGACGCCAACCTACATGTCAGAGTTTGAAACTCAAAACTTCAAACATCCCATTACTTCATAACGACGCATGGAAAAGATACATAGACATATTTCTGTCCCATGGATTGGGACCCAAAATCTTACTCGAATTCCCTCATTTTAAATACGTCATGGCCCGGGAAAAATTTTTCCATGACTCAGATTCTTTCCCGAGTAAACTTCTTTGACACAATCGTCACAAGGACCAACAGGGCCATCTCACCACTGACCTATTTAGAAAAAAAACAACCGAATAGTATCTTTCACTTTCAAAGTTTCCATCCTCCCCCATTTTAAAAGGGTCCCCCTTTTTACAATACACGGGGTTTAAAAGGGGTAGTCACTGAACACAACTTTGTGACCTTTAAAACAGGGAAAAACCAAAAAATTTCTAAATAGAAGGTTCCCCCACTCTACTCTCTTTAGCAGGATCATCATCTATTAATCGCCCAATAACACCAACAAACGTATTCCGTTGTCCACATTTTCACCCTATTTTTTCTA
>JARQOD010000002.1:42504778-42596374 GCA_033576555.1 Oophaga sylvatica | reverse complement strand
CAAAATTTGCGGAATTCATTCTAAATGATAGGATGCTTAATACATGCGTTTTTGACGCGTTTTTTTCCCGCGAAAAACAAAAAACGCAAATATTCCTGAACGTGTGCACTTAGCCTAAGAGGTGCAGAAATCAGCATTTACACCCAGTGGTCTCTATAAGTAACACTTTATTACTGAGATTAATTCTATTATACATTGTAAATTCAGCTGTATGAGTTTGGCATTAAAACTTTAGCACTGTAAATATAGTAAACCTCTATGCCAGGAACTACTCAGTGTGAAGTAATACATACTTTAACGTAACAGTCCATTAACTTTAATAGTGTCTTTCATTAGGTGTAGTTACTGCAAATGTCACTGATCGTGGTTATTGGAAGGTGAAGAATTCAATAAAGCTCGATCAAGTCTATTAAAGGCATAGTTACACAAAGCCAATATAAATCTATGGTAATTAACTTTTCAAAACTTGTTACCTGAAACATTAGGTCCATTTTTTTGCACATAAAACAGCAAATTTGGGGCTTTGGGGAAACATTTGGATGCTTATGTGTCATAGCAAAATTAGAATATTGCCTTGTTGCATGTGTAAAGTCAGTGTTTGCAACTGTTAGGCTGGAGACACACTAGCGATTTAAAAATCAGTCCGATTTTGATGCAGGAGAGTCGGTCACATGTAATGCGATTGTCATGCGTTTTTTGCGAGAGTACAATCTGATTTTTCACACCTACCATCCGATTTACATCCGAATACAGTGCGATTGCTATCAGACTGCAATGCGATTTTAACATGAGCTTTTACATAGAACAGTTCTCTGTCATTTACACATCATTTTAAAACAAAATATTCATCAAAATATATATATACTAGATGGAGGCCAGATGCTATCACATCGCGAGGGCGGTAATGTCACGATGGGGGCAGGCTTTGCAACGTTGAGAATCTCTCCTCCCGTGTGCTCACACACCTATCCGCTCTCTCTTGCCCCATGTGCTGACTTCTCCCGTCTGTGCTCTCTTCTTTCACCTGTCTACCCCACGTGCTATCCCCCTTGTCTGCTGTCTCTCTCCTTCCTGTGCTGTATTCTCCCCTCATGTTGCTTTCCCGTTTGAGCTGTCTCCCCCCTGTGCTCTGTCTCTCTCACCCCAGTGTGCTTTCTCTCTCCCCATCTGCAGTGTGTGTGTGTGTGTATGTGTGTGTGTGTGTGTGTGGTGTATGGCGTATACAGTGTGTGTGTGTGTGTGTGTGTGTGTGTGGTACGACGGTGTTCCACTGGTGGTACCGCGCAAGAGGCTGGTACCACCAGCAGTTTCCATATTGAGACACCCATCATTTGTCTCAGATGTTGCTCCTGGGATCTGTTGAAGCCAATCTTCCAACTTAGGGGTCACTGGTCCAAGTGCTCCTATCACCACTGGACTCACTGTTGCCTTCATCTTCCTTCCTCTCCAGCCTCCTTTGAGGCCCTGGTGTTTCTCCAGCTTCTCATATTCCTTCTTTCTGATGTTGCTGTCAGTTGGCACTTCTACATCTATTATCATTGCTGTCTTCTGATCCTTGTCTACTATGACAATGTCTGGTTGGTTAGCCAACACCTGCTTATCCGTCTGTATCTTGAAGTCCCACAGGATTTTAGCCCTTTCATTCTCCACCACTTTTTCTGGGGTATCCCACCTGGACTTAGGAGGGCTTAGCCCATATGCTGTGCAGATGTTCCAGTATACAATTTCTGCTACTTGGTTGTGGCGTTCGGTATACGCTGTTCCTGCTTGCATTTTGCATCCTGCCACTATGTGTTGGACCGTTTCTGATGTTTCTTTGCATAGCTGCACCTTGGGTCTTGTCTTGTATGGTAGAATCCTGCTTCTATGGATCTGGTACTTAGTGCTTGCTCTTGAGCCGCTATGATTAGTGCCTCAGTGATGTCTCGGAGTCCAGCTTTCTCCATCCATTGGTAGGATTTCTCCATGTCAGCCACCTCCATTATCTGTCGATGGTACATCCCATGCAGAGACTTGTCTTGCCATGGCGCTTCATGTTCCTGCTCTTCCTTCCAGATCTGTTATTGTTGCCTTAGGCTTTCTCTCAGCATCTCATCTTTTGGTGCCATTTTTCTGATGTATTCCTGGATACTCCTTGTTTCGTCCGTGATGGTGGCTTGGATACTTATCAAGCCTCGAAAACCCTCCTTTCTGTTGATATACAATCTTTGGGTGCTAGACTTAGGGTGGAGACCTCCATGCATTGTGAGGAGTTTTCGTGTCTTCGCATCTGCAGCTTCCATCTCTTCTTTTGGGCAGCACACTATGCCAGCAGGGTATCTGATAACTGGCAGGGAATATGTGTTAATGGCACGAATCTTATTCTTCCCATTGAGCTGGCTCTTCAGGACCTGTCTTACCCTTTGATGGTATTTGGATGTTGCTGCTTTCCTTGCCTCCTCATCATGGTTACCGTATCCCTGTGGGATGCAGAGGTACTTGTAGCATGTCTGTACGTCTGCTACTTGCCCTGATGGTAATTCCACTCCATTGGTCTTGACTACCTTGCCTCTCTTTATTACCAACCGGCCGTACTTCTCCAGTCCGAAGGACATCCCGATGTCTTCGCTGTAGTTCCTTGTCAGGTGGATCAGTAAATCGATGTCTCGTTCGTTTTCCGCATACAGCTTGATGTCATCCATGTATGCGAAAAACGAACGAGAGACATCGATTCACTGATCCATATGTATAATATATAATATATATATATAATAGATAGATTAAAAGCCGGCAAATGATCTGCCGCCTACAGTATAGAATAGAATAGGTTAGAATAGAATAGATATACAGTACAGACCAAAAGTTTGGACACACCTTCTCATTCAAAGATTTTTCTGTATTTTCATGACTATGAAAATTGTAGAATTACACTGAAGGCATCAAAACTATGAATTAACACATGTGGAATTATACATTACACTTTACAAAAAAGTGTGAAACAACTGAAAATATGTCTTATATTCTAGGTTCTTCAAAGTAGCCACCTTTTAGCTTTGATTAGTGCTTTGCACGCAGAAAAGGTGAACGGATGGACTCTACATGCCTGGTTCCCACCGTGAAGCATGGAGGAGGTGGTGTGTTGGTGTGGGGGTGCTTTGCTGGTGATACTGTTGGGGATTTATTCAAAATTGAAGCGGTGAGCGGTCCAGCTCACCCCAAACCATCTCGATTGGGTTCAGGTCTGGTGACTGTGGAGGCCAGGTCATCTGGCGTAGCACCCCAACACTCTACTTCTTGGTCAAATAGCCCTTACACAGCCTGGAGGTGTGTTTGGGGTCATTATCCTGTTGAAAAATAAATGATGGTCCAACTAAACGCAAACCAGATGGAATAGCATGCTGCTGCAAGATGCTGTGGTAGCCATGCTGGTTCACTATGCCTTCAATTTTGAATAAATCCCCAACAGTGTCACCAGCAAAGCACCCCCACACCATCACACCACCTCCTCCATGCTTCACGGTGGGAACCAGGCATGTAGAGTCTATCCGTTCACCTTTTCTGCGTGCAAAGCTGTAATCAAAGCAAAAGGTGGCTACTTTGAAGAACCTAGAATATAAGACATATTTTCAGTTGTTTCACACTTTTTTGTAAAGCGTAATGTATAATTCCACATGTGTTAATTCATAGTTTTGATGCCTTCAGTGTGATTCTACAATTTTCATAGTTATGAAAATACAGAAAAATCTTTGAATGAGAAGGTGTGTCCAAACTTTTGGTCTGTACTGTATATACATAGAATAGGTGTGTATATACATATATACATATATATATATAATATATATATATATATATTATATATATATAGTAAGCTTTTCAGGGGATATAGCTCTGGGATCGCCGTCTGGGTAGACAGAGTGGCACGAAAACAGTTCATTCACACAGCAGTTCTGGTGAAAACTGGCCGCAACCAGCTTTATTAAAGTCCACAGCAAACAGATAAAAATAAATCATAAACATAAGACCTGGGCTTGTCGAGCCACTAATTACACTTAGATAGATTTCCCTTTCTATCCGGGTCCAGACTCTACCAGTCTGTGCCCAAAACAACGCATATGTTCAGTAGTTACCAGCGTGGAGTTTCACAGAGTCTCCTCCTTGTGTCTGAAGGCACCTTCAATGTCCAGACTTGAGAGAGCTCCCCTCCTATTCAGCCGCTATTCGCACGGATTCTCACTGAGACTACTCCTGTGTCCGGGGTACATCGAGCACGCCAGACTGAGATAGCTCATACTCCTGGAGACTGCTTCTTGTGCCTGGACTCCTTGTCCAGACTAAGCGAGCTCTCTGACTGTGTTTGCAGACACCTACTTCTGGTCTCCTAATTAACACTGAGTAGTTTCAGGCCTGAGCTGCAAGTGTGTAATGAATGTAAGGTGTAGTGACCTTTCTCTACCACTAGGTTTACAAAGCCATACATTTCCCTTATACCAGTCAGCACAGTATCTAGGTGAAATGTACACCCCATTCAACACCCATACTCTCACTGTCTCACATATCCCCCCCCTCTTCTCCAGACCGGAGGGCTGGTCATCCAGACCGGAGGGCTGGTCAACAATACAAAAGAGACAGTGAACTCTGGACCAGTCATGGCCTCATCCTTCACTACTTGTCATCTGTATCTTCACCTGAGCCATAGTCAACATCAGCTTTCTCTTCATCTGAAGCATCCGCACTCTCCTATACCCTCCCAGGCCTATGCTCTCTGCGGGCCTCGGGTATCCTGCATGGTTTCATCTTGACCTTAGGGCCGGGCTCAGTTTCGATATAGTGCCTGGCCAGAGAAGTACGACCCGGCACATCAGAACACTTCTGCTGACTCTTTCTCAGAAACTCACGTACCTCCGTCCTTGGTGCACTGACCATGTGTCACCAACTATCACAGGAGGTATAGGGGGTTTTTCACTTTTCTCTAGTTCCCCTTGAACCTTCTTTAGCACATCTACTTTCTTAAATCTCAGTTGATTCATCAATTCTATTTCACAGAACTTAAGCTCCTCTGCCATGGTCTTTGACCATTTTACACTACACTGTTCAAATGCTTGGCACTGTAGAAGGAGCTGATCGTTTTTCTTTGGCAGTACACATAATTCATCCTCTTCTTGTACTTCATTGACCTTCTCAAGAAGCGGCTCATGGCTTTCATCACGCACCTTCATCACAGTTTGGAGATTTTTCTGAGAAGTAATCAATTCATCTTGTACCTGTGCAACCACTTTTTCTTGATCTTGCAAGGTACCATATACACTTTCCCTTTCACCTCGTGCTCTCTGGAGCAACTGCTGGAACCGCTCATGTTCCTGGCGAAGAGATACCACATCCAGTTCACACTGCTGAAGCCGCTCGCGTAATGCAACATTATCAGTCTTTATTTCTTTGGTGGAGACCTCAGGGAGACGCATCTTCTCCTGTAGCTGTTGGACGTTCTTTACGTCTTCGGCCCCTTCTTCAGGCTCATCATTATGATATCCAATATCTCCATTTATTTCAACTTTCAAGTTCTCCTTGATAGCTGCATCTGTATACTCAGAACCCTCCTGGCACTTCTCTTCCACCACGCTCTGCATCCCATCCGGGCTCCCGTGTATCTGCAGCGGCAACGGACCGACACATCGCTTCTCCCATTCGTTGGGACGTGGTTCAGATGCAGACTCCATGAAAGTGCGCCTGAGCTCACCAATGCCAGCCTGATGTCTCAAAATCTCATCTTGTGATTTATCCAGATCCTTGGTATCACTCGGGAACACTGCTGGGGCTCCGGGCGCCGAACTTCCAGCCTGAGCTTCACGAGTTGCAGCTACTGATGAGGCATCTGGTTTGGTGTCTACCACTTCTATGGCTTTTTCCACCTCTGCAGCATCACCTTCAGAGTCCTTGGCATGATGCAGATCCACACCAACACCGACAACTTCTCATCTTCAACAGCATCCACTTGTGCTGTGTTCAGGTTCAGAGTCCTGCCTTTAAAGCTCAGCTCTCCTCCTTTCACCTTAGTCTTCGCAGGGAACCGGCCAACTGTAAAACATCTTCAGATGCCATCTTCTGTCTGGCTGTAAGGTCAGCATCAGCTTTCTTCTCAGGACTCTCAACCTCCTCTGCTACCATGCCTTTCTCATTTGCACTGGTTGCTTTATTGTCATCAGATGATTCACTATCACTCCCACTATCCCTGTCTGACCCCTTTTTCTCAGATACATCCGGGTCACTTTCAGGGTTATACACATCATTCTCATTCTCATCCTGCTCACTTTCAGGAGTATACAATTCATTCTCATTCACATCCTGATCTGGAACCTTAGTTAACATGTCATCCACAACATTAACTTCACCATCTGGTCCCTCAAGTATGTGACTATGTGACAACCCCAGCACTATACTTCTATATAGCTCAGGTACTAGGAGCTGACTCACGACCTCTCCCTGGACTTCAGTGTCCCTATACAACAGGTTAGTGTTTATGGCAACATGAGGAAACCTCTCCTCAGAGCCAGGCTCTTGGGAAACCTCATTTAGAACATTTATATTTTCCTGGGCCGTTTTAAGAGAGGGGTCTCGCCACTGCTCCCTCTCAAAATTGTCACAGGACACAGGTAAGTCAGGGACACTGGCTCCCGAGAACCACCATCCTCGTCTCCCAACATCACCTGCAAAGGAATTCCATCTCTATCACAGTCATCATTATTATCAATATCATCATCATGACTATGATCAGTATCATCATCATTATCAGCATCAGCATCATTACCATGGTCATCATCATTATCATGATCATCATCATCATCATCATTATCACATAAGTTTAACGGCCCACTAGCATTGTGTTCCGCCCCTCGGGACTGCGCACCCTCAGTAGGAGCTTCATCACACTGTCCATCAGAAATATTTTTCCCCCAGAGACCCTTAGATCGGGGAAAGTCATTACCCAATATGACGGGGTGCACCAGGTTCTTCACTACCCCCACTTCATATGAAACCTCCCCGAGTTTGGGGACCAAGTCCACGGCAGTCTCTGGGTAGACTTTGGTGTCTCCATGGATGCACACCATACTCAGGTGCTTATCAGGGATGAAGTCCCTATCAATCAGGCTGTCACATACGGAAGTCACTGGACTCTCTGAGTCCAAGAGGGCCTGTGCTGGGCAGTCATTTACAACCACCGGGGACCCCTGTGGTCCAGTCTCTTCGGCTGAGGTGGACACACACACAGGCTCTGCGCAGGGAGAGAGGGATCCGCCAACATCACAACACATAGGCTCCCCCTCTATTGAACAGTCGGCCGCAATTTCACGACATCTCCAACACTGTCCATCACACTCTCCCACCCACATGTCCCCTCGGGCCTGAACCCGCTTATCAGCATACCCCATGTCCCCAACAGCTGGAACGCTCTTACCGCGAGAGTTCAGCGTCCGGGAACTCTGAAGTGACGACCTCTCAGACGGCTGGTCACGGAGGCAGTCTTTGCTGGCGAAGGCCTTCTCCATCAGGCTGACCAGACGATTGGCGTCCTGGTGGTCTCCTTGTCCGACCTCTGGCTGTACCTCAGGAGGACATGCTCGGGTGTAGCGGTTTACTATCACCTTTCCAACTCCATAATCAGGTTTACTGACTGCAGACTCCCAACTGCATCTCCAGTCATGAACTCCCCTGGCACGGGCTGTCACCGTAACACCCAGCCGGGTAAGAATCTCCGCTTTCAGCTTGGCATAGTCTTGGCTGTCCTGCTCGCTCAGGTCAGCATAGGCTCTTTGGGGTTCTCCAATCAAATAGGGTGCGCCCATCATGGCCCATTCAGATAGGGGCAGATTCTCCTTCTCTGCCAGTCCCTCAAACCTAGTGAGATATACCTCCACATCATCACGAGGTGTCATCTTTTTCAGGGACCGTCTTACCGCCTTCTTTACAGCGGACAATGCAGGTGACTTTGCAACACCACTTTGGGACGATGCGCCGCAAGTCCCCTGTAGTGCTGCAACCTGCTCAAAAAACAACCGGTCATTCTCCTGCTGCTGCTGCAGGAATTGCTGCTGGGCCTGCTGCATTCGCTGCTGGTGCTGCAGGCGCTGCTGCTCCATGCTCTGCTGCATGCTTCGCTGGGCCTGGACCAGGTACTCAACGAGCTCCTCCATACTGCCGGACTTATCTGTCTCAACCACGGCAGTCTTATGTTGCACATTAACTTGCGCCATTTGTTCAAACAGCGCCTCCATGCTGTCATCCATGCTGTCAGACTTCTCTGTCTCAACAACGGCAGTCTTCACTCAAGACATACACACTCCACAGTCTTTTCCACAGAAAAATTCAGCTTGCTGTGCAGACACTTTTTTTTTTTTCTCTGCAAACTCTATTAGGGCCACTGTCTCTTTAAGACTGCTCCAATAGACGTTTCTCCTTTGCTGCTGCACACTCCACAGTCTTTTCCACAACAAGTTCAGCTTTGCTGTGCAGACACACTTTTTTTTTTTTCTTTTGCAAACTCTATTAGGGCTACTGTCTCTTTAAGACTGCTCCAATCAGACGTTTTTGCTGACACACTTTTTTTTTTTTTTCTCTGCTGCTGCTTAACAGACTTCACCTTTATTGCTGTCTCTCGCCACTGTGCTGCACGCACATTCCAGCACCAATTGTATCAGCCACTGTGCTGCCCCAGCATTCTGCGCCAATTGTAAGCTTTTCAGGGGATATAGCTCTGGGATCGCCGTCTGGGTAGACAGAGTGGCACGAAAACAGTTCATTCACACAGCAGTTCTGGTGAAAACTGGCCGCAACCAGCTTTATTAAAGTCCACAGCAAACAGATAAAAATAAATCATAAACATAAGACCTGGGCTTGTCGAGCCACTAATTACACTTAGATAGATTTCCCTTTCTATCCGGGTCCAGACTCTACCAGTCTGTGCCCAAAACAACACATATGTTCAGTAGTTACCAGCGTGGAGTTTCACAGAGTCTCCTCCTTGTGTCTGAAGGCACCTTCAATGTCCAGACTTGAGAGAGCTCCCCTCCTATTCAGCCGCTATTCGCACGGATTCTCACTGAGACTACTCCTGTGTCCGGGGTACATCGAGCACCCAGACTGAGATAGCTCATACTCCTGGAGACTGCTTCTTGTGCCTGGACTCCTTGTCCAGACTAAGCGAGCTCTCTGACTGTGTTTGCAGACACCTACTTCTGGTCTCCTAATTAACAGCTGAGTAGTTTCAGGCCTGAGCTGCAAGTGTGTAATGAATGTAAGGTGTAGTGACCTTTCTCTACCACTAGGTTTACAAAGCCATACATTTCCCTTATACCAGTCAGCACAGTATCTAGGTGAAATGTACACCCCATTCAACACCCATACTCTCACTGTCTCACAATATATATACAGTATATATGTATGTCAGTGACACACATATATATATCTTTATATTTCATAGACAGATAGAAGAATAGCCATTAATTCATTTGTCGGCTCCTGTAAAATCAATGCAGGAGCCGACAGGAGAGAAGACATGGTTTACATACAGAAAATCCATGCAGAAAAGTTAGATATATAGATGTCAGTGACCAATACAATTAGTAGTGTGTGTGTGCAAATTATGGGACTTGTGTGTATTTAATAAAATAATCTTTTCAGGGAAAAAAATGGCCTGGGCTCCAGCCTAATTTTCCAAGCCAGAGAGGGAAAGCCAGTGACTAGGTGCAGATATTCATAGCCTAGGAAGGGACCATGGTTATTGTCCCCCGGCTACAAACATCTGCCCCAGCCGCACCAGAAATGGCGCATCTCTAAGACGCGCCAATTCCGGCACTTAGCATCTCTCTTTCCACTGCCCTGTAGCGGTGGCATATGGGGTAATAGTTGGGGGTTGATGCCATCTTTGTATTGTAAGGTGAAATCAAGCCCGTCTTAGTAATGGAGAGGTGTCAATAAGACACCTAATCATTACTAATCCTGTAGTTGGTAAATGGTTAAATAAAGACACAGCCAGAATAAAGTCGTTTAATGAAATCAAACACAAAACATGTGTATATATGTATTCTATCTTTTCTATTGTAATCTGTCAGTGTGTTTTTACAGTAGCAGCATATGAAATGCCGGCTTTTCAAAGGACACTGGTGCATAAAAATCGCACAGCACTCGAATGGTATGAGTGCTGTGCGAGTGCTGTGCGTTTTTATCACATCGATTGACTTCTATTGCGGGATGCGATCCGTTTTCGGATTACAGTCGCAGCATGCTGCGATTTTTTTCCAGCCCGATCGTGATCCAATCCGAGCTGGAAAAAAAAGCGCAGATGAGCACACAATTGACGCGCACCACATGTGGGTACCAGGGCTATGGGACACTCGGCACCGAGCCCATGGAAATCTATGGGGAATGTCACTGGCAGCAGAGCTCGGTCCGTGGCCCTGGGCGGTCATGCAATGGGGGATATTTACAGGGGATTATAAAGATTAGTTCGTGACGCCACCTGTGGTATCTGATCAATTTGACCAGCGCTGCAATATGGATCTTCTAAGGGGATGTTATGGGGCAGCAAGATGGTGAGTCTCCCACAGGCGAGACTTTTCCCTTGAAGTCTATGGTGGTGCAGAATGCAGGCAAATAAGCAGTGTACACACGGTTCAGTCTCTTTTCATACCTTTACTTGTAGATGTTGCAGGGATGTCCCGGAGCACTGTAGGGTGAAGGGTGCACATCCAGATTCCTCCACTTGATAGGTGTGTGGCCTCCTGTTTTCTGCCTTTTTGTAATAAGTTCTGGCCTGCGTGTAGCTGGGCCTAGCTTAGCCTCTGTCTTGTACCTGGCTGACTTTGTTATTGGATCTTCTCTCTGAAAGGACAGGGTCATTGATGGCCCGGCCGAGCCGGACTCCGTCCTCCTGATCCTGCTACGTATCAGCTCGGTGGTACTCCTGGGACTTGTAGTCCTCCAGGAACTCCGGTGTTCTCCTAATGGGTCGTGGAGATCCCTGTAGGCTCGGACCCCGGTGTCCGGGTATACGTGCTGAGATGAGCTATTAAGGCTCCTCGGTCTCATTAACTTCCACTCGCCTTCAACCTATCTAGGTCCTCCTATTATCACACACGCTGGCAGTTAGTGAGCTGCCTCTTCGCCGCTCTCTAAGCGTCGGCACGCTTTCCACTGAGCTATACTTCAGATCAGCTCTGACTAGGCTAAAGTGATTCCTTCTCACTCGTACTAGCCTCCACTTACTCAAGTTGAACTGACTGAACAGCTCTGCACTTCTCTCCTCTGGTGTCTTAAGGAGATCTGAGATCTGTCTCTGTCTGATCTCTTCTCTGGCTGCTCTCATCATCTCCCTCCTTTCTCTTTCTCTTTCTGAGGCAAAGTGAAACTAAACTTGTTTTTATACGTCTTACACAGCTCCCTCTAATGGTCTTTTTAGGTAAGCTGCATGTGTGTGTGCATAATGACCTCTAGTGGGATCCTCTGTCAGTGCACCCCTCTGGAAGATGTGGATTCAGTCACAGCTGGGCTCCACATTCCCCCCTAGTAGAACTCAGCACTCCGGGGCTGAAATATAAAAACAAATAACAAATAACAATAACATATCAAAAACAATTCTTCCTTTACAGGAGGTAAGGCCTCTTGAACTGTTGCATAAACTGAACTGATCAATTATGTACAATGAGGGATTGAAGACTTTGAGCAACCATAAAAGTCCCAGTCTCTTTTGGAAAGGATGCTCAAATAGGGGTGGAGGAAACAAGTAGAAATAATGTCCATTCCTCTTGTTCCAAAATTATAAGAGGAAAACAGGTTAATAAATAATGGTATGATACAACATATTATTAGCAAAAATATATACATTATACATTTATGTAAAGTGGTCATAGATAGTTATTTACATGAGTTGGGTTCTACTCTCTATACCTAACAGGTAATTGCCCCTTTGTCATACGTACTGACCTACGTGGTGTAGTGGTAGGTGAGGTGTCAGTTACCTTGTCTGTCCTACGTACTGGCAAACTATAAATCTGCCTCCACCTCTCTAGGGATCTGGCAAGCATGTCAGCGACTGGGCGATGCGGTTCCGTTTCGCCAGGGGACTCTTCTTCCTGAGATTCAATTTCTTGGGATTCCGCTTCTTGTGGTGCCGCTTCTTGTGGTACCGCTTCTTGGGGTTCCACTGGTTGAGGTTCTGCCGGAACAGGTCCTTCTGGAACTGGCTCTACTGGCACAATTGGTGCAACTAGATGTAGAGATTCTTCTTGCGGTTGATAAAATTGAAGCACGGGAATGATCACAGCGTCTCCAATTCTGGGCCAATCTGCGGGGAAATCTCCCAAGTCTGTATGTATAACTGTTTCATCACACTCTTCCTGATTGACAACAGGTTCTTCCTCACGAAACTTTAATGGGTCAGGACACAACTTCAGATGGTCTCTAGACACAGTTGCAGTCGTTTTTCCTCCATCCTTGCTTATTATGCACGTTTTCTTGTTGTCGAACCTTGAATTCTGTACGATGTAGGGCTCTCTTTCCCATTGATCGTCGAGTTTGTGTATCCTCCTTTTTCTTTTTAGTACGACTTGACCAGGTGCGAAAGGTTCAGCTGGCACACTTTTGTTGTAGCGGTTTTCTTGTTTAACCCTTACTCGATTGAGACTATCTTCCACACAGGCCTGTACTTTTCTGTACTGTTCCTGTCTGTGGGTGTCCCAGTCCTCAGTAGTCACATCTGCGTCTGGTTCTACCACACCAAGCTCCAGATCCATGGGCAGCTTTCCTGGTCTTGCCCGCATTAGATAAGCTGGGGTGCAATTGGTGGAACTCACAGGTATGTGATTGTACAAATCTACTAGATCAGGTAGTAGATCTGGCCACCGATTCCTCTCCTCGAGTAGTATAGTCTTCAGCAGGTCCATGACGATGTGATTCATCTTCTCACAGAGACCATTGGTTTGGGGGTGGTACGGTGTGGTTCTTATTTTCTTACACCCGTACAGGTGACAGAACTCTTTGAACAATTCGGCCTCGAATGCTGGGCCTTGGTCAGTTAGCACCTGCTCAGGATATCCGTGTGGTCTGCAGAAATACGCTTGGAACGTCTTTGCTGCTGTCTCTGCCGTCAGATCTTTGACAGGGGCGACCACCAGGAACCTGGAGTAGTGATCCACCATAGTCAGGGCATAGGAGTATCCTGACCGGCTGGGTGACAACTTGACATGGTCCAGGGCCACAATCTCCAAGGGACGAGTCGTCTTGATGGGTTGCAGGGGTGCCTTTTGGCTGCTGTAGTCTTTTCTTCTGAGGCCACAGGGTCCACATTTCTGGCACCATCTCTCAATGGAGCTGCGCATTCCCACCCAGTAGAAACGACACTTCAACAGGGTCTCCAGCTTCTTCCAGCCAAAGTGTCCCGCTTGATCGTGGTAGGCTTCTAACACCATCTGAATGTCTGCTCTGGGAACTACGATCTGCCAAACCATTTCATGGGTCCTGGGGTTGACGTATCTCCTGCACAGCCTCTCACGGTAGATGAACAACCTCCTTCTCTCATTCCACAGCTGCTTAGCTTGTTCAGGCGCATCCTTCTCCAAGGAGGAACCTTCCTGAGTTATCAGCTCCTTGATACGGCTGACAACGGGATCGCTGTCCTGAGTCTCCTTCCAACTGTGGTGAGGTAAAGGATTTAACGTCTTGTCACGCGGCTTCCTGCTGGCGTGTTGCTCATGGATTATCCAATTCCTGTGAAAGGCAGGTAGTTCAATCTCTTCCAGATCATCCACTTCCTCTTCTGTGTCTGATTCATGAGGCATCCTGGATAAGGCATCAGCATTGGCATTCTTGCGGCCTGCTCGGTACTTGATTGTGAATTGGTAATTTGACAGCCGAGCCATCCATCGTTGTTCCATGGCTCCCAGCTTAGCTGTTTCAAGATGCGTCAAGGGGTTGTTATCAGTGTAGGCAGTGAACTTGCTGGAGGGTAGGTAGTGCTTAAACCTCTCCGTGATGGCCCAGACCAGTGCCAGGAACTCCAACTTGAAGCTGCTATAGTTTTCTGGGTTTCTCTCGGTCGGGCGGAGCTTCCTGCTAGCATAGGCGATGACTTTCTCCAGGTCATTTTGCTTCTGACTGAGGACTGCTCCCAATCCTTCATTGCTGGCATCAGTATACAGCAGGAACGGCTGGCTGTAGTCAGGATAAGCTAGGATCTCATCGCCTGTCAGGATCTCCTTCATTTCCTTGAATGCTTCTGCCTGTTCTTTACCCCAATGAAATGGAGAATTTCTGCTCTTGAGGGACTGTCCCACCAGGAGGTCTTGCAGAGGCGCTTCTTTCTTAGTGTAATCCTTCACAAACCTCCGGTAGTATCCTGTCAGTCCCAGGAACTGTCGCACCTCCTTGAGATTTTTCGGCTCCGGCCATTTCTGGATGGCGGTGATCTTTTCAGGGTCTGGCGCTACTCCTTCTGAGCTGACAATATGTCCCAGATACTGTACCTTCTGTTTGAGCAGATGGCATTTGAAGGCTTCAGTTTCATCCCATATTTGGACAGTGACTCAAATACCTCCGCCAGGTGCTTCAAGTGATCTTCATACGTTTTGGAGTACACTATGACGTCGTCCAGGTACAGCAACACAGTTTCAAAGTTGAGATGTCCCAGGCAGCTCTCCATCACTCTCTGGAACGTTTCAGGGGCACTGCTGAGTCCTCCCGATCCTCCTCAGCCACAGCTACTTGCCAGTACCCACTAGTGAGGTCAAGGGTGGAAAAATAGTTAGCAGTCTTTAGTGCAGCCAAGGATTCATCAATGCGTGGTAAAGGATATGCGTCTTTATGTGTAATGCGATTTACCTGTCTGTAATCTACACACATTCGCATGCTTCCATCCTTTTTCCTGACTAGGACTAGAGGTGCTGCCCAGGGACTACAACTATCCCTTATCACCCCTGCTTCCTTCATATCACGCAACATCTCCTTGGCTTTCTGGTAGTGCGCTGGTGGTATAGGCCTGTACCGTTCTTTGATGGGAGGATGATTGCCTGTGGGGATGTGATGTTGAACCCCTTTTATTGTCCCAAAGTCGAGTGGGTGTTTGCTGAATACCTGTGTATACTCCTGAACCACTCGGTATACTCCTTGTTTCTGGTGGGCTGGAGTGGTGTCTGTCCCAACATGGAGCTGTCGACACCAATCCTCCACCTGGGTGGTTGGACCGTTATCCTCCACTTGTTGTCGGGGAGGTTAAGGGCTCCGTCGGGTGAATGGAGTTATTGTCCACAGCATGTAACTTAGCAACAGTGGCATAACGTGGTAGTTTGACTTCATCCTCTCCCCAGTTGAGAAGACGCACTGGCACCCTCCCATTATGTACCTCCACTACCCCTCGGGCGGTTAAGAGTGTAGGTCTGTGCTCTGAACAATGGGGCTCTACTACTGCTTGGTAGTTCCGTCCTTTCAGACCTATTGCTGCTCTACACCAAATAAGCATTTCACTCATTGGGGGTATCACAATGGGATTCGGGTCTGTTACCCGTACATTACCAATCTCACCACCGGTCAGTTTCACTTGCTGCTGGCACATCAGGGTTCGGATCTCCCTCCGGATCTCTCCCTTTTGCCTCGGTCTGGCAATTTCGGCGAGCTGTTGGAGTAAAAACACAACCTCCTCCAAACAGTTACTAATAATGTTAGTGCCTAAGACCACATTCAACCCATTTTCTTCATTAACAGTCTTTACTACAAGAAGTCCCTGGTTCTTTAGCTCCACTCTCCCCACTTTTACGTCTACATCTTTAGCTCCCGTAACTCAAGAGGGAGGCCATTAGAGGCATACATGGCAAAGTCAGGGTTTGGGGGTTGGAGACTGTCACTGGACCAGTACTTATTGTAGAGAACATCAGGTATGATGGTTACCTGAGATCCAGTGTCCAGCAGGGCAGGGATTGCGATCCCGTCCAGTATGATGGACAGGTATGGTCTTTCTCCCACAAACCTGCAGTTCCAGTCTGAGGGGCCTGAGGAGTCTATTCCTGGGTGTTGGCCCTTGGACCCAGGATTTGCTCGTTTAAAGGACACTGACGTGCTGGGTGACCTTCTCTGTGGCAGCGATAGCAGATGAGCTCTCGGCGAGGATGATGCTGGTCGCGGGTCCTTCCTGGAGGTGGCGTTGTCCTCCTCCGGTGGGGCGACATCCTCCCTTTCCTCCGGCGCATCCAAGGGACATCCTCTGGGCAATCAGCTAGCAGGATCTTTCCTTCTTCCTCCCTCGGCAGTTGCAGGGCACTCATTACAGTGGCCAGGTTTTTGGTCAACTGATGCACTTCTGAGCGCAAATAGTCCAGCTCAGTAGGGGGCCCACCTGCGTTTTGGCTTCCGCAGCCAGCGGGAAAAAGGGGAATGCTGCTGACTTTGGAGTGGCTTCACTTGGGTGACACTGGGTTGTCATCCCGGGTGTTTCCAGAGGTCGCAGTCCTTTTATGGCCATATCCTTAAGGGCATCAAAGGTAGCATCCGGATGATCCAAGGACCACCAGTGCACAGTCCTGCTTTCCGCTTGGGACCTCAGTCCCCGTACAAATTGTTCCTTTAACATTTGATTTTCGTTGGTAACACTTACAGGGTTTACTTCTTTAAGAGTTCGCAGGGCCCCTTGCAGCCGGCAAGCATAGTCTCTAATGCTGTCATCTGGGTTCTGGGAGCATTGATAGAAACTCATCCGGAGATCTGTTTCAGTGCGGTCCTCAAAGATAGACTGTAGCTTTAAGAAAATTGCATGCACTGACTCCTGGTCTGCAGCTGTCCAAGTCTCTACCTCTCTCTCAGCAGCACCAGTTAATTGTCCCACTAACACTGCAGCTCTTTGCTTTTCTGTCATAGGGTACATGTCCATTATACTGCATATTTTCCGCTTGAACCCTGACAGGGTGTCTGGCTTGCCGCAGTACTGAGGGAGCCACTTCGCTCCAGGCATGTAAGGCAGTATTAACGGTACTATGGGGGCCACAGGACCGGGCGAGGGATCTGCATCTCTATCCTGCGCTGCAGCGCCAAGTGGTAGGTCATTGGGGCCGTCGGCCTGGACCGCGCTGTCGGCTGGCTGGGACATGTCTGCGCCCCCCCTTAGTTAATCGTGGCCTACCTTCTCTAAGGCTGCAGCTCTGCAGGCACAGCGGTGGAGAAAAGGACCTGTGTCGCTGGCGCTCTGACGTCAGAGCGTTCACTGAAGCCCTCCACAGGACCTGCCGCCGCGTCAGCGTTGGGGGCGTGTTCAAGACTCAGCGCTCTTTTTCAGGTACGCCCACTATTTTTCGCGCCGTGGCACTGTAAATGGCGGGAAATGGCGGACAAATAGCGGGAATCTTCACCACATACAAAGCACAGTCTTTTTGCACAAAACAATCCAATAGGCAACACAGGACTCACAACTTGTAAGCCTCGGATCCTGTTCGTGACGCCAAAGATGACGCGCACCACATGTGGGTACCAGGGCTATGGGACACTCGGCACCGAGCCCATGGAAATCTATGGGGAATGTCACTGGCAGCAGAGCTCGGTCCGTGGCCCTGGGCGGTCATGCAATGGGGGATATTTACAGGGGATTATAAAGATTAGTTCGTGACGCCACCTGTGGTATCTGATCAATTTGACCAGCGCTGCAATATGGATCTTCTAAGGGGATGTTATGGGGCAGCAAGATGGTGAGTCTCCCACAGGCGAGACTTTTCCCTTGAAGTCTATGGTGGTGCAGAATGCAGGCAAATAAGCAGTGACACACGGTTCAGTCTCTTTTCATACCTTTACTTGTAGATGTTGCAGGGATGTCCCGGAGCACTGTAGGGTGAAGGGTGCACATCCAGATTCCTCCACTTGATAGGTGTGCGGCCTCCTGTTTTCTGCCTTTTTGTAATAAGTTCTGGCCTGCGTGTAGCTGGGCCTAGCTTAGCCTCTGTCTTGTACCTGGCTGACTTTGTTATTGGATCTTCTCTCTGAAAGGACAGGGTCATTGATGGCCCGGCCGAGCCGGACTCTGTCCTCCTGATCCTGCTACGTATCAGCTCGGTGGTACTCCTGGGACTTGTAGTCCTCCAGGAACTCCGGTGTTCTAATGGGTCGTGGAGATCCCTGTAGGCTCGGACCCCGGCGTCCGGGTATACGTGCTGAGATGAGCTATTAAGGCTCCTCGGTCTCATTAACTTCCACTCGCCTTCAACCTATCTAGGTCCTCCTATTATCACACACTCTGGCAGTTAGTGAGCTGCCTCTTCGCCGCTCTCTAAGCGTCGGCACGCTTTCCACTGAGCTATACTTCAGATCAGCTCTGACTAGGCTAAAGTGATTCCTTCTCACTCGTACTAGCCTCCACTTACTCAAGTTGAACTGACTGAACAGCTCTGCACTTCTCTCCTCTGGTGTCTTAAGGAGATCTGAGATCTGTCTCTGTCTGATCTCTTCTCTGGCTGCTCTCATCATCTCCCTCCTTTCTCTTTCTCTTTCTGAGGCAAAGTGAAACTAAACTTGTTTTTATACGTCTTACACAGCTCCCTCTAATGGTCTTTTTAGGTAAGCTGCATGTGTGTGTGCATAATGACCTCTAGTGGGATCCTCTGTCAGTGCACCCCTCTGGAAGATGTGGATTCAGTCACAGCTGGGCTCCACACAATCATAGATTAACATTGGTCCGAATTCAATCCGATTTTTTATCGGATTGAATTAGTCCGATTTCATCGCAAGTGGGCATGAGCCCTTAGGCTACGTTCACACTGGGTGTTTTTGCTGCATTTTTTAAAGCATTTTTTATGCTAATTTTCAGCTGCGTTTTACAGTACCAGCAAAGCCTATGAGATTTCAGAAATCTCATGCACACACATTGTTTTTTCTTGTCATCAGTATTTTGTGCTTTTGTATGGTTTTTTGGACATAGAGCATGTCACTTCTTTAAGCGTTTTTCACCCATTGACTTTAATGGGTGGTGAAAAAATGCTGAAAAAATGCACCAAAAATGCAGGTATAGTTTTTTGCAGCATTTTTTATGCTAAAACCTGATTCTATTCAATAGGACTTTTTTTCAATGCTAAACTTTATCAGCCTGTACTGTACAAGAGGCAAATCTAGCATGCCAAACCAGTGCAAAAAAACGAATCAAAAATGATGTGAAAAACCATGGAAAACGCTGAAAAAACGCTTAGTGTGAACTTACCCTTACTTTTAATTTTATCCCATACAGAAACAATGTCCACTGTAGCTAAATGATACCACCACCTGGCACGGGTACAAGTTTACCATTGACCTGTTACCTGCCAGCTGCTTCTATGAGTTCTGGAAAAAAACAATGGGTCAAACATCAACATATTTGATGGATTATGGAGCCCTGACTCAAATTAGCGGCTGTACTGGAGCACGGAAAGATGGTTTTGGTGCAGCAGAGAGGTCCCAAAGGGACAAAGAGGCTGTAGAGAATGGACAGGAATCAGAGGAGTAGAGTAGTAGTCCATTAGGAAGCCATAGACCCATCATAGAAACGTAGTAACGGCATTTTAATAACTCACTTTTCTGCGTCGCAATGTTATTTATTTAGAAGGTACATTGTGGCCAACTATGTACGATCTTTAATTGTACCAATTTACTATATGTTTTATTTTATGACTTTTATAGCAGATGGTCCGGGAGCAATACACCACAACCACACAAGGAAATAGCCTAGAGCGTCCGGAGAGGCAGTATGTCTACAATATTGGGATTTACGGATGGAGAAAGCGCTGCCTCTACCTGTTCGTCCTTCTTCTCCTTATCATCTTAGTGGTGAATTTTGCTCTAACTATTTGGATTCTTAAAGTCATGTGGTTCTCACCGGTGAGTACAGATCACATTTTATTGTAATCTTATACAAAAGTTGAAAATGTAGTATGATCATCTCATATTAAAGGAGTATGATCATCTCATATTAAAGGAGTACTCCTCCCATTCCATTTTTTATCTGCTGCATCTCTTCCAATCTTCTCAATGATAAGCTCCTGTTATGCGTTCCTCTATATTCATGAATGCTGGCTATCTCAGCCCCCAATAGTGATGGATAGCTTTCTGACTACACTTTGCATATGAAGAAAGCCATCAATTCATAGTGCAGGCAGGTTATACAGAACTCAGCACTGAGAGGACTAGCAGAGCTGCAGCAGATAAAACAGTAATTTATAAAAACTACAGCAAGTAGCTAGGAGGTGAACTAGCGCTGGAATTAGGGTCTCTGCCTCTATACTTCACCCATCCATTAATAAGGTGAGCACAGATAGATAGAGAAAAGCCCCTTTAAGGTTTTATGACTTGGCCTTTTGGCAAAGAGTTGAAAAAAATTATCTACAGTCTAAAAATTGTTATTACCGAACTTGTAAAATGTCATTTTTATATTACTAAAAATTTTATTTTAATTATTTATGATCTTCATACCCAGTAAAATATAAGCGTTCGTCTATTTTATGACATCTCCAAATCCATCGATTTTAATTGTGAGCCGCAACGTAATTGTTTTCATCCCACATTTGCCAGTTTTTTTTTTTTTACTGTTTAGTCAATGTTTTAATTTGTATTTCTCTTCGTTGCTGGTTACACAGTTAATCACATCGCTAAAGGCTTTTGCTGAAGCTATTATAAGTTCTAGAACCTAATGTTGTAATTAATCTTTTTTCAATTGATGTTAATTATTATGGATATCAGCCTGTTAATGTTCCATGATTCAATTTCGGTTCATTCGTGTCTCTGCTTAGGTGTGTCTGCTAATTGTTCATTTTTAGATTCTTGATTAAGAAGTCTGTGAAGGAGGAAAGCAAATTTCTGCCAACTTCCGTAGTGTACAGTCCCAGAGAGGGGCCAAAAAACCAGGCCAATGTCCAACACCTTACACAACGCAAAGATGTGAACACTGAGTTTGTATGTTGTTTTAAGGTGGAGGAACGCACCGGGGGTACCTGCTTGCCAGGGCCGGAACTGTCGAGGCTGGATCCCCTGTTGCCTGGGGGAAGTAATAGTAAGCCCGACCAACCTCCTGACCGAGGGGAGGCGGGGTTCTATAAAAGAAAAAGCTTGCGCAGCAGCAAGGAGTTTGGCGTCAACCCGGGGCAGCGCGCAGTCAGGCGAGTGGTGCGCTCCGCTTCCCCCCACCAAGTACCGGCTCTGCGGCAGCCCCCGTCGTCTGCAAAGGGACCGCTGCAGAGAGAGGAGCCGGGTCATGCTGCAGCAGTTCAGAGAGAGGAGCGCTCATTCCTGGGAGCACCAGCATCATGCAGGCCAGCGTCCGCCGTCTGCCGCCGCCAGCAGCGGGGACCAGAGAGCGAGAGAGACGTGCTGTGTGTGTCCGGTGACTACCAGAGAGCAAGGTGCTGTACGCTCCGTGTCCGTGTGTACAGTGCACGTGCCACATAAGAGTGACCGGGTACAGGACAGACACTTGCGCCCTGATTTTGCCAGTGTATATTTGCCGAGTCATGTTGGGCTTGTACAGGACTTTGGTCTGCAGTCTTGTCAGTTACTGCAGCATATGGACTAGAGACTCAGCGGAAGGTACCGGAGACCGACCGCTGCCGCCAGAAGATGGGGCATTGTTGTCTACAGGATCCCATTGGAAAAGACACCATGCCAGCCGTTGTTGGCGCTATTGACTTCATAGTCTGAGGAACTACTGACTTTGGAGCCGGATTCGACAGAACTGCCGTTACCCGATCCTTTGTTCTTTAACGCTGCATATCCTTTGCAAATTGAACTGTTTATTCCCTCATTTAACTGTTTACCTCCCTGCATGGAGTATCCATTGTTAATTTAAATTGTTAACCCTTGCTCTGCCTCCTGTCCGTCATTGCATCCCACAACCCGCTCACACTGTCACACTGTGTCCTTATAGCTCTATACTATGGTCCACTATGCATTCTGTATAATTCTGCTATACGGCATTGCGTTATGAAGCAGAATTTACCGGTAAATCGTAGAAAGATGATTTGGAATGTAATGACATGGCATTTGTCTTTTTGGGTTCCTAAAAATGACAGAGGAAAAAAAAGCGTAAAAAAGCTAAGTTTTGTATCAGATTTTTTTTTTTCTGCTTCAGTTGAGTCAAGAATCATATTTAGCGCTTTTTTTTCACCATGTTACATTTATTTGGTCATGGAACCAGTGGCTCATTGATTTGTACAAAGTTTTCGAGGAGTTATTTTTCAATAGGACAGCGCCAGGATGCATTTTGTTGCTGGTGTTACTGTGAGCAGCCTGTGTGGCCTAAACGCGCTACCACAGCCTGCAGCATCTCCAAACTTGTCCCTCATCAAGGACTTCTAGGATGTCATTGGTCGGCAATTGCAAAGGGAGCTGCCAGCAGGGGATCTTGATGATTTGCCCAAGTGCATTCAGCGTGGCAGAACATTCCTCAGACAACCATTAATAACCTCATTGATAGCAGCCAAGGTGTGTAAGTGTGGGGATCTCTGCACCTGGTGCTCATACTCGGTGCTAAATATATCAAGATGTTTGAAAATGTTGTTTTCATTATTCCATCACTTGCATGTCTCCATCCTGTGAATTCCAGAATTCCACGACTTTTCCTTCTTGGTGTTGGAATTTCAGTTTATCGACCATGGTATATGTGCACCTGCACATTCATTTAAAGGGTTTGTCTACTACTGGATTACCCCAGATTAATTCATTCAGTGCCAAGCATAATATAAACAGTGTACTGTATATTCTCCCACCGCAGCGCTGCCATTCCACCAATGTAGGCACTGCTATGTCCAGTGGGTGAGGAAACATTGTTAAATCACAAGACCGCTGGAGGTAATCAGCGGATACTGACTAGCTGCATGCAGCCTTTACTATTTCATCAAAGTGTACATCCAATGTGACACAATATTGGTGAACTGCAGCCGATCAGATTGTGCTGATTAGCTGCAGCGGTTATTTGACATAACAATCTCGTCAACCTCTGGGAACAGCAGAGCTGATTTTCTGCGGGGTGAATATGCATTATTTATATTTTCCGGGGGGCACTGAACTAGTTAAGCAGAGGTTGTGCAGTAGTGACCAACCACTTTAGTACTATAGGAGTGCTGGCCCGTCCTATAGTTTACTGCATTGTGCATTGGTGGCCATGGCCCCCTTGTGGACTGTGGACCTTTATCCACCCATTTTCCCAAAAAATTTAGAGCTAAATTGGATCTTATCTCTATTCCAGATTATTGGGGACCAGAGTGGTACATGGAGAGGTGATTAAATAAAGTTAGAGTCCATATAATGACCCTGTCGCATTTGGATGACTTATACGTTTCTTAGTCAAAAAATGTTGACACAACTTTTATACTGCATATAACAATAGAATTCATGCATTCATTATGCGCAGAGCACAGTGTTTGTGAGTTTGTATTGTGAATCAGTGACCGGTGTCATATGTGAAGGTCGCTATGTTTCCCCAGGATGAGGACGGAGTCCTATTAGACGAGTTGGAGTGCCTTGTGTTCACAGCAGGACGCCTGTGAGTCACAAGGCAGAGATAAAAGTGAGCATGGACCTGGTCAGGTTATTTGTCCAAGGCATTATTCAGTAAAAACCCGGCATGGGCTTTTATTTTTGGAGCGATCTACAGGATGGTAGTGGGGCGGGTCGCTCCACTCCAGAACCAGGTCTTACAAGTGGCCATGGCCACAGATTCCTGTATAAACCCTGTAGTATGGGGTTTTGGGTGGGTCAGTGTTGGCTTGCAAGCAGACAGAGCAGTTGCTCTGCAGAACTCTCCCTGTGTGAGGTAACACAAGCCAGCGGAGCCAAAAGTTCTGGCACGCCATGCGCACACGGAGGTGTGGTCGCTCATGGCAGCCGGTCCCGGACTGTCTTTTTTTTATTATCCCGGTTGCGATCCGGAGGATACAGCGTACTGTGCACTGTGTGAGTTTTTGGACATTATACACGTTTTGTTTTTGAACGTGCTTGGGTCACTGCCTCCTCATTGCACACCGTGGACACCGCTGCACTACAGTATATATGTGAATATACATATATATATATATATATATGCTGGTGCATCTCACAAAATTAGAATATCATCAAAAAGTTAATTTATTTCAGTTCTTCAATACAAAAAGTGAAACTCATATATTCTATATAGTCATTACACACAGAGTGATCTATTTCACGTGTTTATTTCTGTTAATGTTGATGATTATGGCTTACAGCCAATGAAAACCCAAAAGTCATTATCTCAGTAAATTAGAATACTTTATAACACCAACTTGAAAAAATAATTTTTAAATCCGAAATGTATGTTCAGTAAATGCACTCAGTACTTGGTCAGGGCTCCTTTTGCATCAATTACTGCATCAATGCGGCGTGGCATGGAGGCGATCAGCCTGTGGCACTGCTGAGGTGTTATGGAAGCCCAGGTTGCTTTGATAGCAGCCTTCAGCTCGTCTGCATTGTTGGGTCTGGTGTCTCTCATCTTCCTCTTGACAATACCCCATAGATTCTCTATGGGGTTAAGGTCAGGCGAGTTTGCTGCCCAATCAAGCACAGTGATACTGTTTTTAAACGAGGAACTGGTACTTTTGGCAGTGTGGACAGGTGCCAATTCCTGCTGGAGAACGAAATTTCCAACTCCAATAAGCTTGTCGGCAGAGGGAAGCATGAAGTGCGCTAAAATTTCCTGGTAGACGGCTGCGCTGACTTTGGTCTTAATAAATCACAGTGGACCTACACCAGCAGATGACATGTCTCCCCAAACCATCATTGATAGGTTGATAGCGTTCCTGTGTCTACCACTATGTGCAGCCAAGTGAGCCGATCAACCACTATATATATATATATAGTATATACATACTATATATATATAGTGGTTGATAAATGTATATATATTGTGACAGAGTCACTGGCAAAGTGCTGGAGGGGAGATACGTTTCACTGAGACTATTAGCTTCAGTTATTTGAAACCCAGAAGTTTACTCCAGCACACTATGTGTTGAGAGGGGTTAATCAGCCTTTTTAAGGGCAGGGTTTTTGTGAACAACCATAGAGTGAGTGGGGTTTTTTCCGCCTTATCTCCACCCCCGGGTGTGGTCTGGGGTTTAAATAGTCGGCCCTCTGAGGCATTCAGCATTCAGCCTTAGGCTACTTTCACACATCAGGCTTTTTGAATCAGGCGCGGTCCGGCGTCGCGCCGGAGCGCCGGATGCGGCAATGAAATAAAAAACCTGATACGCCGGATCCGTTTTTCTGCCTGATCCGTTTTGCGGATCAGGCAGAAAACCTGATCCGGCGCATCAGTTTCATCCGTTTTTGGACGGATTACGACGGATCCGGTTTTCAATCACGCCCCTTTCATTTCAAAATCTGATTGGCTATTGTAAATCCTATATATACAGTGTTCCTACAGACCATCTTTGACAGGTTGTAGAGGAGCATTTTTGAGAGAAGAGCAAGTGACTGATGAAGATGGAGGCGATTATTGGTAATATTTTCCGGAATCTCGTGGATTTCACAGCGGAGGCGAATCGCTTGCGTTTTATCGTTATGGAGAAGGAGAGAACGATCGAGCAGCGCCTAAAGCGTCAGCGACAGCGACGCCGTCGTATGTGGATCCATCCCATCACGGCACAGCGACTAACCCGTGGAGTCTATTCAACACTCAATATGGAGCTAAGAGAGAATCCACATAAATTTTTTTCTTATCTTCGTATGAAGAAGGCAACCTTTGACATGTTGGTGGAGAGGATTGAAGACAAGATCAGGAGATGTGACACGTACTGCCGGTATTCGATTTCTCCGTCGGAGCGTCTCATGGTGACAATAAGGTAAGCTATTATTTTTGAATGTGCTTGCTTGCACACAGTTGTATTGTTGTTTTTTATTCTAGGACTAAAAGGCAACAGAAGGATTACTACCGGTGCAATAAAAAATGGTCAAAAACTTGTGTGTGCTTATTTCATTCAATTGCATATTTATGTGTAGCTTTGTGGGTAATGTTTAATACAATGTGGTTATTGTTATATTATTTTTTTGCTAACTTTTATGCTATGTGGGTATTGCTGTATTCTGTTTTGGCATGCTTGAATAATTTCTGGGTAGTGCCATGTTATGTTTTGGCGTACTTTTAATAGTTTGTGGGTAGTGCTATCTTATTTTTTGGTGTAATGTAATTTAATGTGGCTATTGCTCTATTCTGTTTTGGCCTACTTTTAATAGTTGGTGGGTAGTGCTATGTTCTTTTTTGGGATACTTGTAAACTATGTCTGTATTGTTTTATACTATGTGTGTAGTGATCTATTTTTTTTTTGACTTTTAAAATTTTTGTACCTGAGTTCTGAGCATTGATATGGTTTTTTTTTTTTTTTTTAGATTCCTTGCAAGTGGAGAATCACTCTCCTCACTCCATTTCCAATTTCGTTTGGGAATCTCTACCATATCTGGGATAATAAAGCACACATGCCGTGCACTCTGGGACTGTTTGGTCTCAGAATATATGCCTGAACCTACCACACAGCGGTGGATGGAAATAGCAGATAAATTCCAAAATATCTGCCAATTTCCAAATTGTCTTGGAGCGATTGATGGCAAACATGTCAGAATTGTGAAGCCATCAGGAAGTGGATCACAATATTTTAACTATAAAAAATATTTCTCCGTTGTGTTGATGGCCATCGCCGATGCCGAATATAGGTTCATTGCAGTCGATATAGGGGCATATGGTCGATCAAACGATTCTCAAGTATTCAAAATTTCAGCAATGGGACGTCGACTCTATGGTAACACATTCCATTTCCCAGCCCCTAGGCCGCTGCCTCAAACCACAGGCCCACCTATGCCATATGTGTGTGTTGGTGATGAGGCTTTCCAACTCTCAGAACATTTACTGAAACCATATGCCAGCAGAGGACTGAACCATAGCAAACGTATTTTCAATTACCGGCTGACTAGAGCCCGAAGAATGGTGGAGTGTACATTTGGAATACTTACTGCAAAGTGGCGGGTGCTAATGACAGCCATCAATTTGAAAACGGAGACTGTTGACGAAGTAATAAAAGCCTGTGTGGTACTCCACAATGTTGTGATCTCCAAAGAACAATTGACCATTGAGGACCACCATCGACAAACAACTTTACACGATTACCATAATAATACTAATAGAAGTTCTGTTGCTGTTTCGAGGATGAGGGACAGATTTGCCCAGTACTTTATTTCAGCCGAAGGACAGGTAGACTGGCAGGATGAGCGTGTTTAATAAATTGTTATGTTTGTGTTTGTCCCCACATATTGCTACTGTTCTTAATCTTTATTACACATGTAACCTTACATAACATGTAATATTTTAAAGAAATGACAGACAAAAAATTGAATCAACCAATTCAACATTTATTGAAAAAATTTTAACAAGTTTGTTCAAGTTTACTTGAAAAATATCTTTCATAAAATTTTTGTTTTGCATCAAATGACTCTTTTTTTTTTTAAACCAAAAAAACAGAACATTACAAGGTTGTGTAGTGTGTGGTGGACATACTATTGGAGGGGCTGCGGGACACTTCGACCGTGGGAGTGTGTAGAGAGGACTGGGATGCTGGTGGGGAAGGAACATTAATAAGAGGTGAAGGGGTGGAAAGGGTTAAAGAATGGGAGGACAAGTTGGAGGCAGATTCGGTGATGGGTGGGGGCGTGCAGGGTGGGGCAGGTACTGGAGGAGCAGGTGATATGGTAGGGAATTGGTAGGGGGAAGGAGATTGGTAAGAGGTGGGAGTGTGTTACAGGGTAGTTTGTTGGTACGGGGTAGGTGGCTGGTACTGGGGAGGTTGTTGGTATTGAATAGGTGACAGGAGTTGTTGAGGGGACTGGAGTTGGTGATGTGGCTGAAGGTGTTGAGGTGGCTGAAGGTGGGAAGGTGGCTGAATTTGGGAAGGTGGCTGAATTTGGGAAGGTGGCTGAATTTGGGAAGGTGGCTGGTACTGGGGAGGTTAGTGATAGTGGGGAGGTTGCTGGAACTGTTGAGGTGGCTGATAATGAATAGGAGGGGGAGGAGGCACGATGACTGGAGGGGGTGGAGGTGGAGGAACAACTGGGGTGGATGGAGGAGGATGGGAGACAACCTGCACTAGAGCAGCGTGGCACGTGTGCATCACAAACATCTGCTGGTCAGCAGATAGCGGATCTATGCGCTCCGCAACCGACCGAAAAAAACTGTGGTTTGGGGATCCTCTTACCTCTGAACGCACAGTTTCCAGAAGTGTCTTCACCTCACCAACTAGTGAGGTTATCTGATTAACACCTGCGGTAACTTGCTCAGATAGCAACTTAAGGCAGTTCTGGAAAGATGCGTTCATGTGTAAGAACTCGGGCGCATAGTTACTTTCCTGACCCCTCTGCCGTTGCCGCCCAGTAGCCGCAGATGTACTAGAGGTAGCAGGGGCAGAAGGGTGGGGTAAAGGAAAATCTATCTGTTGACCAGCAGACTCATGCAATGCACTCGGCCACGCTGCTGCAGTGCTGGTTGAGGGGAAAGAGGGCTCACGTGTGGGTGCAGATGGGTCGGGGCGGTCAAAGTGTCCCTCGGTGCCGGTCTCCTCAGGGATCGCCTCAGTAGGGCCCAACTCTGCGGGCGCCCGAGTGCTGCTCACCGTGCTGTGGAATAAAGATAAAAGATACAATTAATAAAGTGTATTTCAATGGCCCTGGCTGTGAAAAAAAAATTATAAATACATGTATTTTTTAATATTTACCTTCTGGTGACCATCGTTTCACGCAAGAACGCCAGAGCTCTTGCATATTTATATTTACTCTGGCGTCCTGAAGAACCACTCGGGGCCTGCATTTCTTTGTTGAACTCTTTCTTGAAGCGATCCCTGATAGACCGCCACCGCTTCACAATTCTCTCCCCTGAAACGAGATAGCACAAATTGGTTAGTATAATACATATGTGTTTTATACAAACTACAGTCCTCATGTCACCCATGGGTAATGTTTTCAGTATTTACATAGTGTTGGACCTAATGAAATCCTGAAAACATTACCTCTTGGGGTTCAAGAGGAGTGGAGTTGTGGAAACACAGGTTTAAATCCAGCATCCCTACTGAACTGTATATACTTACGCATTTTAGACTGTGACCGAGCTTCGAGGTCCTCCCAGTATGCAACAAGTAGGGAACAAACTTCATCCCAGAGCCGACGTGTCACTATCTGATCAGAATGGCGGCGGTCCCCCATGTTCCACAGTGGCTCCCGCTCTCTAATCAGATCTATCAATAGATCGATGTCGATCCCCTCCTCTCCGTCTGAGTCGGGAGCACGCTGTGAAGCCTTTAAAAAAAATTTGAAATAAAAAATTTTAATTAATAAAATTATTAAAAAAATTTTTTTAAAACTAAAAAAAAAAAAAAAAAAATGATACTTACAGATGGAAGACCGCCGCGTTCTTCAGGTCGACTCTGGGAGGCACTGGTTTGACCTCTTGAAGCCACAGGTGCGGAAGACTGCCAAAAATTTTAAAAAAAAAATTAATTTTTCTTTTATTTTTTTTTTTTTTTTTTAGGATGCGTTGTGTAGTGAGATGTTGTGTTGTAATGATGGATGCAGGAAACTTGCGAATTGCGAGCCCACTCCGGGTATCTGTCCACCACGTCCTTCTTCTGGGAGCTCCTCTTGTTCAGATTCCTGTATTGAAAAGAAAAAAAAAAATGCATTGTTTTAACCCCTTCACCCCCAAGGGTGGTTTGCACGTTAATGACCGGGCCAATTTTTACAATTCTGACCACTGTCTCTTTATGAGGTTATAACTCTGGAACGCTTCAACGGATCTTCGCGATTCTGAGATTGTTTTCTCGTGACATATTGTACTTCATGTTAGAAGTAAAATTTCTTCGATATAACTTGCGTTTATTTTTGAAAAAAACGCAAATATGGCGAAAATTTTTAAAATTTTGCAATTTTCAAACTTTGAATTTTTATTCCCTTAAAACAGAGAAATATGTCGCACAAAATAGTTAATAAATAACATTTCCCACATGTCTACTTTACATCAGCACAATTTTGGAACCAAAATTTTTTTTTGTTAGGAAGTTATAAGGGTTAAAAGTTGACCAGCGATTTCTCATTTTTACAACAAAATTTACAAAGCCATTTTTTTTAGGGACCACCTCTCATTTGAAGTCACTTTGAGGGGTCTATATGGCAGAAAACACCCAAAAGTGACACCATTCTAAAAACTGCACCCCTCAAGGTACTCAAAACCACATTCAAGAAGATTATTAACCCTTCAGGTGCTTCACAGGAACTAAAGCAACGTGGAAGGAAAAAATGAATATTTAACTTTTTAGCCACAAAAATGATCTTTTACAAACTTTTTTTTTATTTTCACAAGGGTAAAAGGAGAAAATGGGCAGATAAGGTTGTTATGCAATTTCTCCTGAGTACGCCAATACCCAATATGTGGGGGAAAACCACTGTTTGGGCACACGGCAGAGCTCGTAAGGGAAGGAGCGCCGTTTGACTTTTTCAAACTAAAATTGGCTGGAATTGAGATTGGACGCCATGTCGTGTTTGGAGAGCCCCTGATGCGCCTAAACAGTGGAAACCCCCACAAGTGACACCATTTTGGAAACTAGACCCCCTAAGGTACTTATCTAGATCTGTTGTGAGCACTTTGAACTCCCAAGTGTTTCACAAAAGCTTATAATGCCTGGGTGTGAAAAAAAAAAAAAAACAATTTTCCACAAAAATGATTTTTTAGTCCCAAATTTTTGAATTTTCCCAAGGAAATTGGACCCCAAAAGTTGTTGTCCAATTTGTCCTGAGTACGCTGATACCCCATATGTGGGGGGGGGGAACTGTTTGGGTGCACGGCAGGGCTTGGAAAGGAAGTAGTAACGTTTTGGAATGCAGACGTTGATGGGGGTCATGTTCCGTTTGCAGTGCCCCAGATGAGCCTAAACAGTGGAAACCCCCCACAAGTGACCCCATTTTGGAAACTATACCCCCTAAGGAACTTATCTAGATCTTTGGTGAGCACTTTGAACCCCCAAGTGCTTCACACAAGTTTATAATGCCCGAGCATGAAAATAAAAAATCCTATTTTTTTCCCACAAAAATTATATTTTAGTCACTAATTTTTTATTTTCTCAAGGGTAACAGGAGAAATTGGACCACATAAGTTGTTGTCCAATTTGTCCTGAGTACGCTGATACCCCATATGTGGGTGGGAACCACTGTTGGGGCGCACGGCAGAGCTCGGAATGGAAGGAGCACCATTTGACTTTTTCCAACCAAAATTGGCTGGAATTGAGATTGGATGCCATGTTGCATTTGGAGAGCCCCTGATGTGCCTAAACAGTGGAAACCCCCACAAATGACCCCATTTTGGAAACTAGACCCCCTAAGGAACTTTTCTAGATCTTTGGTGAGCAATTTGAACCCCCAAGTGCTTCACACAAGTTTATAACGTAGAGCCGTAAAATTTAAAAATCATATTTTTTCCACAAAAATGATCTTTTCACCCCAATTTTTATTTTTCCAAGGGTAACAAGACTCCAAAAGTTATTGTGCAATTTGTCCTGAGTGCGCTGATACCCCATATGTGGGGGTAAACCACTGTTTGGGTGCATGGCAGAGTTTGGAAGGGAAGGAGCGCCGTCTGACTTTTTCAACGCAGAATTGGCTGGACGCCATGTCGTGTTTGGAGAGCTCCTGATCTGCCTAAACAGTGGAAACCCCCATAAATGACGCCATTTTGGAAACTAGACCCCTCAAGGAACTTATCTAGATGTGTGGTGAGAACTTTTAACCCCCAGGTGTTTCACTAAAGTTTATAACGTACAGCCGTAAAATAAAAAATCTTTTTTTTTTTTTACAAAAATGATTTTTTCATCCCCAATATTTTATTTTCACAAGGGTAACAGAAGAAATTGGAACCCAAAAGTTGTCCAATTTGTCCTGAGTACGCTGATACCCAATATGTGGGAGAAAACTACTGTATGGGCGCACGTCAGGGCTCGGAAGGGAAGTAGTGACGTTTTGGATTGCAGACTTTGATGGAATGGTCTGGGGGCGTCATGTCACATTTGGAGAGCCCCTGATGCACCTATACAGTGGAAACCCCCCACAAGTGACCCCATTTTGGCAAATAGACCCCACAAGGAACTTATCTAGATGTGTGGTGAGCACTTTGAACCCCGAAGTGCTTCACAGAAGTTTATAACGTACAGCCGTAAAAATAAAAAATCCTTTTTTTTTTTACAAAAATGATTTTTTCGCCCCCAATATTTTATTTTCACAAGGGTAACAGAAGAAATTGGAACCCAAAAGTTGTTGTCCAATTTGTCCTGAGTACGCTGATACCCAATATGTGGGAGAAAACTACTGTATGGGCGCACGTTAGGGCTCGGAAGGGAAGTAGTGACGTTTTGGATTGCAGACTTTGATGGAATGGTCTGGGGGCGTCATGTCGCATTTGGAGAGCCCCTGATGTGCCTAAACAGTGGAAACCCCCCACAAGTGACCCCATTTTGGAAAATAGACCCCACAAGGAACTTGTCTAGATGTGTGGTGAGCACTTTGAACCCCGAAGTGCTTCACAGAAGTTTATAACGCACAGCCGTAAAAATAAAAAATCCTTTTTTTTTTTGCAAAAATGATTTTTTTGCCCCAATATTTTATTTTTACAAGGGTAACAGGAGAAATTGGACCCCAAAAGTTGTTGTCCAATTTGTCCTGAGTACGCTGATATCCAATATGTGGGAGAAAACTACTGTATGGGTACACGTCGGGGCTCGGAAGGGAAGTAGTGACGTTTTGGATTGCAGACTTTGATGGAATGGTCTGGGGGCGTCATGTCGCATTTGGAGAGCCCCTGATGCGCCTAAACAGTGGAAATCCCCAACAAGTGACCCCATTTTGGAAAATAGACCCCACAAGGAACTTATCTAGATGTGTGGTGAGCGCTATGAAGCCCCAAGTGCTTCACAGAAGTTTATAATGTACAGCCGTAAAAACAAAAAAAATATATTTTTTTGTACAAAAATGATATTTTCGCCCCCAGTTTTTTATTTTCCCAAGGGTAGCAGAAGAAATAGGACAAATTGCACAATAACTCTTGGGGTCCAGAGTACGCTGATACCCATATGTGGGGATAAACTACTGTTTGGACGCATGGCAGAGCTGAGAAGTGAAGGAGCACCGTTTGACTTTTTCAACGCAGAATTGGCTGGAATTGAGATCAGACGCCATGTCACATTTGGAGAGCCCCTGATGTGCCTAAACAGCGGAAACCCCTCAATTCTAACTCCAACCCTAACCCCAACACACCCCTAACCCTAGTCCCAACCCTAACCACAAACCTAACCCTAACACACCCCTAATCCCAACCCTAACCCTAATCCTAACTTTAGCGCCAACCCTAACCCTAACTTTAGCCGCAACCCTAACCCTAACCCTAATGGGAAAATGGAAATAAATACTTTTTTTAAATTTTATTATTTTTCCCTTACTAAGGGGGTGATAAAGGGGGGTTTGATTTACTATTTATAGCAGGTTTTTATGATTGGCAGCTGTCACGCTAAAAGACGCTTTTTATTGCAAAAATAGTTTTTTGCATCACCACATTTTGAGAGCTATAATTTTTGCATATTTTGGCCCACAGAGTCATGTGAGGTCTTATTTTTTGCGGGACGAGTTGACGTTTTTATTGGTGCCATTTTTGAGCACGTGACGTTTTTTGATCGCTTTTTATTTCGATTTTTGGGAGGTTAGAATGAACAAAAATCAGCAATTCATGAATTTCTTTTGGGGGAGGCGTTTATACCGTTCCGCGTGTGGTAAAATTGATAAAGCAGTTTTATTCTTCGGGTCAGTACGATTATGGCGATACCTCATTTATATCATTTTTTTCATGTTTTGGCGCTTTTATAGAATAAAAACAATTTTATATAAAAAATAATTATTTTTGCATCGCTTTATTCTGCGAGCTATAACTTTTTTATTTTTTCGCTGATGATGCTTTATGACGGCTCGTTTTTTGCGGGACAAGATGACGTTTTCAGCGGTACCATGATTTTTTATATCGGTCTTTTTGATCGCGCGTTATTCCACTTTTTGTTCGGCGGTATGATGATAAAGCATTGATTTTTTGCTTCGTTTTTTTTTTTTTTTTTTAAGGGGTTCACTAAAGGGGTTAACTAGTGGGACAATTTTATAGGGGGGGTCGTTACGGACGCGGCGATACCAAATATGTGTACTTTTATTGTTTTGTTTTTTTTATTTACAGGAAGAAGTGAATTTATTGGGGAATATTTTTTTTTTTTTATTTATTTTGGATTTTTTTTTTACACATGTTTATTTTTACTTTTTTAACTTTTTTACTTTGTCCCAGGGTGGGACATCACAGTATTTTATCAGATCGCTGGTGTGACAGTGTGCACAGCACTCTGTCACACCAGCGATCGCACAGGCATAGATGCAGGCTTCTCAGTGCCTGCTCTCGGCAGGCACTGAGGTAGCCGCCTCCCTCCAGGACCCCGGCGCCATCTTGGATCCGGGTCCTGGGAGGGAGGAAGCCCTCAGAACAGCGCGATCACATCGCGCTGCTCTGAGGGTCTCAGGGGGGCGCGCAGGGAGCCCCCACCCTGCGCGATCCTCCCCTGTGCCCCCAGTACACCGCGATCATGTTTGATCGCGGTGTGCAAGGGGTTAATGTGCCGGGAGCGGTCCGTGACCGCTCCTGACACACAGTCATGGGTGTCAGCTGTGATAATCAGCTGACACCCGGCGGCGATTAGCTGCGCTCCCCTCAGGAGCGCAGCTGATCGCCTATGACGTACTATCCCGTCCCCGGTCATACGGGCCCAGGTACCATGGACGGGATAGTACGTCCGATGGCAGTAAGGGGTTAAATAATCAAAAAAAAAAAAATTATGATTTTGGAAACTTTTTTCAAAAATACCGCTAAACGCTGCCGATGAGTGAGAGGGCTCCCAGAAGAACTACTGTCCTGCCGGCCATACTCAATTTCTATCAGAGATGCTCGTCTGTTGTGCATTAAAGAGTAGAATAAAATAAATTAATACATAGACACAATCATGCCCGTGCTGAAAGAAAAAAAAATCTTGTTTGCGGTTATTTGGTTTGAGATATTTACCGTCTCCTGGATGGCGTCTGTTCTTCTTCTGCCTCAGGTTGTGGTGGTGGTGTCACTGACCGTGGCCTCCTATGCTGTACTCTGCAGTGTAAAAAGAAAAAGAAAAAAAAAAGGCTCAAACCATGGACCGGTCTGAAAGACAAAAGTTCTGTTTGCAGTTATTTGGTTTGAGATATTTACCGTCTCCTGGATGGCGCCTGTTCCTCTTCTGCCTCAGGTTGTGGTGGTGGTGTCACTGACCGTGGCCTCCTATGCTGTACTCTGCAGTGTAAAAAGAAAAAGAAAAAAAAAAGGCTCAAACCATGGACCGGTCTGAAAGACAAAAGTTCTGTTTGCAGTTATTTGGTTTGAGATATTTACCGTCTCCTGGATGGCGCCTGTTCTTCTTCTGCCTCAGGTTGTGGTGGTGGTGTCACTGACCGTGGCCTCCTATGCTGTACTCTGCAGTGTAAAAAAAAAAAAAAAAAGGCTCAAACCATGGACCGGTCTGAAAGACAAAAGTTCTGTTTGCGGTTATTTGGTTTGAGATATTTACCGTCTCCTGGATGGCGCCTGTTCTTCTTCTGCCTCAGGTTGTGGTGGTGGTGTCACTGACCGCGGCCTCCTATGCTGTACTCTGCAGTGTAACAAAAATAACAAAAAGGAGAAAAAAAAAATGGCTCAAACCATGGACCGGTCTGAAAGACAAAAGTTCTGTTTGCGGTTATTTGGTTTGAGATATTTACCGTCTGCTAGATGCTGCCCGGGCACGATGCTGTCCTCCAGCTCTCACATTTTGTGCTGATGCAGTCGCAGCCTGCTGCCTCTGATGTCTTCTGCTGTGGAAAAAATAGAATTCAATTTGGACACAATCATCATATACATGATACATTGAGCAAATCAAATCATGATTAATTAGGATATTTTCACTGCATAGCACAACCCTCATAGCATACAGCAATAACAACATAATAGAGAAAATTGGCAACACTATATATAAATTACCATAATAAAGAAGTATGCAAACACAGTATATACCTATACACAACTAGTATACATCAATTCAAAAAGGATATATCTTTTGGCACATTGTATAGTACTGTGCCAAACACAGTATATATCAATACCCAATTTGTATACAAGTACCCCAAAAATCAATATTGCAAAACCCACATTTATTTAAGCACTAGCCATATAGATTATAATACCCACATTGCATTAAACATTACACACAAAGCTACACAGAAATATGCAATTGAATGGAATAAGCACACACAAGTTTTTGACCAATTTTTATTGCACTGCTAGTAATCCCTATGTTGCCTTTTATTACTAGAAAACAAAAAGTACAACTGTGGACAAGCAAGCTCATTAAGTACGCCAATAAATAACATAGCACTACCCACAAATTATTAAAGTATACAAAAGCACAATATAGCAAAACACACATTTGTTTAAGCAAAACACACATAGCATATAAGTAAAGAAAATAATATAACAATACCCACATTGCATTAAACATTACCCACAAAGCTACACAGAAATATGCAATAGAATGGAATAAGCACACACAAGTTTTTGACCAATTTTTATTGCACTGCTAGTAATCCCTATGTTGCCTTTTAACTAGAAAAAAAAGTACAACTGTGGACAAGCAAGCTCATTTAAGTACGCCAATAAATAACATAGTACTACCCACAAAATATTCAAGTTTTTTTAAACCATCATACAGCAATACCAACAATGTATATAAAAATACGAAAAAACACAATATAGCAATGCCAACAATGTATATAAAAATACGACAAAACATAATAAAGCAATACAAACAATATATTTAAAAATATACCAAAACACAATAGAGTAATATCCACATTGTATTGAGCACAACCCATAAAGTATGCAACAATGCAAATACATAAAATACACGCATAGTATCATGGGGTGGGTGATATTTACCGTCTGCTATTTTCTCCCGTCTGCTCCGCTCCCACATCTTGTTGCTCCCCAGATTCCATTTTGCAGGTTGTGGTGGTGGCTCCAAAATCCTGAGAAAAATTGATGACGTGTCTCTCTTGCTGCTTTAATTGCATGTGGCAGAGTGTCCCACAGGCGTGGTATATATCTGTTTGCTTCTGTCTGGGCTAATTAACATTCCCAGACAAAAAAACCGGATCAGGCCACCGGATCAGGTTTCTGCCGGATGCGGCGCAATGCGGCGCTCATAGACTTCCATTGCACACAAAGGCCGGAAGCACCGGATCCGGCCCTTCCGGCGTTTTGGCCGGACAAAAAAAAAGTTTCAAAATGCGTCTTTTCTAGACGCCGGAAACAAACCAGACACCGCATCCGGAAGAAAGCGGACAGAACGCAGGTACATGCGGCGCAATCCGGCGCTATATCTTTTTAATGTTAAACCCACCGGATCCGGCGTGTCCGTTCGCCGCATCCGGTGTTCAAAAAAAAGGCCGGATGGCGCCTGATTCAAAAAGCCTGATGTGTGAAAGTAGCCTTAGAGAGTGGAACTCCAGTGCTAGGTGACCTGACAAGGAAGGAAGCTGAACCAGTGGATGTTGATTTTTCCTGAACAAGCGGATCCCCGCAACACGGACTGAGCTGTATGTTATGTTTTGTTTTTCCTTCAGCCAAAAAGGCCTCACTTATCTTTGCTAACTCTGCACTGACTTATGCAGCAACCCTAATAAACCAGTGAGAGTCTTAAAGAGACAATGTTCCTTTGTCTACCTCCGTGTGCAGCCGAGACTGGTACAGAGGGGAGAGGACCCTGCCTTTGTGGGCTTACAGTCTACAGGGTAATGAGGTTGGAGAAAGTAGGTTATAAAACACATGCTCAGAATGTATATATGTATATATTCCCAGCATTGTCTGACTCCTGTAGTTGTAACTTCCACCTATTTGTTTCTGTGATGCCGTCTTATTGCAATTTGGTATACTGCTCCTGGCAGTGAAAATAAAATGAACTAGCTCAATCATTCATCTGTCAACGCGGCTGACTGTACGGGAATTTCTCTACACACCGCTAAACACCTGCATATTACACTATCTTCTAAACTGACTGCACAAATTCACCAACATCTCGTCACCTATTTTCTGTATATTAAATCTGGATTGCATTTTACCGCAGGTTTAGCTAATGCACTTGTATACGCAGCCTAGTTCACATGTATCAGGTAGTACTGAGCGTCACTTCTTATCTTCTACAGTACAGACCAAAAGTTTGGACACACCTTCTCATTTAAAGATTTTTCTGTATTTTTATGACTATGAAAATTGTACATTCACACTGAAGGCATCAAAACTATGTATTAACACATGTGGAATTATACATTACACTTTACAAAAAAGTGTGAAACACCTGAAAATATGTCTTATATTCTAGGTTCTTCAAAGTAGCCACCTTTTGCTTTGATGACTGCTTTGCACACTCTTGGCATTCTCTTGATGAGCTTCAAGAGGTAGTCACCGGGAATGGTTTTCCAACAATCTTGAAGGAGTTCCCAGAGATGCTTAGCACTTGTTGGCCCTTTCACCTTCACTCTGCTGTCCAGCTCACCCCAAACCATCTCGATTGGGTTCAGGTCTGGTGACTGTGGAGGCCAGGTCATATGGCGTAGCACCCAACACTCTCCTTCTTGGTCAAATAGCCCTTACACAGCCTGGAGGTGTGTTTGGGGTCATTATAGTGAAAATATATCGTAGCACTACCGTGATGGTGCACAAGTAGGTTTCCCAACCAGTATACAGTGAATAGATAAACTTGGCACTCAACTTTTAGACGATTAATTCCAGATTTATTGCAGTCAAAAAACAGATAGAGACGTTTCGGTCCAACAAGGGCCTTCCTCAATCTGACAGCAACATAGAATATATTACAATATATTACAATTAGAAAATGAAAACATAACTTAAACACAACAAAAGCAAAAAGATTTTTTCTTATATACATATATACATTCCTATGTCCAATGGACCTATCCAGGGAAGAATAACAAGGAGGAGAACATCCATGGTGAATTCATTCTATTAAGTAGAGGGTGTACTTAAGAAGTGATAAAAAGAAGTTCCAATACTTACCCGACTGCTTGTGGCGAGGAATAGTGTGAATGAAAAGGCAGCTCGCCTTAGAGGAAGACAAAGTGCTGTATTGTTTGTGTAATCCTATATTGTCCTAGGTAAGATATCACAAAGTATGTTTTTGATCATATATAGATACTGGCCACTTAATACCTTAGTGGGAGAGAGTTCCTCTTATAGTTTTGTTATTTTGTGCGTTCCTGAGTGGTAATCCCTAATTAGGGCCTATAATATAGGATTATAAGAGATTAGTGATAATGATCATATGGATAAGTGTGAATAGAAAGGGTGGTAATATGGAAGACTCACATTATCCCAATTGAGATCCAGGGCTATGGGCCAGAATGGCACCCCAAATGACCTGAAATGTTAGAGGATGTGCCATATTTAGAATATATGTAAAAGGATTGTCCCATAGATTGAAATATAAGGACCATTCATAGTTGTGGTGTAAATACACCCTGTTGTATTTCGTTCTACTCTATATATAATATAATATAGTGTAATCCAGTGTAGGATGTAAGGGCCAATATGGCTCGCACCAGATATAACAAAGGTCATAGATTTGCCTATGTTAAATTATATACCTACAAAGGATGGCGGCATAATATTCAAAATCCAATTGATGGTATATAACATAGTAAACCATATATATTGGTGGCAGTGTGAGTACTGTATAAAGACTAATTGTGGTTAGTAAAATTATTGCATACTATTTAGTACCATAAGCATTAGTGGCAGTGTGAATGCTATAAAGCAATAATCGGTCAGGTATCCCCTAAGTTGTTAAGCATTGGTGGCAGTACTTACTTACTGGGCTAGCAGGCAGGGGCGCAGGTCTCTCCCGTCTGATGCGGCATCCACCGCTTGTCAGCTGGAGAGACCACGCTGCTCTGCGCCTTAAAAGGAAGAGCCTAAATATATTTGAACACATAGTGGAACGCAGTAGCTATTCTTTTTAACATAGTAGGCCAGGGCTTATGACATATACTTGTATGACGCTCACTCAGCGCCAAGCCTAATGGAACACATAGTGGAACGCAGACGCCACTTCCGGTGACGTCACACGCCACCACCCCGCCCTCCTCTTCCTTTTAAGGGAGCCATACTGGCCCATAGCCCTGGATCTCAATTGGGATAATGTGAGTCTTCCATATTACCACCCTTTCTATTCACACTTATCCATTGTTATGGGTCTGCGGAACACACCAAATATATAATGTAGAAAGGTGCGTTCGCAGCCCGGGGTCCACCGTGCAAGCGGAGCCTGCTGCTAGTAGAAATGGCGCGAGAAGCAAACTCTGTTATCCCACAGAGTCGCCAACATAAACGCCGTAATGCGCTGTGGCAATGAGTGCGAACTCTGTTACTCCACAGAGCCGCTAGAAGGAGAGCCGCAGCGCTATATGGCGATGTGTGCGCACTCACGAAACACAACTGAGTGGCAAAGAAAACACGCTAGGGCGCTGACTAGCGTTGAAAGCGAACCCTGTTACGTCACAGGACCGCTGAGAAAAAGCACTGTGTCCTGTAAGGCTCTCAGGTACACAGTTAAGTGCTAAACGTACATAAAGCGTGATCATGTGCTAATGTCCTCGCGGGAGTCACCGCAATCTATGGCGTCTGAACGCCAGACCCTGAATACGGCAATCAAAACTCCTCACCGGTTATGCCGGTAATCTAGGGCATCTAGGACACCGACCCTGACCAGCTACCATACCAAACTCCTCACCGATTAAGTCGGTATTCTAGTGGCTTATTTCAGCCGGGTCCCTATCCACACGTACACATGACCACACTGGCGCATAGCATACAATGGTTGATATTAGCGCATGGCGGCCCAGCCATGCTACCCTTTTATAGCAACAGCTACAGGACCTTCCAGGAACAAGGACCAATGAGAAAGTGTTACAAACACATGTAGCTACATGACATTCCTGGCGGACCAATAGGAGCCGCTGCAGCACCTGAACATGTGACCCCTGATCTCCAATGAGAGATCTCACTCTGGGCATGCTCAGAAGGGAAAACGCAGGACTTTGTCCCAAAGACGTCTGCTCCAGCACTGGCTATAATAGCAGATCCAGGAAAGGCAGCAGCAAGTCACTGCACAGTAGTGGAGTGGGCAAGACGCTTGGACCGACGTCTCTGCTGAGCAGGCTCCACTGCGGCCGGAGATGAATGGGAGACCACAGCGGGACGGGTTCGAGACTCCCCTTGTGCAGCAGCGGGAAATCGAACCCTAACATTACCCCCTCCTAGGGCCCCCCCTTCTTTGGACCTCGCTGCGCTCAAAGGCAGCGATGAGCTGCGGAGCGTGAACATGCTCGGCAGGCTCCCAGGATCTATCCTCAGGCCCATAACCCCTCCAATCCACCAAATAAAATTTTTGCCTCTTACCACCTTGCACCCAACAATGGCGTTCACCTCATGATCGTCGGTAGATGAACCCGACGTCCCGGCAGATGACTCGGAAAACCGGGAAATGGCCACGGGTTTCAAGAGGGACACGTGAAAGGTGTCAGTGATACCAAGGCGAGGTGGAAGGGCTAGGCGGTAAACCACTGGGTTCACCTGCTCAAGAACTTTAAAGGGGCCCAAAAAGCGAGGTGCCAACTTGGTGGACTCTACCCGCAGCCTGATGTTTCGGGCAGAAAGCCACACTAGGTCACCCGGAGCAAATGTAGGAGCGGGGCGCCGATGGGCATCGGCCGAAGACCTCATCCTCTCTTTGGAGGCCTGAGTGGCATCCTGAGTGCGGTCCCAAATGTCCCGTGCCTCCACAGCCCAGTCTGCCACCCTGGAATCGGCGGAAGACACGGGCATAGGCACTGGTACCCGCGGATGCTGACCGTAGTTCAGGAGGAATGGGGTCTGTCCGGTGGAGTCAGCCACAGCATTATTTAGAGCGAACTCAGCCCACGGTAGCAAGGATGCCCAGTCATCCTGCCTGGCAGAGACAAAATGTCGCAAGTATGTGACCAAGGTCTGGTTGGCCCTCTCTACCAACCCATTCGTCTCGGATGGTATGCAGAGGAGAGATTCAACTCAATGCTGAGTAGACGACACAGCTCTCTCCAGAACCGAGACGCAAACTGGGGACCTCGATCACTGACAATTTTGTCTGGCATACCGTGTAGGCGGAAAATATGCCTAATGAATAATGCCAAGGCCCGTGCAGACGGTTGATATGGAAATTTAATTAGGATAAAAATATCCTTCAGTGTTTGCTGCTTGCCATGTCCAAATCTCTATATAATGTCTTTTTGAGCGCTCAGAACGAAATGAGGACTGTCCACAACGCAAGTGTCAGTATAACAGTTCGTCAAAGACATACATTTATTATTCATTCAAGGTTTTATACATTTACAAAAAGGGGCTGGTTAGTCAATTAACATACAATTAAAAGCTGCTAGATTATTGGCTGTTCTAGTGTAAATATGATAATTATGATAATCATGATTAAAAGAGCTGAAGTTGCAGAATTATTGTTTTATATTCTCTTGACCTAGTTGTCTTGCATAACTATAATGTAAACAACAGATATCTAATAAGACTTTTTGTACGTTCCTTATGAAGGCCTTATGAAGGCCAGATTTCTTTAAAACGACTGATTATAGCTGGCCTAGAAATATGTGAGCACAGGGTTTTTTAGCAAGTGAGATCTATCTAACTGTGAACTGTGAATACATATATGTGAATATACTTTGAATATATGGAATACATATATATTTCCATGACAGTCCCCCTTAGATACCACTTGTCCTAAAAACCTGCTCCTGGCCCAAAGCGCTGCAACTCTTTTGTGCTGCCGGCGAGTTGAGACACCCCTAGTACATGCTTCCCCCACCGAATACAGATTTTTCGCAAATGGGCGGTCAGGAGGACTGTCCCTGCTGGGGGTTTATGTGTTTGCAATCATAATCTCATAGTTGATAGGATGTTTCATCAAGGATGTGTATTCTCAGTCTGGAGGTAGTTCGGAGATCTGGTCAAGCCAGGCAGTTCCATCCGGACTGGTGCGAGGTCCAAGATGGTGAGTGGCATCAAATTGGTTGTCTCTTGAACAGTTTTTCCATTATCCTGCGGATACAAGGAATTACACAGCAACCAGTAATTAATGCAAAAATGAGAAACCCCATAATGGCTGTCCCAACCTGTGCCAACATTTTCTGCCACCCACTCATCCACCCAAAGTATCGATCCCATGGGTCAGTGACACCTGAGTTCTGTTTCAGTTCCTCTGATAACTCAGTAAGTTTCTGTATTGCCTTTGTGACTTTACCATTTGGGCCAGTGTTGTCTGGGATGTAGGTGCAACAGGTGTCTTTGATCATTTTGCAAACACCTCCTTTCTCAGCTAGAATCATATCCAAAGCCATTCTATTCTGGAATGCCATAATGGAAGTGGGGCCTAACTGTGCTGCCAAACCTTTTACAGCATCTATGGTGAAGTTAACAAATCTCTGCTGGTTATAATAGATGTAATTTATCCAATCAACATTTTTGTTTATAGTTACTAGTGGCAATAGTGACTCAAATCCTGCTTTAACTTGGTCTCTGGCCTTGAACTCATCAGGTAGGTCATCTGTCTGGTCAGTCAGAGCATCCACGACATCCTTCATGGCTTAGGTGTCTCTCCTGGTACGGGAGCTTCCTTGCAATGCGATACGTGGATCCAAACAGGCTTTCCCTCTAGTTACACAGAGGTTGGTGTCATCTGGGGCTCTTGGACAGGATCAATCAAATCTGGCAGTGAAGAGAAAAACTCGAGAATGGACATTAGTTTTTGACCAATTCAATTACATAAGTGTTATGATTTGGTAGCTGAGGAGAGCAGGCAAAAAAGGCAATACACCAGAGAGGTTGGAATCTATGGGATTGCAGTACCCTGACTAACCACCACAACTAAAGGCAGCCGTGGAGCGTTCCTACGTTGGTCCTAGACGCCTCGTCACAGCCTGAGAAGCTAACTACACCTAAAGATAGAAAAAGGAAAAGCTATCTGCCCGGAGCAGATCCCAAAGAACATAGGAAGCCCCCAAACATGTAATGGCGGTTAGACAAGAGGAAATACAGACACAGACAGAAAATAGTAATGAGCAAACGTTGGGGCCCAAACTTCTAGATAGAAAAGGATAGGAAAGGCACTTACTGCAACCCCAAAAAACCCTGAAAAGTACCAACTCTACTAATTACAAAAACACCTGAGATCACACGACCTCTACCACCTAAATTAGTTCTCTGGTGTAACAAAAACTAAACAGCAACCACTGAAAAAACTGGAAAAGGCAAATGAACAAACAACAGTGGCTGAACTAAACTGCAAGCACCAAAAAAACTAAAAGAAGAAAATGTCTTATCTGTTAGCAGAAGATGCAGGCACGAAACAGCTTTTCTGGGTCTCTGGGAGTGTGCCTTACGCTAAACAGTGCAATTAGGAGTGTGTCATGCCATGGTTTGCGTGTCTCTTGGGCAATTTTTCAGCATTCTATTCTTAAGTGTTTCGTTCAGTTTTTTCTACCTTCCTGCTGCTCTGGGGGTGGTAAGGAGTGTGTAGGCCTAGATCTGACCCTACTGCTAATCGGGTCTTGTGTGTCAGATTTGCTGTGAATGCGGGTCCCTGATCACTTTCTATCATTTCTGGAACCCCGTATCTGCACACTATTTTCGAAAGTAGCTTCTTGCAGTAGTCTTTGCTGACTTGGAACGCTTCTGTTCATCTTGAAAATACTTCTTTTGACCACAATGGCGTATTTGAATCCTTCACTTGGCGATATCTGGATGTGGTCTATCTGGATCCTTTGAAGCTGGTAGAGTGGTCTTTCCAGATAAGGTGAGGGGGACTTTCTTCCATACGTCCAGGCTTGCATTTGCCGCAGGTCAGACAGCTGCTGGTGAATTTGGCTGTTAGGGTGGAGATCCCTGAAGCGAAACAGTAAGCACCAATCAGATCATTCATCTGTGTCTTTGATATGTGGATGTGGGTCCATGTACCCATTGGACCACCATAGGGTGCATACTTTGTGGTAGGCAGAGTTTGAAGTCTATTATTGATAGCCTTCTTCTTCACGTGTTGCTTTTTTCCCATTCAGCTCTTCTCCTTTTGGAGCTTGGTCTTGTAACTTCTTGAGCAGATTCCAGGACGTCTCTTTGTCAGGTTTCTTGTCTTCAGTCGTCATGTAGTAGCCGTCCGGCTCTACGACCTCTCCCACTTCTCCATGTTGTCTTCCTTTGGCTGCTTCTTTGGCTGCCATGTCCGCCATGTTATTGCCTCACGCCTCTTCTGTTCTCAGTTTTCCATGCACTTTGATTTTTCAAATTGCCACCATTTTGGAAGTTGGAGTATACCCAGTAGGTCCCTGAAGGCTCCATGATGCTTCACGGTTGTCCCGTTTGCTGTGATGAAGTCCCTTGTAGCCCAGATGGGTCTAAAGTCGTGTGCTATGCCATGCGAGTACTGTAGTCCGTGTAGATGTTTGCAGTCTTGCCTTCTGCCATCTGGCAGGCCTTCGTCAGCGCTATCAGTTCTGCTTCCTGGGCTGACAGGCTAGGTGACAGACTTCTGGACCACAGGATTTCTTGATTGCTGGTCACTGCACTTCCTGTGTTGAAACTTCTTCATCATCTGCAAATCTGGAGCCATCCAAGTATCCCCCCTTGGGAGTGGGAGTAGAGTGGCCGGGCTGAGGACTGTAGGTCTGGAGACGGTGACATTATGAGACAAAGGCAATAGAGGTGCCACAAAGATGCCTGGCGGTGGGAGATTACTGTTGGTTGAGCTTGATTGAAGATTGCCAAGATGTCATGTGGAGTGAGAGTTTCCAGTGGCTGTCCAAGAGTGATGTCAGCAACCTTGTCCAGGAGGGTGTGTGCTGCGGATACTGCCATCAGGCAGGAGGGTGCTCTTCTTGCAACTGGATCCAAGCGGGCTGAGAGGCAGCCTAAAAGTCTCTGTTTTCCCCCGTGAATCCGTGCCAGGACTCCAGTAGCATGACCTTCTTTCTTCCATCAGGTAGACGGAAAGACTTTTCATAGTCAGGTAGGCCTGGTATTGGCGCTGAGACTGTGGAGTTCTTCCAATCTCCTGAATGGGTTGAAGGCTGCGTCTGATAGAAGGAGCGGGTTGCGTTGATGCAAGCGCACAGAGGCTGCATTAGGACTGAGGCATCAGGGATCCAGGTTCTGCAATACGACACTAGACCAGGGAAGGCCTGCAGCATTCTTGGAGTTGTTGGGGGAGCCATCTTCTCCACAGTGGTCTTCCAGTCTTTTGACATGTGTTTGTCTTGTGGGCAATACAGTGTCCCAGGGATGTAACTTGCTTCTGGCATCACTGGACTTTGTTCTTCCAGACCTTGCGTTGCTGTTCTTCCAGGTAGAGTAGGAGAGACAAGGAATAGACTGTGCAGGTGTCGATGTCAACCACACAAAAGAGAAAGTCATCCACGTGTTGTAGAAGAGTGACTCTTGCATATTCTGCAATCCAGTTGACGAGGATGGAGGACATTGTCTTGGTGAAACTTGAAGGGCTTGTTTTGAGCACCTTGAGACAACACTGTCCATATGCACTGCACTGGTGCGTGAAAGCAGGCCTCCAGGTGGAGGGGAATCACTGAAGAAGGTACTGGCCAGGTTGATCACCGTGAATACCGTTGCGGTGACTGGGACTCTTGAGAGCAGAGTGTGATGGTTCAGCACTGTTGGGGTTTCAAATACCGTAGCCTCTTTGCGGCCTCCAGGCCTTGCACCATTCTGAACTCAGTGGGGTTTACAGTCTTTTTCTTCACTGTGGAAAGCTGGGATTGATTCCGATGGGCGAGGCAGCCCAGTTTGGCCTTGTCCTTCAGTATGCGGCAGGGGACTCCCATCTGCTGGTGCAGAGCTGGCGGGAAAACAAGCCGTCTACTAGGATCCACATCATGAGAGATGACGACCAGCTGGCTTTCTTGTTCTCCACCAAGACAGTCACTATGTTAGCACCTGCTCTGGTCACAGGGGGTCTTCTTGTTGGGACGTCTCCTTAAACGGCTGCTTTTTTCTCAGCACGGGCCATCAGTAGTTTCTTTTTCTCCAGCTCGGTCTCAGGTCAGTATTTGTGCACAAGTTTGAAGAGCTGAGTGGCCTTTTTCCGGTCTAGGGCCTGGGTGAACTGGTTGATTGCAGGGGGCACCTCCTGGTGCTTGCAAAAGATGAACCTCTGGCGTTAGAGCTGGATGAGGTGTTGCCATTCCATGAAGCGAGTAGGGTCCTTCTTGAGTTGAAATATCCTGGCCAATGTCAAAGTTCTCAGGCCGTCTTCTTAGGCGAGTTCACTTAGACCTTCAGTTGGTCAGAGACATCTTGACCTGGGTGATGGAGTGGCTTTTCTGGTACTATGTCCAGCACCTCCTGTGATAGGTCTGCATTGTGGTTGTTTGAGGTTCCTGTTTCTTCTTGGGTCAGAGGTGAAGAAAGTGTTCATGGTCCCATCTTCCTGGAACACTCTGGTCGCTTTCAGCTTCTGCAGTAGGTCCACTCCAATAGGTTGAGGGTGCAGGTTTTTTACACAACAAACTGGGACATGATGGAGTGTTCTGGCTGAGTCCACACGCTCAGGGGCTTCATAATCTGGAAATATCTGACTTGACCATCAATTCCCATGCAGGAAGCAGAAGATTCTGATAGATAGGTGAGGTTGCGGAGTTCCACAAGAAAAGATCTGACTACGCCATCCACTCTCAGGATATTGGTCCCACTGGTGGGGTTCCCTGTGGACTTGGTGTGCTCTTGTCCTATGGACGGGGTTCTTCACTGCTTTCTGTGTTTCTTCTTTTTCTGGGTGAAGTCAGTGTTCTGCACCGGTTCCGGAAATGACCAAACTCGCCACAGTTGTAACACTTGACATCCCTTCTGTCCCGGCGGGACTCAATCCTTTTTGCTACTGTGAGCAGGGTATCCATTGCTATTGACGTGTACTCAGGCCTGGCTGCTACCAGTGGTTTCCTGATTGGTTCTCTCAGTCCATGCACAAAAGCCTGTGCCAACATCCGTCTGTGTGTCTGATCATGGGTAATGAGGCCCAAATCTTGAAACACTTGCATTACTCTGTCATGGAACTTCTCCACAGACTCTGTCTTGTCTTGACTCGTGACATGTAGGCTGAGAGTTTGTCCTGTCAGTCTGCTTTTGGCCCATTCTCTGAGTTGCTCAATTAGCTTTGGTCCTGTCTCCCAGGCATACGCATCTAACTCTGTTGGAAGCTTGAAGTGTTCTCTCATAATTGGCCAGAATGCATCACCTGCTTTTATTTCCATTACGGTCCAGAGATCAGTCCAGGCTGCTGCATACGTTCGCTGGATCTGCTGCATTTTTTGGCAAAATGGCATGGGGTGTATCCCTGGGTCTGGCAGCATACTGATCACCTGGCTTGGGATGAAGGGCTCATAGGATGGTGCCTCTATCTGTCCCTGCTCTATTGGTGCTTGTGTGTTTCCTTCCCTAGTATTGGGCAGCATGTGTGACGTTGCATCTTCATCTTCATCAGATAAGAAGTGACATGGTGTACTTGGTGCATACACTGGGTGAGATTTGGGCTTTAAAGTTGTCTTGCTGCATGGGGATTTCCCACTTCCTTGCTGAGGCTGCGGTGGATCAGTGTCATGGTTCCATGCTGGCAGCCCTGCTCGGCACTGAGGTTCCTCATTTGTCTCTGTAGCTATACCACCCCCCTGTGAAGCCTAGCTGTGGACTGTTGTGTCTGGGGTCTACATGTAGCGTTTTGTGTAGGGAGATTTGCACTTTCTTCTCTGATATAATGACTGGCAATGTTTGTACTGTGCTTGGATAGACAGGGTGCCTGTGTGAGACACAGAGAGAGAAAAGTCTGAAGAAGAAGGAGAAAGGGACTGGGAGAAGAGAAAGGAGAGGGTGTCCCCCTGTGACTCTTGAGAGGGGATGGTTGAAACAAAAATGCCTTCTCCCTGTGGAGAGAGGCGGGGAGCGTTTTTCCCTGTACGAGGCTCCTTACTCAATGAGAGCAGCCTACACCTGTCCCGTGTCTCTACATGATGGACATGTGATGTGTGTGACTCTGAATTCTGCTCTTGTGACATGTCAGTGATTTTTTTCTCACAGATGATTTAACACCTTTTCAAACTTATTCACATAAAAAAAATCACTTCCTGGTCCGTTCAAATTAACTTGCTGTATCTTTTACACGATGCACCACTGCTCTTTTATAGCAGATGGTAATCTATTAACAAATTTTCCCGTTACCTTTCAAATAACAAAAAACAAGAAAAAAACATTTCATTATGCAGCGTAAAGGCTGCCTGTCTATTTGCTTCTCACGTACTGTGTCTACTCCAAAAACCTATTCAACAAAGGTGATTTAAAAAATCTGAAAACTGCTGCACTCTGGTTCTGTTTGTCAACGCCGAATGCCCGACGGGAGGGGCTACTCAAACCGCTGCGCAGTTTGTGTCTGCTCTCTCTCTCAGCCTGTAATTCTTCTTATCTATGTGACCTTGGTCTAAAGCAAGCTTGTAGAAAAAAAAAGAAAATGTCTGGAGAAATAAAACTCTAAAATAAATTGCGTTAGAGAAAAAATCTCTCCAAAATCATTTAAAAATGTACTTAAAAGAAAAACCTTAAAAACAAAAGTTAGATTTAATAAAAAAATAAAAAAAACCTCTAGAAAAAGAAAAAAAATAAATTCACCAAAAAGGGGAGAAAAGAAAAAACCGTATTAATCATAAAACTCTGAAAAACAACCCTTGTTACTAAAACAGCTAATCAAAAAAAAACAACAGAAAAGAGGTGGAAAAAAAACTGATTGTAAAATGATAAAAACAAAAAGAAAAGTGCTTTAAAACTTCTGTCTGGTAGCGTAGGTTTTTTTTTTTTTTTTTTTTCCTACCGCTCTCTGGAATGTCAGCTGGCTGCTGCCAGCACTTCCCCCCTCCTTTCTATCTCTGCTTGCTGTCTCTCCAGACACTGAAATCACGTAAAAAAAAAAAAAAAAAAATATTATTATTCCTCAGAATAGCAAAAAAAAAATGAATATAGTTCAGTCTGAATGCCTGATAATTTTCACGTTAAAACCTGTAGCCAAAAAACTAGCTTAAAAAAATAAAAATCAAAGCCAAGAAACAGATGTGACAACGTGATTAGCAGGAGGGGGGTCAAAGGGGTTTTCTCGCTGCTGCAGCCAGCACACTGCTCTGAATGAGATACTGACAGAGCGCACGGAGATGTGATTTAAAGCGACAGTACCTGATACAGACAGTTGACACGTACAATGAGACAGACACCCGGGAGAATACGAATCCCTCTTTTGATGATCTGTGACACATACAAGCTGCTCTGGTAACTGATAACTCACCAATTGCACTGAGCGCGGTGAGGCTCAAGGTTCTATCGCTCTCTGTACCGTACGCCCTGGCCGGTGCGCCGGTCACAATAATCTGCAATAGCCTTCATCAAAATTCTCACTATCCACGTCTGATTTGACTGGGATGGCCTCCCGATGCGTGGACGATTATTGTGAGAACTTATCCAAACAAAGCTTCTGCCCTTCACGTCTGATTTGACTGGGATGGCCTCCCGGTGCGTGAAAGTTTACTGCAGAAACTTAACCGAACAAAGCCCTCGCTTCCACAACTGGATTTTTTGGGATAACTTCCCTCCAATATGTGAAGAATATCTGCGTGGACTTATCCAAAACAAAGCTCCCGCCCTCCACGTCTGATTTGACTGGGATGGCCTCCCGGTGCGTGAAAGTTTACTGCGGGAACTTATGCAGCAATTTGTCTTTTGCTATACAGCCCCCAGAAATCAGCAAGCAAAAACACAGTCACCGTTCCAACTTTCTCCCGGTTCACATAAAACATGAAACATATACAGCACAGCAGCAAACAACTCGGCTTATATCCCAGGGCTTTTGGATAAGGGTATGGACTTTTTACACAACCTGGGAATGCGGTGATGACCACGTCCGACCGGCTGGAAGTGTAGGCTAGGACTAGGCACAGGGAACATTCAGGTAAGATGACAGAGTTTTCTTACCTTACTGATGGAGCTGCAGTCTCCGTCCCGTGTGCCAAGGCCAGGGCCAACACCCCCGTCTCTCCGGTCGGCCGGGTCCTCGTGCGTTTCGTCCAATGCCCCGCGTGCAGGCGCCAACTGATATGGAAATTTAATTAGGATAAAAATATCCTTCAGTGTTTGCTGCTTGCCATGTCCAAATCTCTATATAATGTCTTTTTGAGCGCTCAGAACGAAATGAGGACTGTCCACAACGCAAGTGTCAGTATAACAGTTCGTCAAAGACATACATTTATTATTCATTCAAGGTTTTATACATTTACAAAAAGGGGCTGGTTAGTCAATTAACATACAATTAAAAGCTGCTAGATTATTGGCTGTTCTAGTGTAAATATGATAATTATGATAATCATGATTAAAAGAGCTGAAGTTGCAGAATTATTGTTTTATATTCTCTTGACCTAGTTGTCTTGCATAACTATAATGTAAACAACAGATATCTAATAAGACTTTTTGTACGTTCCTTATGAAGGCCTTATGAAGGCCTTATGAAGGCCAGATTTCTTTAAAACGACTGATTATAGCTGGCCTAGAAATATGTGAGCACAGGGTTTTTTAGCAAGTGAGATCTATCTAACTGTGAACTGTGAATACATATATGTGAATATACTTTGAATATATGGAATACATATATATTTCCATGACACGGTAACCGTGGTAACGGCACTAAGTGCACCATTTTGGAGAAGTGGTCGGTTATCACCCAGATGATGGTGCAGCCCCGAGACTTGGGTAAGCCCACCACAAAATCCATCCCGACCATCTCCCAAGGCCTGTCTGCCACCGGTAAAGGAAAAAGTAACCCAGCTGGCCGTTGTCGAGGGGACTTATTCTTGGCGCAGGAGACGCACGCCTGAACGTATTCCCTGACGTCACGGGCCATCTGCGGCCACCAGTATGTCCTCGCCAGCAACTCAGAAGTCCTTTTGGTCCAAAATGTCCACCACCCTGGACGAATGTGCCCAAGAGAGTACTTCCGGTCGCAAATTGGTGGGCACAAAAGTCTTGCCCGAAGGCACAGACTCAAGCGAAACCGGAGCCACCGTTCTTAGGCTTTCTGTGGGGACAATCAGCCGAGGCTCCTCCTCCACCTCCTCAGAGGACACCACAGAGCGGGATAGAGCATCTGCGCGAATGTTCTTCTCACCGGAGAGGAAATGGAGGGTGAAATGGAACCGGGAGAAAAACAAGGACCATCTGGCCTGACGGGAATTTAGCCGCTGGGCTGTCTGCAAATACACCAAGTTCTTGTGGTCTGTGAACACTTGGAAGGGGAAGCGAGCCCCCTCCAGAAGATGTCGCCACTCGGAGAAGGCCAACTTCATAGCCAGTAACTCCCTGTCCCCGATGGAATAATCCTCTCTGCTGGTGTAAAGGTTTTGGAAAAGAAGAAGCAGGGATGCTTCCGACCCTGGGCATCCTTTTGAAAAAGGACTGCTCCAGCACCAACAGAAGAGGCATCCACCTCTAAGATAAACGGTTTATCGACATCGGGGCGATGTAAGATGGGAGCACTGGCGAAATGCGACTTGATGGAGGAGAACGCCTTGGTGACCTCCTCTGACCACAACTTGGGATTAGCTCCCTTCTTGGTGAGGGCTACCAAGGGAGCTACCAAAGTGGAGAAGTGGGGAATGAATTGGCGATAGTAGTTAATGAACCCCATAAAGCGCTGCACCGCCTTAAGGGAGTGGGTTCTTGCCAATCCATCACAGCCTGTAGTTTGGTAGGATCCATAGCCAATCCCTGGGTGGAGATGATATAGCCCAGAAAAGGTAGAGACTCCTGCTCAAACATGCACTTCTCCAACTTCGCATATAGGGAATTTGCTCGCAAGAGGTCGAAGACCTTGCAGACATCTCTCCGGTGGGAGGCCATATCTGGAGAAAAGATGAGAATGTCATCCAGATAGACTACCACCGAGGTGGTCAACATATCCCGGAAGATGTCGTTCACAAAGTCTTGAAGACAGCTGGAGCATTAAGAGCCCAAAGGGCATTACCAGATATTCATAATGCCCATCCCTGGTGTTAAATGCCGTCTTCCACTCGTCCCCCTCACGGATGCGAATCAGGTTATACGCACCCCGCAGGTCTAGCTTAGTAAATACCCTTGCTCCCCGAAGCCTGTCAAAAAGCTCAGAGATTAGCGGCAAAGGATACTTATTTTTCACGGTGATAGCGTTGAGACCCCTATAATCAATGCACGGACGTAGTTCTCCGTTCTTCTTCTGCACAAAGAAGAACCCCGCTCCCGCTGGTGACACCGACTTCCTAATGAATCCCCTTGCCAAGTTCTCCTGAATATATTGGGACATGGCCTCTGTCTCAGGAAGAGAGAGGGGATAGACCCTTCCTCTAGGAGGCTCAGCTCCAGGCAAGAGGTCGATAGGACAGTCATAGGGGCGATGAGGCGGAAGAGTCTCCGCAGCCTTCTTTGAGAAAACGTCGGCATAAGACCAATAGACCTTGGGAAGAGGAGAGAGGTCTATGGGTATCTCAGTGGTGTTGACCTGCACGCTGTCCCTAATGCATCTGCCTTTACATAAATTACCCCAACCCAGAATTCTCCCTGAAGCCCACTCAATATGGGGAGAGTGGTGGCGGAGCGAGGGTAATCCCAACAAAACCTCATCTATACCCTCAGGGAGGATAAAAAATGATATATTCTCCTGATGGGAAGAAGACATAGACAAGGTGAGTGGAACAGACTGATGGGTGATTTGTGAGGGCAGAATTGCTCCGTTCAACACCCGAACCGATACTGGTTCAGCCAGCAACACCAAAGGCATGGTGTGGCGAGAAGCAAAGGAGGATGACATAAAATTTCCCTCTGCCCCAGAATCCACACACAGCTTGACGGGTAGGGTGGTAGAACCGTGGGTAATTATCCCCTTGAGGAGCACTTTAGGGGCAAAACTCATGGCGTCCAGTGACCCTGTTCCTACGGTTACTGGGCGCGACCGCTTATTCAGCCGCTGTGGACATCGGTTGGCAAAATGTCCCTGCTGCTGGCAAATATAACAAATCGGGGATGGACGAGTGACCCGAGATTTAGATCCTGCAGGAGCAACCTCCTGAAGGTCGGGCGCCTGAACAGGGATCGAGGGTGGTGAAGGTAGGAGCCAACTGGACCCTCTGCCTACACTGGACACGTTCCAGCCTCCGCTCGTGGAAACGGAGGTCGACGCGGGTGGAAATAGCGATAAGCTTCTCCAGTGTGGCAGGAATCTCCCTGGTAGCCAAGGCGTCTTTCACATGACCCGCCAGTCCTCTCCAGAACACGGGAATGAGGACTTTATCTGGCCACTCTAATTCCGAGGCCAGAGTCCGAAATTGGACAGCAAAATGGCTGACCAAAGCCGAACCCTGGGTACTTGCCAGCAGTTTGAGCGCCGCATCGTGGGTGACCTGAGGTCCTAGAAAAACCTTTTTCAGAGCCTCCAGAAAAGAGAAGCGCTCTGCACCACACGGTCGTCGCGCTCCCACAGCGGCGTTGCCCACTCCAATGCTCTGCCCGACAGAAGAGCTATCACAAAGCCCACTTGTGCCCGATCCGTGGGGAAACGTGCAGCCAGAAGCTCGAGGTGTATGGAGCACTGACTTACGAATTCCCGACATTGCTTGCTGTCACCAGCAAACTTGTCTGGAAGCGGGAGGTGGGACAATGTAGGGACAGAGGTGGCAGAGGACAAACTGGCTGCAGCTACACTAGCAGCCTTGAACAGCGACTGCGGTAACATCCACAGCTGAGGTTGTGCGCTCAAGAGCCGCCAACCTACCCTCCAGCTGCTGGATGTACAGCTGTAATCGCTGTTCATTCGCCATTTTACTAGCCAGACCCTGGCGCTAATATTATGTTATGGGTCTGCGGAACACACCAAATATATAATGTAGAAAGGTGCGTTCGCAGCCCGGGGTCCACCGTGCAAGTGGAGCCTGCTGCTAGTAAAAATGGCGCGAGAAGCAAACTCTGTTATCCCGCAGAGTCGCCAACATAAACGCCGTAATGCGCTGTGGCAATGAGTGTGAACTCTGTTACTCCACAGAGCCGCTAGAAGGAGAGCCGCAGCGCTATATGGCGATGTGTGTGCAATCACGAGACACAACTGAGTGGCAAAGAAAACACGCTAGGGCCTGACTAGCGTTGAAAGCGAACCCTGTTACGTCACAGGACCGCTGAGAAAAAGCACTGTGTCCTGTAGGCTCTCAGGTACACAGTTAAGTGCTAAGCGTACATAAAGCGTGATCATGTGCTAATGTCCTCGCGGGAGTCACCCGCAATCTATGGCGTCTGAACGCCAACGAACCCTGAATACGGTCAATCAAAAACTCCACTCACCGATTAAGTCGGTATTCTAGTGGCTTATTTCGCCGGGTCCCTATCCACACATACACATGACCACACTGGCGCATAGCATACAATGGTTGATATTAGCGCATGCCAGCCATGTCCCTTTTATAGCAACAGCTACAGGACCTTCCAGGAACAAGGACCAATGAGAAACTGTTACAAACACATGTAGCTACATGACCTTCCTGGCGGACCAATAGGAGCCGCTGCAGCACCTGAACATGTGACCCCTGATCTCCAATGAGAGATCTCACTCTGGGCATGCTCAGAAGGGAAAACGCAGGACTTTGTCCCAAAGACGTCTGCTCCAGCACTGGCTATAATAGCAGATCCAGGAAAGGCAGCAGCAAGTCACTGCACAGTAGTGGAGTGGGCAAGACGCTTGGACCGACGTCTCTGCTGAGCAGGCTCCACTGCGGCCGGAGATGAATGGGAGACCGCAGCGGGACGGGTTCGAGACTCCCCTTGTGCAGCAGCGGGAAATCGAACCCTAACATCCATATGATGATTATCACTAATCTCTAATAATCCTATATTATAGGCCCTAATTAGGGATTACCACTCAGGAACGCACAAAATAACAAAATTATAAGAGGAATTCTCTCCCACTAAGGTATTAAGTGGCCAGTATCTATATATGATCAAAAACATACTTTGTGATATCTTTACCTAGGACAATATAGGATTACACAAACAATACAGCACTTTGTCTTCCTCTTAGGCGTGCTGCCTTTTCATTCACACTATTTCCTCGCCACAAGCAGTCGGGTAAGTATTGGAACTTCTTTTTATCACTTCTTAAATACACCCTCTACTTAATAGAATGAATTCACCATGGATGTTCTCCTCCTTGTTATTCTTCCCTGGATAGGTCCATTGGACATAGGAATGTATATATGTATGTAAGAAAAAATCTTTTTGCTTTTGTTGTGTTTTAAGTTATGTTTTCATTTTCTAATTGTAATATATTGTAATATATTCTATGTTGCTGTCAGATTGAGGAAGGCCCTTGTTGGACCCAAACGTCTCTATCTGTTTTTTGACTGCAATAAATCTGGAATTAATCGTCTAAAAGTTGAGTGCCAAGTTTATCTATTCACTGTTTGGGGTCATTGTCCTGTTGAAAAATAAATGATGGTCCAACTAAACGCAAACCAGATGGAATAGCATGCTGCAGAAAGATGCTGTGGTAGCCATGCTGGTTCAGTATGCCTTCAATTTTGAATAAATCCCCAACAGTGTCACCAGCAAAGCACCCCCACACCATACACACCTCCTCCATGCTTCACGGTGGGAACCAGGCATGTAGAGTCCATCCGTTCACCTTTTCTGCATTGCACAAAGACACGGTGGTTGGAACCAAAGATCTCAAATTTGGACTCATCAGACCAAAGCTACAGATTTCCACTGGTCTAATGTCCATTCCTTGTGTTCTTTAGCCCAAGCAAGTCTCTTCTGATTGTTGCCTGTCCATAGCAGTGGTTTCCTAGCAGCTATTTTACCATGAAGGCCTGCTGCACAAAGTCTCCTCTTAACAGTTGTTGTAGAGATGTGTCGGCTGCTAGAACTCTCTGTGGCATTGTCCTGGTCTCTAATCTGAGCTGCTGTAAACCAGCATTTCTGAGGCTGGTGACTTGGATAAACTTATCCTCAGAAGCAGAGGTGACTCTTGGTCTTCCTTTCCTGGGGTGGTCCTCATGTGAGCCAGTTTCTTTGTAACGCTTGATGGTTTTTGCAACTGCACTTGGGGACACTTTCAAAGTTTTCCCAATTTTTCAGACTGACTGACCTTCATTTCTTAAAGTAATGATGGCCACTCGTTTTTTCTTTACTTAGGTGCTTTTTTCTTGCATAATACAAATTCTAACAGTCTATTCAGTAGGACTATCAGCTGTGTATCCACCAGACTTCTGCACAACACAACTGATGGTCACAACCCCATTTATAAGGCCAGAAATCCCACTTATTAAACCTGACAGGGCACACCCGTGAAGTGAAAACCATTTCCGGAGACTACCTCTTGAAGGTCATCAAGAGAATGCCAAGAGTGTGCAAAGCAGTCATCAAAGCAAAAGGTGGCTACTTTGAAGAACCTAGAATATAAGACATAATTTCAGTTGTTGCACACTTTTTTTGTTAAGTATATAATTCCACATGTGTATTTCATAGTTTTGATGCCTTCAGTGTGAATTTACAATTTTCCTAGTCATGAAAATACAGAAAAATCTTTAAATGAGAAGGTGTCCAAACTTTTGGTCTGTACTGTATGTCAGTAGGCCAATGTACTCAGGCGCGACCATGTCTGATATTCCAGGTTTGTGACTTCACTTTGTGCATGACCCGGTCTAGTGATACATTGTTAATGTAAACACTGTGGAACTAATTCCTGCTGTTACGGATCTGCAACTCCGGACTAGGGCGAAGGGGGGGAAGGTGACCCTGTACTGGGTTTAGTCTGAAGCCCTACGATGGAGTGGGCAACCTATTCCTTGTTGAATAGACCCACTGACCTTTCGTAGACTAAACTCAAATGAAGACTTAAAGGTAGGGGGAAGGGTATCCCTGAATGATCTAGGGACTGGGAAGAAAAAACAGGTAACCTCCTAGTAGGAAAATAGAGGAAGCTGCAGACACAAAAGGAAAACCAAAAAAACAAAGCAGGCAGAACTAGAGATCCCAGAACTGCACAGTATCAAACACAGAAAGCTATCAAGGCTCCTAGCCAGAACTCTAGCGGATTAACACTGTTGTTCAGCAAGGACTGGGAGGCAGGTGCTGGGTAATAAAGGGTGATACAATCACCTGACCTTAGACCATCCCAGCACCAGAGGAAAAAGACCAGCAGCCAGAAAACCACAACAAGATGGCGGATGGTCAAAACAAAATAGATTTTAACACCTGCACTCATTCAACAACGGGGCGCGCGTCAGAGGAAATGGGCTTAACTTAAAGTGAAAAAGGATGTGGCTTAACATTTTACTACGTGCATCAAATTGCTCCAAAATATTTAATCTGACCCATTATGTTACTGACTCTGTATTTATAGATTTCTTGGCCAGATTTACTAATTATGTCCGTTTTAGAGATGTCGTAAACTTTTTTATTGTTGTACTGGAGCCGCTGCACTTAATTCCATGATGATGTAATATGTTACTTATATCATTCTTTTGCAAGTTGACAAATAAAGCTGGTTATGTACAGACCTTGCCATGTGCTCATTCTCTTCATATGGGGTGACAAGTGATGGGTGTACGAAGAGAAAGAGTGTGATGAGTGACGGACAAGTGGGCGGTGCTTGTCATATGTGGGAGCCCGAGAATTATTTCTGATGAAGTATGTGGAGAATGGTTAGTTAGACAAATAATACCCCAGGGAAGCTCATACTAAGGGCCCACATATTGTTCTTGCACTTGGGCCCTTTTCTGTCTGTGTCTGCCAGTGCATGGACCCATACGGTTTCTTGCATCTATTCAGAAAACTGTGAGAATTAAGGATCCAAGTGTGAGATTCAGAGCAGGTCCTATTCTGATCTGATTGTTTGAGTCTGCGTGCTGCCGATAAATAATCTGACAGCACACCGACACTTCACATGGATGTGTGAATGTGTCATAAGGTATAAAGCAGATGGGAGTGATGTAATGTGTGCTTCTAGTTACAAGTTATTAGTTAGTTATAGCGCAAATCCAAAGAAGTGATTTTATCCACTGAACTGTGGGGACTGTGATAGTGTGAGCAACAGAGTGCTGCATGGGGCGCCTGATTACCCAGGGATGTCAGAAAGCAACCAGTACCGGGGTAGAAGCTAGAATAGTGTTGCAGGGTCCAAAGTACACCATACAAATTTATCATTTTTATGCCACAAACGTGGTGTAAATCAGGACAGAAATGTATGCTTGTCAACCTCTGCCACCAGTTGTCAAGGAGGACACCAGGGGGGCTAGCAGAATTCACCGCTGTTAATACTTTTTCCCAGATGACTTCGGGGAGAACACGCAGATCCACCCATTGTCACCAGATTGTCAAGAGAACGCAACTCCGCTGACCTCTAATCATCAGGACAATTACACAATTGACCATCGAGGGATGGACGTGACCGCGGCAGCTTCCACTACTAGGCCTGTTATTGTGGGAGGGAAGTACTCCTCAGGAAAGTGGACAGAACCCATAGCAAGCTGTACCTTCCAGGACTGACAAATGCCCAAACCCAATTTCTGCTTTTTATTAGATCAAAATTACGCACACATACCTCCCCTTGGTGAGCTCATATGGGGGCTGGTTGTGGGAAGTGTTGGGTATTTCAGAATTTTATGAGATCCCCAAGTTACAGGATATCTTTAGACTTGAAGGTCCCAGGCGTTAGATATTGTCATCATGTTTCTTATTGTGATTTTGCCTTTTTATCGAGTTGAAACATGGCCTGGATGGCATCATCCATCAGAGCTTTTTTAAGTTGTAGGTGTTAAAATGGCCTTACAGTGATGTGAGTTCATGCGTTATGTTCTTCTTTTCGCTACGAGACTGGAAATCTATCTCCCATAATTATCAAATCGATGCAGACATATTCATCACTGATCACTGGCTTTGAAGTGTCTCAAAAACATTCTCTGTTCATAGGAAGATCTTTGGTTTGGAAGAGTACTTACGGCCTTTGCGTAAACGAATCTTAGACTTTGTGTCTTTTTCTCGGCAAATCTCCTGATGTTATTACCTGGTCACTTCAGGAGGTCCTTTCTTCAATGGAGATGGATGTGTCATCTCTCTCTCACTTCTTCTCTAGTCATAATTAGTACCATTGTTCAATGTGTGGGTGATATGTCCCCTCTCTGGAGATGTCTTATGGATTTTTACATTTTCTCTATGACATGTATAGTTGGTTGTAATAACCTAATGACTTTTCTTAAATGTTCTAGTTAACAAGTCCCTACCATTCCCTCTCTACTATAACTGCTTTTTTACATACTTCCATTTAGATGACCTTTCTTTTGAGAATCCCCAGTGCATGATGGGATACCCAAATGGAATGCCATCATGGGTCAGAGGCTGCGGTCACTGCCGCAGCTTCTGTTCCCTTCCTGAAATGAAGTGTCATCAGTGACATCCGTTTGAGTGGCTGGGCTAGTCCCTGCCATACTGAGCATGTGTAGGTTGTCAGTACTGATGGTGGTGATATAAGTTCCCTTGTCACTATACAATATACTTTCAATGCATAGTGACAGTGCGCTCACGCTATCCCTAATGAGAAATGATGAGCCAAGAAGAGAGCGCACTGTCAGTGCTCATTGTAAGGAGAGAACACAGCAAGCAGAGACTAGCCCACCTCAGAAAGTGATTTGGGTGTTGCTCAGTACAAGCATACAAAACACCAGTCCTGTTAAATAGGGTCTGTATTTATCCCTCTATTAGTAGGTTTAAGAGTTACCTTAAATATTCTCTTCTCAACCGAATATTGCATGCGCTGAGTGCCTTATTTTATACTGGAGGGCACTGCTGTATGGTGTAAGTGCTTCAGAAAATGTACATCGCAATTACTGTATGCCTGGTGATGTTAGTAGAGTTGATTAGGGAAAGGTTTTTTTTTTTGTTTCCATATACAATTATGAGTTCTTATAGTCAGCCATGCAATGAGAGCAATGGGAGTGCATGTAAAAGCTCATAAATTAGAAAATGGTGAAATGCGCTAAATTAGCACAGGCGCTTTAATAGGTCTATAAAGTGAGGCTCATGTTCTCTAGACGTGTCAGCTGTAATTCAATATTTACTTTGAAATGTATTGTAAAGACTGAGTACACCATGTGGGCAACGACAATTATCAAAATGTCTTATGAAATATGTACTGTATGTGCAAGAGTTCTTCATAGCGGGACACTTCTAAGATCTGCCTGCAATATAAATGGATCAGAATACATTTGCATTAATGTTTTCTGTATGGGTTCCCATGCAGATGAGGCATATGTGTATATATACTGAACAAAAATATAAATGCTACACTTTTGTTTGTGCTCCTATTTTCATGAGCTGAACTAAAAGATCTAAACACTTTTCTATGTACACAAAGGGCCTTTTTCTTTCAAATATTGTTCACAAATTTGTGTAAAGGTACTTGCCACACTAAACTATCCGCTAGCGATCACGATAACGGGCATACTAATGCGATTGCTAGCGGGATAGTTTCAATATCGCTAGTACGGCTTAATTTAGCGATGTCGTTAAGGACGCTATCGCGGTTAGCGATCTCCTTAACGACTTTAGCGGTACAAAATACCGCTAAATCGCTAAAAAAAGGTGCCACACTCAGCGATATATACTTACCAGCGGGACGCGACGATAAAAATAGGGTCCGGACCGATGTCAGCGATGAACGAGATCACAGCAGGATCTCAGCAGGGGCCACGTCGTTGCTACATGCCACACAGAACAACGTCACTAACGAGATCGCTAAATAGTGACGTTTTTAGCGATCTCGTTAGCGACGCTGTTTAGTGTGGCATACCCTTAAATCTGTGTTAGTGAGCTCTTCTCCTAATCTGTGTTAGTGAGCTCTTCTCCTAATCTGTGCTAGTGAGCTCTTCTCCTAATCTGTGCTAGTGAGCTCTTCTCCTAATCTGTGTTAGTGAGCTCTTCTGCTAATCTGTGCTAGTGAGCTCTTCTCCTAATCTGTGTTAGTGAGCTCTTCTTCTAATCTGGGCTAGTGAGCTCTTCTCCTAATCTGGGCTAGTGAGCTCTTCTCCTAATCTGTGTTAGTGAGCTCTTCTCCTAATCTGTGCTAGTGAGCTCTTCTCCTAATCTGTGCTAGTGAGCTCTTCTCCTAATCTGTGCTAGTGAGCTCTTCTCCTAATCTGTGCTAGTGAGCTCTTCTCCTAATCTGTGTTAGTGAGCTCTTCTCCTAATCTGTGCTAGTGAGCTCTTCTCCTAATCTGTGCTAGTGAGCTCTTCTCCTAATCTGTGCTAGTGAGCTCTTCTCCTAATCTGTGCTAGTGAGCTCTTCTCCTAATCTGTGCTAGTGACCTCTTCTCCTAATCTGTGTTAGTGAGCTCTTCTCCTAATCTGGGCTAGTGAGCTCTTCTCCTAATCTGTGCTAGTGAGCTCTTCTCCTAATCTGTGCTAGTGAGCTCTTCTCCTAATCTGTGTTAGTGAGCTCTTCTCCTAATCTGTGCTAGTGAGCTCTTCTCCTAATCTGTGCTAGTGAGCTCTTCTCCTAATCTGTGTTAGTGAGCTTTGGGCTAGTGAGCTCTTCTCCTAATCTGTGCTAGTGAGCTCTTCTCCTAATCTGTGCTAGTGAGCTCTTCTCCTAATCTGTGCTAGTGAGCTCTTCTCCTAATCTGTGCTAGTGAGCTCTTCTCCTAATCTGTGCTAGTGAGCTCTTCTCCTAATCTGTGTTAGTAAGCACTTCTTTGCCGAGATAATCCAACCACCTCACAGGTGTGGCATATCCAGATGCTGATAAGACACATTGTTATTGCACTGTCACTCAAGACACAGACAGCTCAGCGCGCACCAGCATCTGATTGGATGGCTGAGCTGTACATCACCATACTGACAGCTCAGCACTCCCCTGTCCAAAATTGGACAGCAGAACTGTCATTCACTGCATCCAGACACACCAAAAGGAGGAATCTTGACAGTTTTCTTGTCCTAGGACTCCCTGCCCCACACCTGTCTTGCTGCCATTCCTTCAGTCTTCACCTTGGAGCTTCCAGATCTTCTAACCTCTGGTCTTTGGTCTTTCTTGTGCTGACTAAGCCTCACATAGTGATGTGGGGCGCAACTATGTGAGGTCTAACAGGACAAAGGATCAGAGGCGAGGACTTGAGGATCTAGCTGTGAGCTTTGGCAACAGAACAGCTGAGGGGCAAACCTCAGACAGGTGAACATATTCTTTGATTTTAATTTTCCCTCCTTCCCAGCCCCAACCCTCAAAGGAATCCAACAAATAGCAGCTAATACAAAGCCATTTTGATGGATATACCTGAAATACATGATAACGAAACTCTGAATAATGGCAAATTTGAATTGTGTAATTTGTGAGAAATTTGATTTGCTGCGAATCAATTTGCTCATCTCTATTGCCAACCTATAAGGATGCGAAAAATAAGCAAGCAATACGGCTGTTCAATTTCCTCCTTTTTTTATTAGCTTTAGGGCAGTAGCATGGATCCAAAAATCAAGAATTTGATCGCCTGGAAGTATTTTTTATCTCAAAATCTGAAAACTATAATCTAGAACCAGTTGGCAGAGTTAAATGATGGAGTTACAAAGATTTGGCATCTGCTGAGATGGATCATGAATCATGAAAGTACTCTGTAACATTGAGAATAGGTACACTTTAAATTCTAGATGAAGCACTTACACAGGTTAGTTAGACGGAAGTGGCATGTCTCAGACCAGATCCTGATTTATGAGACCGGAGAATACATATTTTTATATGACCGTAGACCATGGTAAATTAGTTGTGGCAAAACCTGAAACATGTACAGTCAGCAATAACATAACAAATCATCCATTAAAGCTTTGACTTTTATCGGATAATAGATCTGCTTCATGCATTTAGTTCTCCATTGTTTTTTCAAACACTCACAGGCATCAGTAAAATTAGTGTAGAAAAAAAAAGTTAAATACTCTGTTTGCATAATATTTTGAGATATCTGAAGATATAATGCACAGTACAGTGATGTATTACAGTATCATGTATGGTAGGGTTCAGTCTAGGGTTCAGCGATTTCTGAAAACAACAGCAAGAGACAAACACTGTGCAGGGGTATCATGTGAAGCCACCCTAAAAGGAGGACTATGTGAAGGAAAAAAATACCATGTGCAAGTCAGAATATCCACCTATAAGATTTGGGCTATTATCAGGCTACTAATACAGACACCAAAACAATCCTCATATGAACATCAAAGTGGATTTATAAATAAAATGAGTAGGAAGAGCTTTGCAAGCATTTTTCAACAAATTTTTAGGAGAATTTTGGAGAGGAACCGCTCAAAAAAATTGTTAAAAAAGCTCAGTGTAAACATAGCTAAAGAGATATTTGTAATGGAAGAGTTAAATTGTTGGTGAGAGTCCTTTAGCTTTTCAAATAGGGGTAGATCAAGATGGTGATGTAAGCGGGTGAAAGACTTACGCAGTTGAATCCATATAGCCTTAGTAAAGGAACACTGTCATCTAGAGACCGGAGGGTTTAAGAACGAGAACAAAAAGAAAGGAAGCAGGAACTAAAAGAGGGTGTGTTGTGTGTTGACGGGTAAGAAGAAGAAGCAAGAGGCACAAGGTCATATGATAAACTGTGTCAAAGTTAGAAAATATAAAAAAGCCTCTAAGGCCAGGGCAGAGGAGGAGTCATCACCTGGATCTGTGTCAGGTCAGATGTGCAGTGCTAGCTGAACTGAAACATCTAAGAGACTTGAGAACAGCAGGACGGGATCCTTTGCTCAGCCCGATTAACAAAGTGAAAACTGCTCTGGTGACGCGGTAGTATGGGGTCTTCGAATGAGCGTAAAACGGACAATCCAGCAAGCTGTTGAAGAATATGGACAATCGAGCGAGAGGTCAAAAAGATTCATACAATCGAGTGAGCGGTTGGAGATTCGGATGATCGAGTCAGCTGAAGCCGGAGGTATAGACGACGGTACAAAGAGGACATGGGCTGCGCTCTAGAAGACGGAGGCAGACGGCACATTGGTGAAGTTACTCATCAGTACACTTTGGCAATAGACTTGCGGCCTAACAGAGAAAATTGAGCTGACTCTCATTGAGGCCTGTTACAGTGACAGACTTAGTGTTTATATGACGATGGTGATAACTACCACACAGACTGTAACATACCACAGACTAAGGTACCAGTAGAAATATCGTTTGGTATACTAGTTAACTTTGAGATTCAAAACTGTGTTGTAATTCAAAGATACAGATGGCTGTTGCAGCTGAAAGGAGGACATCAGTAAACCAGGGGAGGAGTCCCGAGGAGATAATTTGCATATTCCCAGTGCCTTCTGGGATAAGTGAAGAGTCTCCGCGAGCTCAAGGAACACTGGATTTTGGCTGTTGCAGCTGAAAGGAGGACATCAGTAAACCAGGGAGGAGTCCCGAGGAGATAATTTGCATATTCCCAGTGCCTTCTGGGATAAGTGAAGAGTCTCCGCGAGCTCAAGGAACACTGGATTTTGGCTGTTGCAGCTGAAAGGAGGACATCAGTAAACCAGGGGAGGAATCCCGAGGAGATAATTTGCATATTCCCAGTGCCTTCTGGGATAAGTGAAGAGTCTCCGCGAGCTCAAGGAACACTGGATTTTGGCTGCTGCAGCTGAAAGGAGGACATCAGTAAACCAGGGGAGGAGTCCCGAGGAGATAATTTGCATATTCCCAGTGCCTTCTGGGATAAGTGAAGAGTCTCCGCGAGCTCAAGGAACACTGGATTTTGGCTGTTGCAGCTGAAAGGAGGACATCAGTAAACCAGGGGAGGAATCCCGAGGAGATAATTTGCATATTCCCAGTGCCTTCTGGGATAAGTGAAGAGTCTCCGCGAGCTCAAGGAACACTGGATTTTGGCTGCTGCAGCTGAAAGGAGGACATCAGTAAACCAGGGGAGGAGTCCCGAGGAGATAATTTGCATATTCCCAGTGCCTTCTGGGATAAGTGAAGAGTCTCCGCGAGCTCAAGGAACACTGGATTTTGGCTGTTGCAGCTGAAAGGAGGACATCAGTAAACCAGGGGAGGAGTCCTGAGGAGATAATTTGCATATTCCCAGTGCCTTCTGGGATAAGTGAAGAGTCTCGCGAGCTCAAGGAACACTGGATTTTGGCTGTTGCAGCTGAAAGGAGGACATCAGTAAACCGCGCGCCGCTAGGCGCGCAAGTTTTGGCTTATATTTCACCGCTTGATTATCTCTTGAACAATAAGAACATGGAAGAGGCTAGGAGCCATGTGGTGAGCTGCATTTCTTGCTACATGTTCATAGACTTACCAGTGGAAAAGCCAAACTTCACATGCCAGAAATGCAAGCTTGTGTCCCTGTTGGAGGAAAAGTTGCAAAATCTGGAAGAGAGGTTATCTACATTGAAGACCATTAAGGAAGGTGAAGAGTTCTTAGACAGAGCAGAATTATCTCTTCATGGTACAGAAAGAGAAGAAATTTGAAGTGCAACTGAAGAAACAGAGGAATGGAAGCATGTGACCCAGAGAAGCAGGAGGATCAGGAGGCAGTCAGCACCAATTCTGCTCAGGAACCAATACCAGGCTCTTACACAGGAGAACGATGAAGAAATACATCAGGATAAGACTTTGCCCACAAACAACCTTGTACGCCCTCAGAGTCCTCCTGAATGGAGAAAGAAACCTCATCTGGAATACTGTGTCCAGTTTTGGGCACCACATTTTAAAAAAGACATCAACAAACTGGAGCAAGTTCAGAGAAGAGCCACCAGAATGGTGACCGGTCTGCAAACCATGTCCTATGAGGAACGGTTGCAGGATTTGGGAATGTTTAGCTTGCAAAAAAGAAGACTGAGAGGAGACTTAATAGCTGTCTACAAATATCTCAAGGGCTGTCACATTGTAGAAGGATCATCTTTATTCTCATTTGCACAAGAAAAGACTAGAAGCAATGGGATGAAACTGAATGGGAGGAGACACAGATTAGATATTAGAAAAAACTTTTTGACAGTTAGGGTGATCAATGAGTGGAACAGGCTGCCACGAGAGGTGGTGAGTTCTCCTTCAATGGAAGTCTTCAAACAAAGGCTGGACAGACATCTGTCTGGGATGATTTAGAGAATCCTGCTTTGAGCAGAGGGTTGGACCAGAAGGCCCAGGAGGTCCCTTCCAACTCTACCATTCTATGATTCTATGAAAACTGTTGTGAAGAAGAAACGGAGAGTTGTTGTCATGGGCGATTCCCTGTTGAGAGGAACAGAGGCCGCTATCTGCAGACCGGATATAACCTCAAGAGAAATGTGCTGTCTTCCAGGTGCAAAAATTAAAGATGTGTCTGACAGGATATCAGGACTCTTCAGACCTAAAGATGACTACCCATTCCTGCTAATACATGTGGGGACAAATGACACCGCTAGAAACGACCTGGAAACCATCTACAGTGACTTTGAAAACTTAGGTAAGAAAGTGAAAGAACTGGGAGCGCAGGTGGTCTTCTCTTCCATCCTCCCAGTGGATGGCCATGGAACAAGGAGGTGGAATAAGATTCTGCAGGTGAACAACTGGCTACGTCGATGGTGCCGTCAGCAAGGATTTGGATTTCTGGATCACGGAGTGAATTACCTATACGATGGACTACTTGCTAGAGATGGGGTGCACCTTACGAAGACTGGAAAACATGTATTTGGAAGTCGCCTTGCTACACTCATCAGGAGAGCTTTAAACTAGAACAATGTGGGAAGGGAAGCAAAACGCCAGCAAAAGCCATACACCTGACAAATACTATTGAGATTTCTGCTATTAGAAGTGAAGGGGAAGAACAAAGACAAAAAAATTTACATAATAAAAATATTGAAGGAAGAGAAACCAATCACAAACTAAAGTGTTTCTATACGAATGCACAAAGCATGGGCAACAAACAAGGAGAACTGGAGCTACTAACGCAGGAGAAGAAATATGATGTCATTGGAATCACTGAGACTTGGTGGGACGATACACATGATTGGAATACAAGGCTAGAAGGATACAACTTATTTGCAAGAAACAGACTTGATAAACGAGGAGGAGGTGTTGCATTGTATGTTAGAAAAGCGTATATCTGCACAGAGATTGACGCTTCAGAGACTGGGAGTTCTGTGGAAACTGTTTGGGTAAGAATACAAGGACAGAACAATGGAAAGGACACCATTGTAGGCATTTACTACAGGCCGCCTGTGCAAGCTGAAGATATGGATGAACTCTTTATGCATCAAATGGCCAAGTTCTCCAAAAATATGACATAGTGGTCATGGGAGATTTCAACTATCCAGACATTTGTTGGGAATCTCTCTCAGGCAAAACTAACAGGTCCAGGAAATTCTTATCCTCTCTTGCTGACAACTTTATCTTCCAAAAGGTAATGGAGAAAACAAGGGGATCTGCTACCTTGGATCTAATCCTTATAAACAGGGAGGAAATGGTGGAGGAGGTAAGAGTGGCTGGGACTCTAGGAGGTAGTGACCATGCTATTTTAGAATTTTGGATAACAAGAGGAGGAAGACCTGTGAAGACTCAGACGTCAAGGTTAGATTTCAGAAAGGCAGATTTTAAGGAACTCAGAAAGAGAATTGGAGGGATCCAATGGCTGGATATCCTTAAGGACAAAAATGTCCAGGAAGGATGGAAAATCTTGAAAAATGAGATTCTCAAAGCACAATCGTTAACAATTCCGAAAAGAGGGAAGAATGGGAAGCATTTAAGGAAACCAGGATGGATGAACATAGAACTTAAACACATGCTAAAAAGGAAGAAAGAAATGTTTATCAAATGGAAAGAGGGAGGCATATCTAAAGAAGAATATAATGACGTCTGCAGAACCTGCAGGGCACAAATCAGATTATCTAAAGCTGACAATGAATTAAGGCTTGCAAGTGACGTCAAAAGCAACAAAAAAGGATTTTGGGGATACGTCAAAAGTAAAAGAAAAGTCAAAGATGCTATAGGATTTTTACAGGATGAAAATGATGAAATGGTAAGTCAGGATGTTGAGAAGGCTGAACTTTTAAATTCCTATTTTGCATCTGTTTTCTCTCAGAAAGGAAATGTAACATCAACTGATCTTCACTGTCCTATTAAAGGAATAGAAGAATCCAGGATATCTATAAACAGAAAGACAGTGAGGAACACTTAGCTAACATAAATGAATTCAAGTCTCCAGGTCCAGATGAATTACACCCCAGGGTACTGAAGGAGATAGCAGAAGAAATTCTTGAACCACTGTCCATAATCTTTGAAAATTCTTGGAGAACAGGAGAAGTCCCAGAAGACTGGAGAAGAGCAAATGTTGTTCCTATCTTCAAAAAGGGCAAGAAGGTGGACCCAGGGAACTACAGGCCGGTGAGTCTGACTTCTATACCAGGAAAGATCTTTGAACAAATTATTAAAGAACATGTATGCAAGTACCTGGATAAGAATGAAGTGATTAAACAGAGTCAGCATGGGTTTGTAACTAATAAGTCATGTCAGACTAACTTAATTTCCTTCTATGACAGAATCACTGACTGGGTGGATCAGGGAAATGCTGTAGATATAGTATATCTTGACTTCAGCAAAGCATTTGACAAAGTATCTCACACAATCCTTATTGAAAAAATGACTAAGTATGGAATGGACAAGGCAACTGTTAGGTGAATTCATAACTGGCTTAGTGATCGGACCCAAAGAGTGGTTGTAAATGGCTGCACATCCAGTTGGAAGAATGTCTCAAGTGGGGTACCACAAGGCTCTGTTTTGGGCCCTGTATTGTTCAACATCTTTATCAATGATTTAGATGAAGGAATTGAGGGTAAACTGATCAAATTTGCTGATGACACAAAGCTAGGAGGGGTAGCTAATACTAGAGAAGAGAGAGAGAGGATTCAAAAAGATATACATAAACTGGAGCAGCGGGCAGCAACTAACAGAATGGATTTTAACAGGGAAAAATGCAAAGTACTACATCTGGGCAATAAAAATGAAAAAAGCATATACAAAATGGGAGGAATAGGGCTAAGTAACAGCACATGTGAAAAAGACTTGGGTATACTAATTGATCACAGACTTAACATGAGTCAACAGTGTGATGCAGCAGCAAAAAAGGCAAATGCAATTCTAGGATGTATCAACAGAAGCATACAGTCTAGATCACGTGAGGTCATTATTGCCCTCTACTCCTCTTTGGTCAGACCTCATCTGGAATACTGTGTCCAGTTTTGGGCACCACATTTTAAAAAAGACATCAACAAACTGGAGCAAGTTCAGAGAAGAGCCACCAGAATGGTGACCGGTCTGCAAACCATGTCCTATGAGGAACGGTTGCAGGATTTGGGAATGTTTAGCTTGCAAAAAAGAAGACTGAGAGGAGACTTAATAGCTGTCTACAAATATCTCAAGGGCTGTCACATTGTAGAAGGATCATCTTTATTCTCATTTGCACAAGGAAAGACTAGAAGCAATGGGATGAAACTGAATGGGAGGAGACACAGATTAGATATTAGAAAAAACTTTTTGACAGTTAGGGTGATCAATGAGTGGAACAGGCTGCCACAAGAGGTGGTGAGTTGTCCTTCAATGGAAGTCTTCAAACAGAGGCTGGATAGACATCTGTCTGGGATGATTTAGAGAATCCTGCTTTGAGCAGGGGGTTGGACCAGAAGGCCCAGGAGGTCCCTTCCAACTCTACCATTCTATGATTCTATGATACTGGTTTTTTCTATAGTCCTAGAATAATAACCCCCATTTTTACTAGTTTAGCATTTCTTGTAAATCACTAAACCTTTAGTCATTTCATTTCTCTTCACCCGAATAGTAAATAAATAATCAGTTGGTTCAAGTTACCCTTCAGTCTTCATCTTTTCTGTCGTTGCATCCTCATACCTGTTTACAGTGAATCTGAAAAACATCATCAGGCTTTAGGTGGAATGTAAAATTTACCTACATCTATCAAACATCTATGGCAAATCCTGTGGAATACACTGCTAGGTTGGTTTCAGATACAGTTCTTTTTGAAAAAACTCCAGTTTTGAACAAAGCTAGAAATAAATTCTGCAGCCAGGAGATGTCCTTCTTGTATATTTGTTTTGTTTGTTTTTTCCCAAGAAAATTATACAGAGCAGATGCCAGAAAATATATATAACTAGTCTATCACTGATGTATCAAAGTAATCATGTAGTATTTGACCTTTGGGTTTTAGAGCTGTGTGATGAGAGACCAGGACTACACTATAGTTCACCTATTGCTACCTTGCTTACTTGAGATCTATTGACATTAAAAAGGATATACTGAGATACTAATGCTCTATCTGACAATTTCCTTCTAGCTTCCAATAATCGTGATTATTTTTGGTTATGGGGTGTACTTTGCATGTTACTGACTATGGGTGATGTCAGGACTCGAACCCAGCAGCTCTTCCTTCTGAGCTATTCAGCTCGCTGGACAGTTTTGTGCTAACCAAAATTCTTGTACATGTGTTGTTTCTGATTGACTTCACCCTGAGTTCCTGATTGGCTCCACCCTGATTGAACACCCTCTTTAAACCTGGCATTGCAGTCCCTTTCTAGCAAGATTGTTGAGCTACAGCCTCTAGTTAAGCCTCTTTTCACCTACTGCTTATCCTCAAGATTCTACTGCTGCTCATTGTACTGAGTCCTTGGCTATCCCTGACTACGTTATGTGCTGCTCCTTTAAACTACATTGCTGCTCCTGTGTACTGACTCCTTGGCTATCCCTGACTACGCTACCTTCCTTTCTCTTCTGCCCCTAGTGGTTTCAATGCCACTACTACAACCCAGGTCAGTCCATAACAGGTGAACTTTCAGATTTGCTCGAATTACAAGTCTACATCAGTCCCTAAACTGCCTCACGCACTGCTTTGAATCATAAATCCACATAGTAATTTACATGGCCACAGATTTGAAATTCATGCCATGTAAAAATGTCACTTTTTGGGCTTGTTCACACTACCATATTTTCGGTCTGAGTTCTGTCTGATCAGCTATGGAGTCTGAGGGAAGTTCTCTTAGCTCCATAGGGCTACATGACAACTTTGGCCACAACACAGGTCACATGGCCAATGTCGCACCGCAATACATGTGAATGGGGTAACAATGCATCCCCTAGTGTACAACGACCATGACAAGCAGGTCACAAAAAATCCAACTAGATCTAATTTTTTGCAATTTGTTTATCGCAATAACCTAGGGGTCGCACTTTCAGATACATTAGATTTTACTTCAACTCTATGAATACATCCATTTTTTAAGTTAGCTGCAAAAAGTAAATTTGCATACCTATAAATCCAAGATCAAACATACGGCATTAATTTCAGACACTTTGTGCTGTGCAGTCTCTTTTACCGGAGGTAATTCTGCTTGACCTGTTTATCAAAGTATCCGGGAAGTCACCGCAAAGTAGATCAGCCAGCTCCATTTTATAGAAACCGTCACTAAATCAGTAGGGATGTTCTTGCTTACCCCATAGGATTCTTCTAAAGTATGGCTGTATGGGCATTAAATAGTCCGACTGCAGATTATTGCAGATTTTTATCACATTGCTAATTACACCGTAACGTGAATAAAATACAAAAGTCTGATTAAATATAGCGCACTGGGGTGAAATTCAGCAAGAGAACATTATCTTCTACTTGGATCTAACCTGTGGACATCACTTTATTGCTGGCTATGGAACAACAATTTTAAAATAGGATCTACAAAGTAAATACAGTGAAACGCCAGCACCTGAAAATAGCTTGTCTCCTTCAGGCTCTGTTTTTAGTTCAAGTCCCTCTGGTGGTCTGAGTCCTCATGGCTTTTATGTATTCGTGTACATCTAAATCAGTGTTTTTACCACCAGTCCTCTAGGACCCTAAAAACACTCGGTTCAACTGGCCCACGAAAGTATCTGATCATCCTCACCCCTTGACTCCAGGTTCTGATACAAAATTGACACCCAAAGGTCTAGCAGTCTACAAGCTGATTTGTGTCCCATGATTTTTTACTAGGTACAGGACAGGAGAAGATTTGGGAGTTTTTAGCCTTTTTTAATAAAGTTTATTAGGGCAGATGGACATCCTAGAGAAGGATCCCAATATGTGGCACCTCCTCTATATGACAGCATTTAGAACCACTAATAACCAAAAGCTTGGCAGACACAATCTATTCATTTGACTTGCCGCAAGAAATGATATATTTTCCTAAAATGGGCATCCAATGACAGATTTCTCAAATTTATCTTCAAGAGTTATCGAGAGTTGGGTCCAGCAGAGACCAAGTAATTCCCATTATTTTAGGTTTATTGTCACTCTCACCCGCTATTGTCCACAACTGATCTTCCTCTGCTCTCTGTGCCAATGATCTCCACAGCTTTCCTGCACAGAATTCTGCTTGCCTCCTCTGACTGCAGCCTAGGATCCCTATTTCTGCCTCTATCATGATGACTCTTGGTCTCTTAATTGGCTACCACGCACCAATGCTCATCCTCTTCTGCCAACCACCTTTCACCCTAGCTCAAGATTCTTCCTTCCACCAATGCTCGGTTCCCGATGCGACAAGATTCTTCACGTTACAGCTTGAGCAAAGATCTTTTTCTGAATTATCTGTTCTGTTATTGACCCAGCTTATATCCTGACCTCGTTTCTCATTTGTTGACTGCCCTTACCCTCTGCCCATCTACTGGTGTCATTAGATTATTCTAACATCAGTGAATTTTTTTTCGAACTCAAGAAACAGTTTTCATCTGTAGTTTGGATCCGATTTTCATCATTCTATGGTCAGTGTGTCTGTTATTACAATCAATATTTCATCATTTTTTTTCTTGCATTACAATAAGTTTTCTCAAGCTTCTATCAAGCATGAAAATCCTGACCGCACAAGGATGCAACAAGGATGTCATCAGACTGCCATAACTTGTTGTTAGAGAGTTTGATCTAAGAGTAGAATTAAAATGGACAAGTTTATGTTTTTTTATGGATCACTTAGTCCTCAAACAAGCTTGAACATGTAAACAGCCCCATAAACCATAATAGGTACTTGTTCTTACCGTGAAGATCATGGATAGAACACGTATGTGAAAAAGACATCTGATCGAGCCCTTACAGAGATTACCTTGAGACTGTCATGTGAGTGGGTATTGATCCTTCTACAGGATTTTACTCCCCAACTTATCCCAAAGTTAGATCCATTAAAACCCCTAGGGGTGCACATTTTTCTAGGTAATGCCTTGCATCATAAATATTTTAGGTTATAAAGTAATTGTGATAGATTGTCAAAGGCCTGTGTGTAGCAGGGGTGATCAAAGTACTGCAGCTTCTAGTCTCCCATGGAGACTATTAACGCATACAAAATATTAAAAAAATATAAAAGTTCAAATCACCCACTTTCCCCCCATTCAAAATAAAACAATACAAAAAATCAAATATACACATATTTGGTATCCGCGCGTTCAGAATCGCCCGATCTATCAAAATAAAAAAAGAATTAATCTGATCACTAAACAGCGCAACGAGAAAAATTCAAAACCTCAGAATTAAGTTTTTTTGGTCGTTGCTATATTGCAATAACAGGCAATCAATCATATCTGCACCAAAATTGTATCAATAAAAAAAATCAGCTCGGGGCATGCAAAAAATAACCCAGCCCCAGATGACGAAAAATAGAGATGCCAGAGGTCTCGGAAAATGGCGCCGCTTTTTTGTTTTACCAAATTTTTGATTTTTTTTTTTCACCACTTAAATAAAAAAGACATGTTTGGTGTCTATGAACTCGTAATGACCTGGAGAATCATAATGCCAGGACAGTTTTAGCATTTAGTGAACATGGTAAAATAAAAAAAATAAAAAACAACTGTAGAATTGCACTTTTTTTGCAATTTCACCACACTTGGAATTTTTTTTCCCGTTTTCCAGAATACGATATGTATGTTAAAACCAATGGTGTCGTTCAAAGGTACAACTCGTCCTGCAAGAAACAAGCCCTCACATGGTCATATTGACAGAAAAAAAAAAAGTTAAGGCTCTAGAAAGAAGGGGACTAAAAAAACGAACGCGCAAAAACTAAAATACCTCTAGTCATCAAGGGCTAAAATAATCTATTTATATAATTGCCTTGTAATGTTTTCATTTCCTGTTCTGTCCAGATGTCTCCGTATCCCATCAATATGGAAACTGCCGCTGGTACCAACCTATTGTGCGGTACCACCAGCGGAACACCGTCACACCACACACACACACACACACTACACCGTACGCACCACACACACTCACACACACTCACACACACTGACACACTCACAAACTCACACTCTCACATTCACACTCACACACACACTCAGACTCACACACTCAGACTCACACACACTCACATTCACAAACACTCACACTCACGCAGCCTCTTGCGATCACGCTGCCACCGGGATCAGCCAAATGATTCACTGACTGACGCCATCTTTGTAAAGGAGGAGCACATGCGCAGTTTTAATGTGTCCGCCGATATCTGCACAAAGATGGCGGCGGTCTGATTTACTGCGCCTGCACGAATTACGCGCAGGTGCAGTGAATCATTCGTCTGATCCCGGTGGCAGATGCGCGACGTGTCTACAGGCAGAGGAAGCCGGTCACATTAAAGAGGTTTTCCTACGAACGAAAGTTCATTTAAAAAATTGTCTGTGTCTGACCGTATACAGAACATACCACATCTCCTGGGCAGGGAGGAAGCAAAAGACAATACTGACATTACAGCAGGGGATCACAGAGGATTCATTTTGTGAGGTAAAATATTTCACAGGAGCTGTGGTATAGCACATGGGGTATACAGGTCAAAGAAGAGATCACATGAGAGATCACATTACCTGTACGATGGACTACTTGCTAGAGATGGGGTGCACCTTACGAAGACTGGAAAACATGTATTTGGAAGTCGCCTTGCTACACTCATCAGGAGAGCTTTAAACTAGAACAATGTGGGAAGGGAAGCAAAACGCCAGCAAAAGCCATACACCTGAAAAATGCTATTGAGAACTCTGCTATTAGAAGTGAAGGGGAAGAACAAAGACAAAAAAATCTACATAATAAAAATATTGAAGAAAGAGAAACCAATCACAAACTAAAGTGTTTCTATACGAATGCACAAAGCATGGGCAACAAACAAGGAGAACTGGAGCTACTAACGCAGGAGAAGAAATATGATGTCATTGGAATCACTGAGACTTGGTGGGACGATACACATGATTGGAATACAAGGCTAGAAGGATACAACTTATTTGCAAGAAACAGACTTGATAAACGAGGAGGAGGTGTTGCATTGTATGTTAGAAAAGCGTATATCTGCACAGAGATTGAGCTTCAGAGACTGGGAGTTCTGTGGAAACTGTTTGGGTAAGAATACAAGGACAGAACAATGGAAAGGACACCATTGTAGGCATTTACTACAGGCCGCCTGTGCAAGCTGAAGATATGGATGAACTCTTTATGCATCAAATGGCCAAGTTCTCCAAAAAATATGACATAGTGGTCATGGGAGATTTCAACTATCCAGACATTTGTTGGGAATCTCTCTCAGGCAAAACTAACAGGTCCAGGAAATTCTTATCCTCTCTTGCTGACAACTTTATCTTCCAAAAGGTAATGGAGAAAACAAGGGGATCTGCTACCTTGGATCTAATCCTCATAAACAGGGAGGAAATGGTGGAGGAGGTAAGAGTGGCTGGGACCCTAGGAGGTAGTGACCATGCTATTTTAGAATTTTGGATAACAAGGAGGAAGACCTGTGAAGACTCAGACGTCAAGGTTAGATTTCAGAAAGGCAGATTTTAAGGAACTCAGAAAGAGAATTGGAGGGATCCAATGGCTGGATATCCTTAAGGACAAAAATGTCCAGGAAGGATGGAAAATCTTGAAAAATGAGATTCTCAAAGCACAATCGTTAACAATTCCGAAAAGAGGGAAGAATGGGAAGCATTTAAGGAAACCAGGATGGATGAACATAGAACTTAAACACATGCTAAAAAGGAAGAAAGAAATGTTTATCAAATGGAAAGAGGGAGGCATATCTAAAGAAGAATATAATGCCGTCTGCAGAACCTGCAGGGCACAAATCAGATTATCTAAAGCTGACAATGAATTAAGGCTTGCAAGTGACGTCAAAAGCAACAAAAAAGGATTTTGAGGATACGTCAAAAGTAAAAGAAAAGTCAAAGATGCTATAGGATTTTTACAGGATGAAAATGATGAAATGGTAAGTCAGGATGTTGAGAAGGCTGAACTTTTAAATTCCTATTTTGCATCTGTTTTCTCTCAGAAAGGAAATGTAACATCAACTGATCTTCACTGTCCTATTAAAGGAATAGAAGAATCCAGGATATCTATAAACAGAAAGACAGTGAGGAAACACTTAGCTAACATAAATGAATTGAAGTCTCCAGGTCCAGATGAATTACACCCCAGGGTACTGAAGGAGATAGCAGAAGAAATTCTTGAACCACTGTCCATAATCTTTGAAAATTCTTGGAGAACAGGAGAAGTCCCAGAAGACTGGAGAAGAGCAAATGTTGTTCCTATCTTCAAAAAGGGGAAGAAGGTGGACCCAGGGAACTACAGGCCGGTGAGTCTGACTTCTATACCAGGAAAGATCTTTGAACAAATTATTAAAGAACATGTATGCAAGTACCTGGTTAAAAATGAAGTGATTAAACAGAGTCAGCATGGGTTTGTAACTAATAAGTCATGTCAGACTAACTTAATTTCCTTCTATGACAGAATCACTGACTGGGTGGATCAGGGAAATGCTGTAGATATAGTATATCTTGACTTCAGCAAAGCATTTGACAAAGTATCTCACACAATCCTTATTGAAAAAATGACTAAGTATGGAATGGACAAGGCAACTGTTAGGTGGATTCATAACTGGCTTAGTTATCGGACCCAAAGAGTGGTTGTAAATGGCTGCACATCCAGTTGGAAGAATGTCTCAAGTGGGGTACCACAAGGCTCTGTTTTGGGCCCTGTATTGTTAACATCTTTATCAATGATTTAGATGAAGGAATTGAGGGTAAACTGATCAAATTTGCTGATGACACAAAGCTAGGAGGGGTAGCTAATACTAGAGAAGAGAGAGAGAGGATTCAAAAAGATATACATAAACTGGAGCAGTGGGCAGCAACTAACAGAATGGATTTTAACAGGGAAAAATGCAAAGTACTACATCTGGGCAATAAAAATGAAAAAAGCATATACAAAATGGGAGGAATAGGGATAAGTAACAGCACATGTGAAAAAGACTTGGGTATACTAATTGATCACAGACTTAACATGAGTCAACAGTGTGATGCAGCAGCAAAAAAGGCAAATGCAATTCTAGGATGTATCAACAGAAGCATACAGTCTAGATCACGTGAGGTCATTATTGCCCTCTACTCCTCTTTGGTCAGACCTCATCTGGAATACTGTGTCCAGTTTTGGGCACCACATTTTAAAAAAGACATCAACAAACTGGAGCAAGTTCAGAGAAGAGCCACCAGAATGGTGACCGGTCTGCAAACCATGTCCTATGAGGAACGGTTGCAGGATTTGGGAATGTTTAGCTTGCAAAAAAGAAGACTGAGAGGAGACTTAATAGCTGTCTACAAATATCTCAAGGGCTGTCACATTGTAGAAGGATCATCTTTATTCTCATTTGCGCAAGGAAAGACTAGAAGCAATGGGATGAAACTGAATGGGAGGAGACACAGATTAGATATTAGAAAAAACTTTTTGACAGTTAGGGTGATCAATGAGTGGAACAGGCTGCCACAAGAGGTGGTGAGTTCTCATTCAATGGAAGTCTTCAAACAGAGGCTGGATAGACATCTGTCTGGGATGATTTAGAGAATCCTGCTTTGAGCAGGGGGTTGGACCAGATGACCCAGGAGGTCCCTTCCAACTCTACATCTAATTCTATGATTCTATGAGAGGAGTAGACAGCAGATGGATGAGAGAGAAAGCGCATAGGGGTGAAAGGACAGAGCACAGGGGGGACAGAGTTCAAACGGGACAGCACAGGGGAGAACAAAGAACAGGACGGAGAAAGACAGCAGACAAGGGGGATAGCACATGGGGTACACAGGTCAAAGAAGAGCACAGATTGGAGAAGAGAGAGAGGATTTGTGGGTGAGCACATGGGGAGGGAGATTCTCAACGCTGCAAAGCTGGCCCCCATCGTGACATTATCGCCTCCATCTAGTGGAAAATAAATGTGCATGTAGGTTATCTGAGAAATTGCATGTACTGTATGTGGAGCAATAAATTCATCCTGTGATTATAGTATTGGAATCACAACTTGATGAAGAACTCTTTCATTGAACACCCTGCAATGTCTATTACACAAGTGACATAGTAATCTTAGTAGGAAAACCAATGACTAATATCCACTGAATAGTAGACAACAGCGCTAAAATACAAGAATCCTGGGCTTTTCACATTAAAGCTTACAGCCTGTGTCATCACACTGAGTGTTAGCTGCTACTGGTGCTAAAACGTCTTTGGGGTCTGCAGCAGCGTTCTTTGCTTCTGGGACTATTGAATCAGTGCTGCTAGTAAACTCCTTGTTTTTATCACCATGATGTTTTGAAATACAGACAGGGTAAAAAGCATCATTTACAAGTCACACTAGGTGAGATGGATGATGAATATACTGTACCAGATACTTTGTATTTTGATGACTTTTGCTTTGATGATTTTAAAGATGACCTGTATATTGAATTTTAAATAGCTGTGGAATATGTTGGCGCTATACAACCCCTGGCAAAAATTATGGAATCACCGGCCTTGGAGGATGTTCATTCAGTTGTTTTATTTGTTGAAAAAAAACAGATCACAGACATGGCACAAAACTGAAGTCATTTCACATGGCAACTTTCTGGCTTTAAGAAACACTAAAAGAAATCAAGAACAAATAATGTGGTAATCAGTAATGTTTTTTTTTTTTAACCAAGCATAGGGGAAAAATTATGGAATGGCATGGGACAGAGCAGACCTTCCTGCTTCATCTCTTTTTTTCCCCATTTACAACAGAGACTTCGACTGTTGTTAAAAAGAAAAATTATATTAAAAGCAAAATGGTTTTGTGTTCAGTTTTACATTCAGTCTAATGGACAGACAGATTAGATCAATCATTAATAAACATTGGCACATTTGTAAAAGGATGAAGGGGTTGCTGATATGGTATCAAGGGGCCCCTTAATTTCAAATAAAAGAACAAAAAACCTTAAAGATTTGTTAGTTCAGAATCGGGCTAATTGAAATCGAAAAATTGGTTGGAGGAAGGGTTTCCTAAACGGAGCTTTAGATGTGGAAATTGTTCTTTTTGCCAGTTCCATTTGACAACAAGAGAGTTAATTATAGGGGTGTGAAATATAGTTCAGGATTTTATTTCTAGCCGCACTTGTTTCATAGTTTATGTGATTTTTTTTGTCCCTGTAGATTTTTTTATTTGGAAAAACAATCCGTCCACTATTTGTTCTCATTAGAGAACACTTTAATTCTATTCAAATAAAAAAGGTGTTCCGAGATTGATAAAGCATTTACATGAGCAACATAATGGGGATTCCACCATCTTAAGGCTATGTGCACACGTTGCGTTTCTTAATAGTTTTTGCCGTGTTTTTACGCGGCGTAATCGCTTAAAAAACGTTTACAAAATGCATCCCTTGCAATCTGTGGGATTACGCATTGCTGTGCACATGCTGCGTATTTTTGCGGAGTGTAATCGCGTCGTGTAAAAATAAGCAGCATGTCCATTTTTTAGGCATAATCGCGGCCACTAATCCGCCATAGGATTGCATTAAAATGCTCACTTTACGCATGTGGCTATGCCCACCATGCGTGAAGTGAGCGCTTCATGTGCGCTTGGTACCCACGGTCTGGAGAAGATGAGACTCTCCTCCAGGCCCTGGGTACAATATTCCTGTCAAAAATAGAATTAAAATAAATAATATGGATATTCTCACCTTCCGGCGGCCCCCGGAGTCTTCTCGCTCCTCAGTGAAGCTGCGGGAAAGTTCCGTTCCCAGGGATGCATTGCGAGAATCACCCCAGATGACGTAGCAGTCGAGTGACCGCAACGTCGCAAAGGTCATTCTCGCAATGCATCCCTGGGAACGGAACTTGCCCGCAGCTTCACTGAGAAGCGAGAAGACTACGGGGGCCGCCGGAAGGTGAGAATATCAATATTTTTTTAATTATTTTTTACATTACTCATTTAGTAAACAGTTGGTCACACTTGTCAGCACTATGCGTGACAAGTGTGACCAACCTGTCCATCAGTTTTCCAAGCGATGCTACAGATCGCTTGGAAAGCGCTAGCATTCTGCAAGCTAAAAACGCTTGCAAAATGCTTGCTTTGCGGGAAAACGCATACTAATTACGTATGCGTTTTACCCGCGGCGGGGAGTTGCGCAAATGCTCCGCAAAATTACGGAGCATTTGCGCAATGTGTGCACATAGCCTAAGATTTGCAGGAATTGAGAAAGTTAATGTCCCGTCTGAAGGAGGTGACCACCATAGGTCTCCATTGCAAAGGGAGGCAGAATGGATTCTGCGATCACAAGCTCACGGTCCAGGTGGTTTTAATCACAAGGTAGATATGGCTGTATTTTTGTAATTTATTTTGTTATGTTCATCCATTTTTTATTGAATGTTTTTTAATTTGTTTATTTGTAAAAAAAATAAAAAACTTTTTTGTGTGTTCATTTGATCGAAAGCAGGGGTTAATGGTACAGAGTGGGGCGGCTCCTTGCATTCATTTGTATAAGAGCCTTGTCACTTCCCATTTGCCCAGGGACCTGTAGAAGCGCACACTTGCGCAAAACAGCTGTCGTCCTGATTTTGTATCCAGCAAAACAACTCTCCTGCCTCTGCTATTTTAAGGTGTCCGAATAAAGCATTGGAATTTTAAGACGGTGAGTGCCATCTACTCTCTTTTTTCACATATGTATGCTGCAAAACTATGGACTTTTTGTGGATATGCACCCAGTCTATTTGAGATAGGTGTCACTCAGTAGTCACGTTTGTGCGGTACTTGTTATCACGGAGTATAAGGGGCTGTGCCGCATTCTATTTTCTTTTGTGTTGTCCAATTTGTCCTGAGTACGCTGGTACCCCATATATGGGAGAAAACTACTGTTTGAGAGCATGGCAGAGCTTGGAAGGAAAATAGTGACGGTTTGGAATGTAGACTTTGATGGAATGGTCTGCGGGCGTCATGTCGCGTTTGGAGAGCCCCTGATGTGCCTTAACAGTGGCAATGCCCAACAAGTGCCCCCTTTTTGGAACTAATCTACTGTTTCCTTGTATGAGAATTTTATAAGTGAACCCGGATCTCTCCGCAGCTCAACCCGGCTGGGAACAGGGCCCAGTGACCGGATGTAACTGTGGTGACTTCAGAGAGAGCTCCGCTATCACCGTGAGCCGTGAGCGCTCATGGTGCTATCGGAGTTCTCACCCGAACTCACCGCAGCTCAGTCCAGCGGGGAACGGAGCCCAGTGACTGGAGGTAACCTCTATGACATCACCCCCAGTTACTGACGCTGCTCTCCCAGCAGCTCATTCACCAGTGGTTCTCAGCGTGGACGGTCGCATCTTGGCACCATCCATGTTGAAAACTAATGTTTTTATATTTGGCAGCTGTCACGCTAAAAGATGATTTTTATTGCAAAAAATAGTTTTTGCATCACCACATTTGGAGAGCTATAATTTTTCCATATTTTGGCCCACAGAGTCATGTGAGGTCTTGTTTTTTACGGGACGAGTTGACGTTTTTATTGGTACCATTTTCGAGCACATGACATTTTTTGTTCGCTTTCTATTCTGATTTTTGAGAGACTGAATGAGCAAAAACCTGCAATTCATGAATTTTTTTGGGGGGTTATATGTTCTGTGTGTGGTAAAATTGATAAGGTAGTTTTATTCTTCAGGTCAGTACGATTACAGCGATACCTCATTTATTTATGTTTTTATGTTTTGGCGTTTTTATATAATAAAACTATTTTATAGAAAAAATAATTGTTTTTGCATCACTTTATTCTCAGAGCTATAACTTTTTTATTTTTACGCTGATGATGCTGTATGGCAGCTTGTTTTTTGCGCGACAAGATGACGTTTTCAGCGGTACCATGATAATTTATATCTGTCTTTTTTTTTAATGTTTATTGATAACAGTCTGCAAACAAAATAAGAATCAGTAACATACATAGCATATAAAGACAAAGAAGGACATAACAATATCCAAAAAGTGTAGCTTGAAAGATTCAAAAGAAGACGGGTTATTCAGTATAACAGTCCCTTCCGACCCTAACTCCCCACCCCCTAAGTCTAATAGGTGTGTTACCAGATATAAGCTCTCTCATATACCAGTCGGTGAATTGAAAGCAACCATGTAATGCTTGACGCACCGATAGTGGCTGCAGATCAATAAAGGAGGACCATGTGAGGAAAAAACGTTCCGCATGACTTCCTTTATGAAGTATGGACTCAATCCAATCCATTTTAAATAAATATGTTACCTTAGAAGAAATTAGATTTATTGAAGGGGTTGCGTCCTGTGCCCACAAATGCAGAATATTCTTGCGGGTAGCCGCTGCCCAAATAGTTAAATCACGTCGTTGCTGAGCAGAGCGTCCGAGTAGATGTACCCATGGGAGAATGCTAAATAACTCCCATTCCGGAGATAATGTAAAGCGAATGTTGAAGGTGTTGGTGAGATGGCGAAAAAGCATATCCCAAACCTCCTGTATCTTCGGACAATCCCAGAGACAATGAAAGATGTCAGCTGGAGATTGTAAACATTTGGGACAAGAGGGATTAGCTGATAGAGACATCCTACCTTTGACCTCCAGGGAGATGTAAGCCCTATGGAAAATCATGAGGGCCATAGTTGAGTAGCTGTCATATGGAAATAGTTTAAACGTAGAGTGGCTTTCAAAAGATCAGTCAGTCTATAATTAGATCGTTGTGATTCCCATCTGCCCGGGCCTGGTGAAGAATCTGACCATGAAATAGAAGGTTTGATTGATTTATAGATAAGACTTAGCAAATAAACTCCTGCATGAGCACCAAGGGAGATCAGATGGAGAAGACAGGTTCTGACACTGTCTGGTATGCCTCGGAAGACCGAGTCAACGTAATGCTTAACCTGAGTAGTAATAAAAATATTACCCACTAAGATTGAATATTTGGAGAAAATACCCTCCAGAGAAAGAGGACATTGAGCAATTGTCAGAAGATCGCAGACCAGTCTGCACCCTCTCTCCCCTAGCACTCGGTAAATTGGGGTGGTCTGCCTTCCAAAAAAAAGGGTTACCTTGAAAGGGAAGAAAAACTGAGGTATGAGGGTCCAGTCCGCTGATCCTTCTAGCATGACGCCATGCCAATACCACGGACCATAGCAGAGGATTATCCCTGATTGCAGTGGGAACTCTATTTTGTTGTAAATGTAGTAAGGCAGGAAGACTGATCGGTGCAGACATTGCTTCATCTAATGGGGTGTTGGTAAATTTAGTATGGGCCCAAATCCAATCAAGAGAATGCCTGAAGCGGCTGCAACGCTATACGATCTTAAATTTGGAAAATTGAGGCTCCACAAAGATTTAGCCTGTTGCAATTTAAAAATACTGATCTAGATCTCCCCCTCGAGCCCCATATATTGTCGAAAAATCTTAGTTAGGAGTTGATTGTCAGCTTTAGATAATAGAATAGGTAGCGTTTGTAAAGGGAAGAGTATTTTAGGAAAGAAAACCATTTTAATAAGGTGAGCTTTACCAGTGAAAGATAATTTAAAAGACGTCCAAGATTGTATTTCCCGAGTAATGGCAGATATTAAGGGTCGGATATTAAGTTGGTAAATAGTATGTGGGTTGGAGGGTAGAAGAATACCAAGATATCGTAAAGAACCATGCCCCCACTGAAATGGAGATGGGAAGGGCCACTTTTATCAAGCATCCCTGAAGATTGCTAAAGCCTTGAATTTGTTAAAATTTATGCGGAAGCCCGAGATTTCTCCAACCTCATAGAAAGCCTCCATTATGAAAGGAATGGACTCCGTAGGATTAGCTACAATGAGTAGTATGACCTCCCATAATCATAATGCAGTAGAAAATAACAAACAACGTGCATTAAGTAGAAACCAAAAGATTAGTCATGCAGGTTATATCTGTCTTTTTGATCACGTGTTATTCCACTTTTTGTTTGGCGGTATGATGATAAAGCATTGTTTTTTGCCTTTTTTATGGTGTTCACTAAAGGGGTTAACTAATGGGACAGTTTAATAGGTCGGGTCGTTACGTACGCGGCAATACCAAATATGTGTACTTTTTTTTTCATTAAAATATTTATTTAGAGATAGAATATATATTGATTTTTTTTATTAGTTTTGATTTTTTTAAATATTTTTACAATTATTTAAATTATTTTTTACCTTTTTATAAGTTTTTTACTTTGTCCCACTATGGGATAATCATTTTTTGCAGGCTGATCGCTTGTATGTGTGTAGCCCAGCTGCGCTTGGTGCCACATGTTACCCTGGAAGATGCATGAAAGGTAAACCACAATCACCCGATATTCATTCACATTTCACATTTCCCTAGTGCCACCAGAGGGAGCCCTTTGAGATTACGCAGGTATATAAGGGTGTGGAGAGATACAGCAGGAGCCTAGTCTTGGTCTAGTCGTGGTCTAGATTAGATCTTGTCAGAGTGTGTTGCAAAGCAGACAAGCTAGTTACCTCAGACGAGCTGAGAGGGAAAGACTAGCTAGAGAAAGACTTATTTGAAAGCCTGAAGACTTCAACATACACTCAGCTTACATCGTGGAGTCCAGTAATAGTGGGACGGATTGCCACTTAGTCTGGTCAAAGTTGAGTCCACTGAGAGTGCTTCAGTGAGCATTTCATTAAGTAAGCGTGCTGACGCTTGAAGAGCGGTGAAGACAGAGAAAGCTGACATCTACTGCTGTTGTGCTTATGTTAAAGGTGTGAGTAGGACGACAGGCAAGTGGAAAAAGGGAAAGAGAGAGTGACAGAGGTCGACAGCATTGATAGCTTACCTCCACTCTGCACCACCGGACACCGGGTCCGAGCTTACTAGCTTCTTCAGGACTAGTAGGAAAAACCGGAGACCCTGCTGGATTCCAGATCAAAGGGGCCCAACAGTGCTGATACGTAACCGGGGTCAGGAAGAACAGGAGTCTAGCAGGACGCTGCACATAGAGACTTAGTTCTGTCCAAAAGAAGGCTCCATCACAAGGTCAGCCAGGCGTAGCAAAGAAGACGGAGTTAAACTTTGTTTTATGCAAGTTAGAAACTCACACACATAAAGAAGTAAGGAGGCCCTACACCTACTCAGTGGTTTGCTGGACATGCATCCTCCACCCTGACGGCTTCCCGGGTCGTGCCTGCAACTTCACCATCAGTAAAGGTACAGAAAGAGACTTTTTGTGTGTGTCTGCATTATTGCTCCTGCACCCTACACCGCCATTTACCCTGAGGGATCAGTCTCGCCTGTGGGAGACTTAACACCTTGCTGCCCAAAAACCCCTCAGAGGATCTACCCTGCAGCACTGGTCATCCTGACCAGGAACCACAGGTGGCGTCACGAACATTTCTATCATCCCCTGTAAATATCCCCTTTTCAGTGAGCGCCCAGGGCAACGGACCGAGCTGCGCTACCCGTGACATCCCCAGTGAAGTAAACGGGCTCGGTGCCGAGTACCCCACAGGCCCTGGCCGTGCGACTCATATGGCATACAGATGAAGCAGCATCTGCATGCCATATAAGCTGTGAGTGCTGCACTGACAGGGAGAGACTTGCTGATCATGCGCATGATCAGCAAGTTAAATAGCTCTGGTGAGCCGGATGTCATCATGATGACATCCACTCACCATAGCAGCAATCGGGACACCGCGTCACGGCCGCGGGGTCTCCGATCCAAAGGCAGAGGGGCTGTCAGCCCTGCGCCGGCTCCTGCAACGCTGCGATCTTGTTTGATCACATCATTTCAGGAGTTAAAGTGCCACACTCCTGGCACCTAGTGCCGGGTGTCAGTTGCGAGAATCAGCTGACACCCGGCCGCGATCGGTTGCGACCCCCCGTGAGCGCTGCAGATCGCCATGGTGTACTATTCCATCCATGGTCAAATTGTGCCAGGTCACATGAACAGGATAGTACGTCATATGGCAGAGAGGGGTTAAGTCACATGCTGTCCATTTCCTTGTGATCCTCCTTGAGATGGTTCTACTCCTTCGTTGGAGTCCAGCTGTGTTTAATTAAACTGATAGGACTTGATTTGTAAAGACACACACCTGTCTATATAAGACATCACAGCTCACAGTGCATGTCAAACCAAATGAGAATCATGAGGTCAAAGGAACTGGCCAAGGCGCTCAGAGACAGAATTGTGGCAAGGCACACATCTGGCCGAGGTTATAAAAGAATTTCTGCAATACTCAAAGTTCCTAAAAGCACAGTGGCCTCTATATTCTTAAATGGAAGAAGTTTGGGACCATCAGAAGTCTGCCTAGACCTGGTCGTCCAGCCAAACTGAGCAATTGTGGGAGAGGAGCCTTGGTGAGAGAGGTAAAGAAGAACCCAAGACCTCAGACTTGGCAGAAGGTTCATCTTCCAACAAGACAATGACCCTAAGCACACAGTACTTATGACCATGTGATATTTCAGTTTTTCTTTTTTAATAAATTTGCAAACATTTCTACAGTTGTTTTTTTTCAGTCAAGATGGGGAGAGAAGTTGTATAATTGACAGATAAGTGTATACACCGAAGATGTGGTCTCTGTCTTATATATGCTTCAGCTCCACCCAGATACACTGGCATCCTTACATGGGACCTATGACCTCAGCCATCCTGCATACCCACTACCTATTACATTAAAGGAACTCTGCTTGACATTGTTAAGTCCTTGTGACTGTCTGAAGGACAGACGCCGCCACAAAGGAGACCAAAAGGATTCTGTTTGCCTCATTGTATGGCTCCATCAAGGACACATCTGCATCCCGTTTTTCAGAGATTTTGACAGAAGATCCAAACAGAAGCCATCAAAGCACCACTGGACGCAGTGTGTACTTAGCCTAAATCCCCCATTTTATTCTAATTTGGAGAACGTGTATAATTGAACCAGCTTAAAATTTCCATTTCTGCATTAAAATTGAAAGCGCTATGTCATCCTTTATTGGATTTAATTACTAAACTTTGTGAAGCTCCACAGCTACTGTTCTGCAACCTACTTTCTTCTCATAGATGCCTTCCAAAAAGCGTTAATAGCTGCTGCTCATAAAAAACGCATTTCCAGCTGCCGGAGCAGCGTTGCCAATAATTTGTATGCTTAACTATAGCACAAACTCACCCATGCACCAGCACAGACAAGTAAGGAAACCATCTTTATGGGTATTCTAGAGTAGCCAGGCACTATCAATCTCATAAAACATGGTGGGCAGACATAAAAACCAGAACCATATGCACAAGCGGATCACATAAACAGCATATATATGTGTAAGCCAAAACACTCAGTGAATGGGTTTAATGCCTCTTTATACTGTGTGCTTGCCTCAACTCTTAGAAAATGATACCGAACACAGTAACCCAATTTTTCTAGTGGTTTCACTTTTTCTTTTCTAGTGGTTTAACTACAGGGTTTTACTGAAGTTGTAAGAAGAAATTATGTAAAAGAAAGAGGCATTCTCTTCATAGACATGTATGTCATCTCTTCCACTTATCATTAGAGCAGGGGGCTCTTGCCTGCTGAGGTTGCCACTGACCACTGGATTAGGGTAGAACATTTTTTTTTTGCTTTATTAAAAATTAAAAAAAAATGTTAAAAATAAAAAAGAATGAATTTAGCGGTGGCCACACAGCAGCAGAACTTTTCTTTTTCAACCTTTGGTCAATTTTTGAGATCTTGGGGCGTTGTTGTTCTTAAAAGGAACTTGGATAATTTTACTAATATGACTAATGGTGTGATTGTATAAATCGTAGAGCAATAAATCAAGCTTTAAAGCTATATGCAAAATAATCTGAAAGTGTATTGGGGGGTATCAATGCACTCAGAGGTACAAAGGACCAAACAGAGTTACATGCTTAGTTGACTAAGTGCACGTCAGAAATCCTATAACAGTGACTGGGGGGCCTTACCTGCATAGCTACATTTCCAGTTACAAAGGCCCCAGCACTGGTCGGAATGGAAAATTGGGGATTAGAGATGGGAGGACACCTGGATGTTCAAGTCTGGCGAGTTCGGCCGAACAGTTACAAAAAGTTAGGGTTGGGTACCAGAACAGTACCCAGATCAGAACCCGGATCCCATTCAGTTGAATGGGGGGCCTGAACATCCAGTGTTTGCCACGCTGTCATGTGAATCACAGTGCGGAAAACACCGCTTCTGATCGGCGGTAAGATCATCACCGCCGGTCAGACATCTGCGGTTTCCCAGCTGTCAAATGACGGCGTGAGCGCGCAGCTATGGTCGAAGGAATAAAGTCTATCTCCGGTCATTGGTGTCGGCTGATGGGACTACTGCTCCCATCAGCCAACACCTGTTGCTGCTAATAACAGTGAGTATTCATCAGCCGGCGCCTGCGCTGTAAATAAATATATTTTTCTATTTTTAAAAACGGCGTTGGTTCCCCTGTATTTTGATAACCAGCCAGGCAAAAACTCACAGCTGGGGGCTGCAACCCTCAGCTGTCTGCTTCAGCAAGGCTGGTTATCAAGAATAGAGGGGTCCCCACTCCGATTTTTTAAATTATTTAAATAAATAATTTAAAAAACTGGCGAGGGGTCCCCCCATATTTGACAACCAGCTAAGCTAAAGCAGACAGCTGGGAGCTGGTATGGGGCCATGGATATTTCCCCCCCAGCCTAAAACTAGCAGACTGTAACCACCCAGAAAAGGCATATCTATTAGATACACCAATTCTGGCACTTTGTGCTGCTCTTCCCACTTGCCCTGTAGTGGTGGCAAATGAGGTTGATGTCACCTTTGTATTGTCAGGTGACATCAAGTCCACAAATAGAGAGGTGTCTATAAGACTGTTCGGGTTCGTCCATCTCTATGGGGACCTCGTTTTTCAGCTAGATATGAATTTCAGACAATATTTCTTAAGTATTTATGGCATACTCTGTGAGATGAGTAATGTAGAAAGCACTGATATAAGGCTTCACATTTTCCATAAAAACATGTAATTGTGGATAATACATCATTCATTGCTATGTAATGAAAATATTTTCCTTTCCTTTTAGACTGGAATGGGACACTTACAGGTTACAAGTGAGGGTCTACGTCTAGAAGGGGAATCGGAGTTCCTTTATCCATTGTATGCCAAAGAAATACGTTCTAGGCTGGTAAGTATTTCATGTATCGCACAAAGCAATCTGCATTGTAGTTTTTTTCCTTACTGTTCATGTAAACTTTATGGACAGATAACACAAGCATTATCATCTATCTACATCAGTGCCATAAAAGTGCACGCATGTGCACTGACATGGGGAGATGAGACTGAGGTCACTGACTAGCAGGAAAAGGAGACTGATGGACTGTGCGGATGTCTTGGATATTGAAGATAGGTTCTTGTTCACACACGTCGTTATCAGTAAACAGTTCTGAAGCTAGCTTTCCTAGGTCCAGGGACAACAGTCTCAGGACTGGCCGCACGGGGACCAGGAGATCGGGTAAAGGTACTGCAGACGCGGTTTCAGGATTAGGTTATCACCGTCACAAAAAACGGACAAACGATACTATATTAATAGGAACACATGATACAGACTAGGGATGGGGAGCATACAGTTGCACACACCAATGCCCTGCACATGAGAAAAGAGACATAGCTAATCTGGAGAACTATACTACCATCTAACTGGAGGTATTTTCTATTATTATTATATATTATTATTAATATTACTACAAGTACAAATTAGGATAGGATCTTGGAGATGGGAATACTTAATTAATTATTGTATAAAAAACAGATGTTTTTTTATATAATAAACAGCTAAAAAATGTACGCGGTGTATATTTGACATATCTATTCCGCTTCCCCTTTTGACTTCATACATGCATTTGTTAATTATTCTTTATGAGAAGTTTGCATTTTCTGCGCTGATTACATAATGATTTCATCTTTCCGAATTGGGGACTAATAGATCTCAGCCGTCATTTCTAGCAATGGATTAAATGTCTGTATTAAAAACTATTGCTGTTAATAGAGTTCTACTTTTTAACTAAATCCAATTTGATTGATTTGATTTATTTTCTGTTTATTCCTTTGTGGC
>JARQOD010000002.1:42279359-42504678 GCA_033576555.1 Oophaga sylvatica | reverse complement strand
ACCTGAGCACACATGAAGATGCACCTTATTTTATACATATAGCAAAATTTGTTAGCTGCATACCGGGATTAAAAAATAAAAAATTATAGTAATATAGTCAAAAACTGAAAATATTTTGTGTTTCCACCTGAATAGTTGCAGATAAACAGTCAAAAAAAACATTCACATTGTCATAGTTATGACTAAGATGTCTTTATTCTACCAGAGGAAATGTAAGACACCGCAGTCTGTCAGGTGTAGAAGGGAAAGTGATAAAATGTTAATAATTGTTATAGGTAACCAAATTTTTAATTGAAGAGACTGTAGCAACAAGAACACAGGCTGTAAGGGTATGTGCACACGTTGCGGATTTGCCTGTGGAATTTTCTATGCAGATTCTTCTTCTCTTGGAAGAAAACGTAGAGAAAAATCAGCGCGTTTTTGATTCGGATTTTCAGGCTTTTTTTCATGCGGATTTGTATGCGTTTTTGTAAGCTAAATAAAGATGTTATTTAACAAAAAAAAAAGAATTGTGGTGTCATTTCTTTGTCCAACCTCTTCTTTTACATACTCCATTGCAGACTATAATATCATCACATACCATGTTCAAAAAAAATGTTTACACACCCAAAACAAATATAAGTGAATATCAATAGATAGATAGATATAGATGATAGATAGATATATAGATATGAAAAATAGACTTAGAGCAGCACAAAAGACAAAAAGCAAGGAGTCCAGGTGCAAAGTCGCTCCCAAAGGCAAAGACCAAACCTTGAATGTAGTAATCAAAGAGCAGGAACAGCACACCGTTTTCTTGTGAAGGATAGAGTTAGTTTATGAAGCCCATAGTGGCTAGTGGCAACGTTTCGGTCCTAACAACACGGACCTTTCTCAGGTCTCTTTTATTTTTATTTCAGATTAACATTTGTACATAAATCATATGACTTGCACAGTGACAGGGATGGGAATCTGTGATTGACTGCTAGGTAGAGCTGAGAGAGGAAGAAAAACCTCTGGGTGTCCAGGTGTGTTAAGCAGTTAGTGAAACTTTAAATGCCTGGAAATGTTTTAGAAAAGGCTCTTTCTGTTCTAGATATTGGCTATCATCCTACCATCGTCACTCATATAGTCATATAGACTCCACCACCTTGATAGCCTGAAAAAATCATATCCCCGGGTCTGGAGGATAGTAAACTTTGAAAAATTCTACAAGCTCCTACTAGCATGGTATAGTACCTTCCCCAAAAGCTTAACCCAACAAGACCAAAATATTGGCAGATCTTAGTGTAAGCAGGTTCGCGGATGCAACAGCGCAGAGGATGAGGACACAGTGGGAACACTTAATCTACAACTATTTATTTGATTGACACAAGTAGAAGTGGTGCCTACAGCACAATATAAAGGGTAAGGATACTGTCCAAGCCAATTACCTCAATTAAGGGAATTGTAACACTCAATATCATAAGAAACCATACTGATCAAATGGCATGTAAGCATTATAAAGATCAAGAAGTGTTTGTGCAAAAGGAATATAAAATTCAACTCTTTATTTATACCAGTTTAAAATCATACATAACAAATACAACATAAACGAGATAGAGAGGGGCCTCAAGCCAGAACACAGGGGAGGCAGCTGCAGTGAATAGTCTTAGTTTTCATAGATATGACAGCTCCTGAGTCATCGTTAAACAAGTATAAAGATAAGTCTTAAGTCTGAAATGCATATAGATAGATGGCTAAATTACAGTCCAATGTCCTAACCTTGGCATTAAAATACAATCATCTCCAAGTGTCAATGGGGCCAGGTGATGGTAGTGTATTACAGCCCTCAAAGGTTCAGGTAAGAGAATTGGATTTAATGCCTAGACATCATTATCTCATCAACCACCACTGAGATCCTTGGAGCTTGGAGAATGGTGAGCTGTCCATGCACAGTGGATGCTAACAAAACATAAGATACATATAGTATGTAACTATATAAATAAGTGCTACTGCGAGACCGTTTCCCCCTATATGTTGTTAGCCATTGAAGTAGTATCACAGAGTGGAATAGACTGTAGGGATACGTATTCAATGCAACAGATAAATCTGCGAACATTAACGGTGATGGATAAACTTGAACGTGTACATATTGCCTGTGAGAATCACAGCTGACATGTTGATAATGACTGCACGCTGCCTCCCCTTACCCCGACGCGCGTTTCGCCGATGCTTGTTCCTGAGGGAAGTTTTGGGCACCTTTAAAAATACAGTTAATGCTGAACAGAGGCCAGACAGAGTGCAGAGTAACTCTGCTGCCTCATTATAGTGAGGGTTTAATCTGAATCGTGTCACTAGGAGATTTAGATAGAAACCCCAATGTAATTGCTTATCGTAGAGTGTAGCATCAATGTGATCCCAAATGTTATGAAAAATGTTCCCAACAAAAGATTCAACTCAATCCGCCAAAACAAGAAAGTCCTCACTCAGGTCCATCATCTGTTTATGGAAATATAGGGGACTTCCACGTTAGGCCTCTTTCACACATCCGGTTTTTGCATTGACTTGCATTAGCGCCGGATGTCAATGCGTTGTATGCATTTTTGTCCGGATGCGGCGGAAATGTACATTCCGGCGGCCGGACAAAACGCAGCATGTAACGTTTTTTTTTTTTTGCCGGATTCTCCTGATGTCTCTGGGCATCAGAAATCATCCGGCAAAAAATCGCATGCGGCGCATTAGGTTTTCTGATGCGGCGCTGCGGCTAAATGCCGGGGGCGCCGTCAGGCGCACACCGGATGTGTGAAAGAGGCCTTACTGGTAGAACAAAGGCTCTGGAAAAACAATATGGCTCCTTGCCCCCCAAAAGAAATTTAGCAAATTATGCGCTGACAAATCTAAATGACCCCACCCTTCTGAGCCCCACAGTGTTCCTAAACCACATTTAGTGTCTACATGTTTGATATTTCTGTATACATGAGAGACCGCCTAATTTACAGGATCGTGTCTCCAGAAGCATGAGCTGGGCACTACAACTTACTGATGACTACAATGTACTGGGCACTAGAATGGCAGTTTGCAATTTTCACTCAGCACCATTCACTGCTGCTTGTTTCTGGAAAACGCCTATGGAGTCAAAATTGTCACTACACCTTGTAGATAAATTCCTAAAATGGTATAACTTCCAAAATGGGATCACTTGGGGGATTCTGCTCTTCTAGCACTTAGGGGCTCTGTATATGGATTATGTGGCGTCTGCAAACTATTCTAGGAAAATCTGTGCTCCAAGAGGCAAATAGTTCTTCGTCCCTCCTGAGTCTCGCTATGTGGCTTAGCAGTACTGTATAATACAGCAGAAATTGTGGGACAAATTTCAGTGCCATTTTTGCCCATTTCCCAGTGTGAAAATGTAAAATCTTTGTCTAACACAAAATTTTGGTGGCAAAAATGTAATTATTTTTTCTTCACTGTCCAAAAGTTTAAAATTCTGTGACACCTGTGGTGTAAATGTTATCACTGCACTCTTAGATGAATTCATTGAGAGATGTTTATAAAATGGAGTCTCTTATAGGTGATTCTGCTATTTTGGCATCTCAGGGGCTCTACCAATGTGACATGGCACCCTCAAACCAGTCCAGCAAAATCTGAACTCCAATATGGTGTTTCTTCTATTCTGAGCTTTGCACTGTACCTCAAAAGTAGTTTTTGATGTACTCAGGAGAAACTGCACAACAAATTTTGGGGTCCATTTTCTCCTGCTATCCTTGTGAAAATGAAAAAAATTGGGACTAAAGCAACATTTTTGTGAGAATTTTTATTTTTTTTTATTTTTCATTTTCACAGATCAACGTTATAAAATTATGTGAAGCACCTGTGGGTTCAAGGTGCTCACCACACATCTAGATAAATTCCTTGAGGGGTGAGTTTTCAAAATAGGGTCACTTGTCTGGGGTTTCCACTGTTTAAGCACATCAGGGGTTCTACAAACGTGACATGACACCTGCAGAACGGTCCATCAAAATCTGCATTGCAAAACGTCACTCCATCATTTCTGAGCCATGCCATGTGCCTAAACAGTTTATCTCCACATATTGGGTATTGGCATGCTCAGGAGAAATTGCACAACAATTTTTATGGTGCATTTTTTCCTGTTACTCTTGTGAAAATAAAATAAAATTGGTGCTCAAAGAACATTTTTGTGGAAAAAATGTTATTTTTTTATTTTCACAGCTCAATGTTATAAACTTCTGTGAAGCACCTGTGGGTTCAAGGTACTCACCACCCATCTAGATAAGGGGATCTAATTTCCAATATGGGGTCACATGTGGGTGGATCAACTCTTTGGACACATCAGGGGCTCTCCACATGCGTCATTGCATTTGCCAATTTTGCATTCAAAAAGTCAAATGGAGCTCCTTCCCTTCCGAGCCCTGCTAGGCACCCGAATAGTAGTTTTCCCCCACATATGAAGTAACGGTGAGCTGGAGAAAATGCACCAGAAATTTTGGCGTACATTTTCTCCTGTTACTGTTGTGAAAGTAAAAAAATTGGTGCTAAAACAACGTGTGGAAAAAAAACATTGCATATCGGCATATTTAGGAGAAATTGCACAACAAATTGTATGGTGCATTTTCTCCCCATACTCTTGTAAAAATAAAAAATTGGTGCCAAAAAGTTTTGTGGAGGCACTTGGGGGTTTAAGGTCCTCACCACACATCTAAATAAGTTCCTTAAGTTGTCTTCATTCCAAAATGGGGTCACTTGTGGGGGTTTTCACTCTTTAACCACATCAGGGGCTCTCAAAATGTTACATGGTGTCCACTAATGACTCCAGCAAATTTTACATTCAAAAAGTCGTGCCGTGTGCCCAAACAGTAGTTTTCCCCCACATATGGAATAACAGCAATCTCAGGAGAAAATGCACTACAAATTTTGGGGTTCATTTTCTCCTGTTACCCTTATGAAAGTAAAAAAAATTAGTCTAAAGTAACATTTTTGTGAAAAAAGTCATGTTCAATTTTTTCCTTCCACATTCCAGTAATTCCTGTAAGCATCTGAAGTGCTAATACATTTCTTGAATGTGGTTTTGAGCACGTTGAAGGGTGCAATTTTTTAGAATGGTGTAAATTTTGAGTATTTTCTGTCATATAGGCCTCTCAAAGTCACTTCAAATGTGAGGTAGTCACTAAAAAATTTCTGTAAATTTTGTTCTAAAAATGAGAAATCGCTCGTCAACTTTTAACCCTTATAACTTCCTAATAAAAAAAGTATTATGTTTCAAATATTGTGCTGATGTAAAGTATACATGTGCGAAATGTTATTTATTAAACATTTTGCCTGACATATCTCTCTGATTTAAGGGCATAAAAATTAAAAGTTAGAAAATTTCTAAATTTTCATCTAGGAAAGATGTGTATCTTCGTACCGTGTTAGCCAGTAGATAGAAAAATATTTAGACTTGAGAGTCTTTTTAGTCTTTGCCTGATGAAGAGACCGGAGTAGTCTCGAAAGCTTGCAATTTGTTACCATCTTTTCAGTTAGCCATTAAAAGGTATCAACCACTGAGGACTCTCAAGTCTAAATATTTTTTTAAATTTTCATCAAATTTCTGCTATTTTCATATCTACATATACGATCTCTGTGCACACGATCTCTGTACACTTGATCTCTCCACAGACAATCTCTGCACACACAATCTCTGCGCACATATCTGCATATTTGATCTCTGCACACACAATCTCTGCACACACGATCTCTGCACAAATGATCTCTGCAACAAAAATCTCTTCACATACAATCTCTGCACACATAATATCTGCATATACGAACTCTGTGCACACAATCTCTGCAAACACAAACTCTACACATGATCTCTTCACATACAATCTCTCCACACATAATATCTGCATATACAAACTCTGCGCACACGATCTCTGCACACACAATCTCTGCACCTACAATTTCTCTACACCTACAATTTCTCTACACATAATATCTGCATATACGATCTCTGCAACCCATCTCTGCACACATGATCTCTGCACACACAGTCTTTGCACACACAGTCTCTGCATATGCAAGTTCTGCATATACAACCTCTGCACACACAATCTCTGCACACACAATCTCTGCACACACAAAATCTCTGCACACACAATCTCTGCACACACATGCACTCACAGGAAAAACATTGCACTTAGGGCTCATACTCACTGGAGGCAAAAACGGATGATTGCAAGCCGATAAAAAATCGGATTGCAATCGGACCAATGTTATTCAATAGGGGACTTCTCATTTGCGATTTTTTTCTCAGCTGAAATCGGTCTGAGAAAAAAATCGCAGCATGATTTTTGGCATGATAATCACTAATGCAAGTCAATAGATGCGATAAAAAAATCGGACAGCACTCCCACCATGCGAGTGCTGTCAGATTTATACTCACCAGTCTCCTTTGAAAAACTGGCAAATCATCCCCAGCTACTGTAAGATCACACTGACAGCTCACAAAACACTACATATATACACATGTCATTGTGACACATATATATATATATTTATAGTTCATACACTTGTACATACCATGATAGCCGTTAATTCAATTGCCGGCTTTTGTGAAATTACAGACCCGATATGAAACGACACATGGTTTACATACAGTTAACCATGTCATTTCATGTAGTTTGATATATGGTTTTCACTAACAATTACATGAGTGTATGTGTGTTAGGGGTCAAGTTCCCGCTTCTGCACAAGGGGAATCTCGAGCCATTCCGGCTGCGGTCTCCCATTCGTTTCCGGCCGCAGTGGACTCTGCTCAGCTTAGACGTCGGTCCCCGCATCTCGCCTAGTCTGGCAGTGTGCAGAGGATTACTGCTGCTCCTCCAGACTCTGCTATTGTGGCCAGTACAGGTTAGCAGCGAGCAGACGTCTTTAGGACAAAGTCCTTGTTTTTCCCTTCTGAGCATGCCCAGGGTGAGATCTCTCATTGGAGATCAGGGGTCACATGCTCGGGTACTTCAGCGGCTCTTATTGGTCTGCCAGGAAGTTCCTGTGACTACTGGTGTTCTGGAACAAGTTTCATTATTCCTTGTTTCTGGCAGGTCTTGTAGCTGTTATTATAAAAGGGTGGCAATGCTGAGCCGCCATGCGCTGGTATCAACCATTATATGCTTTGCGCCAGTGTGGTCATGCGTGTGTGTGGTTAGGGCCCGGCTGAAATAAGCTCCTAGAATACCGACTTAATCGGTGAGGAGTTTGGTATGCTAGCTGGTCAGGGTTTGTGTCCTAGATGCCCTAGATTACCGGCATAACCGGCGAGGAGTTTGATTGCCGTATTCAGGGTCTGGCGTTCAGACGCCATAGATTGCGGGTGACTCCCGCGAGGACATTAGCGCATGATCACGTTCTATGTTCGCTTAGCACTTAACTGTGTACCTGGGTGCCTGACAGGACACAGAACTTTTTCTCAGCGGCCCTGTGACATAACAGGGTTCGCTTTCAACGCTAGACAGCACCCTAGAGTGTTTATTTTGCGACTCAGTTGTGTTCAGTGAGTTCGCACACATCGCCATATAGCACTGCGGCACTCCTTCTAGCGGCTCTGTGAAATAACAGAGTTCGCACATATTGCCAGAGCGCATTGCAGTGTTTATTTTGGTGACTCTGCAGGATAACAGAGTTTGCGTCTTGCGCCATTTTACTAGCAGCAGGTTCCGCCTGCACGTTGGACCCCAGGCTGCGAATGCACCTCTCTACCTCATATATTTGGTGCGTTCCGCAGACCCTAACATAATACTAGCGCCAGGGTCTGGCTAGTAAAATGGCAGACGACCAGCGTCTACAGCAGTACATCCAGCAGCTGGAGGGTAGGTTGGGGGCTCTAGAGCGCACAACCTCAGCTGTGGATGTTACAGCTGTCGCTGTTCAGGCTGCTAGCGTAGCTGCAGCCAGTTTGTCCTCTGCCACCCCTGCTCCGACTTTATCCCGTCTCCCGCTTCCAGACAAGTTTGCTGGTGACAGCAAGCAATGTTGGGGATTCGTGAGTCAGTGCTCCATTCATCTTGAGCTTCTGGCTGCACGTTTTCCCACGGAACGGGCGAAGATGGGTTTTGTCTTATCCCTCCTGTCGGGCAGGGCGTTGGAGTGGGCAACGCCGCTGTGACAATCATGTGGTACAGAGTGCTTCTCTTTTCCTGGAGGCTCTGAGACAGGTCTTCTTAGGACCTCGTGTCACCCACGATACGGCGCTCCAACTGCTGGCAATATCACAGGGTTCATCCATGGTCAGCCAGTTCGCCGTCCAAAGTCCTCATTCCGGTGTACTGGAGAGGACTGGCGGATCATGTGAAGGATGGTTTGGCCACCAGGGAGATTCCCGACACACTGGAGGAACTCATTTATCTCATTTATCATTTATCATTTATCTCCACCCGCATTGATCTCCGTTTTAACGAGCAGAGGTTAGAGCGGACCCAGTGCAGGCAGAGGTTTCGGTTGGCTCCCACCTTCATCAAACCTCTGGAATCTTCCGTTCAGGCGTCCGATTCCTCCAAAGCAATGGAGGTTTCTAAGTCCCGGACCGCTCGAGCAACGGTTGTCTGTAATTTTTGCCAGCAGGCAGGACACTATACTAACAGATGTCCACAGCGATCGCAGAGGCGATCGCGTCTTGTGACCCTGGGAGGAGGCTCACTAGAGACAGCGGCATTTTCCTCCAAGATGACACTTAAAGGGACAATCACTGTAGGTACTTCCACTCTCACCGCCGACCTTTGCGTGGACTCAGGAGCAGAGGGGAACTTCATGTCCTCTAACTTTGCTCGCCGTCACGCAATACCTCTGGTGGCGCTTGACAAATCAGTGACTGTCCGGGTAGTGAATGGGTCGACATTGCCCTCACAAATTACACACCAGACTGTTCCACTTGCTTTGTTTGTATCTCCTTCCCATCAGGAACTTATTTCCCTACTCGTCCTTCCCGAGGGAATAGACGAGATCCTACTAGGTATACCTTGGCTCCGTTTCCACTCCCCACATATAGAGTGGACTTCGGGTAGGATACTGGGTTGGAGTGATGCATGTAGAGGCAGATGTGTCAGGAGTTGCATTCAGGTTACCACTACTGAGTTACCCGCAGATCTTACTCCACTTCCCAAGTGCTACTGGTCATATGCAGACGTGTTCTCCAAGAAGGCTGCGGAGACTCTTCCGCCTCATCGCCCCTATGACTGTCCTATCGATCTCTTGCCTGGCACAGAACCTCCTCGGGAAGGGTCTATCCCCTCTCTCTTCCTGAGACAGAGACCATGTCGCAATATATTCAGGAGAACCTGGCAAGAGGGTTTATTAGGTAGTCGGTGTCACCGGCAGGGGCGGGATTCTTCTTCGTGCAGAAGAAGAATGGAGAATTACATCTGTGTATTGATTACAGGGGTCTTAACGCCATCACCGTTAAAAACAAGTACCCGTTGCCCCTGATTTCTGAGCTCTTTGATAGGCTTCGGGGAGCAAGACTGTTATGTTTCGGTAGCTGAGGAGTGCAGGTAAAAAAGGCAATACACCAGAGCAGTTGGAATCTATGAGATTGCAGTACCCTGACTAACCACCACAACTAGAGGCAGCCGTGGAGCGTTCCTACGTTGGTCCTAGACGCCTCGTCACAGCCTGAGAAACTAACTACACCTAAAGATAGAAAGAGGAAAGCTATCTGCCCCGGAGCAGATCCCCAAAGAACATAGAAAGCCCCCAAACATGTAATGGCGGTTAGACAAGATGAAATACTGACACAGACAGAAAATAGTATGAGCAAACGTTGGGGCCCAAACTACCTAAATAGAAAAGGATAGGAAGGGCACTTACTACAATCCCAAAAAACCCTGAAAAGCACCAACTCTACTAATTTCAAAATCACCTGAGATCACACGACCTCTACCACCTAAATTAGTTCTCTGGTGTAACAAAATCAAAACAGCAGCCACTAAAAAAACTGGAAAAAGCAAAAGTACAAACATCAGTGGCTGAACTAAACTGAGAGGGCAAAAGCCCCCGGAGGGGACCCTGAAGGCCCCCACAGAAGTGCAGGACAAAATGCAAAAATCAAGCACAAAAACAAAAAGAAGAAAATGTCTTATCTGTTAGCAGGAGATGCAGACACGACACAGCAGGCTACAAAGGAAACAGGACTCAAGGATTGAGACCAGAACAATTGATCACCGGCAACCCTGATGGGAAGGCAACTCCCTTATATAAGACCAGTCAGTAACACCTGATTCCCACTCCTCACAATCTTCACTGGACAGTCCAGTACGCTTGTAACCACCAGAGGGAGCCTCTGCTCAGAACTCATTTCAAGTCATTTCACAACACAAGGGTATTCACTAAACTAGATCTGCGTGGTGCTTATAACCTGATTCGCATCCGTGAGGGGGACGAATGGAAGACGGCTTTTAATACCAGGGATGGGCATTACGAATATATGGTGATGCCCTTTGGGCTCTGTAATTCCCCAGCCATTTTCCAAGACTTTGTCAATGACATCTTCCGGGATATGCTCTCCACCTCAGTCGTAGTCTATCTGGATGATATACTCATCTTCTCTCCAGATATTGACTCCCACCGGAGAGATGTCAGCAGAGTCTTCGACCTCTTACGGGCTAATTCCCTTTATGCTAAGTTAGAGAAATGTATGTTTGAGCTGGAGTCTTTACCTTTCCTTGGTTATATCATCTCAACCCAGGGATTGGCTATGGATCCGGCCAAACTACAGGCTGTGATGGACTGGCAGGAACCCCACTCTCTTAAAGCGGTGCAGCGCTTTATGGGGTTCATTAATTACTATCGCCAGTTCATTCCCCATTTCTCTACCTTGGTAGCTCCCTTGGTAGCCCTCACCAAGAAGGAAGCAAATCCCAAATTGTGGTCGGAAGAGGTCTCCAAGGCTTTCACTTCTATTAAGTCTCATTTTGCTAGCGCTCCCATCCTACATCGCCCCGATGTTGATAAGCCATTTTTATTGGAGGTGGATGCCTCATCCGTTGGTGCTGGAGCAGTCCTCTTCCAAAAGGATGCTCAAGGTCGGAAGCATCCTTGCTTCTTCTTCTCTAAGACCTTCACATCAGCGGAGAGGAATTATTCCATCGGGGATAGGGAATTGCTAGCCATGAAGTTGGCCTTCTCTGAGTGGAGACATCCGTTGGAGGGGGCCCGCTTTCCCTTCCAAGTCTTCACCGACCACAAAAATTTGGTGTATCTGCAGACAGCCCAGCGGCTTAAGTCTCGCCAGGCCAGATGGTCCTTGTTCTTCTCCCGGTTTAATTTCACACTCCATTTCCTCTCGGGAGAGAAGAACATTAGTGCCGACGCTCTCTCTCGCTCTGTGGTGTCCTCTGAGGAGGAGGTAGAGGAGCCTCGACTTATTGTTCCCACAGAGAGCCTGAGAACAGTGGCCCCGTTTTCGCTAGAGTCTGTGCCCCCGGGCAAGACTTTTGTGCCTACCAATTTGCGACCGGAGGTACTCTCTTGGGCACATTCGTCCAGGGTGGGTGGACACTTTGGGGCAAAGAGGACATCTGAATTGCTGGCGAGGACATACTGGTGGCTGCGTATGGTCCGTGATGTTGGGGACTATGTTCGGGCGTGTGTCTCCTACGCCAAGATTAAGTCTCCACGACAATGGCCAGCTGGGTTACTTTACCCATTGCCGGTGGCAGACAGGCCCTGGGAGATGGTTGGGATGGACTTTGTGGTGGGCTTGCCCAAGTCTCGAGGTTGCACCATCATTTGGGTAATCACCGACCATTTCTCCAAAATGGTGCATCTGGTGCCGCTACCACGGTTACCTTCTGCACGGGCTCTGGCAGCGTTGTTCGTTAGGCACATCTTCCGTTTACACGGCATGCCGGACAAAATTGTCAGTGATCGAGGTCCCCAGTTTGCGTCTCGGTTCTGGAGAGAGCTTTGTCGTCTACTCAGTATTGAGTTAAACCTCTCTTCAGCGTACCATCCTGAGACGAATGGGTTGGTAGAGAGGGCCAACCAGACCTTGGTCACCTATCTATGACATTTTGTCTCAGACAGGCAGGATGACTGGGCATCCTTGCTACCATGGGCTGAGTTTGCACTAAACAATGCTGTGGCTGACTCCACCGGACAGACTCCATTCCTCCTGAACTACGGTCAGCATCCGCGGGTTCCGGTGCCCATGCCCGTGTCTTCCACCGACTCCAGGGTGGCAGACTGGGCTGTGGAGGCACGGGAGATTTGGGACCGTACCCAAGATGCCATTCAGGCATCCAAGGAGAGGATGAGGTCCTCCGCCGACGCACATCGGTGCCCCGCTCCAACATTTGCTCCTGGGGACTTGGTGTGGCTCTCCACCCGTAACATTAGGCTGCGAGTTGAGTCCACTAAGTTGGCACCCCGCTACCTGGTTCCTTTCAAGGTCCTCGAGCAGGTTAACCCTGTGGTATACCGTTTGGCTCTTCCACCACGCCTGGGTATCTCCGACACCTTTCACGTATCCCTCTTGAAACCCGTGCTCATGTCCCAGTTTTCTGAGTCATCTGCCGGGACATCGGGTTCGTCTACGGATGACCATGAGGTGAACGCCATTGTAGGATGTAAGGTGGTATGGGGCAAAAGATTTTATTTGGTGGATTGGAGGGGTTATGGGCCTGAGGATAGGTCCTGGGAGCCTGCCGAGCACGTTCACGCTCCGCAGCTCATCGCTGCTTTTGAATGCAGCGAGACCGAGAGAAGGGGGGGCCCTAGGAGGGGGGGTAATGTTAGGGGTCGAGTTCCCGCTTCTGCACAAGGGGAATCTCGAGCCATTCCGGCTGCGGTCTCCCTTTCGTCTCCGGCCGCAGTGGACTCTGCTCAGCTTAGACGTCGGTCCCAGCATCTCGCCCAGTCTGGCAGTGTGCAGAGGATTACTGCTGCTCCTCCAGACTCTGCTATTGTGGCCAGTACTGGTTAGCGGCGAGCAGACGTCTTTAGGACAAAGTCCTTGTTTTTCCCTTCTGAGCATGCCCAGGGTGAGATCTCTCATTGGAGATCAGGGGTCACATGCTCGGGTACTTCAGCGGCTCCTATTGGTCTGCCAGGAAGGTCCTGTGACTACTGGTGTTCTGGAACAAATTTCATTGGTCCTTGTTTCTGGCAGGTCCTGTAGCTGTTATTATAAAAGGGTGGCAATGCTGAGCCGCCATGCGCTAGTATCAACCATTATATGCTTTGCGCCAGTGTGATCATGCGTGTGTGTGGTTAGGGCCCGGCTGAAATAAGCTCCTAGAATACCGACTTAATCGGTGAGGAGTTTGGTATGCTAGCTGGTCAGGGTCGTGTCCTAGATGCCCTAGATTACCGGCATAACCGGTGAGGAGTTTGATTGCCGTATTCAGGGTCTGGCGTTCAGACGCCATAGATTGCGGGTGACTCCCGCGAGGACATTAGCGCATGATCACGTTCTATGTTCGCTTAGCACTTAACTGTGTACTTGGGTGCCTGACAGGACACAGAACTTTTTCTCAGCGGCCCTGTGATGTAACAGGGTTCACTTTCAACGCTAGACAGCGCCCTAGCGTGTTTATTTTGCGACTCAGTTGTGTTTAGTGAGTTCGCACACATCGCCATATAGCGCTGCGGCACTCCTTCTAGCGGCTCTGTGAAATAACAGAGTTCGCACATATTGCCACAGCGCATTGCAGTGTTTATTTTGGCGACTCTGCGGGATAACAGAGTTTGCGTCTTGCGCCATTTTACTAGCAGCAGGTTCCGCCTGCACGGTGGACCCCGGGCTGCGAACGCACCTCTCTACCTCATATATTTGGTGCGTTCCGCAGACCCTAACAATGTGTGCAAAATTTCATACATGTAGGGGTTGATTAAAGGTGTAAATTCATTGAAAAAAAATGCGTGGGCTCCCGCCCTATTTTCTCAACCAGACAAAGCCAGCGAGTGGGGGCAGATAATAATAGCCTAGGGAGGGTGCATTTATTTTGTGCCCCCCCCCCCCTGGCTACTAACATCTGCCCCCAGCCACCCCAGTAAAGGCAAATCTATAATTAGATGCGCCCTTTCTGGCACTTTGCCGGTCTATTCCCATTGCCCTGTAGCGGTGGCGAATGCGTTAATAATGGGTTAAAGCCACCTTGCTATTGAAAGGTGACTTTAAGCCTGGTTAATAATTGAGAGTTGTCAATTTGACAACTATCAATTATTATTCCTATTGAAGGAAATAAAAAAAAACACACACATGAAGAATAAATAATTTTAATGAAATAAGCACACATTTTTTGACAATTGTTTATTTAACTGGTAATCCGTGCGAAGCCCTTGGTCTCCTGTAATAAAGAAAAAATAATAAAACAACATTATTCTTACCTATCCGGTGCTCTGTCAGGTCCCACGATGTAATCCTTCACAAAGGGTTAACTAGCTTTCAGCCAAGCAGCACAGCTAATGCTTGCCGCTGAGCTGAAAGCCCCCGAATGAATGAGTTCCTCTCCCTGCGACTGGAGGGGAAGTGATTACTGTGTGAAGCTTCATTGATTGCTTCCCACTGTAATCAGTTCACTTCAGGTCAGCGGGGACTCCCTCTGACGTCACTGATGCTGTGCGGTGTCCCCGGCTGACCTGAAGTGAACTGATTACAGTGGGAAGCAATCAATTAAGCTTCCCACACTAATCACTTTCTCTCCTGCCAGCCGGGAGATTAGCTCATTCATTCGGGGGTTTACAGCTGAGCGCCCAGTATTAGCTGTTCTGCTAGCTGTAAACATGTTAACCCTTTCTGATGAATTACAGCGTGGGACCTGACTGTGCGTCGGATAGGTAAGAAAAAGCTTGCTTTATTATTTTATTTTTATTTCAGGAGAACAAGGGAATCGAGGATTACCTGCACAATAAAAGATGGTCAAAAACTGTGTATTTATTTCATTAAAATGATTTTTCATTAATGTGTGTGTGTATTTTTTAACCATTTCATACAATAGAATTAATAATTGATAGTTGTCAAATTGACAACTCTCAATTATTAACCTGGCTTAAAGTCACCTTTCAATAGCAAGGTGGCTTTAACCCATTATTAACAAATTCGCCACAGCTACAGGGAAATGGGAATAGACCGGCAAAGTGCCAGAAAGGGTGCATCTAATTATAGATTTGCCTTTTCTGGGGTGGCTGAGGGCAGATGTTAGTAGCCAGGGGGGCACAAAATAAATGCACCCTCCCTAGGCTATTATTATCTGCCCCCACTCACTGGCTTTTTCTGTCTGGTTGAGAAAATAGGGCGAGAGCCCACGCATTTTTTTTTCAATGAATTTACACCTTTCATTAACCCATACATGTGTGAAATTTTGCACACATACACTCATGTAATTGTTAGTGAAAACCATATATCAAACTACATGAAATGACATGGTTAATTGTATGTAAACCAGGTGTCATTTCATGTCGGGTCTGTAATTTCACAAAAGCCGGCAATTGAATTAGCGGCTATTATACTATGTAGAAGTGTATGACCTATATATATATATATATATATTGTAAGCTTTTCAGGGGATATAGCTCTGGGATCGCCGTCCGGGTAGACGGAGTGGCACGGAAACAGTTCATTCCCAGACAGCAGTTCTGGTAAAAACTGGCCGCAACCAGTTTTATTAAAGTCCACAGCAAACAGAAATAATCAAAACCAAATCATAAACATAAGACCTGGGCTTGTCCAGCCACTTACTACACTTAGATAGATTTCCCTATCTATCCGGGTCCAGACTCTAACAGCCTGGGCCAAAACAACCCATATGTTCAGCATTTACCAGCATGGAGTTTCACAGAGTCTCCTCCTTGTGTCTGAAGGCACCTTCAACGTCCAGACTTGAGAGAGCTCCCCTCCTATTCAGCAGCTATCCGCATGGATTCTCACAGAGACTACTCCTGTGTCCGGGGTACATCGAGCACCCAGACTGAGACAGCTCATATTCCTGGAGACTCCTTCTTGTGCCTGGACTCCTTGTCCAGACTAAGCGAGCTCTCTGACTGTGTTCCCAGACACCTACTTCTGGCTTCCTAATTATCACTTGAGTGATTTCAGGTTTGAGCTGCAAGTGTGCACTGAATGGAAGGTGTAGTGACCTATCTCCACCACTAGTTTTGCAAAGCCACACATTTCCCTTATACCATACAGCACAGTACCTAGGTGAAATGTACACCCCATTCGACACATATTCCTTCACTGTCTCACATATCCCCCCCCCTCTTCTCCAGACCGGAGGGCTGGTCATCCAGACCGGAGGGCTGGTCAACAATCCTAAACAGACAGTGAACTCTGGACCAGTCATGGCCCTCATCAGCTTCATCTTCACTATTGTCATCTGTATCTTCACCTGAGCCATAGCCAACATCATCTTTTTCTTTATCTGAAGCATCCGCACTACCCTGTACCCTCCCAGGCCTATGCTCTCTGCGGGCCTCGGTATCCTGCACGGTTTCATCTTGACCTTAGGGCCGGGCTAAGTTTCGATATAGTGCCTGGCCAGAGAAGTACGACCCGGTACATCAGAACACTTCTGCTGACTCTTCCTCAGAAACTCACGTACCTCCTGTCCTTGGTGCACTGACCATGTGTCACCAACTATCACAGGAGGTAAAGGGGGTTTTTCACCTTTCTCTAATTCCCCCTGAACCTTCTTTAGCACATCTACTTTCTTAAATCTCAGTTGATTCATAAATTCTATTTCACAGAACTTAAGCTCCTCTGCCATGGTCTCTGACCATTTTAAGCTACACTGTTCAAATGCTTGGCACTGTAGAAGGAGCTGATCGTTTTTCTTTGGCAGTACACATAATTCATCCTCTTCTTGTACTTCATTGACCTTCTCAAGAAGCGGCTCATGGCTTTCATCACGCACCTTCATCACAGTTTGGAGATTTTTCTGAGAAGTAATCAATTCATCTTGTATCTGTGCAACCACTTTTTCTTGATCTTGCAAGGTACCATATACACTTTCCCTTTCACCTCGTGCTCTCTGGAGCAACTGCTGGAACCGCTCACGTTCCTGGCGAAGAGATACCACATCCAGTTCACACTGCTGAAGCCGCTCGCGTAATGCAACATTATCAGTCTTTATTTCTTTGGTGGAGACCTCAGGGAGACGCATCTTCTCCTGTAGCTGTTGGACGTCCTTTACGTCTTCGGCCCCTTCTTCAGGCTCTTCTGGTAGAACATGCTCAGAAGCCCTACCGTCAGTCTTACATTCTACCTCTTCAGGCACATCATTATGATATCCAATATCTCCATTTATTTCAACTTTCAAGTTCTCCTTGATAGCTGCATCTGTATACTCAGAACCCACCTGGCTCTTCTCTTCCACCACGCTCTGCATCCCATCCGGGCTCCCGTGTATCTGCAGCGGCAACGGACCGACACATTGCTTCTCCCATTCGTTGGGACGTGGCTCAGATGCAGACTCCATGAAAGTGCGCCTGAGCTCACCAATGCCAGCCCGAACTTTGCGAGTTGCCGCTACTGATCCGGACAGTACACCATCCACGCCACTGTCTCTGGCCGAAACAGATTCCTGGGCAGAGTCAGCCCCCACATCCTCAGTCTTGTTCCTCACAGCTGCACTTGAGACCTCAGCTTCTGATGAGGCATCTGGTTTGGTGTCTACCACTTCTATGGCTTTTTCCACCTCTGCAGCATTACCTTCAGAGTCCTTGGCATGATGCAGATCCACACCATACATTGATAACTTCTCATTTCCAACAGCATCTACTTGGGCTGTGTTCAGTTTCAGAGTCCTGCCTTTAAAGCTCAGCTCTCCTCCTTTCACCCTAGTCTTCGCCAGGGAACCGGCCAACTGTAAAACATCTTCAGATGCCATCTTCTGTCCGGCTGCAAGGTCAGCATCAGCCTTCCTCTCAGGACTCTCAACCTCCTCTGCTACCATGCCTTCCTCATTTGCACTGGTTGCTTGATTGTCAACAGATGATTCACTATCACTACCACTATCTGACCCCTTTTTCTCAGCCACATCCGGCTCACTTTCAGGGTTATACAATTCATTCTCATTCTCATCCTGCTCACTTTCAGGGGTATACAATTCATTCTCATTCACATCCTGATCTGGAACCTTAGTTAACATGTCATCCACAACATTAACTTCACCATCTGGTCCCTCAAGTATGTGACTATGTGACAACCCCAGCACTATACTTCTATATAGCTCAGGTACTAGGAGCTGGCTCACGACCTCTCCCTGGACTTCAGTGTCCCTATACAACAGGTGAGTGTTTATGGCAACATGAGGAAACCTCTCCTCAGAGCCAGGCTCTTGGGAAACCTCATTTAGAACAATTATATTTTCCTGTGCCGTTTTAAGAGTGGGGTCTCGCCATTGTTCACTCTCAAAATTGTCACAGGACACAGGTAAGTCAGGGACACTCGGTTCCCGAGAACCACCATCCTCGTCTCCCAACATCACCTGCAAAGGAATTTCATCTCTATCACAGTCATCATTATTATCAATATCATTATCCTGATTATGATCAGTATCATCATCACTATCATGATCATCATCATTATCATTATCAGCATCAGCATCATTATCATGGTCATCATCATTATCATGATCATCATCATCATTATCATTATCATCATCATCATCATCATTATCACATAAGTTTAACGGCCCACTAGCATTGTGTTCCGCCCCTCGGGACTGCGCACCCTCAGTAGGAGCTTCATCATACTGTCAATCAGAAACATTTCTCCCCCAGAGATCCTTAGACCGGGGAAAGTCATTACCCAATATAAGGGTTGCACCAGGTTCTTCACTACCCCACTTCATATGAAACCTCCTCGAGTTTGGGGACCAAGTCCACGGCAGTCTCTGGGTAGACTTTGGTGTCTCCATGGATGCACACCATACTCAGGTGCTTATCAGGGATGAAGTCCCTATCAATCAGGCTGTCACATACGGAAATCACTGGACTCTCTGAGTCCAAGAGGGCCTGTGCTGGGCAGTCATTTACAACCACCGGGGACACCTGTGGTCCAGTCTCTTCGGCTGAGGTGGACACACACACAGGTTCTGCGCAGAGAGAGAGGGATCTGCCAACATCACAATACATAGGCTCCCCCTCTATTGGACAGTTGGCTGCAATTTCACGACATCTCCAACACTGTCCATCACACTTTTCCACCCACATGTCCCCTCGGGCCTGAACCCGCTTATCAGCATACCCCATGTCCCCAACAGCTGGAACGCTCTTACCGCGAGAGTTCAGCGTCCGGGAACTCTGAAGTGACGACCTCTCAGACGGCTGGTCACGGAGACAGTCTTTGCTGGTGAAGGCCTTCTCCATCAGGCTGACCAGACGATTGGCGTCCTGGTGGTCTCCTTGTCCGACCTCTGGCTGTACCTCAGTAGGACATGCTCGGGTGTAGCGGTTCACTATCAACTTTTCAACTCCATAATCAGGTTTGCTGACTGCAGACTCCCAACTGCATCTCCAGTCATGAACTCCCCTGGCACGGGCTGTCACCGTAACACCCAGCCGGGTAAGAATCTCCGCTTTCAGCTTGGCATAGTCTTGGCTGTCCTGCTCGCTCAGGTCAGCATAGGCCCTTTGGGGTTTTCCAATCAGATAGGGTGCGACCATCATGGCCCATTCAGATAGGGGCAGATTCTCCTTCTCTGCCAGTCCCTCAAACCTAGTGAGATATACCTCCACATCATCACGAGGTGTCATCTTTTTCAGGGACCGTCTTACCGCCTTCTTTACAGCGGACAATGCAGGTGACTTTGCAACATTACTTTGGGACGATGCGCTGCAAGTCTTTTGTAGTGCTGCAACCTGCTCAAAAAACAACCGGTTATTCTCCTGCTGCTGCTGCAGGAATTGCTGCTGGGCCTGCTGCATGCGCTGCTGGTGCTGCAGGCGCTGCCGCTCCATGCTCTGCTGCATGCTCCGCTGGGCCTGGACCAGGTACTCAACGAGCTCCTCCATACTGCCGGACTTATCTGTCTCAACCACGGCAGTCTTATGTTGCACATTAACTTGCGCCATTTGTTCAAACAGCGCCTCCATGCTGTCATCCATGCTGTCAGACTTCTCTGTCTCAACAACGGCAGTCTTCACTCAAGACATACACACTCCACAGTCTTTTCCACAACAAGTTCAGCTTTGCTGTGCAGACACACTTTTTTTTTTTTTCTTTTGCAAACTCTATTAGGGCTACTGTCTCTTTAAGACTGCTCCAACAGACGTTTCTTTTGCTGACACACTTTTTTTTCTCTGCTGCTGCTTCAACAGACTTCACTTTTTATTGCTGTCTCTCGCCACTGTGCTGCACGCACATTCTAGCACCAATTGTATCAGCCACTGTGCTGCCCCAGCATTCTCCGCCAATTGTAAGCTTTTCAGGGGATATAGCTCTGGGATCGCCGTCCGGGTAGACGGAGTGGCACGGAAACAGTTCATTCCCAGACAGCAGTTCTGGTAAAAACTGGCCGCAACCAGTTTTATTAAAGTCCACAGCAAACAGAAATAATCAAAACCAAATCATAAACATAAGACCTGGGCTTGTCCAGCCACTTACTACACTTAGATAGATTTCCCTATCTATCCGGGTCCAGACTCTAACAGCCTGGGCCAAAACAACCCATATGTTCAGCATTTACCAGCATGGAGTTTCACAGAGTCTCCTCCTTGTGTCTGAAGGCACCTTCAACGTCCAGACTTGAGAGAGCTCCCCTCCTATTCAGCAGCTATCCGCATGGATTCTCACAGAGACTACTCCTGTGTCCGGGGTACATCGAGCACCCAGACTGAGACAGCTCATATTCCTGGAGACTCCTTCTTGTGCCTGGACTCCTTGTCCAGACTAAGCGAGCTCTCTGACTGTGTTCCCAGACACCTACTTCTGGCTTCCTAATTATCACTTGAGTGATTTCAGGTTTGAGCTGCAAGTGTGCACTGAATGGAAGGTGTAGTGACCTATCTCCACCACTAGTTTTGCAAAGCCACACATTTCCCTTATACCATACAGCACAGTACCTAGGTGAAATGTACACCCCATTCGACACATATTCCTTCACTGTCTCACAATATATATATATATATATATATATATATATATATATATATATACAGTACAGACCAAAAGCTTGGACACACCTTCTCATTCAAAGATTTTTGTGTATTTTCATGACTATGAAAATTGTAGAATCACACTGAAGGCATCAAAACTATGAATTAACACATGTGGAATTATACATTACACTTTACAAAAAAGTGTGAAACAACTGAAAATATGTCTTAAATTCTAGGTTCTTCAAAGTAGCCACCTTTTGCTTTGATTACTGCTTTGCATGCAGAAAAGGTGAACGGATGGACTCTACATGCCTAGTTCCCACCGTGAAGCATGGAGGAGGAGGTGTGATGTGTGGGGGTGCTTTGCTGGTGATACTGTTGGGGATTATTCAAAATTGAAGCGGTGAGCAGTCCAGCTCACCCCAAACTATCTCGATTGGGTTCAGGTCTGGTGACTGTGGAGGCCAGGTCATCTGGCATAGCACCCCAACACTCTCCTTCTTGGTCAAATAGTCCTTACACAGCCTGGAGGTGTGTTTGGGGTCATTGCCCTGTTGAAAAATAAATGATGGTCCAACTAAACGCAAACCGGATGGAATAGCCTGCTGCTGCAAGATGCTGTGGTAGCCATGCTGGTTCACTATGCCTTCAATTTTGAATAAATCCCCAACAGTGTCACCAGCAAAGCACCCCCACACCATCACACCTCCTCCTCCATGCTTCACGGTGGGAACCAGGCATGTAGAGTCCATCCGTTCACCTTTTCTGCGTGCAAAGCAGGAATCAAAGCAAAAGGTGGCTACTTTGAAGAACCTAGAATATAAGACATATTTTCAGTTGTTTCACACTTTTTTGTAAAGTGTAATGTATAATTCCACATGTGTTAATTCATAGTTTTGATGCCTTCAGTGTGATTCTACAATTTTCACAGCCATGAAAATACAGAAAAATTGTTGAATGAGAAGGTGTGTCCAAACTTTTGGTCTGTACTGTATATAATTATTTGCTTTTTGTGTACTTTTTTTTTTGACAATGTGATTTTTACATCAATTTTTACATAGAGAGAACTGCTCTATGTAAAACGTCATGTTAAAATCGCATTGCATACAGATGGAAAACGGATGGTAAACGGATGGTGCGATTAAAAATCGCATACAAATCGCATGACAATCGCATGACAATTGCATATAATCGGACCGCTTTTTCCATCCAGAAAACGGACCATTTTTTTTCCCACAAATGGGTATGAGCCTTTACTCTGACTGCCAAGCCTTATCTTTTTCCCCTGTCATCCTGACCAAGGATCTGACACCCACTGCTATATTATTGAGGCGGATGAGTGCTGGATGTTACAGTTTCATCAATGTGTATGCTATAGGACATTGTATATTGTGCATGTCACGACTCCTGGACACAGTGAATGACAGTTCTGCAGTCCAATCTAGGATGGGCATGCTGAGCTGTCCGTATGGTGATTAACAGCTTAGCCATCAATTGGATGCTGGGGCATGCTGAGATGTCAGTGTCTTGAGTGACAGTTTAGCTGTCCAATCAGAACCAGGGTATGCTGGTCTTCATCCATGTGTCTCCTGTTCAGAGAAATTACCTGGCTAGTTAGCCAATTCTATGCCTCAGATTACTGCCAAATGTAGCTTTGCCCAAGAGATGTGTGTTTGTTCTGTGCTCCAAGTCTTTTATTCTGATCTTTGCTGCTCGACCTTGGATTTGCCTTGACCATCCATTTGCCTTGACCATCCATTTGCCTAGCCCTTATGTCGTGATCTGCTACCTTCTTGGAATTCTGACAACAAACTCTTACCTGACTTCGCCTTTGTCTCACCCCATCTGTCTAAGAAATACCCTCCTAGCTTTTGACTTCTGACCTCTTGACTACTCATCCTCACGACTTGTCCGTGGAGTAGTGACTAGCATCACATTGCACTTACATATACATTACAAGAGAAGTTTTCAGATAACTGCAGCTCCCACTTTACTCTGTTCTTAATGAAACAGAGATTAATGAGAATACAGTTTTAATACAAATTATACCAATACATACTTTACGAAGAAATAAAATATCTAATATGTAAAACATGACATTAAAGGAACAATAATCTCTCCAAGTATTTACTGTGATATTAGATTACAAATCAGATTTATTTACCTCATTTTTAATAAAGCCCAATCAGGATTTCTGCTGATCACAGATTGATTAAAGAAAAATGTAATTACCCTGCTAATATTTACAGGAGAAATTATAATTATTGCTTCCTGCAAAGAGTCTTCTCGTTTGCAATATTAGGACAGTAAGTGTATGTGTGTAGCTCAATATAAATTCCCTCTTATTAAAATTAACTTTCCGTTCTCTAAGTCTACATGTACCATATATATATAGATATATGTAGACAGAGATTTTTTTTATTGAAACCCCCCAAGTAAGAGGAGAAGCTAGCTACTTCCTCCCTCACTGCCACCATTGCCATCCACTTTCCTTTTCTTCTATATATACAGTATGTAATATAAAAAAACAACAGTAATATGTTTCCCAGTACAGGCTTAGCAAAGTGATGGCTCAGGTCTGTTTTATGGTTAGATTAACATTTGGTACATAAATCATATGACTTGCACAGTGAGAGGGATGGGATTGTCTGCTAGGGAGCTGAGAGAGGAAGAAAAACCTCTGGGTGTCCAGGTGTGTTAAGCAGTTAGTGAAACTTCAAATGCCTGGAAATGTTTTAGAAAAAACACTTTATGTTCTAGACTTTGGCTAGCATTTCACCTTCCTCACTCACATAGTCATATAGACTCCATCGTCTTGATAGCCTAAAAAAAAATCATATGGTCGGGTCTGGAGGATAGAAAACTTTGAAAAATTATACAAACTCCTACTAGCATGGTATTGTACCCCAGAGCTTTCCCTAAAGCTTAACCCAACAAGACCATAAATGTTGGCAGATGTTAGTGTAAACAGTGTGGCAGGTTGGCTCACTTAGTTGCTCCTCAAGGTAGACACGGGCACACCTGGGTTCAAATCTCTGGGCGGTTTATTGTATCATAAACCCAAAAATGGTAAAAACAGCCTTTCCTGGTTCAAAAGGAAATAAAAAGTTCATAAGCAGTCCTGCACAGCACTTCTGGGTCATCACAGATGGCAGCTTCCACAGGAGCATCAGCCTAGGGCTTGCTTGCCTCTACACAACACAAACCACAGAAAAAAAACTGACTGGACATTTATTTCCCCAGCCACACCCTGGAGGTGGAGATATGGTGAGTAGGTGTCCTGCCCTTCACTTAGCTACTCACCTAAAAACATACCCATACCATGGCCGCTTAACTCCTTCAGCACATATCATGCTGAAAAGAAACTTATGGGTTTCTAGATCACGAAGGAAAGCAGTCTCCATGACACATAGCTCCCCTCATACACCGTGACAGTGACCCTGTCACAACACGTACGCGGATGCAACAGCGCAGAGGATGAGGATACAGTGGGAACACTTAATCAAGAACTATTTATTTGATTGACACAAGTAGAAGTGGTGTCTACAGCACAATATAAAGGGTAAGGATACTGTCCAAACCAATTACTTCAATTAAGGGAAATGTAACACTCCATATCATAAGAAACCATACTGATCAAACGGCATGTAAGCATTATAAAGATCAAGAAGTGTTTATGCAAAAGGAATATAAAATTCAACTCTTTATATATACCAGTTTAAAATTATACATAACAAATACAACATAAACGAGATAAAAAGGTGCCTCAAGCCAGAACACAGGGGAGGCAACTGCAGTGAATAGTCTTAAGGGTATGCCACACTAAACAACATCGCTAACGGGATCGCTAAAAAACGTCACTATTTAGCGATCCCGTTAGCGATGTTGTTGTGTGCGGCATCTACCAGCGACGAGGCCCCTGCTGTGATCTCGTTCATCACAGCGATCGTTCCGGACCCTATTTTCGTCGCTGGCGCCCTGCTGGTAAGTATCTAATCGCTGAGTGTGGCACCTTTTTTAGCGATTTAGCGGTACTTTTGTACCGCTAAAGTCGTTAAGGAGATCGCTAACCGCGATAGCGTCCTAACGACATCGCTAAAATAGGTAGCTACTAGCGATATAGAAACAATCCCGCTAGCGATCTCATTAGTATGCGATGCTAACGAGATCGCTAGCGGGATTGTGTAGTGTGGCAGTACCTTAAGTTGTCATAGATATGACAGCTCCTGAGTCATCGTTAAACAAGTATAAAGATAAGTCTTAAGTCTGAAATGCATATAGATAGATGGCTAAATTACAGTCCAATGTCATAACCTTGGCATTAAAATACAATCATCTCCAAGCGTCAGTGGGGCCAGGTGAGGGTAGTGTATTACAGCCCTCAAAGGTTCAGGTAAGAGAATTGGATTTAATGCCTAGACATCATGTCATCAACCACCTGTGAGATCCTTGGCACTTGGAGATGGTGAGCTGTCCATACAGTGGCTGCTAACAAAACATAAAATACATATAGTATGTAACTATAAATAAGTGCTTGTGTGAGACAATTCCCCCCTATATGTTGTTAGCCATTGAAGTAGTATCTGTTATGATTTGGTAGCTGAGGAGAGCAGGCAAAAACGGCAATACACCAGAGAGGTTGGAATCTACTGGATTGCAGTACCCTGACTAACCACAACAACTAAAGGCAGCCGTGGAGCGTTCCTACGTTGGTCCTAGACGCCTCGTCACAGCCTGAGAGGTTAACTACACCTAAAGATAGAAAGAGGAAAGCTATCTGCCCCAGAGCAGATCCCCAAAGAACATAGGAAGCCCCCAAACATGTAATGGCGGTTAGACAAGAGGAAATACAGACACAGACAGAAAATAGTAAGAGCAAACGTTGGGGCCCAATCTGCCTAGAAAGAAAAAGGATAGGAAGGACACTTACTGCAATCCAAAAAACCCTAAAAAATACCAACTCTACTAATTGCAAAAACACCTGAGATCACACGACCTCTACCACCTAAATTAGTTCTCTGGTGTAACAAAACTAAGCCGCAGCCACTGAAAAAACTGGAAAAGGCAAATGAACAAATAACAGTGGCTCAGATAAACTGAGAGGAGCACAAGCCCCCGGAGGGGACCTGGCTGACCTCCACAGAAGTGCAGGGAACAATGCAAAAAGCAAGCACAAAAATAAAAACAGAAAATATCTTATCTGAGAGCAGGAGAAGAGGCAAGACTCAGCAAGCTTCCAAGTGAACCAGGAACCACAGTTGAGACAAGAACAATTGATCACCGGCAACCATGATGGGAGGGAACCTCCCTTATATAAGACCAGTCTGTAATTCCTGATTGCCAATCCTCATTGAATGGTTCAGTACTGTCTGCAACCACCAGAGGGAGCTTCCATTCAGAATTCATTTCCAACACATCCACAACAGTACCCCCCCTTGAGGAGGGGTCACCGAACCCTCATTTGGGCAACCAGGTCGGTCAGGATGAGCTCTGTGATACGCACGGATCAGTCTTCTAGCATGGATGTCCGAAGCAAACACCCAAGAATTGTCCTCCTGACCATAACCTCTCCACTTAACCAAATACTGGAGTTTCCGTCTAGAAAAACGAGAATCCAATATTTTCTCAACCACATACTCCAGATTGCCCTCAACCAAAACAGGGTCAGGAGGCGCAGCCATAGGAACCACTGGCTCGACAAACCTCTTCAATAAGGACTTGTGGAACACATTATGGATCTTAAATGTCCCTGGAAGAAGTAAACGAAAGGAAACATGATTAAGAATCTCCATGATCTTATAAGGTCCAATGAACCTAGGCTTAAACTTAGGAGATGCAACTCTCATAGGGATATTTCTTGAGGACAACCAGACCATGTCCCCCACTTCAAACCGAGGACCATCAGTCCTATGCCGGTTGGCAAACCGCTGGGCCCTCTCCTGAGAGAGGGACAACCTCTCCACTACCTGGTCCCAAATCTGCTGCATACGCTCCACAACAGAGTCAACACCTGGACAGACAGAAGCCTCCGTCTGTCCCGAAGAAAATCGAGGGTGAAACGAAAAAATGGAGACATCAAAGTGGCAGAGCTAGCCCTATTATTAAGAGCAAACTCAGCCAAAGGCAAAAAAGAGACCCAGTCATCTTGATCAGCAGACACAAAGCATCTCAGATAAGTCTCCAATGTCTGGTTTGTTCTCTCAGTTTGTCCATTGGTCTGAGGATGAAAAGCCGAGGAGAAAGACAATTGAACACCAAGTTTAGAACAAAAAGTCCTCCAAAATCTGGAAACAAACTGGACTCCTCTGTCAGACACAATGTTCTCAGGAATGCCGTGTAACCGAACCACGTGCTGAAGGAACAAAGGCACCAATTCGGAGGAGGAAGGCAACTTAGGTAATGGCACAAGATGTATCATTTTGGAAAACCTATCACAAATCACCCAGATAACGGTCATTCTCTGAGAAACAGGGAGGTCGGAAATGAAATCCATAGAGATATGGGTCCATGGTCTCTTGGGCACAGGCAATGGCATCAACAAACCACTAGAGTGAGAGCAAGGCTTGGAGCGAGAGCAAGTCCCAGAGGACTGCACAAATTCCCTGACGTCACGAGACAAAGTAGGCCACCAAAAGGACCGACTAACCAAGTCTCTGGTACCAAAAATTCCGGGATGACCGGCCAACGCGGAACAATGAATCTCAGACATCACACTCCTTTTCCACCGGTCTGGGACAAACAATTTCCCAATAGGGCAGCGCTCGGGTTTATCCTCCTGACACCCTTCCAGAGCCAGTCTCAAATTGGGCGAGATGGCGGAAAGAACTACACCCTCTTTCAAAATAACAGCAGGATCAGATAACTCAGGAGAGTCCGCAAGGAAACTCCTCGAGAGGGCATCCGCCTTAACATTCTTAGTGGCAGGAAGAAAGGAAACCACAAAATTAAAACGTGTGAAAAACAAGGCCCACCTGGCCTGTCTAGGATTAAGTCGCTTGGCTGATTCCAGATAAACCAGATTCTTATGGTCCGTAAGGACCACCACCTGATGTTTGGCTCCCTCCAGCCAATGTCTCCACTCTTCAAAAGACCACTTCATGGCCAATACCTCCCGATTACCCACATCATAATTACGTTCAGTTGGAGAAAATTTTCGAGAGAAAAAGGCACAAGGGTTACTTTTAGAGGTCTCTGGATCTCTTTGGGACAAAACGGCACCTGCCCCAATTTCAGAGGCATCAACCTCCACCTGAAATGGCAGAGAAACATCAGGCTGCCGTAGAACAGGAGCAGAAGTGAATCTCTGCTTAAGTTCCTGAAACGCAGAGACTGCCTCAGGAGGCCAATTCACCACATCAGAACCCTTTTTGGTCAAATCAGTCAATGGGTTAACAATAACAGAGAAATTACCAATAAATTTACGATAAAAATTGGCAAAACCCAAGAATCTCTGAAGAGCCTTTAATGAAGTAGGTTGGACCCAATCACAGATGGCCTGAACCTTGACCGGGTCCATTTCAATAACAGATGGGGACAAAATGAATCCCAGAAATGAGATCCTCTGTACGCCAAAAAGACACTTTGATCCCTTCACATACAGAGCATTCTCTCTCAAAATCTGGAACACAGTCCGAACATGTTTCACATGAGAGTCCCAGTCATTGGAAAAAATCAAGATATCATCCAAATAAACAATCAGAAATTTATCCACAAAATCCCTGAAAATGTCATTCATGAAGGACTGGAAGACGGAAGGAGCATTAGTGAGCCCAAAGGGCATCACTAGGTACTCAAAATGCCCCTCTGGGGTATTAAACGCCGTCTTCCATTCATCCCCGTGCTTAATGCGAATAAGGTTATACGCCCCCCTGAGGTCAAGCTTGGTAAACCAAGTAGCACTTTTCACCCTGGAAAACAGGTCAGAAATCAAGGGTAATGGATATTGATATTTCACAGTGATATTGTTCAAGAGACGATAATCAATACACGGCCTTAATGAACCATCCTTTTTGGCCACAAAGAAAAAACCGGCACCCAAGGGTGAAGAGGATGGTCTGATATGACCCTTCTCCAATGACTCCTTGATATAAGACCGCATAGCATCATGTTCAGGTACAGACAAGTTAAAAAGGCGACCTTTAGGGAATTTACTACCAGGCACTAATTCAATAGCGCAGTCATAGCTCCTACGGGGGGGCAAGGATGCAGATTTACTTTCGCTAAACACATCAGAAAAATCAGTCAAAAAGTCAGGAACATCCTGAGCCTGGGGAGAGGCAGAAAAAACAGGAGTTTTGGCATTAACACATTGGCAGCCCCAACTGGTTACAGACACAGATTTCCAATCCAAAACAGGATTATGAGACTGTAACCAAGGGAAACCTAGTACAATAATGTCATGCAGATTATACAGCACCAAAAATTTGCAACTCTCCTGATGATCAGGTTCAACCCTCATTATCACCTGAGTAGAGAACTGGGGTTTATTCTCAGCCAAAGGGGTAGAATCAATCCCCAGTAGGGGAATAGACTTCCGTAGGGGTATCAAGGGAAACCCACAACGTTTAGCAAAATCAAAATCCATCAGGTTAATAGCTACTCCCGAATCAACATAAGCCTGAGCAGAAAACGTGGACAGGGAGCAAATCAGGGTAACAGTCAACAGAAATTTAGTCTGAACACTACCCAAGACAACTGAGCGTGCAAAACGTCTTCCCCGCTTAGGGCAGACTGAAATAGCATGAGAGGCGTCACCACAGTAGAAACATAACCCATTGCGTTTTCGAAACTCATGACGCTGTGCCCCAGAAGCCACTCTATCACACTGCATGGGTTCAGAAGCTGGTTCACAAGGCAACACTATTCCACGCATACCTCTACGCTCACGCAAACGTCTGTCAATTTGAATCGCTAATGACATTGAATCTTTGAGACCAGAGGGAGCAGGGAAACCCACCATAACATCTTTTACATTCTCTGACAGACCCTTCCGAAAAAGGGCTGCCAAAGCATCGTCATTCCATTTGGTCAGGACTGCCCACTTTCGGAATTTCTGACAGTACAACTCAGCGTCCTCAAGCCCCTGATTTAATGCCAACAAGGTTTTTTCAGCTTGATCAGAGACATTAGGTTCATCGTACAATAACCCCAGAGCCAGAAAAAATGCATCAACATTACTCAAAACAGGGTCCCCAGGTGTCAGGGAAAAAGCCCAATCCTGAGGATCGCCGCGCAGGAGAGAGATGACAATTTGAACCTGCTGTGCTGCGTTCCCTGAGGACTTAGGTTTTAAGGCAAAAAACAACTTACAATTATTTTTGAAATTCAGAAATTTAGCTCGATCCCCCAAAAATAAATCTGGCATGGGGATCCTAGGTTCCACAACCGGCTACCCTGCAAGATAGGTAGCAATACTCCGAACTTCAGTGGCAAGCTGATCCACACGGCCAGACAACTGTGCAAACTCCATTGAGAGAGAAAAAAAATCCTCCTCAGCACCCAGAGAAAAAGAGGGAAAAAATGCAACAAACAGAGAAAAAAATAAAAAATTTCTGACAACTTCCTTTTTTCTTTTTCCTTTTACTATTTTTCCCTTCTGTTGAGTACCATATAATTTTCAGTTTGGCCGGTGATACTGTTATGATTTGGTAGCTGAGGAGAGCAGGCAAAAACGGCAATACACCAGAGAGGTTGGAATCTACTGGATTGCAGTACCCTGACTAACCACAACAACTAAAGGCAGCCGTGGAGCGTTCCTACGTTGGTCCTAGATGCCTCGTCACAGCCTGAGAGGTTAACTACACCTAAAGATAGAAAGAGGAAAGCTATCTGCCCCGGAGCAGATCCCCAAAGAACGTAGGAAGCCCCCAAACATGTAATGGCGGTTAGACAAGAGGAAATACAGACACAGACAGAAAATAGTAAGAGCAAACGTTGGGGCCCAATCTGCCTAGAAAGAAAAAGGATAGGAAGGACACTTACTGCAATCCAAAAAACCCTAAAAAATATCAACTCTACTAATTGCAAAAACACCTGAGATCACACGACCTCTACCACCTAAATTAGTTCTCTGGTGTAACAAAACTAAGCCGCAGCCACTGAAAAAACTGGAAAAGGCAAATGAACAAATAACAGTGGCTCAGATAAACTGAGAGGAGCACAAGCCCCCGGAGGGGACCTGGCTGACCTCCACAGAAGTGCAGGGAACAATGCAAAAAGCAAGCACAAAAATAAAAACAGAAAATATCTTATCTGAGAGCAGGTGAAGAGGCAAGACTCAGCAAGCTTCCAAGTGAACCAGGAACCACAGTTGAGACAAGAACAATTGATCACCGGCAACCATGATGGGAGGGAACCTCCCTTATATAAGACCAGTCTGTAATTCCTGATTGCCAATCCTCATTGAATGGTTCAGTACTGTCTGCAACCACCAGAGGGAGCTTCCGCTCAGAATTCATTTCCAACACATCCACAACAAGTATCACAGAGTGGAATAGACTATAGGGATACGTATTCAATGCAACAAATAAATCTGCGAACATTAACAGTGATGGATAAACTAGAAAGTGTACATATTACCTGTGGGAATCACAGCTGACATGTTGATAATGGCTGCACGCTGCCTCCCCTTACCCCGACGTGCGTTTAGCTGATGTATCTTCCTGGGGGAAGTTTTGTGCACCTCTAAAAATAAGGTTACCGCTGAACAGAGTCCAGAGTAACTCTGCTGCCTCATTATAATGAGTGGCTCCCTCGTGGGTTTAATCTGAATCACGTCACTAGGAGATTTAGATGGAAACCCCAAAGTGCTCATCCTAGAGCGTAGGATAAATGTGATCCCAAATGTTATAAAAAATGTTCCCAACAAAAGATTCAATTTAATCTGCAAAAAAAGAAAGTCCCCACTCAGGTCTGTCATCTGTTAACGGAAATATAGGGGACTTTCCACGTTACTGATAGAGCAAAAGCAATATGGCTCCTTGCCCCCCAAAAGAAATTTAGCAAATTATGCGCTCCCAAATCCAAATGACCCCTTGCTTCTGAGCCCCACAGTGTGCCTAAACCATGTTTAGTGTCTACATGTTTGATATTTCTATAGCCATAAGAGGCCGCCTAATTTACAGGATCGTGTCTACAGAAGCATGAGCTGGGCACTACAACTTACTGATGACTACAATGTACTGGGCACTAGAATGGCAGTTTGCAATTCTCACTCAGCACCATTCACTGCTGCTTGTTTCTGGAAACCACCCATGGAGTCAAAATCGTCACTACACCTGTAGATAAATGACCAAAGTGGTATATCTTCCAAAATGGGGTCACTTGGGGGGAAATTCTGCTCTTCTATCACTTAGTGGCTTTGTATAGGGACTATATGGAGTCCAAAACTATTCTAGGAAAATCTGCGCTCCAAGAGGCAAATAGTTCTCCGTCCCTCTTGAGTCTCGCTATGTGGCTTAGCAGTACTGTATAGCCACAAATGGGGTATTTCTACATTCAGCAGAAATTGTGGGACAAATTTCAGTGCCATTTTTACCCATTTCTCAGTGTGAAAATGTACAATCTGTGGCTAACACAAAATGTTGGTGGCAAAAATGTAATTATTTTTTCTTCACTGTCCAATGGTATAAAATTCTGTGACACACCTGTGGTGTAAATGTTATCACTGCACTCTTAGATGAATTCATTGAGAGGTGTAGTTTGTAAAATGGGGTTTCGCTATTCTGGCATCTCAGGGGCTCTACCATTGTGACATGGCACAGCAAAATCTGAACTCCAATATGTTGTTTCTTCCATTCTGAGCTTTGCACTGTACTTCAAAAGTAGTTTTTGATGTACTCAGCAGAATCTGCACAACAAATTTTGTTGTCCATTTTTTCATGCTATCCTTGTGAAAATGAAAAAATTGGGACTAAAACAACATTTTTGTGAGAATTTTTTTTATTTTTCATTTTCACAGATCAACGTTATAAAATTCTGTAAAGCACCCATAATGACAGTTCTGCTTTACGTCACTTGTCTTACCTATTGCATTTTTTCTGTGCTGTGTGGTGTATAAATATGTGATTCTTCAGATTTTGTATTAGTTTAGCCTGATGAAGAGACCTGAGTAGTCTGGAAAGCTTGCAATTTGTTACCATCTTTTCAGTTAGCCATTAAAAGGTATCAACCACTGAGGACTCTCAACTCTAAATATTTTTGTAAAGCACCTGTGGGTTCAAGGTGCTCACCACACATCTAGATAAATTCCTTGAGGGGTCAGTTTCCAAAATAGGGTCACTAGTCTAGGGTTTCCACTGTTTAGACACATGAGGGGATCTCCAAACGTGACATGACACCCACAGAACAGTCCATCAAAACCTGCATTGCAAAACGTCACTACATCATTTCTGAGCCGTGCCATGCACCTAAACAGTAGTTTATCTCCACATATTGGGTACTGGCATGCTCAAGAGACATTGCACAACAAATTTTTTGGTGCATTTTTTCCTGTTACCCTTGTGAAAATAAAAAAAAAATGCTGCTCAAAGAACATTTTTTGGGGAAAAATGTTATTTTTTTATTTTCGCAGCTCAACCTTCTATAAACTTCTGTGAAGCACCTGGAGGTTCAAGGTACTCAGCTAACATCTAGATAAGTTCCTTAAGGGGATCTAGTTTCCAATATGGGGTCACTTGTGGGGGGATCCACTCTTTAGACACTTCAGGGGCTCTCCACAAGTGACATGGTAGGGGCTAATTTTCCATTCAAAAAGTCAAATGGCGCTCCTTCCCTTCCAAGCACTGCTGGGCACCCAAATAGTAGTTTTCCCCCACTTATGGAGTAACAGCGAGCTCAAGAGAAAATGCACTACAAATTTTGGGGTCTTCTAAGCCATGCCATGCGCCCAAACAGTAGTTTTCCCCACATATGGAGTAATAGCAATATCAGGAGGAAATGCACTACAAATTTTGGGGTCCATTTTCTCCTGTTACCCTTGTGAAAGTAAAACAATTTTAGTCTTAAGTAACATTTTTGTGTAAAAAGTTAAGTGTTAATTTTTTTCCTTCCACATTCCAATAATTCCTGTAAAGCACCTGAAGGATTAATACATTTCTTGAATGTGGTTTTGAGCACGTTGAAGGGTGCAGTTTTTAGAATGGTGTAAATTTTGGGAATTTCTGTCATATACGCCTTTCACAGTCACTTCAAATGTGAGGTGGTCGCTACAAAATAATTTTGTTGTAAAAATGAGAAATCGCTTGTCAACTTTTAACCCTTTGACTTCCTAATAAAAAAAATGTTTCAAATATTGTGCTGATGTAAAGTAGACATGTGCGAAATGTTATTTATTAACTATTTTGCTTGACATAACTCTCTGATTTAAGGACATAAAAATTAAAAGTTAGAAAATTGATAAATGTTCTAAATTTTCACCAAATTTCCGCTATTTTCACAAATAAACGTAAGTCATATCAAACAAATTTTACCACTGCCATGAAGTATAATCTGTCATGAGAAAACTTTCTCAGAATCAGTGGGATCCACTGAAGCGTTCCAGAGTTACTGCCTCATGAAATGACACAGGACAGAATTGAAAAAATTGGCCTAGTCAGGAAGATGAAAACAGGGTTTGAGGTGAAGGGGTTAAATGGCCACACCCGATACTGCAGAACAGTTCAATCACAATACTCACATGGTCAATTACCAACAACTCCAGTGATCTACTGGTGGTCGCCATTCTTTGTTCTCTGCAGTGATAATGTGTCGTAAATTCACTTGACCATTTCGTTCAGTCACTGGCAATGATTGGCTTTAGATCACATGAAGATATGGAACATCAAAACTGCAAGAAAGTAAACAAAGACCTGCTGGGACCTTCAAAGCATCAGCACTGCAGTAGCAGAAATTGAGCATATGAGTAATGGTTATGTTTGTACTTTGTCATATTTTCTGCTTTTGCTAGTTTTTTTTTAAGCAGAAAACAAAACAAAAAAAATAGACACCCTCAACTAAACTTTTGTGATGTGCATTGATGTACACATCATAAAATGAGGATTATGTTTTTTGGGAAATACCCCATTGCTTTGGTCCAGTTCATCATGGGTTCTTGGACTCTAAAAACCCAAAGAACCGATAAAGAATAGCGAACATGGAGAATAGTGTCAGCCAGAAATCTCTACATCACATTTGCTATGAATCCATTGTCAGTTATACAATTATAATAACCCTGAGAAAGCTCATGTTATTCAGGATTCATCCTATGGGATATGCGGAGCTCTAATGCCATGTAATCACCACTGGTTTTACATCTCTATCATCGGCAGAAATAAAGCCGTAAAGCCCAAACTTGGAATGAAAAATAATTATCCAAAATGCCAAACCTCCTGTGGTCTAATTAGATGGTTTAATTGATGGCCTGGGCTTTTGAGGAAAACCATCAGAATACCTGTATGAAAATATAACTTGGAATTTATGTTACCTTGTATCGAAACAGAAGGAAGTAACTTGAGACTATCGTTAGTCTAAGGGCTCATACCCATCTGCGAGAAAACAACAGTCCGATTTCAGAACAGAAAAAACGGACGAGTGTTATGCGACTGTAATGAGATTTCCGTACGATTTTTCCACAGTATATCCGTATGACATACAATTTTAACATGAGGTTTTACATAGAGCAGTTCTCTCTATGTAAAAACTCATGTTAAAATAGCATTGTAAAAAAAATGTACACATCTTTTAAAAAGCAAATAATCCTCAATATATATATATATATATTTCGTAGAGCTATAGATAGCAGAATAGCCGATAATTCAATTGCCAGCATCAGACCAAAAGTTTGGACACACCTTCTCATTCAATGATTTTTCTATATTTTCATGGCTATGAAAATTGTAGAATCACACTGAAGGCATCAAAACTATGAATTAACACATGTGGAATTATACATTACACTTTACAAAAAAGTGTGAAACAACTGAAAATATGTCTTATATTCTAGGTTCTTCAAAGTAGCCACCTTTTGCTTTGATTACTGCTTTGCACGCAGAAAAGGTGAACGGATGGACTCTACATGCCTGGTTCCCACCGTGAAGCATGGAGAAGGTGTTGTGATGGTGTGGGGGTGCTTTGCTGGTGACACTGTTGGGGATTTATTCAAAATTGAAGGCATACTGAACCAGCATGGCTACCACAGCATCTTGCAGCAGCATGCTATTCCATCCAGTTTGCGTTTAGTTGGACCATCATTTATTTTTCAACAGGACAATGACCCCAAACACACCTCCAGCTGTGTAAGGGCTATATGACCAAGAAGGAGAGTGATGGGGTGCTACGCCAGATGACCTGGCCTCCACATTCACCAGACCTGAACCCAATCGAAATGGTTTGGGGTGAGCTGGACCGCTCACCGCTTCAATTTTTAATAAATCCCCAACAGTGTCACCAGCAAAGCACCCCCACACCATCACACCTCCTCCTCCATGCTTCACGGTGGGAACCAGGCATGTAGAGTCCAGCCGTTCACCTTTCTGCGTGCAAAGCAGTAATCAAAGCAAAAGGTGGCTACTTTGAAGAACCTAGAATATAAGACATATTTTCAGTTGTTTCACACTTTTTTGTAAAGTGTAATGTATAATTCCACATGTGTTAATACATAGTTTTGATGCCTTCAGTGTGATTCTACAATTTTCATAGTCTTGAAAATACAGAAAAATCTTTGAATGAGAAGGTGTGTCCAAACTTTTGGTCTGTACTGTATATATATACATATATATACATATATATATATATATATATTTCGTAGAGATATAGATAGCAGAATAGCCAATAATTCAATTGCCAGCATCAGACCAAAAGTTTGGACACACCTTATCATTCAATGATTTTTCTGTATTTTCATGAAAATTGATTGTAGAATCACACTGAAGGCATCAAAACTATGAATTAACACATGCGGAATTATACATTACACTTTACAAAAAAGTGTGAAACAACTGAAAATATGTCTTACATTCTAGGTTCTTCAAAGTAGCCACCTTTTGCTTTGATTACTGCTTTGCACGCAGAAAAGGTGAACGGATGGATTCTACATGCCTGGTTCCCACTGTGAAGCATGGAGGAGGAGGTGTGATGGTGAGGGGGTGCTTTGCTGGTGACACTGTTGGGGATTTATTCAAAATTGAAGGCATACTGAACCAGCATGGCTACCACAGCATCTTGCAGCAGCATGCTATTCCATCCGGTTTGCGTTTAGTTGGACCATCATTTATTTTTCAGCAGGACAATGACCCCAAACACACCTCCAGGCTGTGTAAGGGCTATTTGACCAAGAAGGAGAGTGTTGGGGTGCTATGCCACATGACCTGGCCTCCACAGTCACCAGACCTGAACCCAATCGAGATGGTTTGGGGTGAGCTGGACCGCTCACCGCTTCAAATTTGAATAAATCCCCAACAGTATCACCAGCAAAGCACCCCCACACCATCACACCACCTCCTCCATGCTTCATGGTGGGAACCAGGCATGTAGAGTCCATCCGTTCACCTTTTCTGCATGCAAAGCAGTAATCAAAGCAAAAGGTGGCTACTTTGAAGAACCTAGAATATAAGACATATTTTCAGTTGTTTCACACTTTTTTGTAAAGTGTAATATATAATTCCACATGTGTTAATTCATAGTTTTGATGCCTTCAGTGTGATTCTACAATTTTCATAGTCATGAAAATACAGAAAAATCTTTGAATGAGATGGTGTGTCCAAACTTTTGGTCTGTACTGTATATATATATTTGTGTGTGTGTCACTGACGTGTATGTATATATATTTATGTATTCTATGTGAATATATCTAGTGTTTTGTGAGCTGTCAGTGTGATTTTACAGTAGTCGGGGATGAATTGCCGGCTTTTCAAAGGACACCTGTGCATATAAATCGGACAGCACTCGCATGGTGCAAGTGCTGTCCAATTTTTTTCTCGCACCCATTGACTTGTATTAGCGACAATACAATCATCAGACAATCGCAGCAATACGCAGCATGCAGTAATTTTTTTCTCAGTCCGATTTCGGCTGAGAAAAAACTCGCAAATGAAATGTCACCTATTGAATAACAATGGTCCGAGTGCAATCTGATTTTTTTCTCGGATTGCACTCGTCCGTATTTCTCGCAAGTGGGTATGAGCCCTTATACGGTGAATTTCATAAAGGCAGGGCTCCATCGCGATTTATGCGAGCATTTAGAGCTTCATATTTATGTAGTGTATATACAGTTCTGCTATTGTACACTAAGAGAGCGATTCATCAAAGCTCGTGAAAAACCGGCATGAAAAACTGGGGCAATATCACGATTCATAAAAAATAATTACGCCAGAATTCTGGAGTAGTAAACAGCTTTGAAAATTTTGGAGTACTTGCACCAGTTTTGTTCAGCTCCTTTAAAATTGGCGGATCCTGTGGCAGAACCATGGTACAATGGGGTGGATGACGCCATTAGACAGCTCGTTTGATTAATGATGAGATTTGGTGTGCATTCTGATAGAAATCATGCTCCAGTCCAGGACTGGAGAAAGATTTGTGGCGAGGTGCGCACTGCTTGTCAGACGCTCCTGATTCATTAAGAGGCCTGCACCTCTTAAAAATAATCTGTCAGCAGGTGTTAGCTGTATAGTCTGAGGACAGCAGGAGGTAGGGGCTAAAACAAATTTCATTGATTTGTCACATGTCAGGCTGTGTGCTGTTATTTACTTGTTTATTTACAGAAGGCTTTATCACCTAGTGATTATCATTGCCCTGACTACAACAATTACAGCAGCGTGTGCATGCTACACTGACTCCACCCCCTTCTGTGATAAGCAGCTCAGACTGTATATACAGTGAGCCTGGTGTGAGTGGGGTCAGCTTTCTCAGCTCTGCTGTATAGCTAAATCTAAAAGCTCTGAATGTGTAAGAACAGTTGCACCCAATAATCTAAGTTATACATTGTTGGATTCAGGGTCTCCTCTCCTACATTATGCTGCTCTCAGATGAGATAGCAAAAACGTGCTGACAGATTCCCTTTAAAGGGAATATGTCACCCTAAATTGGCGGGATATTTAAATGATGGCAGTCAGGTCAGATGGGCGGTGTTTTGGGTACTTGCCTTAACATGTTGTTCGCCACTGTCTCCATTATTTCTGGGAATTGTAGTCGTTGCTCTCCATATAACGCGCCTGTGCATTAAAATCTGCTGGCAAAGCATACTGCACGTGCGCAATCCAAGATTGCAATGCGCAGGCGCGTTATATGGAGGGCAACGACTACAATTCCCAGAAATAATGGAGACAGCGGCGAACAACATGTTAAGGCAAGTACCCAAAACACCGCCCATCTGACCTGACTGCCGTCATTTAAATATCCCGCCAATTTAGGGTGACAGATTCCCTTTATTGTATCAGGGGCATCTGACTCTAGCCCACCTCCTCATCTAGACCGACGTGAAAAATGCCAGTCTTGATGGGTCAGGGCCTAAATGTGTAACTAGACATACACTAAAATGTCCAGGAACTCTCATGACTCCATGTTTTCAAATCCAAGAAATATTGTTTCTCGTGGCGGAGATTTACATGCTAAGCATGCCGAGATGAGGAGACTTAAAGCCACAATGCTCCTCTGGGAAATATGCTAATTGTCTCTTCAGAGAGGAAGAGGACTAGAACTCTAGTGCCACCTATTAGAAGTAGCAATCCTAAAAGTCAATGTCGACCCTTTAACAAACCTTGTCACATGACTTAGGATAAAAGCCAAACCAGGATCTCAATTTGAAGACACTGTACCCCGAAACTCAGTGTCTGCAAATTGAGGTCCTGGTTTGGCTTTTATCCTAAGGGAGAGGAGAATGACGCACACTCAATAAATTAGATAGGTGCAGACTGAACTGGGAAACAAGCCCACTTTAACAAAGTAGAAAAGCAGTCGCACTCAAGAGCAAAATATTGTGCTAATGAAGTTTCTTTTTATTATTCAGTGTATATTTAAACAACACCACATGGACAAAAAAGGACAAAAAAGTATACCGACCCACAATAGGGTCTTTATCAAACCTCACTGAGGAGTGTCCTCCACACCATATCCTCCATTTAGTCCCGGCTTGGTCTTTTGCTGTGTCTACACTATATTTCCTTATCCAGGACACTCCTCAGTGAGATTTGATAAAGACCCTATTGTGGGTCGAAACGTTACATCGGTATACTTTTTTGTCCTTTTTTCGTCCATGTGGTGGTGCAGGTGCAGGTAACGGTCCCACACCCGGTCTTTCTTAGTTGGGACGCGCACAGTACTCATGGGCCCGGAGTGCTTGGGGCCTAATTTCGTGGTGAACAACGGGCACACTGCACGTCTCTCCTCACAGTCTCTGGTAGTGGCGGCGGGGATTCTCGGGCGTGGGCCTGCGCTGTGGCGGTGCTGCACAGGCTTAGCCACACCCCTGCTTCTGGAGACCAAGACTGGTCCAGTCCTCTAAGCTTTCCCAGGGCAACAGAGGAGACAGTCCCGACAGTTCCAGAACCGGTGCAAAGCAGGTCCCCGTGGCACAGTCTTTCTTCTTACACAAGCAATTCCCTTCATAAGTCACATGCTTAGTGAAAGGAAGTCCACCTGTGTGCAATCTAAGTGTCACATGTCCATCAGTATATACACTTTACCTTTTCTGAAAGACCACAGAGGCTGTAACACCATTAAGCAAGAGGCACCACTAACCAAAAACCATGAAGACCAGGGAGATCTCCAAACAAATCAGGGACAAAGTTATGCATAAGTACAAGCCAGGATAGGTGTTAAAAAATATCCCAATTTTTAATTATACCCATGAAATCTATTATCATCAAATGGAAAGAACATGGTACCACAACAAACCTGCCAAGAGATGGTCACCCACCAAAACTCTCATGCCAAAGGAGGACATTAATCAGAGAAGCCGCACAGAGACCAAAGGTAACCCTGAAGGATCTGCAGAGTTCCCAAGCAGAGACTGGAGTATCTGTCCATACGACCACGATAAGCTGTACACTCCATAGAGGTGGACTTTATGGAAGAATGGGCAGAAAAAAGTACTTACACGCAGAATTGTAAGGCTCGTTTTGACTTTACCAAAAGACATGGGGGAGACTCCCCAAATGTATAGAGAAAGGTGCGGTTGGTCAGAAGAGACTAAAATTGAACTTAATTGAACTTTTTGGCCACAAAGGTAAATGCTATGGTATATGCTATGCCTGGTGTCAAACCAATACAGCTTATCACCCAAAGAACACCATCCACACAGTGAAACATGGTGGTGGTAGCATCATGTTGAGAAGATGTTTTATGGCAACAGAGACAGGGGAAATGGTCCGAGTAGAGGGGAAGATGGATGGTGTGAAATACATGTATTTACGTGAGCAAAACCTGTTTCAGTATGTCAATGATTTGAGTCTGGGACAGAAGTTCACCTTCCAACAAGACAATGACCCAAAGCATACTGCTAAATCAACACTCACATGGTTTAAGGGGAAATGTGTAAATGTTTTCAAGTGGCCTAGTCAAAGCCCAGACCTTAATCCACTTGAGAATCCGTGGTCAAACATGAAGATTGCTGTTCACCAGACGAAAAACCATCTAACTTGAAGGAGCTGAAGCAGTTTTGCCTTGAGGGATGGGCAAAAATCCCGGTGCATAATATAGAAAAATGGCGCACCAAGTCATCTTCTTCGTAACCATTTATATTTTTAAAAATCATTTTGTATTTTCAAACACTTTCAAATTAAATTCATTATAATCACAGCTCAGAACAACATATCCAGACTGCACTTTGGGCTTATACAAGCTCCCAAGCTGTAGTTAGTCAAAAGGAGACAAAAACTGCAGCTGAAAAAACGTAAAAAAAATCAATAAAAAATGTATGTAAAAAACACTCAAAAGCAATAAAAATTTCAAGTAAATGAATTTAGCTAATTGGTGCCAAAATGGTACAGAAAATGTACAAAATCAAAAACACGCCAATTATTCATCATAGGAATGTAGCCTTAGGGTGTGTTACCAATGTGCTTTTTTGCTCCCTTTTTTCCAGATTTTGGCATGTAAAACGTCGAGTACATTATGTACATTTTTGATCATGTGGGTTTCTGATGTTTTTTTTAATGCATTCAAATGAATGAGTAAGAAAACTCAGCTAAAACGCTGAAAGAATTTTTATCCTGTTATAAAAAAAGCTCAAAAGAAAGGAATAAAATCTACTGTGTGAATGAGATTTTAGAATTCACATTTATTTTGGTACTACTGCAGGATAGAAGTAATTATATTTCAATGAAAAATGCATATAAGGCCTCTTTCACACGTCAGTGTGTCCGGTATGTGAGAAACCGGCCTGAAGCAGCTTTTATTAATGTAACATTAAAAGGACAGGTAGAAAATGCCAAAATACACAGATACATGAAAAAAATGGAGGATAAGCAGACAAAAATAGAAAACAAAAAGATGTTTAGCAAAGGAATCACCTCACTTTCATAAACTGAGGACGTTATTGACTAGATTTCACAAACTCTCTGGTAAGGATATTATTTTAATGTTAATCTGTTTTTGTGTTGCAGGACCAGAAGGGGCTTTATTTGAACATTCTGTGGAGACCCTCTAGTCAGAGCAGAGTCCTCTAAACACCTCAGGTACCAATTTTTAATAATACTGATTTTATATTTTTCTTTTTCTCCTTTTGGAGCGCCCATAGACATGAATGAAAAGAGCTATACATACCTGGTGGTCTCCCCTCCTCTGACAGCGGTGAGCGATGAGACCCCATTCTAGAGATGGATCTAGGCCTCAAAGGTTGAGCAGACATCTATCATATTTTTATGACATTACATATAAAAATGAACAAATTAATTCAAATGGAAATTGAATTCTCCTCCAATTTAAAAAAAATTTATTTTCCAGAATGCAATTCACTCCTAACTAGAGTTGAGCGATACTTTCCGATATCCAAAAGTATCGGAATCGGAATGGTATCGCCGATACCCAAAAAATATCGGCGATACCCGATACCGATACCGGAAATCCAATGTAAGTCTATGGGAACAAAATATCGGAATTAAAAAAAACCCCATTCTTGCCTTGTTGGTTAATTGTACATGAAGGAAAACAACAAAGAGTAATGTAGAATGTATTGGGGGAGGTTGAGGAGACATTAAAGGCATAGATGTTTAACCCAATCAAATGGAATAGCATAAATATTTTTTTTTTTAAAGATGTTCGGATTGACGAAGAAATTGACAATGTTGTTAACGTTTTTTCTATTTTGGCAAATATGTATATTTCACAACTTCCATGCTCTTCACCTTTTTAACTTTTGACACACTTTCTCCTTCATAATCTTCAGCAGCATCATCTTTTTCATCAAATTATTCTTCATCTTCACCTTCTTTATCTTCTTCTTAAACTTCTTGCTATTCATCTTTTTGTTAACATTACTCATATTCTTCTTATTAAACTATTATTCTTATTCATATTGTACTTCATCTTCTTCATTATATTCTTATTTGTGACAGAGAATCCTGTACTTGTAATCTGTCAAAGTATGAATTTTTCATCCTTCTGTTCTTGCTGTCACAAAATATTTAAATTACAACAGTATTTGTCCGTGTTCAGTTTAGCCTGCAGCAGCAGGCATTTTCCAGGGGCACCACGAGGAGGAACGGACTCACCCCCATACACTGCTTAGTCTTCTTCTGCTTATAAGTTAGAGCATATATTTTGCTCTTCATTTTGGTCTTATACTTCATGTTCTTCTGCTTTTTGATCTTCTGCTTATTGTTCTTAAGTCTCTTGTTCTGTATCTTGTAGTTTGTCTTAACCTTCTTAGTCCTGTTTGGTAATCTTTTATTTCTTCTTTGTGATGGTGTTTAGGCTGGTTGGCTTGATGCTCGTCGTCCTTGTGGTCGTCATCTTCTTCGGGGTGGTCATCAGGGTCGTCGTCTTCATTGTTGGAGATCCAGAGTGATTACCCAAAAAAGCATTGAAAAAATCTTCAATTTGTAAATGTAGCAGAAGGTACAAGAGTCAATGCAAGTAACGAGGACCAGCTGACTGTGCTGGAACCCGGAGGGGCAGCAGAAGGAAAAGAGCCAATGGCACAACCGAGGACCAGCTGACGTTACTGGGACACGGTTACTAAGCAGGAGGTACCTGTGCTCCAAAGCACTACCAAGGACCAGCAGACGTTGCTGGAACTCGGATACCGAGATGGAGGCACCTAGGCCAAAGGCACTGCGGAGAACCAGCTGACGGTACTGGAACCCGGACGGGTAGCAGAAGGTACAAGAGCCAATGCAAGTAACGAGGACCAGCTGACTGTGCTGGAACCCGGAGGGGCAGCAGAAGGAAAAGAGCCAATGGCACAACCGAGGACCAGCTGACGTTACTGGGACACGGTTACTAAGCAGGAGGTACCTGTGCTCCAAAGCACTACCAAGGACCAGCAGACGTTGCTGGAACTCGGATACCGAGATGGAGGCACCTAGGCCAAAGGCACTGCGGAGAACCAGCTGACGGTACTGGAACCCGGACGGGTAGCAGAAGGTACAAGAGCCAATGCAAGTAACGAGGACCAGCTGACTGTGCTGGAACCCGGAGGGGCAGCAGAAGGAAAAGAGCCAATGGCACAACCGAGGACCAGCTGACGTTACTGGGACATGGTTACTAAGCAGGAGGTACCTGTGCTCCAAAGCACTACCAAGGACCAGCAGACGTTGCTGGAACTCGGATACCGAGATGGAGGCACCTAGGCCAAAGGCACTGCGGAGAACCAGCTGACGGTACTGGAACCCGGACGGGTAGCAGAAGGTACAAGAGCCAATGCAAGTAACGAGGACCAGCTGACTGTGCTGGAACCCTGAGGGGCAGCAGAAGGAAAAGAGCCAATGGCACAACCGAGGACCAGCTGACGTTACTGGGACACGGTTACTAAGCAGGAGGTACCTGTGCTCCAAAGCACTACCAAGGACCAGCAGACGTTGCTGGAACTCGGATACCGAGATGGAGGCACCTAGGCCAAAGGCACTTCGGAGAACCAGCTGACGGTACTGGAACCCGGACGGGTAGCAGAAGGTACCCATGGAAATTTAAGTTGACAGGCCGCGAGCCGGCCGCAGTTACCGAATCCCACAGTACTACAATGGGTGATTGTCCTATTGTCACAACGGAAACAGCCTTTATTTGCATATCCCGCAGCACACATAGGAAGCACCTAAACTCCAAGCACCATAGAGTCGGCTAACCCGACCGCAACACGACAGGACAACTTATTGGAGGCTAAGTGACGTTTACACTGACAGGAAACAGATGGCGTGCTGTAACCAGTCTGGGCAGGAGTGAGTACCCATGCCAATGACACTTCCGAGCAACAACTAGCGGTGTTGTAGCCCAGGGATGAGAAGAGAACATGGTGGAGGCAGCAGGACTTTTTGCCATACACACAGCAGGGGAACAGCTGACATTACTGAACCCCAGTAACACAGGAGCAAGTGTTAGACTGTGCTAACAGCACTTCGAGAAACAACTGGCGGTGTTGTAACCCAGGATGAGAAGAGAACAGGTGGAGGCAGCAGGACTTTTGCCGTTCACACAGCAGGGGAACAGCTGACATTACTGAACCCCAGTAACACAGGAGCAAGTGTTGACTGTGCTAACAGCACTTCCGAGCAACAACTGGCGGTGTTGTAGCCCAGGAATGAGAAGAGAACATGGTGGAGGCAGCAGGACTTTTTGCCGTTCACACAGCAGGGGAACAGCTGACATTACTGAACCCAGTAACACAGGAGCAAGTGTTACTGTGCTAACAGCACTTCCGAGCAACAACTGGCGGTGTTGTAGCCCAGGGATGAGAAGAGACAATGGTGGAGGCAGCAGGACTTTTTGCCATTCACACAGCAGGGGAACAGCTGACATTACTGAACCCCCGTAACACAGGAGCAAGTGTTGACTGTGCTAACAGCACTTCCGAGCAACAACTGGCGGTGTTGGTAGCCCAGGGATGAGAAGAGAACATGGTGGAGGCAGCAGGACTTTTTGCCGTTCACACAGCAGGGGAACAGCTGACATTACTGAACCCCAGTAACACAGGAGCAAGTGTTGACTGTGCTAACAGCACTTCCGAGCAACAACTGGCGGTGTTGTAGCCCAGGATGAGAAGAGAACATGGTGGAGGCAGCAGGACTTTTTGCCGTTCACACAGCAGGGGAACAGCTGACATTACTGAACCCCAGTAACACAGGAGCAAGTGTTGACTGTGCTAACAGCACTTCCGAGCAACAACTGGCGGTGTTGTAGCCCAGGAATGAGAAGAGAACATGGTGGAGGCAGCAGGACTTTTTGCCGTACACACAGCAGGGGAACAGCTGACATTACTGAACCCCAGTAACACAGGAGCAAGTGTTGACTGTGCTAACAGCACTTCCGAGCAACAACTGGCGGTGTTGTAGCCCAGGAATGAGAAGAGAACATGGTGGAGGCAGCAGGACTTTTTGCCGTTCACACAGCAGGGGAACAGCTGACATTACTGAACCCCAGTAACACAGGAGCAAGTGTTGACTGTGCTAACAGCACTTCCGAGCAACAACTGGCGGTGTTGTAGCCCAGGAATGAGAAGAGAACATGGTGGAGGCAGCAGGACTTTTTGCCGTTCACACAGCAGGGGAACAGCTGACATTACTGAACCCCAGTAACACAGGAGCAAGTGTTGACTGTGCTAACAGCACTTCCGAGCAACAACTGGCGGTGTTGTAGCCCAGGAATGAGAAGAGAACATGGTGGAGGCAGCAGGACTTTTTGCCGTACACACAGCAGGGGAACAGCTGACATTACTGAACCCCAGTAACACAGGAGCAAGTGTTGACTGTGCTAACAGCACTTCCGAGCAACAACTGGCGGTGTTGTAGCCCAGGGATGAGAAGAGAACATGGTGGAGGCAGCAGGACTTTTTGCCGTACACACAGCAGGGGAACAGCTGACATTACTGAACCCCAGTAACACAGGAGCAAGTGTTGACTGTGCTAACAGCACTTCCGAGCAACAACTGGCGGTGTTGTAGCCCAGGGATGAGAAGAGAACATGGTGGAGGCAGCAGGACTTTTTGCCAGTTCACACAGCAGGGGAACAGCTGACATTACTGAACCCCAGTAACACAGGAGCAAGTGTTGACTGTGCTAACAGCACTTCCGAGCAACAACTGGCGGTGTTGTAGCCCAGGGATGAGAAGAGAACATGGTGGAGGCAGCAGGACTTTTTGCCGTACACACAGCAGGGGAACAGCTGACATTACTGAACCCCAGTAACACAGGAGCAAGTGTTGACTGTGCTAACAGCACTTCCGAGCAACAACTGGCGGTGTTGTAGCCCAGGGATGAGAAGAGAACATGGTGGAGGCAGCAGGACTTTTTGCCGTACACACAGCAGGGGAACAGCTGACATTACTGAACCCCAGTAACACAGGAGCAAGTGTTGACTGTGCTAACAGCACTTCCGAGCAACAACTGGCGGTGTTGGAGCCCAGGGATGAGAAGAGAACATGGTGGAGGCAGCAGGACTTTTTGCCGTTCACACAGCAGGGGAACAGCTGACATTACTGAACCCCAGTAACACAGGAGCAAGTGTTGACTGTGCTAACAGCACTTCCGAGCAACAACTGGCGGTGTTGGAGCCCAGGGTCAAGGAGGATGTTTAAATACTATATCAAGTATTTTCCTTGTTACGTGTCAATTAAAAATGTCTATACTCCAAACAAGAGAAATATAACCTTTAGTACCATAAGATGATGATTTTACTTAAAAAAATATATGTAAATTAATAATTTACAAACATAAACGCATACATTAACATGTTGAAAAGCAATGCAAACCACAATTAAAATAGGTTAAATAATCTGCTATACGGTTTAAAATAAAAGCATACAAGTACATATCATAATCCATTAATGATGGCTAAGTAACAGTATGTACACCATTTTTATTGTGTAGACAATGAATGGCTGACTTAAAAACATAATCAGCATTACAAGTTATCTTTGACATTCATAAAACTTTACATTTGGTGAATAATATCACTAAAATTTTTTTTAAAAATATCTAAAATTTCCATCATGTAATACTGATAACATGTGCCAATCATTTATATTAACAAACAAAAAATTTAAAAAGTGCATAGTGCAGAGTGAAAACAGATATTTATGCCTGACTGTGGACTTGCAAGCATGACAACGGATAGATAAGGTATATATAGATGAGACTGCATAGCCACAGATGGTGAATGGCGATGTAATACTGTACCTCAATAAAGTGTGCGTTACTACTACATCCTTTTTTTTATATAGCTTTATAAAAGGTTACGTGCATGTATGGTTGCGCCTTTGTTTGGACGCACAGACTGGCTTCCTGCTGTGACGCGTTGGGTATTGGAGCGTCTGTACGTCTTATGACGCAGACTAACATTCACGGTGCGCATCGTTCATCATCGCAAGCGTACCGACAACACAAAGGCGTTGTCATGACTGCTTTACTCAGTAAACATGCACCTATGATGAAACATACACGCATGTGCCCTATTACATAACAAGCTACAAGAAAAACAAGTGTGAGGTGTGACACAGCTGTTTTGTTAAGGTACAGTATTATATCGACATTGTACAGGTGTCGCTATTCAGTCTGATAAATAGATATCATTCACCTATTCTATCAGTTGTCGTTCTTTCAGCATCACTTACAGGTATATATTTTGCTATTGTGACTATGCACTATTGACTTTACCAAGGTAATGCATGATTTTTGTTAGCGATTATCATGTTTACATGAAGGACCTTTATGATATGGGCTGTTAACTTTCTAATTAAATATGTATTTTTTAAAATGACACAAATATAAGTAATGTTGAAGAGGACTATTCCTACATGAATTGTTTGCACAATATTACAGGTGTACATCACGTCCCTTAATCAACATTGGATTATTATATTTACTTGTATGCTTTTATTTAAAAGGCAAGAACACTGAAGTATAACCTTCGCACTGCAGCAGTTGTCAAAGTTCAACCCACATTATGCACTTCCAACATTGCAGAATTTGAGTCATGATGTGAGTTGGATTTGTCTAAGCTATGGAGTGACAAGGTTGACCATCAGTATCCTATAGCATAAGTAGGCTTTTGTGTTTGCATTTGTTTTCGACATGTGCATATCTGTAATAATATGTCACAATTATTTTGTAACAGATTTGTGACAAAGACTAATCATTTTATGGTTTTAAAGTTGACGTTTCAAATGTTTACAGCTTAGAAATCAGGGTGTAGCCTCATATCTATGTGTAGCACTAGACACTTTGACATGTCATGTTTTTTCACCATGATTAGGTAGCTAGCAGTAATTTTTGCCGGACACACAGCAGGGGAACAGCAGCGTTACTGAACCCCACAAACACATCAGCGATTGTTTTCATCTGTGCATCTAACACTTCTGAGCAAACTGGCGGTGTTGAAGCCCAGGGTCAAGGAGGTGTAGGCAGAGGCCTAGTATAGATGTTTGAAGTTGAAGTTTAGTTAGCAGCAGTAATTTTTGCCAGACACACAGCAGGGGAACAGCAGGCGTTACTGAACCCCACAAACACATCAGCGATTGTTTTCATCTGTGCATCTAACACTTCTGAGCAGCAACTGGCGGTGTTGAAGCCCAGGGTCAAGGAGGGTGTAGGCATAAAATATTGAGTTTTGCCTTGATTGACGTGTGCACATTGCAATGTATGTACTTCAAACAAGAATAAATGAAGTTTTACTGAGACAATAAAATGATGAATTTCATTCAAGAATAGAAAAATATTATACTTGAGAGTCCTCTGTGTTGATACCGTTTAATGGCTAACTGAAAATATGGTAAAATTCCAGTTCGAGACCATCGGTCATTCATCAGGCTAGACTAAACAAAAAAATGAAGAATCACATATTTCTACACACAAGGACACAGGAATAGGTAAGACAAGTGAGGGAGGACAAGTGAGGGAACCGGCCAAAAAATGAGAACAAGATGAATATCAGCGCCACACAATAAGAGAAAAAAATAATGGATTTACCTGTGCAAACAATTGTATGCCGGTCATAGCATGATGGATATGGAATACTGGTATTAAAATATAACTTCAATATGAAAAGATACAAAGGTTTCAGAAATATAAGCTCATCATGACTTTGGACACTGTTAGTGATGGTATAGAATAGATCACACGGATTTATGTCATTCTATATCAATTAAGGAATCTGCGTCTCTGCCCTTCCAGGGGCATGAAAACACAAAACCAGACCCCAATCAGAGGGCAATAAAACTTTCTATCCTTATCTAGGAACTGTTCCAATATTTATGTTCATCCCTCTGTGATAATGAGAGTTCTGCTACACGTCACTTACTTGTCTTACCTATTTCACTATTCCTGTGTCCTGTTGTGTATAGAAATATGTGATGCTTCATTTTTTGTTTTAGTCTTTGCCTGATGAAGAGACGTGAGTAGCCTCGAAAGCTTGCAATTTGTTACCATCTTTTCAGTTATCCATTAAAAGGTAACAACCACTGCGGACTCTCAAGTCTAAATATTTTTCTATCTACTGGCTAACACGGTACGAAGATACACATGTTTCCTAACTTCAAGAATAAAAATAAAGACACTGCAAATATAAACGCATATATGCACATGCCAACAAGAAATGGAACAACACACCACCCAAAAAATTGGATACAAAATATAGTGTTGTAAATTTAAGAATAAAAGTCCATTTTTGTATTTATGAATAATGCTTAAGGAACGCTATGTTAAACCATAACATAGTGAAGACAATGGATTTTGTAATAGTCACTCATCATCATCATCATTGCAATTTAGATGTGACAGTCACAGACATTTCAATTATTTAAGTTAATAAAATCGTTACTTTGTACAGCATGTATGACATGTCCAGCATGGACTCATCAATGTGATGACACAATAATGTACGATAAAAAATAACCATTTAAAAAAACATAATGCATTGTCACAATTTAAGTGTGTGCCTGCAAGTGTAGGTGAAACAAAGGCTACGGATAGCAAAGGTATATTCTATGTCTGTATCAGACAGTGGACAGCCTCTGATGGGTAATGGCGATGTTATACTGTACGTCAATAAAGTCTGCGGCTGCAATCATGCATTTTTTGCTTGTACAGTGTTGAAGAGGGTAAAAGCATGTCTGGTTGCGCAAGGCTTTATCCGTCAACACTACCTTCCTACTGTCACGCGTAGGGTAGGGTAGCGTGTGTCAATTAGATGACTATATAAAATGTGACGTTACGCAGCGTTATTGCGCCCTAGGGACGCCAAAAATACGACAGCAGTAATCATTTACTGTCTAATACTCCACCTATGACCAACAAAAAAAGAACGTTCCCTCTTTAACAATCTACAAGACTAACAAGCATAATGGTTGACGCTGACTTTATTGAGGTACAGTATTACATCGACATTGTCCATGAGTAACTATGCACTGTGATACCTATATACCATTATTAATTTATATCTGTTGTGGTTGTTTCAACAGCACTTGCAGGTATAACTACCTATTGTCAGTATGCATGATGCACTTTCTAGATGTAATAATTTATTATTGCACATTATTACCAGGTTTACATGCTGGCCATTTCATATATGGTGTGTTAAGTTACAGTTGGCATCAGTATGTGTATTTTATAATGTCTGTCATAAATAAAACTCGTGATGATGATGATGAGGATTTTATGATTCGTACATCCATTGACTGCATTATCTTACAGGTACAGATAAAGTTCCTTAAAAAGCATTAATTGATAAGTATGAAATGTACTTTTATGCATTAATTTCAAAAAGTGAACACTATGTTTTAGTTTTTGTTACCATTTCTAATAGACATGTGCAGATATGCGCTGTGATGACAAATTATTATTTGTCCATATTTGTCATAAAAATTTATCATTCTAGGCCTGGAAAACTTCACAATTTCATGTTTTAAGCATAACAATCAGGGTGACGGCTCTTCCCTATTTGGAGCATGTTCGACATGGGTTTTTCTGTGCATGTGTAGGGAACAGGAGACTTCTTGCCGGACACACAGCAGAGGAACAGCTGGCGTTACTGAACCCCACTAACACTATAGCTTGTGTATTGGTCTGTGGACACGACACTTCTGAGCAGCAACTGGCAGTGTTGTAGCCCAGGGAGTAGAGTTCAGGTGGTAGAAAGGTGAACATAACAGGAGACATGATAACGTTGCGAACCAGTTATTTAATCTGAAAACGGACAGACAAATTCTGGCGAGATCCATGCCTTGTTCATTTTCAGAAAAGTAAGCCGGTCTACATTATCGGAGGATAGTCGCATGCGACGGTCTGTTAGTACACCACCTGCAGCACTAAAGACGCACTCCGATAATACACTGGCAGCAGGGCAAGCCAGCACCTCCAATGCATACTGGCTAAGCTCTGGCCACGTATCCAGCTTAGAGACCCAAAACTTGAATGGGGAAGAGCCATCTGGGAGTACACTGAGAGGGAAAGACATGTAGTCTGTCACCATCTTACGGAAACGTTGCCTCCTGCTGACTGGAGCCGTCTCGGATGGTGTAGACATTTGTGGCGCTGCCACAAAACTTCGCCACATTTGGAACATACTGGTCTTGCCTTTTGAAGAGGCGCTGCTTGTGCTCCCTCTTGTTGCAGAGCTGTCTCCACTGCCTCGACGCACAGAGCTGCTTTGTAAAGCAGTAGCAGCAGCAGCAGTGCTCTCGGCTGGAATGGAGAACATTATGGATTGCACCAGTGTGTCTTGGTACTCCCGCATTTTACGCTCCCGGTTCAACGGTGTGATGAGGCTTTGTAAGTTGTCCCGGTAGCGAGGGTCTAGGAGGGTGTACACCCAATAATCAGACGTGGTGAGAATGTGGGCGATGCGGCGGTCGTTTCTCAGGCACTGCAGCATGAAATCAACCATGTGCTGCAGACTCCCAACTGGCCAAGAAACGCTGTCCCCTGCAAGAGGCGTAATCTCTGCCTGCTCTGCATCACCCCACCCTCGCTCTACATACTGACTAGAGCGTGTGTACCTCCCTCTGGAGCGATGTCTTCCTCCTCCATTGACTCCTCCTCATCCTCCTCACAAAGTGAGCCCTGCCCAGCCCTTTGTGAGGAACCACGTTGCGCTGACTGTCCAGAAGGTGATGGAATTTGTGACTCCTCATCCTCCACCTCTTCCAAAACCTCATCCCTTAGTGCTTGCAGTGTTTTTTGAAGCAGGCAGATAAGGGGGACAGTCAGGCTGACTAGTGCATCATCTGCACTCGCCATCCGCGTTGACTCATCAAACGCACGCAAAACGTGGCAGATGTCCTTCATAGAGGCCCACTCAGTAGTGGTGAAGTGTGAACGGCGCAAATTGCGAGTTGATTGCGCCTGATGCAGCTGATACTCCATTACTGCTGGCTGCTGCTCACACAACCGCTCCAACATATGTAACGTGGAATTCCACCTGGTGGGTACGTCACATATGATGCGATGTTCAGGAAGGCGAAATCTGCGTTGCAGAGCTGCAATGCGCGATCTGGCGATGCTGGAACGTCGCAAGTGAGCGCACTCTAGGCGGACCTTGTGCAGCAGTGCATCAAGATCCGGATAGTCCCTCAAAAAACTCTGCACGACCAAGTTGAGCACATGTGCCAGACATGGTATGTGAGTGAGGTTGCCAAGGCCCAGAGCTGCCACCAGATTTCGGCCATTGTCACACACTACCAAGCCTGGCTGGAGATTCGCTGGCAAAAACCACACGTCGCTCTCCTGCTTGATGGCATTCCAGAGCTCCTGCGCTGTGTGGCTTCGATTCCCCATGGAAATTAATTTCAGGACGGCCTGTTGACGTTTGGCCACGGCTGTGCTCATATCGGTCGCATCAGGTAAGCGTTCACGGGTCCATGTGGAGGTAGACCGTGACGGCTCCTGCAGCGATGATTCTGAGGAACTGGAGTAGGAGGAGGAGTCAATGTGGACAGACTTGATTCCTGCAATCCTTGGAGTTGGCAGAACACGTACAGCGCCACTCGCAAGATCTGTACCCGGCTCCACAACATTGACCCAATGGGCAGTGAGGGAAAGGTATCGTCCCTGGCCATGGGTACTGGTCCACGCATCGGTGGTCAGGTGGACCTTGCTACTGACGGCGTTTAGTAGCGCATGTTTAATTTTTCCCTCAACATGCTTTTGCAGACCAGGGACGGCTTGCCTGCTGAAATAAAATCGGCTGGGCACATTGTATTGTGGGACTGCCAATGCCATTAAGTTACGGAAACTGTCAGTCTCCACCAGCCTGAATGACAGCATTTCAAGGGACAGGAGTTTTGCAATGCCAGCATTCAGAGCCTGTGCTCGTGGATGGTTTGCCGAGTATGGCCGTCTTTTATCCCATGCCTGTGCTACCGATGGCTGTTTTGTGGCCTGGGAGTGTGAGGATGACAGGGAACTTGCAGCTGTGGGTGGAATAACACTGGGTCTCTGGACAACAGTGACAGAGGTTCTTCCATGGCGATCCTGTGAGGAAGCCGAACCAGCTGTGTGTGAGCTGGAGGAAGAGGCTCCAACACGAGCTGAAGATGTAGGTGCTGCTGTAGGTTGGCCTACATCTCCAGTGTGTCTTTGTAACTCAACCACGTGCTTTGACCGCACATGTTTCCACATATTTGTGGTATTAAGGTTACTGACACTTTTACCTCTTTTTACTTTTTGATTACACAGCTTGCATTTGACATAGCAAATATCATCTGCAAGTGTGTCAAAAAAGGACCACGCAGTGCAAGTCCTGGGAGCGCCCGTTTTGGCTGTTGGAAGAGAACTGCTACGAACGGGTGCCAAACTGGAGGCTACAGGCAACCGAGTCTGCAGCCTACCTCTCCCTACTGTTTGGACCGTTGGGGCAATCTCTTCCTCAGAGCTGCTACCACCACCTTCCTGTTCCTCACGCCATGTTGGGTCTTGGACCTCATCATCTCCACTACCCTCTTCCAACACCTGCTGCTGTTGGGTGGTCTGGCCAGCACCATGCTCAACAGAAACTGGCACCTGAGTCTCATCATCATCAGATGCGTTCTGCGGTGTGCTGACCATCGGCACTGGCTCACCCGCCTCTTCACATTCAGAGAGACACAGCTGTTGCGCATCACTGCATACTGCCTCTTCTTCACATTCCAGAATGCTGCTTGGCTGGGCCCCTGTTTGCAAGCCAACAGATTCTGAGAACAGAAGCAGAGACTCAGCTGGCTCCAGTTCAGAACTCTCTGACTGCCTGGGCAATTTGGCAGGCGGTGAAGAGACAGATGGTTGTTCAACAGTGCTGTGGTCCTGAGAGGAGGTGGAAGCAATTGAAGTCGATGCATTGGCTGCCATCCAACCAACAACGGCTTCAATTTGTTCTTCCCGCAGCAGGGGGGTACGCTGAGCTCCTACAAAAGTGCGCATAAAGGAACGCTCACGGGGAAAACTGGTGGATGCTGTGTCACTGGGTGCGGCAGCAGCCACAGAATCCCCACGTCCTCTCCCTGCTGAAACTCCACGGCCACGACCACGTGCCTTACTCCCTGCCTTCTTCATCTTGGTAGATTGATAAAGAAAGTCAGAAAAGTTATAAGGCCTAAGTGTGGTTATTCCTCAGAGACTGCAGTGAACACTGCAGACAACTGTTCAGTAGCTGTGAAAGGCCCCTTTGTGTACTTCTATAGTGTTTGCAACCAATGTATTGTATACGGATGGAAGCGCGTCACACTAATAGATTAGATTTTTTTCAAATATAATGGAGCAGCACCAATTAGAGAAAAATGTGAAGGATGAGGCAGTGACACACGCTCAGCAGACTACAACCAGCAGTGGTTGAAGAACTAACTGGAGCGTAATCTGCACTCAAAAAATGAAAAGCTCACAGACTACAGTGAACACTGCAGACAACTGTTCAGTAGCTGTGAAAGGCCCCTTTGTGTACTTCTATAGTGTTTGCAACCAATGTATTGTATACGGATGGAAGCGCGTCACACTAATAGATTAGATTTTTTTCAAATATAATGGAGCAGCACCAATTAGAGAAAAATGTGAAGGATGAGGCAGTGACACACGCTCAGCAGACTACAACCAGCAGTGGTTGAAGAACTAACTGGAGCGTAATCTGCACTCAAAAAATGAAAAGCTCACAGACTACAGTGAACACTGCAGACAACTGTTCAGTAGCTGTGAAAGGCCCCTTTGTGTACTTCTATAGTGTTTGCAACCAATGTATTGTATACGGATGGAAGCGCGTCACACTAATAGATTAGATTTTTTTCAAATATAATGGAGCAGCACCAATTAGAGAAAAATGTGAAGGATGAGGCAGTGACACACGCTCAGCAGACTACAACCAGCAGTGGTTGAAGAACTAACTGGAGCGTGATCTGCACTCAAAAAATCAAAACCTCACAGACTGCAGTGAACACTGAAACACAACTGTTCACTATCTGTGAAAGGCTCCTTTCTGTACTTCTATAGTGTTTGCAACCAATGTATTGTATACGGATGGAAGCGCGTCACACTAATAGATTAGATTTTTTTCAAATATAATGGAGCAGCACCAATTAGAGAAAAATGTGAAGGATGAGGCAGTGACACACGCTCAGCAGACTACAACCAGCAGTGGTTGAAGAACTAACTGGAGCGTGATCTGCACTCAAAAAATCAAAACCTCACAGACTGCAGTGAACACTGAAACACAACTGTTCACTATCTGTGAAAGGCTCCTTTCTGTACTTCTATAGTGTTTGCAACCAATGTATTTGTATACGGATGGAAGCGCGTCACACTAATAGATTAGATTTTTTTCAAATATAATAGAGCAGCACCAATTAGAGAAAAATGTGAAGGATGAGGCAGTGACACACGCTCAGCAGACTACAACCAGCAGTGGTTGAAGAACTAACTGGAGCGTAATCTGCACTCAAAAAATGAAAAGCTCACAGACTACAGTGAACACTGCAGACAACTGTTCAGTAGCTGTGAAAGGCCCCTTTGTGTACTTCTATAGTGTTTGCAACCAATGTATTGTATACGGATGGAAGCGCGTCACACTAATAGATTAGATTTTTTTCAAATATAATGGAGCTGCACCAATTCCACAAAATAAAATAAAAAAAAGAGTCAGTGAGTGACACATGCAGATGCCTACAAACAGCGGTGGATGCAGAGCAAACTGCAGCGTCACCTGCACTCTCACACACACCTTGCACAGAGCTGTTAAAACAACACTGCAAGGCAAAAGGAAGCTTTACACAGCGGTTGGTGCTAGCCTGCCTACAGCACAGTACACTAAATCGCAATCTCTAACTGTCCCTCAGAGTCAGCACAGCAGCGTTCTGTCCCTAACTGAGTTCACAGCACAGTGACGCTAAAATGGCGGCGGCGCCTTTTATAGTGCATTCTGACATCATTTCAGCAGCCAATCACAGCCATGCCATTAGTTAAGATGACCGCAGCATTACAGGATGTGCCCACACTTCATAAGATTCCTCATTGGCTGACTAAAATCACATTGCCTCTCAAAGAATTATGGGAACTTCCGATTCCGGTATACGATATTGGAAAAATATCGGAACTAAGTATCGGAATTCCGATACAGCGAATATCGGCCGATACCCGATACTTGCGGTATCGGAATGCTCAACACTACTCCTAACAAATTCAGCAAAATAGGGGCCAGTTGCTCACAATTTTGTTGAACTGAATAAAGACACTAAAAGGTTAAAAAAAAAAGAATACTCACCTTATCGCTCACCTGTCCCGTCTCCCCCGCAGCCCACCGTCTGTTCCTGTACAGCTCTTCTTTTTTATAGAAGGCAGTGACTAAGGACTGTCTGAAACTCGTATGCTTTTTTTCTATGATGGTGGAAGGACTTTTCCTACATGGATTTTAATTTGTCGCAATAAAAGTGTTTTTTAAAGGATCCTTTTGCTGGAAACTCGCTTTCTTCTGGATCTAGCAGTACCTCAAGTCTCTATGCAGCTAGTATCCTTATCTTGCAGGTGAGCTGACCTTCCCTTGTCTACTCAGTCTTCTTTTTGTTGTCACCCATCTGCTCCGGCCTGCTTTACTCCGAATTGGGGCTTCTAGCTGACCAGGCCTATGATGTCATACCATGGGTCTGCTGAGGTGCTTAGTAGTCCTCGGGCGACACACTTCGCAATGTCATGACATCACAATGTGCCCCGCCACGGCACAGCATGCAGATATATCAGAGACCTAGTCATGCTGGAAGTCCAAGCCCACAATGAAGCAGGATGAAGAAGATGTGCTCAATGGGAGAACGTGAAAAGAAGAGACGCGGACGACTGAACTGTGGACAAGTGAGCAGTGAGGTGAATATTTTTTACATCTTTTGTTAATTATGTTCTGGGGTCTATTGAGACATCCCAGAGTATAATAAAGAACATTCAATTAGCACTGAATAACTTTGATACAAGTCAAATTTCTCTGCTAAATTTCCCTTATTTACAGATTTCAAATCTTTGTAGAATCTCTAATAGTATGTCCTGTGAATATGCCATGAATGTAAATGATTAGAATATCACTTTAAGTAATGGCATATGCTAGCAATTATATCATCAATTCCAGAGATGGGAAAACTCTTTTAAATTTCAGGACAGAGCTTTTTCTGGAAAAAAAGACCTTTTCTCTAATCCGAGAAACCAGAAATTTTATTTCCATGTTCAGAGCACACTGACTACATTCGGGAGACAGGAAATGTGTTTTTTGTAATGTCTTCTGATATCCTAGATGTTAGTAATAATTACCATGCAAGTGTCATTACAGCATAATGGTGTAGTAATAGAAGTAGTAGTAGTAGTAGCAGCTGCATTTCAGAACTGGGTTTTGGGGGGGAATGACGCAACTTAACTTCTCAAGAGCAGAGCTGTGCTAACTGCACCTCATGGATCACGTCCGGCAAACTAACTGACCGAGACAGCCAAATGGCTGAAACAGTGGCCCATAGGTGGCACCATGCCTACTCCTGCCATCCTCAGGATATAGACAGCAGTGAATATATTGGTGGAGGACGAGGCTGCTGGCTCCTTCTTCAACCAATAGGCGAGTGCGTCTGAGAGCAGACGCGATCACGTCACTTCATCATGTCTGCAGTGCAGACACAGGGGGCTATGTGGGGGCTCATACTGTACATAGGAGGGCTATTGGGGGCTCATACTGTATATAGGGGTCTATGTGGGGGCTCATACTGTATACATTGGGCTTTGTGGGGGTTCATGCAGTATTTTAGAGGCTATGTGAAGGCTCAAACTATATAGGAGGCTATGTGGGGTCTCATACTGTACATAGGAGGCTATGTGGGGTGTCATACTGTGAACAGGAGGCTATATGGGGGCTCATACTGTATATAGGGGCTGTGTGGGGGCTCATGCTGTATACAGAGGGCTATATGGGGCTCACATTGTGTTTAAGAGGCTATGTGGGAGCTCATACTGTATTTAAGAGGCTATGTGGGGCTCATACTGTATGTAAGAGGGCTATGTGAGGGCTTTTACTGTATACAGGGGGTTATGTGGGGGCTCATACTGTATTTAAAAGGCTATCTGGGGGCTTATAATGTACATATGGGGACTATGGGGGCTCATACTGTATTTGAGAGGCTATGTGAAGGCTCATGCTGTATATAGTAGGCTATTTGGGGTATCATACTGTATATAGGAGGCTATGTGGGGTCTCATACTGTATACAGGGGACTTTGTGGGGGCTCATACTGTATATAGGGAGCTATGTGGGAGCTCATGCTGTATACAGCGGCTATGTGGAGGCTCATACTGTAAATAGGGTCTATGTGGGGGCTCATACTGTATATAGGGGACTATGTGGGGGCTCATTCTGTATTTAAGAGGCTATGTGGGGGCTCCTACTGTATGTAGGAAGTCTATGTGACGGCTCATAGTGTATACAGGGGGTTATGTGGGGACTCATACTTATTTAAAAAGTCGTAATGTTTGTAGGGGGCTGTGTGTCGGCTCTTACGGATAAATAGGGGGATGTCAGCATACTGTAATATTGAGCAGAATTAAGTAAGTGATATAATATTAATATAAACTACGGTAATTATAATTATTATGTTAATATTAATTTTGAGCTGAATTAATATCAGCCTGTTGTTTTCGGCCCTCCACAACAGTGTTGGTCTTTCTTGTGGACCCCTTGGGAAAATTAATTGCCCACTCCTGCTCTAAAGCTATGTTTTATACATGCACAGCGGTACCCTAAATCCATCATTGTAGTATAGAAGAAGGATGAGGCTCACCTTAAAAAGTTACTGAAAATTCATTAGCCACATCTTCCTCCAGCAGTGCCTTCATTAAGACTGGTGTGAAGAACGCCAGCCTTAATGAATTGGGTCTTTATAGTTTTTAAAAAATTGTTTTCTTTTTTTTAGTCCTTTTAGGGGACTTGTTTTTGTTCTTAGCGCCGGTTTCCCATAGTGGTCACTGCATAGATGGAATTTTGAAATCAGTATGAGTAAAATAGAGCTTGGACTGCTATAAAGATTTATTGCAAATATAATGAGCACATAATTTTGGACCTAAAAGTGAGGCCATTTCAGGTCCACCTCGACACACATGTTCTGTCTGAGTATTCAGTGTTGTTTTGTGTTGCCGTTTGTCTTAGCGTTTGCTATCAGCCGGTTACTTCAACTTCAATCATCTAGTCAAACTCCAGTGGTCTCTAGGCTTGTGTCTGCTGCTCCTCAGACCTGCTGATTAACCCATTAGTTGCTGTAAGCATTATGAACTGCTATTTAGAGATTATTCACATTATGCTGTTATTATCTCTGCAGTCTCTGGAGGTTTCGTTCTAGCATTGTCATGGGTGCATCGCCACAAAGATCGTCGCGATTGCACATTCTGACTTCTCACAGCTGAGTTGCTGGTTCTTTGTTTTTTGGTAATGAGAGAGTTAATTTTACCTAGCTCTTTGCTAAGGCTAGGTGCAGCCTCGCCCGGCTGCTTTTGATTATGTTCTAATTAGTTTCCTTTATATTCCTGCCAGTCTGGGTGTTAGGCTATGGTTCCACGGTCCGGAACCATAGCGCTTTGGACGGAGCGGAAATTCCGCTCACGTCTAAGCCCGCCCCCTTTCTGACGCGCACTCTTTCCGGAGGTTTCAGGACACCTCGGAACACCTCCGGAAGAGCGCAGGGTTACATAGCCCTGTGTTAGTTCTGTTGCGGCGAAGCACCGTCACCGCAATTCGCGAGGACTGCTGCGGTCTGAAAAGACGCGCCGCATGTCCGTTTTACGCAGGTCTGCCACCTGCGTATTGTTACGCATAGTGGAGACGGGATTTCTCTGAAATCCCCTCCACTATGCTGTAACATCTGGACGCTGCGTGTTTGGCGCTGCGCCAGCGCACAGCGCCAAACACGCAGCGTTTCCTGACCGTGGAAACTCACCTTAGACGCCGGTGAAAGCATTCATGTAGTCTAGCAGACTGGATCGGTTCTGAGAATACTTAAGCTAAGAGCTCCTTAGTTGTTTTTACTCTTACAGCTTATAGTTTTTCTCTGAGACCTTAGGTGTTCCTACTGTGTGTGAGTGTTGTATGTAAGACTTTATTTACTTTATTTCTTGTCTTTCTTGTATGTCTTTCTGTTCATTAACCGTTACCTGTTCATTCCCTTTGGTGGTATTCAGGGTCCTTCTTAGGACTAGAATACAGTTGGCAGGGATTGATAGGAGACAGGGTTTACGCTGGTGGCCTGGACCTCTGTACCTTTAACAGTACCTCCAGGTTGAGGGATTAGTTAGGACCCCAGTTTAGGGTCAGCTTAGACCCCGGTCACCCTCTAGCCGGAGACAGCGTATAACGGATTCCGTTTTGACCCACTGGACATTCTGTCAGGTAAATCTATGTTATCATATATCTATGCGCATGTTATATAGTATGTTGCCCTTTTGATATAGATTACTGACATCACATATATATATCTGCTATACAGCGTGACATTTTCACCGGCCCATCTAAAGATTCTCCCCAGCTGTCATGGATCCAGTAGCCCAGCTGGCCCGGCAGTTGCAGGGGTTGTCCATGGAATTTGCAGACATTAAGTCCAAGGTTTTGTCCCCCCGGAGCAAACCAGATCTGAACCTAAGGTTGCTCTCCCGGACAGGTTCACTGGTGGGCGGGACAAATTTTTTACTTTCCGGGAGGCATGTAAATTGTACTTTCGGCTGCGGCCTCGGTCATCTGGGAGTGAAGAGCAGAGGGTGGGAATTGTTATCTCGCTCTTACAAGGGGACCCTCAATCTTGGGCGTTCTCTATTCCTCCAGGCTCCCCAGATCTCCAGTCAGTGGATCGATTTTTTACTGCCCTGGGTCTGGTATATGATGATCCGGATCGAGTCTCCCTTGCTGAAACAAGGTTACGTAAAATACGGCAAGGAAATCGTCCAGCGGAGGAATATTCTTCTGAGTTCCGTAGATGGGCAACAGATACTCAGTGGAATGACCCAGCTCTTAGGAGCCAGTTTTGTCAAGGGTTGTCTGACAAATTAAAAGATGTGTTGGCTCAGTATGATTCTCCTCCATCACTGGAGGCTGCTATGGCCCTCGCTATTCGCATTGATAGACGACTTCGGGGAAGACGCGAGGTAACTCCGCCCCCCGTGATGACTCCACCTACTACTAAAGTCCCTTATACTGAGGTTCCCCTGGTCTGTTCTGAGGAACCCATGCAGTTGGGAGGGACATCATTTTGTAGGAGGGAATCGGCGGTGCGCCGCAAGACTAGAAGGTGTTTCTTTTGCGGGAGAGAGGGACATTTTGTTGGGGGGTGTCCATCCCGGACCTCTTTGAGCCAAGGAGTTAACCTGGGAGTGTGTATTTCGTCCCCAAATCCCTCTCAGTTTCTCGTGCCTGCGGAGGTGGTGATTGGTACTAGAACTGAGAGGATTTCTGTTTTTCTTGATAGTGGGTCCGGGGCTAATCTGGTGGACGCTCGGTTTGCCCAGGTGCATGGTATGCAACTGAGTGTATTGGCCAAACCGGTCCCTATACTCTCTATTGATTCTAGACCTCTTGGTCAAGGTAGCTTGGTACAAGCTGTTCATAACATAGATCTTCGAGTAGGGGCAATACATAAAGAGCAATTGTCTTGTTATGTGTTGGAGGGTCTACCTACTCCTATTGTGTTGGGACTTCCTTGGTTGGCTAAACATAACCCAGTGATTGATTGGCAATCCAGAAAGATAAGCCAGTGGGGTGAATTTTGCAAGAATAACTGCATGAGCACGGTCATCGGTGCGGTTGTGCCTAGGACTTTGCCTCCTTTTCTGGAGGACTTTGGGGAGATGTTCTCAGAGGAGGGGTGTAAAGAGTTACCTCCTCATCGCGCATATGACTGCTCAATAAAGTTGCTTCCTGATGCCTTATCTCGTACTTTCCCAGGGACCGGGAGGATGGATGATCCGGTTCCTATTCCTCAGGAGGGAGTTGTAGTGTCAGCTGTATGCTCTGAGCTTGAGGGGGAGGTATTGGGGGCTCAGGGGGACGCCCCTGTGGGACTTCCAGGGAGACTGATAGTTCCAGATCAGTTAAGACTGAAGGTTACGGAGAACCGTTACAAACGGATGGCTGATAGGGGGAGAGTTTCTGGTCGAGATCTGAAGGTGAACGATCTGGTGTGGTTGTCTACCAGGAATATAAAACTTAAAGTTTCCTCCTGGAGGTTGGGTCCCAGATTCATCGGGCCGTACAGGATCAGTTCCATAATTAATCCTTGGCATTTCGTCTGGACCTCCCTCCTACGTTTAAAAATCATAATGTGTTTCACAAGTCATTACTTAAAAAGTATGTGGCACCAGTCATACCGTCACCTCTACCTCCTTCAGTGGTGGTCAATGATAACGTGGAAATTCATGGGTCGAAAATCATTGACTCACGTCTCAGTCGCCGATCCCTTCAGTACTTAGTTCATTGGAGGGGGTATGGTCCTGAGGAGGGGACGTGGGTCCCTGCGTCTGATGTTAACGCAGATCGATTGGTTCAGACCTTTCACACAACTCACCCGGGCAGACCTGGCCCTGAGGGTCCGGAGGCCCCTCGTAGAAGGGGGGGTACTGTCATGGGTGCATCGCCACAAAGATCGTCGCGATTGCACATTCTGACTTCTCACAGCTGAGTTGCTGGTTCTTTGTTTTTTGGTAATGAGAGAGTTAATTTTACCTAGCTCTTTGCTAAGGCTAGGTGCAGCCTCGCCCGGCTGCTTTTGATTATGTTCTAATTAGTTTCCTTTATATTCCTGCCAGTCGGGGTGTTAGACGCCGGTGAAAGCATTCATGTAGTCTAGCAGACTGGATCGGTTCTGAGAATACTTAAGCTAAGAGCTCCTTAGTTGTTTTTACTCTTACAGCTTATAGTTTTTCTCTGAGACCTTAGGTGTTCCTACTGTGTGTGAGTGTTGTATGTAAGACTTTATTTACTTTATTTCTTGTCTTTCTTGTATGTCTTTCTGTTCATTAACCGTTACCTGTTCATTCCCTTTGGTGGTATTCAGGGTCCTTCTTAGGACTAGAATACAGTTGGCAGGGATTGATAGGAGACAGGGTTTACGCTGGTGGCCTGGACCTCTGTACCTTTAACAGTACCTCCAGGTTGAGGGATTAGTTAGGACCCCAGTTTAGGGTCAGCTTAGACCCCGGTCACCCTCTAGCCGGAGACAGCGTATAACGGATTCCGTTTTGACCCACTGGACATTCTGTCAGGTAAATCTATGTTATCATATATCTATGCGCATGTTATATAGTATGTTGCCCTTTTGATATAGATTACTGACATCACATATATATATCTGCTATACAGCGTGACAAGCATGTCATTCTCTGCACCGTGCTGTGCTGGAAGCTTGTGCAGATTAGACATTAGGATCGGTGGTAGACAGAAGGCCAGTCGAGGACTGGTTGTTTGGCTAGGTTGCATTGAGGTCTGAGGAGAGAGCTGTGTGGAGAATGTATGCAACAGCTGGTAGGCTGCTTCGCTAAGTAAAGCCTGGTTGTCAGGCGAGCAGACTGTGAGGTATTACATTGACCACTTGTCAAACCTGGGCTAGGGAGGCTGTTTGTTGAGCTGAGATTTCTGAAGTTTAGACCTGGTGACTTGGAGGCTTGGTAATCTGGCCTGAGTAATTTCATTGTGTGGTTTATCGATTGGAAAGAGTTGCATGAGGAATTGTACCCTAGGCAACTGAGGCCTATGTGAAGTAACACAGTCCTGAAGCCTGGCTTCTGTGGAGGAACCAGGAACGTTTGAGAGATGTTACACTTTTGTTCTGTGGTATTTTCTGGTGGTAGAAAACAGCAAAACTGTGTGCAATGATACCTTTATGATTTTGTACCTTTGTTGAGTATTGTAACCATCTAGGTAATTGTACCTCATAAAGTAACAGAAATCATAAAGCTTTGTCTGGTCTGCTATATATAAAGAGGAGGAAAAGCTAAGTTAAACTGTTTGAATTGAATTTGGTCAACGATTGTCTTGTTTTAAGGGGAACCATTCAAGAAACACCCAAGCTACACATGAATAAAAGTGGCAAATTTTTGTGATCGAGGACAATACCATTTAAACACCCAAAATGCAATAGCTTGCCAGAAATATTATGTAAAACTGTTTGAAATTTCATAAACTTTTAAAGCAAATCAATATTGTGTGACTTTTGGCATTTTTACACAAGTCTTGGCCAGTTGTGCGGGACAGGGTGCGGCCGAGCGAGGCCAACAAAATTGACATATGTAAATGACGACAACAATGTACGCTGACAGGAGTACACTTCTTGTGGTGGCAGAAAGATGTTCCAAATAATTAAGAAGCTCATGCCTCCTAATGAATTGGCGCATCTTGCTCCAACACATGTTTATATGTTAGGTTTAGTCTGGACTATATCATTGGAAGAGAAAAAAAAATCATCATATTTCCTAAATTAATGATTAGTTTTATGAAAATAAGGAACCTATTTTTTTAGATAGTTGTCATATGGAGTTACGAGCTGCAACGCTATTGGTGAAAAGTTGCAGCTTCCACTGTGTGCTGGCAAGGGATTCAATATACCTTGAAAATAGTCAGACACCCTTCAAGCAGGAAGAGGCCACTGAGGATAGTCTTGCTGAAAGCGTTATGGTGTGTGACAGCGCTGACTATAAATCAAGTATTGTCCATGTCTTGTTCAAGGCTAAGTCCCTGTGTTTCTGAGCCAATGTTATCTGAAAGGATAATTAACATTACTTAAGAGGTATGACAACATCTGCACCCTGACAAATGGAATTACTGTATTTTATTTAGGCCTTTGTCGTTTTCTAATTATCCCATGAATCACTGCATTATTGAAGTAAGGTCAACGCGCTCCTTGCTAATAATACTTTACCAAATCAGCTAGTCATATATCTGCTGAAGTAGCCCAGCTATTACCTGCTCTTTGTGTGGAGTTTTGCTTTTCTGTTTTGCAGACACTGTGACCTCAAAGTACACAATAGATGTTTACTAAGATGATGTTTCTGGGCAATAAAAATTCAAGATAGTAAAGTGAAAAGTTGACTTTATATAAACAGCAATTTCTTATGATATACCTGCCACCCAAATCCCTTTATTTTCAAGTAATCAAGTAATAAGGAAAAACAGATGCAAATACATAATATTCTCCACAACTGTTCCTCCTGACACCATCAACAGGACTGAAGACGTGAGAAATCTTTTGAGATGTGCTGATGGTCATCTATAACATACTGTTATGTCTCACCTGGTGACATGGACCCTTGAAGTCCATTGAGCAGTTATGTAGCACGAACTGATGACGTTAGTGCAGCAGGGTGGTTCAGATGGAAGAACAGAGGCTTTTGTGGAAGAACGGCAAAAGGGGGGGTTCAAACAGGAATCACGGGATGCCTATGAAGCAGTGTTGAGAAAATGTTACCAGGTATGACTAAGTAGTAGTCCACAAAGAAGCAGAGGAGACTCAGTGATGAGGAATTGATTGACCAGAGCTGAGTTACACAAGAAATTGTAAGGCAAGGCAGGACCAGCGATAAAGGAGAGTTTAAAGCGTTTCTCTGGTGAACACAAGTCATCACCTATCTCAAGGATAGCTGATAAATTATTAATCGGTGGGATTCTGACCACTGGGACCCATGCCAATAGACAGAATGGGGTACTTTTATCCCCATTAGAATAAAATGGAAGTGTGCATGCTCAATCTCTGCTCCATTCATTCCCCAAGAGGCTGCCAAACATGGTGTTCAGCTTTTTCTAGCAACTCCATAGAAAATGAGCGGCTGACATGCATCCATTTTGTAAAGGGGATAAAAGTTTCCCATTTTGCTGGTCAGTGCAGGTCCAAGTAGTTGGATCCACAACGATCAGCAAGTCATAAACTCTCCTGAGGATCGGACTTAACTTGTTTTTACTAGATAACCCCTTTAAGTACCGGTGCTGAATTAGCAGAACTTCAATGCAGGAATGGCAGTGGAACAGAAGAGTTCACTCTGTGATAGGGCATTGCTGAGTTGGTCACAGAGTCTAGTGCAAAGTTGGCAGCAGTACAGTAGAGTTCACTCAGTGGTATAAAGGAGATGAGATTGTCACAAAGCTAAGGCAGAACTGACTAGCGCTATAGCAGAGTACTGTGAGGTAGCAGAGTTCAGATTGAGATCAGTCACTCATTGATTTACCTACTAAGTCATCCTATAAAGTTATAAAGTCTCCCATAGTTTTGTGTTCACTAATGTGTACTTTCCTAATCAGGGCCAACAGAAATTTAGCTCAGATTGTCGGAAACTGCTGGAGGACTTTGCCGATTCCTCTTCTGTGATATTGGTCGGCTATTTCAATTTTCCCATTAACTCATCAATTTATGTATCTACAGGTACAGTACAGACCAAAAGTTTGGACACACCTTCTCATTAAAAGATTTTTCTGTATTTTCATGACTATGAAAATTGTACATTCACACTGAAGGCATCAAAACTATGAATTAACACATGTGGGATTATATACTTAACAAAAAAGTGTGAAACAACTGAAAATATGTCTTATATTCTAGGTTCTTCAAAGTAGCCACCTTTTGCTTTGATTACTGCTTTTCACACTCTTGGCATTCTCTCGATGAGCTTCAAGAGGTAGTCACCAGAAATGGTCTTCCAACAGTCTTGAAGGAGTTCCCAGCGATGCTTAGCACTTGAGCGCCCTTTTGCCTTCACTCTGCGGTCCAGCTCACCCCAAACCATCTCGTTTGGATTCAGGTCTGGTGACTGTGGAGGCCAGGTCATCTGGCGTAGCACCCCATCACTCTCCATCTTGGTCAAATAGCTCTTACAAAGCCTGGAGGTGTGTTTGGGGTCATTGTCCTGATTAAAAATAAATGATGGTCCAACTAAATGCAAACCGGATGGAATAGCATGCTACTGCAAGATGCTGTGGTAGCCATGCTGGTTAAGTATGCCTTCAATTTTGAATAAATCCCCAACAGCGTCACCAGCAAAGCACCCCCACACCATCACACCTCCTCCTCCATGCTTCACGGTGGGAACCAGGCATGTAGAGTCCATCCATTCACCTTTTCTGCATCGCACAAAGACAAAGTGGTTGGAACCAAAGATCTCAAATTTGGACTCATCAGACCAAAGCACAGTTTCCACGGGTCTAATGTCCATTCCTTGTGTTCTTTAGCCCAAACAAGTCTCTTCTGCTTGTTGCCTGTCCTTAGTAGTGGTTTCCTAGCAGCTATTTTACCATGAAGGCCTGCTGCACAAAGTCTCCTCTTAACAGTTGTTGTAGAGATGTGTCTGCTGCTAGAACTGTGTGGCATTGACCTGGTCTCTAATCTGAGCTGCTGTTAACCTGCGATTTCTGAGGCTGGTGACTCTGATAAACTTATCCTCAGAAGCAGAGGTGGTCTTCTTTTCCTGGGGCGGTCATAATGTGAGTCAGTTTCTTTGTAGCGCATGATGGTTTTTGCAGCTGTACTTGGGGACACTTTCAAAGTTTTCCCAATTTTTCTGACTGACTGACCTTCATTTCTTAAAGTAATGATGGCCACTCGTTTTTCTTTACTTAGCTGCTTTTTTCTTGCCATAATACAAATTCTAACAGTCTATTCAGTAGGACTATCAGCTGTGTATCTACTAGACTTCTGCACAACACAACTGATGGTCCCAACCCCATTTATAAGGCAAGAAATCCCACTTATTAAACCTGACAGGGCACACCTGTGAAGTGAAAACTATTTCCAGTGACTACCTCTTGAAGCTCATCAAGAGAATGCCAAGAGTGTGCAAAGCAGTAATCAAAGCAAAATGTGGCTACTTTGAAGAACCTAGAATATAAGACATATTTTCAGTTGTTTCACACTTTTTTGTAGAGTGTAATGTATAATTCCACATGTGTTAATTCATAGTTTTGATGCCTTCAGTGTGAATGTACAATTTTTTATAGTCAGAAAAATCTTTGAATGAGAAGGTGTGTCCAAACTTTTGGTCTGTACTGTAGGTCCTCTCATCCTGCCTCATCCATACAGGGACTCAAAAGACAAATACACAGCATGAGGTTGGTTGATGTATGGAGGATCCTTCACCCAGAAACCAAAGAACTATAGTTTTTATTTGCAAGCCCATTCTGTATATAGCAGAATAGACTATTTCTTCATTTCTTATTCACTTATTGACCTTTAAGTAGATGCAGCGATATGGTCCACATTATGGTTGAATCACGCCCTTACATATTTTTCCATGCAGCTAGTTTTTCATGTGAGACCCAGTTACACATGGCGCCTCAGCAAGAATCTTCTCCAAGACACTCTTTGCATCACAGATCTCAAGCAAACTATCCAGAACTTTGTATCTGCCCATGACAGTGACCCTATCACCTCTATCAAATGGGAGGCACATAAAAGTGTCCTGAAGAGTATTGTTATCTTGCAGGGCACATACACCTAAACAAAGAACATGCTGAGGAGGTAGCTTCTCTCTCATTCCAAATCACTCTATTAGAACACCAACATAAAGGTCATTTTTCCCCCTCTACGTACTCTAAACTCTCTACCACCCACCATAAACTTCTAGCCATTCTAGACCAGAAATCCAGATGCATAAGAGAACGCAATCAAAAGCACTGCACCCACGCACTCTAGCCACTGCACCCACGCACTCTATCCCGTTTATTAATAACCCAGAATAGAAAAAAGTACATAGTACCCAGGATTTTCTGTCTAGCTTCAGTGACTGTCATAAATCTCTCTATAATATTGGGGGTCACGTTAGTGATCTCCCCACACCCCAACATCAGAGTCCAGGCCCAGATGGTTATACAGTCGAAGTTTATAAACTATGTTTGGATTCACTGAGTTCTTTACTATTATAAATGGGTAACCATATTTCTTCAAGGGGTTCATTCCCACCCCAAGCCCTTATGGCACATATTACTTTTCTCCCCAAACCTGGGAAAGATCCCTCACTTTGTAGCAGCTACCGCCCGATATCTTTAATCAATACGGATGTCTAGTGATACGTAAAGTTGATCTCTAATAGGCTGCGGTCCATCTTGCTCTCGGTGATAAATAAAGACCAGATATGGTTTGTACCTGGTCGTGAAGGTAGAAATAACACAATCCAAACTATATATCTCATAGCTGGACCAAGGAGATCTGGTTCTCCCATGTGCATTCTGTCAATTAATGCTGAGAAAGCCTTTGACTGAGGCACTTGAAATTCATGTTTCAGGCTCTTCGGAGCCTTGGTCTACAAGGGGTCATGCTATACAGCCCTCTGCACCTTTCTGAGCCCAAGTTAGAGTTCATGGATCACTTTTCCAATCTTTCCAAATACTTAACGACACTCAACAGGGATGCCCTCTATCCCCTTTTTTGTATATACTAATTATGGCACATTTAGTAGTGGCCCTTCGAAACAACATCTCAATCAAAGGCGCCCCATCTGAACAAAAGAATACAAACTTCTGTACATATCCCCCTCTATTACTAGTTTACCAAATTACATCAATTTGGCTCCCTTAGCAGTTTCAAGATAAACTCCCACAAGTCTGAAATGCTCAATATCTCACTTCCCTCAACATTAGTTGCCCAGTTGTGTTCTTCCTTTCCCTTTCACTAGCAAATAGATTCCCTTACTTATTTAGGTATTAAAATAACACCGGATTCTTCTAATCTATATAATACTAATTTCTTTGCTCATTACCCAAAGTGGAATACGCCCCAGTTATCATGGTTTTGAAGAATCAATGCAATTAATTGGACCTCCTACCCCACTTATTATACTTCTTCCAGACCATACCCCTTTATTAGCACGCCTCCTTCTTTTTCTGCCTTAAAACAGTTCTAACTAGATTTATCTGTGCCCATAAATGTCCTTGGTTGTCTTATCATTTAGTGAGCAAATCTAAACAGTCAGGTGTTGCGGCCCTCCCAGATTTCCTACTCTATAGCTGTGCTTCTTGAAGTACATGCATCTTAGATGTATTCCACTGTGTCACAACCAAGAAATGGGTTGAAATAGAAACTTTGCAATCCAAATAACACCCCCTTGCAGCAATATGGACAACGACCAATACTAATGCAAACACCCTCTCATTCTTCACCAAATACTTTTCAATTTTCCTCAAACAAGGCAATAAGCTATTCCACCTCTCCTCTACTCCAGGTCCTTTGACACTCCTCTCTATCATAACCCCTCATTCCAACCTGTCCTCAATAGGCTAACCTTTTTAGACCTGTTTCACACATCAGGTTTTTTCAATCAGGCGAGTTCCGGCATGTTTTCTGAAAACCAGATCCGGTAAAAAATAAAACCGGATCCGGTTTTTTACCATAGACTAACATTAGTGCCGGATCGCGCCGCATTAGCATGCGACGCATCCGTTTTTTCGCCGGATCGGCGTTTGGTCTCAATCCGGCGTCTGGGAAAAACGTCTCATGTAACGTTTTTTGTCTCCGGCGAAAAGGCCGGATGCGCCGGATCCGGCGCTTCCGTTTTTTTTTTACAATGAAAGTCTATGAGCGCCGCAATGCGCCGGATCCATTTTTTTTGTCTGGTTTGGGTTTTGTAGCCCAGCCCACAGCCAACCTATATAAACAATGTTTTTGGGACCACCCCCAGCCATAACCATGCAGCCAGCGAAGAAAGCAGGAGGATGATATGGAGCCAGCCGCCGAGGAACCAGCCGCAGGAGAGGAGGACAGGAGGCCAGACCAGCACCACCACCAACAGCACGACCCCAAGAATCTGTGGCCATGATGTAGCCGGGACCAGATGCAAGACGGTAAATATCACAGACAAGCACTTTCAGCGAGGGGTATGCAATATCAATATATTCATGGCCCTTTTTTTTCCTCTTTATTCAACAGCACAAGCCGGTCACCAGGAGCACCTACACCCCCAGGACTCCAACAGATGTGGCTGCTGATGGAGAGCATGGGAGCAGAGGCCAGACGATTAATATAACACACTACCCCTTACAGCCAGGGCCATGCAATATCAGGGCCTTTGTTTGTCTTTATTCCACAGCAGAAGACGGCCATCAACGCCACCAGCACAGGACAAGTCTTCTTCTGGGAGCCCTCCGACGCATCGTCAGTGTTTAGAGGTTTTTTTTTTTTTTTTTTTTATTGCACAATCGCATCTCTGTTATTTATATATTAATGGCATTACTTTTTATTTATAACAGGAAATGGAACCTGAAGAGGAGCTCCCAGGAGAAGAACGAAGGGGTGGAGAGATACCCGGAGTGGGCTCACAATTCGTAAGTTTCCTGCATGCATAGCTCAAACATTACATCACACTACACACAACACATAGAAAACAATTTAGTACAGACATCACACTGCACTCAAACACATATGCCTACATCCAAGCACATCATTTTTTTTTTTATAGTGTTCCGGAAATGGTGCTCGGCAAAGAGGTCATCGCAGTGCCTCCCAGGGTCGTCGGCATGAGCAACGCGGCGGTCACCATCATGTAAGTGGAGATACTCCCACATTACACAAACCTGTGATTTTGTGTTTAATAACATTTTTTATTAAAAAAAAAAATTCTTTTCACATTGAAAAAAATAAAGCTTTTTCTCATTGAAAACAAAGAAGTTAAACATTTTTGACATTGTTAAACATTTTCAAAAATAAAAGTTTATTTGGTTGATTAAAATGGTTGTCATTTATTTCTAAGGTAAAATAAAGGTAAAATTTATTGGTTATACAAAAGCAGGCACATAACTTTGGGTAAAAGGTAAAATATTTTTACCTTTTGTCCAAAGTTGTGTCCCTGGTTGTGTAAAGTATTTCAACTTTCAAACAGAGTTCTGTACCTTGTTGGGGATTACCTAACAAAGTCCAGAACTCTGTTTAAAAGGTGAAATACTTTACACAACCAGGGACACAACTTTGGACAAAAGGTAACATACTGTACATAATACACTAGAAGGTAGACAAATTTGGTTGTCAAAGGTAAAATGTGGGTACAGAAGGTACAAAGGTCACAGAGCAGTTTATTAAACTCTGTCATCCTGCCAGTCTACTCTTCCTTCAGGGGACATAAAGTATTCAGCAAATTTGTCCCTCATTCGGGAAACAGTCACAGAAGTTCTATTGGTAATGCTCAGGTAATCATGCAAGATGGTTTCTTCACAGTGTTCCTCAATGGAAATCTGTTCCTTGCTGATGACAAAATTGTGTAGAACCACACAAGCTTTGATTCAGTTTTTAGGTTGATAGCGGTCAATAGAACACGCCATTTTGCTGTCAGAATCCCAAAAGCGCACTCCACCATTCTTCTGGCTCTTGTGAGGCGGTAATTAAAAATTATTTTGGTGTGTGTCAATCCTCTGCTGGAGTACGGTTTTAGCAGGTGTTCTGACAGCTGGAAGGCTTCATCCCCTACACAAAGAAAAGGCATCGGTGGGCCAGAAGTTTGAGGCAGCGGTCTAGGGGGTGGGAAATGGAAGTTATTTCCATACAGCTGACGGCCCATTGCTGAAAGTTTGAAAACTTGAGAGTCATTGGAGCGGCCATAGGCCCTAATATCTACGGCAATAAATTTCTATTCTGCGTCAGCGATGGCCATGAGGACAATGGAGAAATATTTCTTGTAATTAAAATATTCGGATCCAGATCATGCTGGCTTTACAATCCTGATATGTTTCCCATCCACAGCGCCCAGGCAATTAGGAAACTGACATATTTGAAGAAACTTTTCTGCAATTGCAATCCAACTGTCTGTTGTGGGCTCTGGTAGAAATTCCGCAACTACAGAGTCCCACAATGCACGGCATGTGTGCTTCACAATTCCAGAGATGGTGGAAATCCCAAGTCTGTATTGAAAATGCAGTGAGGAAAGAGATTCTCCAGTTGCCAGGAATCTGTGTATAAACAAAAAAAAAGTTTAAAATCACAGCATTACATACCACACATCAGCTTTAACAATTGGAGATACTATAAAAATACATTAATTTTATAGTATCTCCAATTGTTCAAGCTGAGTCAGATGGCCGTATACAAACTACCAGCAACAACATTCCAGGACAAGTGTGCTCTGAAGCAAGCAGATGCAATAAATATGGCTTACCGAAGAGTCACCGGTGAAAATGGAGAAGCGGCAATAGGTGTCCGATCTTCTTATGAGGTCTCCAACACGCTCCACCAACAAATCAAAGTTCTCCATTTTCCTGCGAAGATACGCAAAAAATTTCTGAGGGTTTCCTCATAGCTCTATGTACAGTGTAGAAAACACCCCATGTGTCATTCTCTGGGCTGTGATGGGGTGGATCCAGAAACGGCGTCGTCGACGTTGTCGCTGCAGTCTCTTTCTCTCCTTCTCCAGAACAATCGCTTTCAGACGATTCGCTCCGCCGTGAAATCCACCAAATTCTTCAGAATGTTTCCTATCACAACGTCCATCTTCAGCATAAACTTGGTATTCTCTCCAACCGGCACTTGCTCCTATACAACAAGATGAGCTATAGGAACAGTGTATATGTAGGTTTTCAGTAGCCAATCATGTTTTTAACCCCAAAAAGGGCGTTTTTTAAATACCGGATCCGGTGTAATCCATCAAAAAACCGGATACACTGGATGAGACGGATCCGGTTTTTCGCCGGATCCGTTAGAATAATCCGGCCAAAAACCGGATCCGTTGTGTCCGGTTTTACATTTCAAAAACCGGATCCGGCGATCAGGCGAGACGCCGCATCACGCCTGACGCTGAAAAACTGATGTGTGAAAGAGGCCTTAAACAAATCCAAAATCAACGTCCCATCCTACATGATTTCCTGTCTTACCCCTGTACTACACCTCTAGATAATTTTTCCCTAATTCTAATATTCCTCCAGATTCATGGTTTTTTTTTAGCAAGTAAGGAGTTTTTCAAAGTCTATGTCAACACAAACTAAATTTTTTAGGAATCTCACTCCCTACTGAAGGATCCTCCAGGTCACACCATCTCATTAATATATGAGATTTTTCAGGATGACCAGACTTCTAATGCAGACCCCCATTCTACCTTCTTCGCAAAATGGGAGGAAGAATTGGAAAGAGGAACATTCCAAGTTACTCATTTTCGCGCACAAGTTCTAACTTTGCTAATTATCACAGGAGAGGAACTCTAAAATATTATCTAGGTGGTACTGATGCCCCCTGACTATGCATATAATGTTCCCCTCGGCCTCAGCTACTTGTTGGAGATGTCTCAATGAGACAGGTTCTTATTCTCATATACAGTGGTCATGCCCCACTATAAAACAGTTTATATGAAGCAATATTTCAACTGTTCTATAAAATCTTCATAACCAAGGTACATCCATCTATGGCCTTAGCCCCCTATTCATTAGCAACATTCTGGCTACTGATTTTAAAAGAGGTCTGCTTAGATACTTCTTGTCGGCAGCTAGGAGTTTGATTCCTAGACATTGGAACCAAAGGGAACCCCCTATTCATGCTGAAAAATGACACCCTCAGAATGGAGGAACAAACTGCTCAAGCACGTCGGTGGACAAAGTCTTAGGAACTTGGGCTCCTTGGATCATCATCATAGAGTCACAGGAATTAAACACTTGGTTGACTCCTTGTGTGAGGTTGGGACCGCCACCATTTTGTATAGTGCCTATACCAGCCTCCATTTTGTCAGTTCACAGAGCCACAAACTATTAACTACACATTGCCTATTAGCATATCCAGTACAACAGGTTTTGATGTCCACTAGGAATCAAAGGGGCTTTAGCATGCTAATTAGTTTAGGCCAGTGTCTGAATAAGATGATCAGTCGTATTGTAAATAGCTCAAGCTCAAGCCATTGTTTCCTGCTCCATATGAATTGCAGGCCAGTTAATATGCGTGCTTCAAAGCAAAAGGGAAGGGCCTAGCAGGTTTAAGAGCTGTAGCCAGGTACCACTGTGCCCATTCCATTTCACACACAGAAGCCAAGAAGATGGTCTAGGAAAGACCAAGGGACTATCCAGCAACTGAAGACTGTACCTGGGAACGGCAGAGCCAAGGCCTTCCCATGACCAGAATACCCGGTAATATTGATCTATAGCTTATACCTTTAAGCCTTGTACATTATCGTTGTATTTTTCCTCTGACTGCAATTCCATTGTAATTACGTTGTATAGCTTTACTGTATATTTCTGTAATTATCTAGTGCGCTCTTAAGGCAAATTAAACCATAAAATTAATCTCGGGCTGATGCTTTTACTCTGATCACGAATCTTAGAATACCCAGTGGGTAACAGGACACCCCCCCGGCGGCCATTTGCTCTAGGTGCAGTTCCCTTACTGACCTGAGAGACAAAGGGGGCGCCGGAGAGCTGTACCTGTGGAGTTACGTCCCATTGGTGACGTGGGAGGAAGGGGGTCGTCCCTCACATTTGGTAGTGGCAGTGGGATCAGAAGCTGTGATACCCAGGCTACCATGTGGCGGTCGGCTTAGTTCCTCACAAATTGGTGGCAGCAGTGGGATCAGAGTAATAGTGTGCGTGGGACCCCTACTCCCAGACACTAGAGACTACCAGCGGTACTTTCACTGCTGGGGTCTTAAGGTCAGCCCAGCACTAGACGGTCAGAGTGTAAATATAATAAGTTGTGTGCAAGGTCAGGGTTGCAGCTGTGTCAGTACCCAAAGGTTCCCAAGATGGCGGAAGGCACCAGGAGTAGGGCAAAGGGGGAGGCCAATGCTGTGGCCTATGAGGGGTTCGATACCGATGAGGGGGAGCTCAGCCAGGGCTCCCCAAGGAGCCCGACCCCCGTGCTCAGTCTCACAGTGGACTGTCCACCCCCTGCCCGTCCCAGCCTGTCCAGATCGGAGGCCCTATTCCAAGCGGCTATGGCACAGCTCGAGGCTGGTAATGACACCGCCTATGACAGACTCCTGGTGGCGGCAGAGAAAGCAGCAGAGCGTGAGCAAGTAGAACGTCGTGAAGCTGCGGAGCGGGAGCAAGCAGCGGCAGAGAGCAGAGAGAGCAGCGGAGCGGGAGCATACAGAACGCCGTGAAGCTGCGGAGCACCGGCACCGACTGGAGATGGCTCAGCACGGGCCCCCACTGGATGCACCAGGCCCACCGGAGACAAGGGCTTACAAGGTCCGGGCGGAGGACTTTCCCTTACTTGAAAAGGATGGAGACCTGGATTCCTTTCTGCTTGCTTTTGAGAGGACATGCCTCCAACATAATCTGGCCCTGGATCAGTGGGCAAGATACCTGACCCCGTTTGAGGGGTAAGTCCCTGGAAGTTTTGGGGGACTTACCTGCCGGGGAGGAGCAGGACTACAACAGCATCAAGCGGGCCCTGATCCAGCACTACAACCTCACCCCGGAGTCGTACCGCAGGAAGTTCAGGAGCCTGCAGCGGGGTTCAAAGGACACCTGGACCGACCACATGCGGGCCCTGCTGAGAGCTGCGGAGCACTGGACCTCGGGTCTAGAGCTCACTACCCGCCAGGAGGTCCAGGAACTGTTTGTCGTGGAGCAATTCTTGTGGAACTGCCCAGAGGACCTCCAGCAGTTCCTCCGTGACCGGAAACCAAAGGGGGCTTCTGCTACAGCCGCCCTGGCAGACGAGTATGCCAACAACAGGGCGCCGGAGCCAAAGAAGCCTGCCAGCAGCACCTGGAGAGGGGGTAAGCCCAATCCTGCCCCAGCCCCATATCCAGCCCCCAAAGTGCAAGGGGTGTACCCCCAGCTGCCCTCTCCAGGCCAGGAACAGAACCCAGACGTTGTCATAATTGCAATCAGCCAGGACACTTTAAGGCTGCATGTCCCCAGCGCCAGAAGGCCCCATCCCTGTCCCAGAAACCGTCCACTGTTTTGTGTGTGGGAGGGGGTGGTGGGAGGTCCCTAGACAATTACCAACCCGTCACCATCGGCCGCTCAGCGGTCATGGGACTGCGGGACACAGGCGCTGAACGAACCCTGGTACGCCCTGAGGTGGTGTCCCCTCAAGACTTGGTACCTGGGAAAACCCTTTCCGTCTCCGGAATTGGAGGCGTTGAACCGGCGCTGCCCGTTGCCAAGGTGTATTTGGACTGGGGCGCCGGGAGGGGGATGCGGGAGGTGGGAGTAACGCCGAATATTCCTGCAAATGTGTTGCTTGGGACCGATTTGGGGCGGCTAGTGTCCCAGTATGTGGCCACTGAACCCCAAGTTCGGCTCCCCAAGAATGTCATGACTCTACTGTGAATGCTAATGTTAATGTATTGAATGTGCCTCCAACAGTGGAGGAGGGAGTGAAACCTGATGGTAAGCCATGCACTGACACTACACACACAGGGCTCACAGTGAGGACAGGTGAGGAGGCTGTAGGGGAGAGCTCAGAGGTGGAGGGAGGGGCTGCTATGAGCAGTGTAGGGCCCCTAAGTGAACCCAGCCTGCTGAGTCTAGGGCCCCTGCAGGAAGAGGAACAGGCCATGGGGGGAGGGGGTGTCTCGGGAGAGGAGCCACCAGGTAGGACCCCAGGTCAGGAGTTCCCCACATCCGGGATGTCAGGAAGTCAGGGAAGTCTGCCTGACCCGGCACTTGGTCAGAGGATGAGGAAAAGCAGGCGCTACCCGTGGTCTCAGCGGTCGTGGCCGCTGTTACCAGGAGTGGGAGCGCTGAAGCCAAGGAGCCTCGCGGAGGTCCGACGGTTTCCCTCTCTCCGACCAAGTGGCTGCCGAGTCAGACAGTAGCCAGGAGACAGATCCCGGGGAACTGACAGAGGACATGGCAGTTTCATCAATTCTTGCCACATCAAGTCAGGGATTTCAGGCAGCGTTGGAAGCTGACCCTAGCCTGAAGACTCTCAAGGAACAGGCGGCACAGCCTCCCCTGGAGTCCGACCGCGAGCGAGTGGTCTGGGACCAGGGATGGCTGTACCGAGTAACGGTCCAGCAGGGTTCACCGGAGGCGTGGCCCAGGGACCGACAGTTAGTGGTACCCCATCCGTTCAGGGCGGAATTGTTGCGGATCGCACATGAGATTCCAATGGCCGGACACCTAGGGATCACTAAAACCAGGGCCAGGCTAGCTCAGCATTTCTACTGGCCCGGTATGAGGACCGAGGTGATAGCCTACTGCCGTTCGTGTGACACCTGTCAGAGAGTGGGGAAGGCGGGGCCGTGCCCCAAAGCCCCACTGGTAACTCTGCCCATCATCGAAGAGCCTTTCTCGAGGGTGGCTGTGGATCTCATTGGACCTCTGTCCACTCCCAGCCGCTCCGGGAAATGCTTCATACTAACGGTAGTGGACTATGCCACCCGGTACCCGGAGGCGGTAGCTTTGTCGTCCATTCGGGCCGACAAAGTGGCCACTGCCTTACTGGAGATTTTCTCCAGGGTGGGGTTTCCCAAGGAAATGCTCACCGACCGAGGAACCCAGTTCATGTCGCAGCTGATGGAGTCTCTCTGTAAGCAGGTACAGGTGCAACATCTGGTGGCCAGCCCGTATCACCCACAGACCAATGGCTTGTGTGAGCGGTTTAATGGCACCTTAAAGTAGATGCTGAAGATGTTGGTCGACTCCCACGGGAGAGACTGGGAGCGGTACCTCCCACACCTGCTGTTTGCCTACCGGGAAGTCCCACAGGCCTCAACGGGGTTCTCCCCTTTGAGCTCCTGTACGGGCGACGTGTACGGGGGCCCCTTGCTCTGGTGAAGGAAGCATGGGAAGGGGATTTAGCCACCCCTGGAGTGTCGGTCATTGAGTATGTCGTGCGCTTCCGGGACCGAATGATGGCCTTGACGCGGCTGGTGCATGACAATATGGCCCAAGCTCAGGCTGACCAGAAGCGATGGTACGACCAGAATGCTTGTGAGCGGACCTACCAGGTGGGTCAAAAGGTGTGGGTACTGGTCCCCGTACCACAAAACAAGCTTCAGGCGGCCTGGGAGGGTCCATACCTCGTGCACGAGCAGCTCAACGCCGTCACCTACCTGGTCACCCTGGACCACGCCCGTGGAAGGAGGAAGGCCTTCCATGTGAACATGATGAAGGCCCACCTGAGCAGGAAGCTCCTGCCGAGGGAAGTGGCCTATTCCACGATGGAGAAGGAATGTCTGGCAATTGTGTGGGCCCTGCAGCGTCTGCAGCCATACTTGTACGGACGCCAATTCACCCTGGAAACAGACCACAACCCCCTCAGCTGGTTACACACGGTCTCTGGGACGAATGGGAGGTTGCTACGCTGGAGCCTCGCTCTCCAACAGTACCACTTCACCATTCGCCACAAAAGAGGCAGTGACCATGGTAACGCTGATGGGTTGTCCCGGCAAGGAGAGGGTGCGGTAGGGCGCACGGGGGAACACAGGAATGTGATACCCCTAGCGCCCTCAAAAGCAGGGAGGTGTGAGGTTGGGACCGCCACCATTTTGTATAGTGCCTATACCAGCCTCCATTTTGTCAGTTCACAGAGCCACAAACTATTAACTACACATTGCCTATTAGCATATCCAGTACAACAGGTTTTGATGTCCACTAGGAATCAAAGGGGCTTTAGCATGCTAATTAGTTTAGGCCAGTGTCTGAATAAGATGGTCAGTCGTATGGTAAATAGCTCAAGCTCAAGCCATTGTTTCCTGCTCCATATGAATTGCAGGCCAGTTAATATGCGTGCTTCAAAGCAAAAGGGAAGGGCCTAGCAGGTTTAAGAGCTGTAGCCAGGTACCCCTGTGCCCATTCCATTTCACACACAGAAGCCAAGAAGATGGTCTAGGAAAGACCAAGGGACTATCCAGCAACTGAAGACTGTACCTGGGAACGGCAGAGCCAAGGCCTTCCCATGACCAGAATACCCGGTAATATTGATCTATAGCTTATACCTTTAAGCCTTGTACATTATCGTTGTATTTTTCCTCTGACTGCAATTCCATTGTAATTACGTTGTATAGCTTTACTGTATATTTCTGTAATTATCTAGTGCGCCCTTAAGGCAAATTAAACCATAAAATTAATCTCGGGCTGATGCTTTTACTCTGATCACGAATCTTAGAATACCCAGTGGGTAACAGGACACCCCCCCCCGGCGGCCATTTGCTCTAGGTGCAGTTCCCTTACTGACCTGAGAGACAAAGGGGGCGCCGGAGAGCTGTACCTGTGGAGTTACGTCCCATTGGTGACGTGGGAGGAAGGGGGTCGTCCCTCACATTTGGTAGCGGCGGTGGGATCAGAAGCTGTGATACCCAGGCTACCATGTGGCGGTCGGCTTAGTTCCTCACACCTTGGTTGAGGTCTTCTGTTCCCATATCTTTTTAAACTTTTCCTTCCATATAAATAATAGACTCATATCCATCTAGGTGAGAGTCTCTTCTCTCTTCTCCCTTTCCCTCTCTCTTAGGTATCTCACTCCCCTCTTACTCTCCTCCCGTCCCACTCCTTCCCTGGTTCTCCCCCAAATATGACTTTCCTTACCTTCCTCTTCTCCCTTTTCTATATTTCCCTCACTTCTACCTCCGTCTCTTCTCTCCTTATATTTGGTTATGCCACAAAGCTCAAAAAGACAGTTACAAATAGTTGTTATAATATACTGTATGTACTGTATATTGCAAACATTGATGGCAATGTTTGCAATAGGTAAGACTAGAAGCAATGGGATGAAACTGAATGGGAGGAGACACAGATTAGATATTAGAAAAAACTTTTTGACAGGGTGATCAATGAGTGGAACAGGCTGCCACGAGAGGTGGTGAGTTCTCCTTCAATGGAAGTCTTCAAACAGAGGCTGGACAGACATCTGTCTGGGATGATTTAGAGAATCCTGCTTTGAGAAGGGGGTTGGACCAGAAGGCCCAGGAGGTCCCTTCCAACTCTACCATTCTATGATTCTATGATTCTATGGCACTGTACGACTGTTTTTGATGTTGTACCGCAGCGCTATCACCTTGCTGTTTTGACTTACACTGTAAAACTCATTAAACTTTTAATTTACCCCCAAAATACATTCAAATGTTACTATATTTGCCAAATTTTTGATTTTTTACACAATTTAATAAAACAAACAATTGGGGAAGTTCTGGTGCCTTACAAACATATTTCTTCTATACAATCATTCTAAGATAAAAATGATAATAACAAAATAGGTTAGATACAGAGTCGGACTAGCCCACCGAGAGATCGAAGAATCCTCTGGTGGGCCCGCCCCCTGACCAGCACCACAAATCCTGCCTGCTTCACATTAGTCCCTGCTCTGATAAACTATGTGGGTTTTTTTTTCTGCTATCAGTTTTCTATGAAAACTAATAATTTCATATTGCTTGGTCATAGTCATAAGGAAATATTCATGCTGGTCACATTACGACCTCCTTAGCATCAGCAGTTAAGTTCTTACTACTTGAGTACTGCAGTGTAATAACTTCCCTTAATGACCACTCATGTTCATTTCCTCTCAGTCTGCTCCAAGTCTCTGCCAACAGGCGCAAGGTGGAATTTATCTTGATCAGAGTTTGGCTTATTTTTATTTCTTTGCGCTAATTTTACAGCTTTTACGCAGCTACTGAATTTTACTTGACATTTTTATGTGCCGACTCTTGTGTCACAGCAGATGCTTTATTGCAACAGGAGTGTCATAGAACTCAGGATAAATCAATTTCTGTGATCTTATTATTGTGTCTTGTAAGGTAAAACGTCTCATTCCTGAAGAGTACTAATTGAGTAGGCGGCCAAAGAATGGCAAACAGTCTGTTAGTTAGGAGAAAAGATGTCACATTCAGAGGAATGGCGAGATGTTAAGAAATTTTGTCTTAATATTATTTTTAGTATCCCGTCTTGGGATTTGACTGCATATTTTTGGATTCTTGGTGATAAAAAATACAGTGAAGAAATAGGTGTGATATATTTCCTATAAGTAGGTATTTTCTAACGGTTGCATCTCTGGTATCAATAATGGTGTTTTTTTTAAGACTGGCTTCCTTTAATATTTTTGCAGTGAACTTTTGATTCCTGTCATGTTCTTCAGCCATAGAAATTGAAAGGCTGAACCTCCTCGTCTATTCTTTTCAGCAGGAGAATGGTACATGACATGTTTCTTGTTCTTTGTAAGTTACAGTTCTTTGTGGAGTCGGCTAAAGAAGGTCAACGTAATCTCAAACTTTGAGACTGGGTTGGATAAAAATAAGTGGAAATGATAAAATGCTAGCAATATTTACACAAGGGGAATTAATTTATTGGATTGGACCTCCCCAAAAAAACAAAACTTGGTGGCCTTTAGAAATAGTGTTATATACAGTTGAATATGGAACCATTTAACTCATTGTAGCTGCAGTGTGAGTTCAGCTAAGGTTTTATGTACATGGTCGGTTTCATGAAGGTTAATGTGTAGTGTCACGGATTGGAAGTAACTTTAGGGCAGGCTTTCCTTAACTGCCGGGACGGGAACTTGTCTGTCCTTGGTATTTAAATATATGGCTCCTCCATGTTGACATTTAATATCTATGTAGGCCCCATGATGGTTCCCCAGATGTTGGGGAAAATGAGGATTGATCATGAATCAAATTCATGGTTGATATGTTCCATGCCCTCTGTAGGTTGCTGGCCTGAATTGTTGATATGGAAAGAGAGGTGGCGACTAGTGATGAGCGAATGTGCTCGGATAAGGTGTTATCCGAGCATGCTCGTGTGCTGAGTGTCTTTGACGTGCTCAAAAAATATGTTCGAGTCCCTGCGGCTGCACATCTCGTTGCTTTTCGACAGCCGCAACATATGTAGGGATTGCCTGTTTGTTAGAAACAGTCGAAACAGACATGCAGGTGCGGGGACTCAAACATATTTTTCGAGCATGCTGAACTCACTTAATTAGCACCCGAGCACTCAGATAACACCTTATCCGAGCACGTCCACTTATCTCTAGTGGTGACAACAGTACCTCCATCCAAACTCAACTCTACTTCTCACCCTCTTCTGCAGCTACTCTACAAAATCCACACCACTTGATGCTGGATGCGAGAAGGTGGCAACTGTAGGAAGGAGATTTGGCATCCATGAGTGACGATGTAGGGAAACTGGCCTCGTAGCTTTCAGAGCAAATTGCCTGCAAGGGACTAACCCCTTGTCAATACCTGTAAGGAAGTAAGTAGGGATTCAATATTTTTATGGAATAGCAGGTTGTCATGGTTCTGTAATTTTTTAATAACATAACTAAACAGATAGATTGTTGGTCGGGGTCAGTAGCCTTAGCCTAATACCATTTTTTTCCAATTACTTTAATTTATTTTTCATTATGCCTTTTAGTTAAACTGGGTTACATTCTAGTAGGATTGGCCAGTAGAAAAACATGGTAGCTTTCTTCCAAAACCAGTGCTATAACTGGTCTACAAGTTGTGTGTGCCACTTCAACAGAGCTGAGCTACAATGCCAGACACAATCAATGGATAGGAGAGGAGCTGTTTTTAGGTCTTCCTTCTATGTCAACCTAACACAGACAATGAAAACTTCTGTGCTTGTTTGCCTCTAGGAGGTAAAGTGAATGACATGTGTAGCATATTATAAATTCATGTACAACTTGTTATTATTCTTTCAGACTGGAATCCCCCACCCGGTCGTTGAGCATGGACGCCCCGAAAGGAGTTTATATCAAGGCTCAGACTGGAGAAATTGAGGCTATTTCACAGAGAGATATTAAATTTCACAGTAACGATGGCATGGTTTGTGATTTTCATAACTAATTTAGACAATAAGAAAAAGGGGAAAATCTTTCCTATAGGTTTAGGGGGACAAGTGATTATGTGCAAAGTGGTTAATGGATATGTGTTCTTCATGTCATATTAGGATAGGCAGGTTATTTACGAGAGACCTGTCCATGGTCCAGTGGATAGGTGATGAGACCCACACTTATTGATCGAAAGGGGGTCCTAAATGAGATGGTAGTGCGCATGCATCCACTGCTAGGACAACCCCTTCTTGAAATAAATGTTTGGCCCAATAAAATAAAAAACCTATACTCCCCTCCAGTGCTGGCGGCGTTCCAGCGGTGTCAGCACTCGCAGTCCCGGTGCTCTGGTCCGGTGGGATGACACGCGGTGCTCAATCAGCGCTGGCATCATTGTCCCCGACTTCGGGCGGATTGAAAATTAAGACAAAGTCAGAGATCAGCTCCAGTCCGAACTTCCTCTTCATGTTCAATTCAACACAACAGAAAGCGAGGAGAGTGACGCCAGCGCTGATTGAGTGCCAGGCACCACGTGTTTTTCTACCGCACCAGAGCTTCGGGACTGCAAGTGCTGACACCTCTGGAACGGTGCCAGCACTGGAGGTGAGTATAGGTTTTTTTATTTTATTGGAGCCAAACATTTAGTTCAAGAAGAGGTTTTCTTGGTAGTGGACAATCCCTTAAAGGACAAACTGTGGGATAACTTTTGCCATAAATGACTCCATGACTGGATTAAGATTTGTAATGAGGTGCACGCCACTTTTCAGACATGGGTGATTCATTAAGAAGTTAATGAATCAGGCACCTCTGACTCCATCACAAACCCTCATCAAGAACGGCATGAACACCAATCTTGATGAATCGAGGTCTATGTGTCTAAAATTTACTTTTGAGCCTAAATGATCTGTTACGGGGCCTCAAGCATACCATGCATACTAGTACTACCTACTGATAGCACCTACATGTAACTGGTCCCATATAAAGAGCTGGAAGAAAATAAAATAAATGCACAACTAATAACCGAGTCATTATCCGAGCAGTTTACTAATATGTGAATGAGAAAACGAGACAAGAATTTTAATGTGCAAATTATATATTTCAGATTTTAAGTTCTGCTTTACATGTGATTACCATATCCATTACTTATCTCAGTTATTCATACAGATTACTCCCATTATTAATTAAAATACACTTTTCCATGCAGACAGTTTTCTTACCAAAATATATGCCATTAGCCGATATAAATCATCCTAGCGCTGTGCATCCAGTGCTCTCTACAAAGCCATCAATCATCTCCAGGATGAACAAGGCACTTGACACTTTTTATGTTCACATTGTAAAATAATAGTATTGTGGCCATTATGAAGCCCCGCAGAAGTCACACTGTGATATCGCCTTCTAAAATGTCATTATTTATAATGTCCTGGAAAAAAAAAAGTTTTTCGGAGAAAAGTCCAGTATTTTTTTGCTTTGAAAGGAATTCTCCTGGCTCAACGCAAAGACTTATGCGGTCATTGAATAACTTTTTTTATTCTTTTAAAGCCACAAAAATTTTGCATGTCAATCATATGTATATGGCATACAGCTCTGGCAAGTCTTAAGTGACCACTGCACAGTTTTATAAAAATCAGCTTCTCTACATGTCTGACTTCCATTCCAGTATCAGTTGAATTCCAACCAGAGTTCACCTCATTCTACGTAATGTGCTTCTGATTAGGTGATCACCTGAACCAAATCTTATTTAACGAAGAAAAGTATAAAAAACACCTGCTGTGGTGTTCACAATCCTCTTGCAACAGGACAAACTGTATGGCAAAACAAGTGCTAGTAATATCCCAAAAGTAATAGGAATGAAAAAATAACTTTTAACCATGCCAAAGGAGTTGAAAAGAAAAGTCTTGAGTGAGGAAAAGAAGGGCTCAATTCTGGCTTTACTAGCAGAGGGATACAGTGAGCGTCATGTTGTCTCCATCCTTAAAATTTCTAAGGCGGCAGTCCATTATAACAAGGTCAAGCATTGGGGACAACAAAGCTACAGACCGGCAGAGGGCGAAAACGACTTTACACTGACCGGGATGACCATCATCTTATTCGAATGTCACTCAGCAACTGCAGGATGACATCATGTGACCTACAAAAGGAATGTCAAGCGGCAGCTGGGGTGAAGTGCACGGGAAGAACAGTTCGTAACAGGCTCCTATAGCTAGAAAAAAGCCTTTCATCAATGAGACGCAAAGGAGAGCAAGGCTGAAGTTTGCCAAAGACCATAAGGATTGGACCACAGAGGACTTGAGTAAAGTAATCTTCTCTCATGAGTCTAATTTTCAGCTTTGCCCAACACCTGGTCATCTAATAATGAAACGGATACCTGGAGAGGCGTACAAGCCACAGTGTGTTGCATCCACTGTGAAATTTGGTGGAGGATTGGTGATGATCTGGGGATGCCTCAGCAAGGCTGGAATTGGGCAGGTTAATCTTTGCGAAGGATGTATGAATCAAGCCGCATACTAGGATATCCTGGAAAAAACAGTTGATTCCTTCTGCTCAGGCAATGTTCCCCAACTCTGAGGACTGTTTTTTCCAGCAGGACAATGCGCCATGCACAAAGCTAGGTCAATCAATGTGTGGATGAAGGACCACCACATTAAATTCCTGTCATGGCCAGCCCAATCTCCAGACCTGAGCCCCATTGAAAACCTCTGGAATGTAATCAAAAGGAAGATGGATATACAAGCCATCAAAGGAGAACTGCTTAAATTTTTGTACCAGGAGTGGCATAAGGTCACCCAAAAGCAGTGTGAAAGACTGGTGGACAGCATGCCAAGACGCATGAAAGCTGTGATTAAAAATCATGGTTATTCCACAAAATATTGATTTCTGAACTCTTCCTGAGTTAAAACATTAGTATTGTTGTTTCTAAATGATTATGAACTTGTTTTCTTAGCATTATTTGAGGTCTCCAAGCACTGCATTATTTTTGTTATTTTGACCATTTCTCATTTTCTGAAAATAAATACAAAATTTCGTGCTTGGAAATTTGGAGACATGTCAGTAGTTTATAGAATAAAAGAGCAATTTACATTTTACTCAAAAATAAACCTATAAAGAGAAAAATCAGACAAACTGAAGATTTTGCAGTGATCTCCTAATTTTTGCCAGAGCTGTATATAAGATGCCCACATTTGTGATATCTGCATGATAAGTAAGTGTAATCACCAGCTCAGGAATTTCTTAATGACTGTTTTGCATTTGTTGGGACATATTTTTGGAACTCTTTTGGCCCATATGGCAGACCCATATGGCCTACATTATAAAAGACATATAGAAACGTCTTTAAGTATGTGCTAGAAGGGGTTTACTTTCCATAGAAAGTAACGCCATATGGGTCAACAATTGTGAGGACTAAACCATTTTTAAAGGCCCCCATACACATTTGACGAATATCAGCCAAACCCACCGACACTGGTAAGCTTGGACAACAGTCTAATATTTACTGGGGAACCCCTACTCTTACCCGACTGGTGATGTTGAGGGAGAGAATGATCCTTCAGATAAGCTGGAGGAGCCTCACAGCCTCTTTCTCGTTGAGCACACAGGTGCATTCGGCTGTGTATGAGAGAGTCAGGAGAGGTAGCTGCCGGCAAAACAGTAGGAAGACAGATATTTAGTGTGTATCGCCCCCTTAGGATGAAAGGGCCATGGTTCTAGCTAAATGCTTCCAGACCTTCAAATCGTTTGCCCGCTCAGCGAAGGTTCTGGACACCTGCTATATAAGAAACTGCAACACAGACCTATCTCTTTGAATGAAGCCATGTTGCAGTTCCCCGCATAGTAGGTGTCCACCATGGTCTAGAAAAAATGAAGAAATACATTGGAACCTCATACATTAAGCAACATACAGTTGCTTCTCACAAAATTAGAATATCATCAAAAAGTTAATTTATTTCATTTCTTCAATACAAAAAGTGAAACTCGTATATTATATAGAGTCATTACACACAGAGTGATCTATTTCACGTGTTTATTTCTGTTAATGTTGATGATTATGGCTTACAGCTATAGAAAACCCAGAAGTCATTATCTCAGTAAATTAGAATACTTTATAACACCAGCTTGAAAAATGATTTTGAAATCCGAAATGTTGGCCTACTGAAATGTATATTTAGTAAATGCTCTCAATACTTGGTCGGGGCTCCTTTTGCATCGATTACTGCATCAATGCAGCTTGGCATGGAGGCGATCAGTCTGTGGCGCTGCTGAGGTGTTATGGAAGCCCAGGTTGCTTTGATAGCAGTCTTCAGCTCGTCTGCATTGTTGGGTCTGGTGTCTCTCATCTTCCTCTTGACAATATCCCATAGATTCTCTATGGGGTTAAGGTCAGGCGAGGTTTCTGGCCAATCAAGCACAGTGACACTGATGTTTGTAAACCAGGTATTGGTACTTTTGACAGTGAGGACAGGTGCCAAGTCCTGCTGGAGAATGAAATTTCCATCTCCAAAAAGCTTGTAGGCAGAGGGAAGCATGAAGTGCTCTAAAATTTCCTGGTAGACGGCTACAACTCTAACATTCTATGATTCATGCTGCCCGTGGTTTGGGCATTGTGAATCTAACGAGATTCCCTTTAGAGTAGCCTTGATATACCTGCATATCGGACATGAATTGTCAGTGAAGAAGGGGTTGATAATTGAAATATTCCATGTTGTTATCTGCTTTTACCTAATGAATATGGTGATTCCCATTGTAACACTTGCCTTCTTTTTAACATAGGTAGTGTTGGATGCTGAAAAAATAATATTACCCAAACTTCCTCAAGGTACAAAGACTAACTCAGCTGACAGCTCTCAGGAACTCTACGAAATCTGTGTCTGTCCAGATGGAAAACTGTACCTGTCAGTAGCTGCGTCAAAATCCACTTGCCAGGAATATAGCCGAGACTGTCAATGAGAGACTTTTTTAAGCCGCTGTATAGTAGCCGTGCGTTTTATATCAACTGGTGACTTTCTGCTGTTAGTTTTGAAAGGATTTCGATACTAAAAATCACAAAACGCGTTGGGATGCAAATTTGTATTTCAAAAACACAATTTTAAGAAGAGTCTTACAATATTTTTTTAGCCGGTGTAAAACAGCACATTTTGACTTGGAAATGAATCCTCATCGGTTGGACTTAGGCTAAAATTACAGGCTGGAGATTTTTTTTGGAGCTCGGCCACCTAATAAATTAGTATTTTGTGCGTCACTGAACTGTTCAGTGATTGCTGAACTGGGTAATTAATTGAAAACCATTTTAACTTTTTTCTCGAAATTTAAGTCTGTTTCTGCTTACAGTATGCATTATTATATTCATTTGATCTCAATGACCTGTTTCCAATATCTAAAAAATAAATTGGTGCCAGCAATATACTATGCAACCTGTACTGCAATAATTTATCTCCCATGGTCTGCTGTTTTTATGTGTGTATCATTGGGTTGTAGATTTTCTATGTATGATCTTTAAGTCTTTCATTTGGCATTTGAAGAAACAGGTAACATGCTGGTAGAACAATAAACACTGTTTTCTTAGATTTGGTCATAGATGTCAATTCTTCTTCATACCTGGTCACAATAATTCCTACATGAAAGGATGTAGCTCCTCTTTATTGGCTATTTTTGGGGGTTTTCAGTGGAATAGCTGGGAATACTGTATATGGTAATACATGTCACACAAACCTTACAGGAACTGTATAGGATTTTTTCCCAGGGTCTTCGAAAAGAAAAAAAGAATGCATCTGCTTCTTTCTTTTTTAGCTGTTGGTATTCGAGTAGATCAATGTGATTGTAATTCTTCCATTTTTTACATCATCACATCATAAGGCGTGTATTAAGACTTTGCCACTTTTTGACTCCAGAAAACTGTTGCAAAATTTGCCATTTTTGTGCATAAATTAGCCACTTTTTTACAATTTGACATTGTTCTCTATAAAAGTGTGCATGGTTACCTATACTAATGAGGTTGTAGCCAGATTTATGAATTGTGACTTTTTAAAAAGTAAAATGGGGGTCGAGTAACAGTTCAAGACACAAGTCTAATATCTTAAGACCATGAGACACTTTGATAAATTTGGTGCAAATAATGGCATCGCAGCCAATGAAGACTAACTTAACGTCCTCATAATAAAACTTCTCCCCACTGAGTTACAAACACGTATGTCTTATAACTCACTATGGTTTATTAAAGGGGTTGTCCACTACTAGCACAACCCCTTCTCATTCCCCATTTTGGCCCCGATAAAATAAAAAAAGATACCTCCCGCATTGGGGCTGGTCCTGCGATGTCGGTACTTGCATTCCCGGGGCTACTGTCTGGTTGTTATGACACGTCAGCCTGTGCCCAATCACCGCTGGCGTCACTGTCTCCTTCTAGCATGCCCGAGTTGGATCCGATTTGGATCTCACTCTGCAATGCAAGTCAATAAGTACGTGGAAAACTGACTGTACTCAGAAAACATCTCAGAGGAATCCGATTTCCATGGTCTGACAAAATGGAGAAGATGGAGAAAATTTTTTCGCTGGGCCAACATAATATTGTAAAGACCTAAAGAGTGAAAAGTAGAACAAAAAAGGAGAAAGAGAGGAAAAATGAGGGTGTTGGGTCGTTAAAGGGATGCAATGATGGTACAAGTGTGATAATTATATGAAGTAGAGACAATCAATGGTGACCTTAACAACAACTTTTAAGAAAATAAGATCTATGAAGGATTGCCAAGGCTGCCAGATTGTAAGAAACGTATTATCCATAGAGTACTCAATAATTTATGGGTGACGCATAGCTGGCTATTCAGTCATGAAAGAAGTATGTGTAATTCACCAACGAAGCTGTATAGTAAAGCGTACAGCTGTAAAGCAGAAATTGTTTCCACTGAGCGCCAGTGAGAACTAAGAGCAGACCAGGCTACAGGAGAAAATATTGACTTCTCTTTAATTTGCTGAAAATACTGTAACCCAGAAAATCTTTATTTTGCTACAAGTTCACTAACTAATTTTTCACTAAACACCCTCCCACCCCATCCTATGTAAATTAGGTTTATTAGCAAAATTAACAAACTTTTTGCTGTTTACAATAAACCAATCAAACAACAACAATTAGATTATTAGGCTATATTCATATTGTGTTTTACTGTACAGTCAGTGGTGACGTCAGGGCTTACATCTGAAGTCATGGACCACTGGACTCGGACGTTTACGCTGATGGGGACAATGATTGTAATGATGCAGACGGACATCAATTATGCTCTGTGGACATTATTTTCGGCCGTATGCACCAATTTTGAGGCGGCTACAAGATGCATTGACCACGTCTTGGGGCCCACCTCAAATAGGTGGATACGGCCGAAAATAATGTCTGACAGACCACACAGTGACTCTGTCTGCATCATTACAGTCAATGGGTCCATTAGCACAAACATCCGCATCCTATTTACCCGGGCTTCAGACATAAGCCCCAGTGGTTCTACTGATAGTAGGCTAAAAATGCAATATGATAATAGCCTTAGCTTATTCCTCCCCGTCCTGATAAGTGTCCTTATTTTATTAGTAGTGCACACTTTATATGCCAGTTTCTAACAGCTTTCCTGGGGAAAATTAGGCAATGACCCCCAGTTCACTGATATTATTGATTTGTTAAGAGAGTGATCCAAAGAGTTAGGCTATGGTTCCACGTCCGAACCATAGCACTTTGGACGGAGCGGAAATTCGCTCCGTCTAAGCCCCGCCCCTTTCTGACGCGCGCATTTTCCGAGGTGTTCAGGACACCTCCGGAACACCTCCGGAAAGAGCGCAGGCTACATAGCCCTGTGTTAATTCTGTTGCGGCGACGCACCGTCGCCGCAATACGCGAGGACATGCTGCGGTCTAAAAAGACGCGCCGCATGTCCGTTTACGCAGGTTTGCCACCTGCGTATTGTTACGCATGGTGGAGACGGGATTCCTTGAAATCCCCTCCACTATGCTGTAACATCTGGACGCTGCGTGTTTGGCGCTGCGCCAGCGCACAGCGCCAAACACGCAGCGTTTCCTGACCGTGGAAACTCACCCTTAAGAGAAGAGATCATTGTCTTGCATAAACAAGGCATAAGATAGTAAAGGCAAGGAATGTTCCTAGAGATATAGTTTGATGCACAGATTTCAATTTAAAAGTAAAAAGTACACTGGCAACACTACCTGGATGTGACAGGAAGAGGAAGCTGTCACCGGCTGCCACCAGATTAATTAGCAGGCAGGTGGTCAAATCCTTCAAGTGACTGCAAAAAACAGGCAGCGAGATTTGGTGACAGCAGGCACAGAGGCTTCAGTTCACATAGTAAGGCACATACTAAACTCTAGAGCTCTCCATGACGGAACCATAAGACTTCACCTCTACTGACCCAAAAGCAAAAAAAATTCAGTTCCAGTAAGCCTAAAACCATATAAATAATCCACAGAAGATTGGAGACTTTGTTCTGTGGAGCAGTAAAACAAAACTGAAACTTTTCAGGCCTATGGCTGAAGGAGGAAGAATGAAGCAATTGCTAAAAAGTAGACCCTTCCTACTGTGAAGCATGGTGGTGGCTCGGTGATGCTCTGGGGCTGCTTTACTTCCTCTTACAATAGAAAACTGCTGCATGTGGAGAGCGAAATGGATTCAGTTTATCAATATTAGTGAACTGGAGGCCATTAGAACGGAAAGGGTTAAGATTCCTCAGCAATACTGCCAGAATTTAAAATCTAATTATGCATCATGATTGCAATAGGTTAGAACAACCAAATGGGCTCTACAAAATAGCAACAATGTTTGTTATGAAGGGTTTGAAAAAATCTAAGATTGCTATTAAAATTTTGTGCTGAATTTGGGGAAACAACTTGTTAAAAAAGTTGTGTTAAGTTATTTCATTTGCTTTTGTTTGATTCAAAAGATTTGCCTGGTCACCACATATTGATTACCTATCCTTATGAGATGTCATCAATATCAGATCAGTGGGAGACTGACAACCAGCATCCCCATCAATCAGCTGGGTAGCCCCTGCGGTGGCCAGATATAAACATTGAATTATGGTGTATATCGTAGTTACATTCAGTTTGTAGTGGTCACTGCTAAGTTCTGCAGATCAGGTCCTAGTGTATACTCTTGAATAGAAACTGATCTGCAGATCCATTCAACATCTGCCACAAGAAAATAACAGCTGATCTGCAGTATCTGGCAGTGCACAATGCAGATCCATTCAGTGGCCGCTGGAGCCTGTAACAGTTGGTCGGTAGGCGTCCAAGACCAACTGCTGATTGGACCACCACTGATCTGATATTAATGACCTATCCTAAGAATCGGTCTTCAATATCTTGCGACTAGTGATGAGCGAGTATGCTCGTTACTCGAGTTTTCCCGAGCATGCTCGGGTGTTCTTCCAGTATTTTGGAGTGCTCGGAGATTTAGTTTGTGTCCCCGCAGCTGCTAAACAGTCTGAATACATGTGGGGTTTGCCTGTTTGTTAGGTGAGTGCAGTAGCTTTGAATAATACAGAGATTCAAATAATAGGGGAGAGAGAGGTATGGGAGGTGCCAACAGCAGTTCTTAATGTGACTCAGTGACTTTCTCCTTCATTTGAATTACAATTGCAATTTTCTTTCATCATTTTTACTGCAATTGAAAGCAGAACCAAGGCAGCACAATATTTTTTATAGAAAAAAAATCTGAAATAATTGTCAGTCAGAGACAGTGTGTGTCATAAGTGACTGTACTGAGTTTCTGCATTTTTGTGCAACCTTTTTTTGTGAAAGAGGAGTCATTGTGTTTTAACCCCTTCATGACTGGAGGTATTTTTGTTTTTGTTTTTTGCTCCCCTTCTTCCCAGAGCCAAAACTTTTGTATTTTTTTGGTCAATGTGGCCGTGTGAGGGCTTGTTTTTTGCGGGATGAATTGTACTTCTGAACGACACCATTGGTTTTAACATATTGTGTACTGGAAAACTGGAAAAAAAATTCCAAGTGCGGTGAAATTGCAAAAAAAAGTGCAATTCCACAATTGTTTTTTGTTTTGCTTTTTTATTATGTTCCTTAAATTCTAAAACTGACCTGCCATTATGATTCTCCAGGTCATTATGAGTTCATAGACCCCCAAACATGTTTAGGTTCTTTTTTATCTAAGCGGTGAAAAAAAATTCCAAAGTTTGTGAAAAAAAAATTGCACCATTTTCCGATACCCTTAGCGTCTCCATTTTTAGTGATCTCGGGTTGGGTGAGGGCTTATTTTTTGCATGCCAAGCTGACATTTTTAAAGATAATATTTTGGTGCAGATATGATCTTATGATTGCCCATTATTGCATTTTAATGCAATGTTGCCACAACCAAAAAACCGTAATTCTGGCGTTTTGACTTTTTTTCTTGTTATACCGTTTAGCAATCAGGTTAATTCTTTTTTATATTGATAGATCAGGCGATTCTGAATGTCGCAAACAATTTTTTTTTGCGCATATGTTTTACTATTCAAATTTGACATCCATGTATGCCACAGCAGTATAGAAGCCTTTCTCAGTGCAAGTTTATGAGGCTTAGTTTTAGGCTCTCATAGTATTACATTGAGAAAGCGGCCTCTGGTTGCTTGGTTTTTAATTTTTTCAGGACAGCTTGCCTAAAATTCACGGAGAGACAATAATTTTTACAAACACATTGGAACACCTTAATAAATCCTTAGGGTTATAAGAAATACATGTCTGCAGCCCATAATTCTGATATGAAGACATCAACTGAATCCATTGTAAACTGTAAAGTGATGAAAACTACAATCAAAATTATCTGTATAAATTTCTTCACCCTCAAAATAATCACAGATGCCTTAAAAAAATGTTTAAGTATTAGGCAAAAAAAATTCCCTATTTTTACAGATTGTCTTGGAATTTCTCGATGGCTGGCAACCCTGCCTCCGGTCCACAAAGAAGACACCATGCAAGCCGATTAACAAGCGGTTATGTGGTGCAGAAGAGGATTGCAATTGCGTTGGTAACAGAAGAAAGCAGCAATTTGTAAAAATTGTAATACATGCTCTGTGCACATAATAATTATGGCTAAAGAGGTAGATAAAAAAATGCTGGAGTACTTTTTTTAAAGAGCGTCTGTCATCAGGTTAAAAGTGTCAATTTTTTGGTGTTATTTTTTCTTGATGCTCCCCTTATGTTTTTTTTTTTTTTTTCGTTTTTTTTTTTTTTTTAAATCAGCCATAGTGCTAAGTTTTATGGTCTTTACAAAAAGGGTAATTATGCAGCAATGCCTAAAGACACAGCCCCAGAGAATCCTAGGAACAACACCCCCTTAGTAAAAATCATAAAAAATTGAATATTGGGCACACTGAATAAAAAAGCCAATATCTTTGGAACCGAATGGTAGATTTAAAAAAAATAGTATAAAATGGTCTAAAGAGTGTGAGGATAATGAATCACAAATCCTACAGGTGTTTTACGACTATACTGCCTCCACCTTTTTTCATGGGGGGTCTGCTGCATCCTGCCATGCATTAATACAGCCAGGTATTAGTAAGTATGGCTGCCTTTTTTTTCTGGGATATTTTTTGGATTTGATGTCCTATACTGTGAATTACTTACCAGTTTTCATCAGAGGAATATTCAGTAAAAAGCTTCCTATAAATAGCAGGACTTCTGTGTATTCCCATGCTGGGCACATAAACAGGACACCAACATTGACCTTGGTTTCCTACAAGTGCCCTGGATATGAATAAATAAAGATAATGGTCGCTGTCCTGTGTTCTCCTGGAGGATCTTGTTAGATAATACACACATTACTATGACGGATATCGCAGTCAGTGGTCGCTCTTCAAAGACTTAACAAAATCTGAATTTCATGTCAGCTCTACGCTTGACCTTGTGGTGTCGTCTTCTACACTCACGCTCCATATTGCACATGGCTGCCATTCCTTGCAGACTTTCAGGAAGCGCCGTGTGGGTTTTTATTCCTGAGTTTCTTCCCATAAATCTCTCTTCTGAATATATTATTATGATAATGAGGTGTCTTTACCGTTATTGTAAAACATTTAATGATTTGCCACCTGTTCTCATTCAGAATTGACATTGAAATGTAACATCCATTCCTCAGGAACATATAATATCCTAATTATGACATGGCACCTTTTTATGTTAATGTTCCATCATGGACTTTATGTCCCAGGTCAGATTCAGACAGAGTCAGCGTCTAGCTGTTAGGATTATTTCTTTCTCCATTGGAGAACATAACGAAGTAATGGCTTCTCTCTGCTGTAAGAACCTCTTCCCTCATGTAATGGAGGTAATTTTTTGCAGATTTGCTCACCATCTTTGCTTGAGACAAAATACACTTTGCTCAAGCTGGAGCTTCTTGTATGCTATGCTGTAACTCTCACTAAGCCGTAGGATGGCACATCTTTAGCGCAAGTTCTCCTCACACTCACTTGCTAACTAGCTATAGTGCAGGAGTTTATTTCTCTTCTACACAGCTTCTTCTCTCCTTTGCATGTCTGGTGTATCTGACCTCTACTGGCCAGAAAGCAGGCACTTTTATGCTTTCTGCATGACACCAGGGGTGGCACCTTAGACTGCCCACTGACCTATCCATGTCATCAACAATTTAGTGTACATAGCATTAAAAGCCACAGTGTAAAATGAACTATTTGTAAAAGTGACATTTCAGACTTCTCAACTGCTACTTAGTGAGTCACAGCATTAGGCATGTCTTGACCCAGGGTGTATCTCCCATATCTGTATTTGCATAATTTACACATTAATATGGCATTACTACCTATCTAGAAAGGGCAAGAAGTTGGACAAAGTCCAGCACTCATGCGGATAAAAACTTTCAGGCTTTATTGGAAACACCATTAAAATCTATGACAGAGAGAGTGGCTCATGTCAAACCCATTTGGTGTCCTTAATCATACATAGCTCATGGGGGATAAAAGTAATAGAAGAGCACTGGTCTGGTGATCAGAGCGGGTCCCAGCATGCGAAGTGCTACCAATCTAGAAATTGTCACTTCTCCTGTCGACAGGTGATGACTTATCTTCAAATGGACAACCCTTTTAACACTGTACCCTACCTCCACCTATGCCTGTTTGTGCTTCATCACACGTGATTCAGTCTTCTTTGATGAGACGTTCCACCATTTTTGATGCCCTAAAAGAGTCCAGGCTTCATTAAGGCAATCTCACTTTGTGGCCACACAATGGTCGTGATAGATGTTGAAGGTTTTGAGAGTATATCACAAGAATATAATAACTTTGTAAGGGTTGTACACCACCCCAGGTGGTGACGTGGCCCTCTTTAATGATATTAGGATGGAATGTCCTGTATTGGATGGTTCCTCACATATGGAAAGGAGATACATTCTTAACTTACAAGAAGAATCTAAAGTCTTTACTACAGGTAATGGATGTCCTCACACTTCAACTCTGGATAGCTTCTATGACCATTGATGGTCTTACCAGCTTACACGCAGCTCCACAAAGTTCTTCTCTTTCTCCATTCTCAAACCATTTGCAGTGGACTCTCATTGCGGTCTCACTGCAAATCATCTCCTTGACTTGGTCTTCAGTAGATTTCTCTCTCTGGGCTACCACCCCTTCTCATTTCTACAAATCAGAAACTTTGGGAGCGCAATTGATGCCAGGTAAAAAAAAAAATCACTGTATTTTTAAAGAAAAACTTCTCTCAATCAACTGTGAAAGCAAAATATGTCTGACAATGTGGTTTCACTGGCGGAAAACTCCAAAGATATTTATGTATTAAATTTTATATAAACTTTGTGCCTTGACTAGAACGTGGCTGCCCTTTCAGATTATTAAATGTCACAAAGAAAAGGTTAAAGCACAATCTGCCTGCTAAAACATCCGAAACCATTTCATTTCAGAGGAGACTGGACTCTGTCCTCCAGACTGGTTTATACTGAGAGATCAGCATGAAACCCTAAAAACGTTCTTCTGTCTGTAGATGAGCGCTGGCGGAAAATACTGAAAATAACGACAAAGGAAACTCCGCAAAGAAGAGAGAAAAAGTAGGTTTTAATTTGGAATGCGAGAGTCAGAATTTGGAACTATAAAGTATCAGATTTTAGGAGTCCATCAAAAGTAGGACGTCTGTAAAAATCACAAAAAATACATTACACTCTAAGGGCTCATTCACATGGCCGTATTTTTCATCCGAGTGTTGCCCATGACAAAAAAGGACCAATGTAATTCAATAAGCGATTTTTTTTCACTGACCGAATCTGCGTGTGAAAAAAATTGCAGCGTGCGCGAGTTTCTTCTGTAAATCGGATAAGATTCCCACATTCCAGTCAATTGGTGTGAAAAAAACAACACATGCAGGGATTTATGTTTGGTTGGCAATCTCTGCATGTGTTGCGGATGAGAAAACCTGCAAAAATAATAGAAAACATTTATATTTTAATCAATAAATCTTTATCTCAACAAAAGTATGACGAAAAGAAATATAAAGACAATTAAAAAGGAGATTTACGGCAGAATATGACGACTGGAGTATTAGGAGAGTACAGTAAAGATGTGTATCTTTGTACCGTGTTAGCCAGTAGATAGAAAAATATTTAGAGTTGAGAGTCCTCAGTGGTTGATACCTTTTAATGGCTAACTGAAAAGATGGTAACAAATTGCAAGCTTTCGAGACTACTCAGGTCTCTTCATCAGGCATAGACTAATACAACATCTGAAGAATCACATATTTATACACAAAATAGCACAGAAAAAATGCAATAGGTAGGACAAGTGACGTGAAGCAGAATAGTCATTATGGCAGAGGGATGAGCATAAATATTGGAACAGTTCATAGATAAGGAGTGTGAAAGTTTTATTACCCTCTGATTGGGGTCTGGTAATGTTTTGTGATGTTTTCACAGGGTATTTGGAGTAAATTCCTTAATTGATGTAGTAGGCCATAAATCAATGTGATAGGTTCATTCCAGCATTAAGAGTGTCAAAGGTCACCATCAATTTGTATTCGTAAATTCTTCTTTGTCTCAGAGATGTGAAATTGCCTCTGAGTACAAGTATTTTCATATCTAGCAAGCTATGATCAGGGGAGCAAAAATGTTTTGCCACAGGTAGATCCATTCTTTTTTCTCTTATTGTGTGACGATGAGAATTCATCCTTGTTCTCAGTTTTTGCCCGGTCTCCCCCACATACAGACCCCCAGTTGGACATTTAGTACATATAATTAGGTACACCACATTAGATGTGATGCAGCTGAAAGTACCTGGTATCTTGTAGTCCCGATGGGAGTTGGGGATCTTTATCTTGTCCGTGGTCATTATAAATGGACAAGTTTTGCATTTCTTCTTGTTGCAAGGAGAGGTTCCTGCCGCTGTTGGGGAGGACAGGGAACTTCTGACAATGATGCTTCTTAGATTTGGGGGCTGCCTAAAACACAGTAGAGGGGGATCTGGAAATATGGATTGTAATCGGGCATCTTTTTGTAGTAAAGGTTGTAGTTTCCGTGCAGCTCCCCTTAGCACCTCCAGATTTGGATTGTAGGTGACACTAGAGGCACCCGGTTATTTTCTTCTTTAGCTTTGTAATGTAGCAGGTGATTCCTTGATATTCTGGTGGCTCTTGTAATTTGGTTTTCAATTGTTCTTGGATGGTAGCCCTGATTTAAAAAGGTCTTTCTAAGGCGACCAAGACCTTTTTAAATCAGGGCTACCATCCAAGAACAATTGAAAACCAAATTACAAGAGCCACCAGAATATCAAGGAATCACCTGCTACATTACAAAGCTAAAGAAGAAAATAACCGGGTGCCTTTAGTGGTCACCTACAATCCAAATCTGGAGGTGCTAAGGGGAGCTGCACGGAAACTACAAGCTTTACTACAAAAAGATGCCCGATTACAATCCATATTTCCAGATCCCCCTCTACTGTGTTTTAGGCAGCCCCCAAATCTAAGAAGCATCATTGTCAGAAGTTCCCTGTCCTCCCCAACAGCGGCAGGAACCTCTCCTTACAACAAGAAGAAATGCAAAACTTGTCCATTTATAATGACCACGGACAAGATAAAGATCCCCAACTCCCATCGGGACTACAAGATACCAGGTACTTTCAAGCTGCATCACATCTAATGTGGTGTACCTAATTATATGTACTAAATGTCCAACTGGGGGTCTGTATGTGGGGGAGGACCGGGCAAAAACTGAGAACAAGGATGAATTCTCATCGTCACACAATAAGAGAAAAAGAATGGATCTACCTGTGGCAAAACATTTTTGCTCCCCTGATCATAGCTTGCTAGATATGAAAATACTTGTACTCAGAGGCAATTTCACATCTCTGAGACAAAGAAGAATTTACGAATACAAATTGATGGTGACCTTTGACACTCTTAATGCTGGAATGAACCTATCACATGGATTTATGGCCTACTACATCAATTAAGGAATTTACTCCAAATACCCTGTGAAAACATCACAAAACATTACCAGACCCCAATCAGAGGGTAATAAAACTTTCACACTCCTTATCTATGAACTGTTCCAATATTTATGCTCATCCCTCTGCCATAATGACTATTCTGCTTCACGTCACTTGTCCTACCTATTGCATTTTTTCTGTGCTATTTTGTGTATAAATATGTGATTCTTCAGATGTTGTATTAGTCTATGCCTGATGAAGAGACCTGAGTAGTCTCGAAAGCTTGCAATTTGTTACCATCTTTTCAGTTAGCCATTAAAAGGTATCAACCACTGGGGACTCTCAACTCTAAATATTTTTCTAGGAGAGTACAAGCATTTTCATGAAATGTTCAATAAATTAAAAAACAAATACCGTACATTGATCCATGTGGAGAGCGGACACATGCATACACAGCCTCAATTTATCCTCTATAGAAAATGATATAATATCGCCACCTACTGGTGTTAGGCGGTATAGATCTCAGTGCGAAGAAGAGGCACTAATCATAGCGGCACAAGGACAAGCACTAATGTACCAGATCCATAGAAGCAGGAATCTACCACACTAGACAAGACGCAAGGTGCAGACTATGCAAAGAAACTCAGAAACCGTCCAACACATAGTGGCAGGATGCAAAATGCAAGCAGGAACAGCGTATACTGAACGCCACAGCCAAGTAGCGGGAATTGTATACTGGAACATCTGCACAGCATATGGGATAAGTCCCCTTAAGTCCAGGTGGGAGACCCCAGAAAAAGTGGTGGAGAATGAAAGGGCTAAAATCCGTGGGACTTCAAGATCCAGACGGATAAGCAGGTGTTGGTTAACCAACCAGACATTGTCATAGTAGACAAGGATCAGAAGACAGCAATGATAATAGATGTGGCAGTGCCAAGTGACAGCAACATCAGAAAGAAGGAATATGAGAAGCTGGAGACATACCAGGGCCTCAAAGGAGAACTGGAGAAGATGTGGAAGGTGAAGGCAACAGTGATTCCAGTGGTGATAGGAGCACTTGGAAAAGTGACCCCTAAGTTGGAAGAATGGCTACAACAGATCCCAGGAGCAACATCTGAACTCTCTGTCCAGAAAAGCGCAATGCTGGGAACAACTTAGATCCTGCGCAGAACCCTCAAACTCCAGGACTCTGGTAGAGGACCCGAGAATGAGGAAGGACAACAAAGACCATCCATTGGGGGTAAGAAGGAAGTTTTTATTTCATGTGCAAGTATATTAGAATATCTTATAACCAACAAATCCTCATGTAATAACACTAGGATTACTAAAGCAATAAATTTATCATCATAACGTTTCTTTGAAAAATATTCAACTTTATTCATATATAAAATTTTTTTAGATTTTACACATAGAAAAAGATGCAAGACTGAAAAAAGAGGGACACACGACTCTCCTTAAATAAAAACAAGCTGCATGGCATCACGTGAAATGCTCCAATATACATGTGTTTGTGCAATAACATAGAGTGCCACTAGCGATATGCAATCACAACTGCACTAGCAAAAAATAACTATATATGTAACTACTCAAATCTCCACATTTGTACCATTCGCAGATAGGAATCTATAACCCATAAATGGAAAAAAGTATACTGACCCTGAATAGCACATACCGTGGATTTAATGCAATAAAAAATGGGAGTGCAGCGCTATACTAATGTTAGCACATAGTTCTGCATCCAGCGCCCATGATTCAGTGCAGCAGAAACTAATGCTGTAGTAATTTCATGTTGAAACAGTAAAACACGGTGTTAAAAATCACCATGTGCAGCCAAAGCCAATACTATAGCCATTTGCACATTGAACAAAAAACACGCTATTGAAAGTTAGTCCGAGCATACACAGTTTACCTGAATGTTGGCAGCAATGAATAAGTGTGACGGAGTCCGGTCCCTCTGCCCCGACGCGCACATTTCGCCCAGCTTCCTCGGGGGGCGTGTCAAGGCAGAGGGTGTGTGGACTTTAAATACCCCTGTTGTCCAATGAAAAGAGACCTCTAATTAGTGTGTATAGTGAGTGAGGCACTTGGCGGCGCATGCGCCGTTATCTGCAAAGCTCTTGTTTGCAAGTGGATGGTTACGGTCTCGATGAGATCGCCGCCCAGCACATGACTAATCATGTGACCTGCGCTGATGATCCCAGCGTATTAGACCACTCCCATACCACTGCGAGCTCGCATCTAACCTGGGCATGCGCTCTGTGTCTCTAGAATGTCTTAGGTACCTACTAGTAAAAAATATCGGTATGTATAATCCAAGTCCAGGATATGGATTTGATGTGTTGTACAATTTATATCGGAGTCCAAGATGTAGATTTGATGTATTATGCGATTTGTATGAGAGCTAAAGTGAAAGCTAAATTTGGATGTAGTAAATAGTTTCAAAAAACTCATAACATTGCTCCCAACCTTCAGATTATATGCCAATACACAACAGTTGGTTATATGTATAACACCCAAATAAGCCCCTTCTACAAAATAGCCCAAACCTCTTGGATGCACTTAAACCACCCACATCCCAAAAGCCCTCCAAATGACTAAAAATCACTAATTGTGCAACACATCAATCAATGAGTGAAAACATATATTGGCAACCCAGAAATCCCACAACATTGCCCTTGTTAGGTCAAAAAATCAAACAATTATGAATTAAATCAAATTATGATGAGTCTTCAATTAAATCAAATGAAGTTCTTTATGCCTGCTCACTCTTCGGACATTATGACAGTGAAGACGATTCGTAGTATCCCATGCTCCAAAGACAATCCTGGAATCTTGACCGAAATATCTTCTTTTGATGACTACATAACTTCTGTACCGATAACTCTAGGCCTCACTTGAACGACTCATCTCAAAAGAAACAAAGAAAACAAGTAAGACAAACATCTAAAAAATTAAAAAATGGTTTTAAAAAAATCACCCTGAGCCTTTGATGGTAACCGGGTCGCTATATTTAATAATTGAAGTCTTATTTCTACAGAAATGCCCCAAATCCCGCACTTTTCATTTTATATATGAATATAAAGTTGAATATTTTTCAAAGAAACGTTATTGATGATAAATTTATTGCTTTAGTAATCCTAGTGTTATTACATGAGGATTTGTTGGTTATATGATTAATATAAGCATTTATACTAAAATTGGCACTAATTGGGTTATATATTAGAATATCTGTAGTTTTGGCCATATTTTCATGGAAAGTGTCTGTGCTCACATAACAAAGGAGTATAAAGTGCAAGTGCAAAAATTATAAGTGCAAAAGCACATCAATGAGCTTTCAATAGAGACATCTACCCAAGAAAAAGGGTAAACAAACATTTCACAAGGAGTATTACATATTTGAATATATTTACCAGCCTGGACCTTCTAACGTACGTTTCGCAGTCACCTCCTCAGAAAGGGCATGTAAGGTAGGTCCATATGGGATGCTAATATGCACAAGTGCGTCCAATCAAACATAAAAAATCATCACCTGATCAGCTATGTTGGAGTTGCTCATGGTGGGTCCACGTCACTGCTCGCAGGTGCAGTGTCCCAATCATATGCGACAAAACCCTCGCATCACAAGGTAGTGACACGATCACTGTGGGTGGAGCCGGCGTTGCAGTCAGGTGGACATGTTATTGGACGACCGTGAAGCTTTAGCCTACACAGAGAGCGCACAAGGCTGTCAGATGATGCGTGTCAGGAGCTGCCTGACTTCACAGTCTCCTACAAGACAGCGCAGGGTCTGAACGACTGGTAGTCCAGGCGACCAGGACGATACATATGAAGATAACGCATTATGATGTCTTAAAGTGCGCAAGTTACCCTGGTAGAAGCAATCTAAACAATGGACTCCAAAGTTGCACAGAGGATTTCTGCAGCCCCAAGTAAAACACCACCATATGTAGTCTGTTGATATTCAAGTGATCTACCTATGCCTAGTATTATTCTGTAAGACATAAATCTACTATATAATTGTCTTATCCCGTCTGTCTGTCGGTCTGTCTGTCCAGGAAATCCCGCGTCGTTCATTGGTCCGGCAGCGGCCAATCAGTGCCACGGATTTTCACAAAAAAATGGCGGCCATTAGGGCTCATCTGCGGGACGGAGGTCAGCGGCGCCGTCAGTCGAGGTCCTTCTGCTGCTAGCAGCGGGTAGATGGCGCCTCGCGCCGGTCATTCCCCGCTGCCTCGCCGCTGACCTCCGTCCCGCAGGACCGTGTGACCAACTTTTTACTATTGATGCGCCTATGTCGCATCAATAGTAAAAAGATCTAATGTAAAAATAATTAAAAAAATAATTAAATAATGATATTCTCACCTTCCGGCGGCCCTCACAGCATGTGGCTGTGCCCACCATGCGCAAAGTAAGCGGTTCATGTGCGGATGGTACCCAGGGTTGGAGGACAGGGGACTCTCCTCCAGGCCCTGGGTACCATATCCATGTAAAAACAATAATTAAAATAAAAAATAGTGATATTCTCACCTTCCGGCGGCCCTCGCAGCTTTCCCGCCTCTCAGCGACGCTCCCGGCCAATCCCGTTCCCAGGCGTCCTTTGCGACAATCCCCCGATGACGTAGCATCACGCGAGACCGCTACGTCATCTGGGGTGATTTCTCGCAATGCATTACTGGGAACGGGATGGCCGGGAGCGTCGCTGATAGACGGGAAAGCTGCGGGGGCCGCCAGAAGGTGAGAATATCACTATTTTTTATTTTAATTATTGTTTTTACATGGATATGGTACCCAGGGCCTGGAGGAGAGTCTCCTGTCCTCCCGACCTGGGTACCATCCGCACATGAACGCTTACTTTGCGCATGGTGGGCACAGCCACATGCGGAAAGTAATCGGTTCAATGCATTCCTATGGCGGCGGAAATCGCCGCGGTTCCGCAAAAAAGAATGAGCATGCTGCGGATTCTCCGCGATGCGATTCCGCCGCGGAAAAACCCGCAGCATGTGCACAGCATTGCGGAATCCCATAGGCCATAATGAGTTGTATTGTGTAAGTTTCCGTCGCGAAAAACCGCTGCAAAAACGCTAGGAATCCGCAACGTGTGCACAGGCCCGGATACTTCTGCTGCGAGCGCCCGCTCATGTCCCGGGTTCTCGCAGCGGAAGTAGGCGCATAGGCAGCGGCGCTCTCCCGGTCCTCACAATACAATTCGATGATTGGTTGCGGTCTTTCACCGCGACCAATCAACGATCTTGCCACTAAAACTTAAACACCGCTGTGTCGGCCGCTACCAATATTCTAGAATACCCGATGCATTAGAATCGGGCCACCATCTAGTATACATATATGTACATAAGTGTTATAAGTGATTGTGAATATAAGTGGGAGTGAAAACTTATATGTTATGATGAAATGATTATACATTAGTGTTAATAAATAATAGCAGTGTGTTCAAAAACATGAATTAATCACAAAATCTTTATGCTGTTTTTATTTTCAGCATTGGGAACATTGCGCGCTGTTTCCTAATTCAAAACATGAAGAGAAATGTCTATAGATTCTTACTACTTTACAGAAAATAACAAAAAATGATCATTGGGCTTGTTCTAAAAAAATCACAGTGTCTGCATTTGTCTTTACAAACTCACATTATGTACTTTTTTTTTTCGTGGATTTAGCATTCCTCTGAATCACTAACCTATTATTTAGTTGTAACCCATGTTTTTTAGAACTGCATTCCATCTATGTTGCATAGAGTCAACCAACTTCTGGCCCCTGTCACCTGTTATTCCAGCCCAGGATGATTGGATTACATCCCACAATTTTTTGCCATTTGTTGGCTTTGCTCAGAAACGGCATTTTTGATGTCACCCCACAAGTGTTCTATCAGATTAAGGTCCGGGGATTGGGCTGGTCACTCCACAACTCAATTTTGTTGGACTGGAACCAAGATTTTGCTCATTTACTGGAGTGTTTAGGGTCATTGTCTTGTTGAACACCCATTTCAAGGGGCATATTCTCTTCAGCATAAGGCAACATGACCTCTTCAAGTATTTTAATAAATGCAAACTGGTCCATGATCCCTGGTATGCAGTAAATAGGTCTGGCACCATAGTAAGAGCAACCTGCCCATATCATGATACTTGCACCACCTCTTTTCACTGTCCTCAGTGTGTACTGTGGATTGAATGAAGAGTTTGGGGGTCATCTGATGAACTGTCTACGACCTTTGGACTCAAAAAGAACAATTTTACTTTCATCAGTCCACAAAATGTTTCTCCATTTCTCTTCAGGCCAGTTGATGTGTCCTTTGGAAAAATTTTACCTGCTTCAGTATGTCTTATTTTTTAACAGTGTGACTTTGCAGGGACTTCTTGCTAAGAGATTAGTGTCACACAGGTGTCTTCTGTCACAGTACAGTCATGGCCAAAAGTTTTGAGAATGACACAAATATTAATTTTTACAAAGTCTACTGCTTCACTTTTTCTAATGGCAATTTGCATATACTCCAGAAGGTTTAAAAGAGTGATCAGCTTAACAGCAATTACTTGCAAAGTCAAATATTTGGCTAGAAAATGAACTTTATCCCCCAAAACACATTTCAACATCATTGCAGCCCTGCCTTAAAAGGACAGCTAACCTCTTTTCAGTGATTGCTCCATTAACCAGGTGTGGGTGTTGATGAGGACATGGCTGGAGATCAATCTGTCATGATTAAGTAAGAATGACACCACTGGACACTTTAAAAGGAGGCTGGTGCTTGGCATCATTGTTTCTCTTCTGTTAACCATGGTTATCTCTAAAGAAACACGTGCAGTCATCATTGCAATGCACAAAAAATGGCCTAACAGGGAAGAGTATCACAGCTAGAAAGATTGCACCTCAGTCAACAATCTATCGCATCATCAAGACTTCAAGGAGAGGTTCCATTGTTGCCAAAAAGGCTTCAGGGTGCCCAAAAGACCAGCAAGCGCCAGGACCGTCTCTTAAAGTGTTTCAGCTGCGGGATCGGGCTACCAGCAGTGCAGAGCTTGTCAGGAATGGCAGCAGGCAGGTGTGAGTGCATCTGGCACGCACTGTGAGGCGGATACTCTTGGAGCAAAGCCTGGTCTCAAGAAGGGCAGCAAAGAAAGCCACTTCTCTCCAGAAAAAACATCATGGACAGACTGATATTCTGCAAAAAGGTACAGGCAGTGGACTGCTGAGGATGGGGTAAAGTTATTTTCTCTGATGAATCCCCCTTTTTGATTGTTTGGGACATCAGGAAAATCCTCATTCGGAGAAGACAAGGTGAACGCTACCACCAGTCTTGTCTCATGCCAACTGTTAAGCATCCTAAACCATTCATGTGTGGGGTTGCTTCTCAGCCAAGGGAATCGGCTCTCTCACAGTCTTGCCTAAAAAACACAGCCATGAATAAAGAATGGTACCAGAATGTCCTCCAAGAGCAACTTCTCCCAACCCTCCAAGAGCAGTTTGGCGATCAACAATGCCTTTTTCCAGCATGATGGAGCACCTTGCCATAAAGCAAAGGTGATAACTAAATGGCTCAGGGAACAAAACATAGAGATTTTGGGTCCATGGCCCGGAAACTCCCAGATCTTAATCCCATTGAGAACTTGTGGTCAATCATCAAGAGACGGGGTGGACAAAAAAAACCTAAAAATTCTGACAAATGAAAGCATTGATTGTGCATGAATGGACTGCTACCAGTCAGGATTTGGTCCAGAAGTTGATTGAGAGCATTGCCAGGGAGAATTGCAGAGGTCCTGAAGAAGAAGGGTCAACAATGCAAATATTAACTTCCTGCATTAACTCATTCTAACTGTCAATATAAGCTTTTGTTACTCATATGTTTGCAATTATTTATTTTCTGTCTGTGATAAAAAACATCTGTGAAACACACTAAAAACCAGAGGGCAACAGATCATGTGAAAATATAATATTTGTGTCATTCTCAAAACTTTTGGCGATGACTGTACTCACAGGTAGCTTGAGACTGTCTTTGATCATCCTGGAGCTGATCATTGGCTGAGCCTTTGCCATTTGGCTATTCTTCTATCCATTCGAATGATAGTCTTCCGTTTTCTTCCACGTCTCTCAGGTTTGGCTTTCCAGAACAGTCTATCACTGTCTGCACTTCTTTATAAGTTTTACCCTCTCAATCAATTTTTTAATCAAAGTATGTTGTTCTCCTGAACAATGTCTTAAACGACCCATATTTCTCAGGCTTTCAAGGAGAAATTGCATGTACATGTCCTGGTTTCACCCTTCAATAAGGGCCACCTGATTCACGCCTGTTTCTTCACAGAATGATTGACCTCACTACTTGATCTCCACACTGCTATTATTTTGAATACACCCCCCTTTCACTTAATTTTTCTAATACACAGACTCAAAAAACATGCAGATCATGAATGCGGAGACTGTTGGTTTTCTTAGAATCTACTGCACCAACTGGTAAATTGTTTGACATGTAGTAATATAATTTCTACCAAAACAGTGATTAATCTGGTTAGTTATATTGGACTGCTAGTATTTTGAACACTACTGTATACACCTTTATACCACCTTATCATAACATATATAGGTGAGGTGCTATAACCAAACCTTGATAAATATGCATGAAAGCCATGCATACAGAAATACTCACATAGAAAGAATATTTCAGTGGGTACAGAAAGTATTCAGGCCCCTTTAAAGTTCACATGGTCATAAGTATTCAGACCCTTTGCTCAGACACTCATATTTAAGTCACATGCTGTCCATTTCCTTGTGATCCTCCTTTAGATGGTTTTACTCCTTCATTGGAGTCCAGCTGTTTTTAATTAATCTGATAGGACTTGATTTGTAAAGGCGCACACCTGTCTATATAAGACCTCACAGCTCACAGTGCATGTAGGAAAAAAATGAGAATCATGAGGTCAAAGGAACTGGCCAAGGAGTTCAGAGGCACAATTGTCGCAAGGCACACATCTGACCAAGGTTACAAAAGAATTCTGTAGTACTCAAGGTTCCTAAGAGCACAGTGGCCTCCATAATCCTTAAATGGAAGTTTGGGACGACCAGATGTCTTCCTAGACCTGGCCGTCCAGTCAAACTGAGCAATTGTGGGAGAAGAGCTTTGGTGAGAGAGGTAAAGAACCCCAAGATCACTGTGGCTGAGCTCCACACATACAGTAGGGAGATGGGAGAAAGTTCCACAAAGTCAACTTTCACTGCAGCCCTCCACCAGTCGAGCGTTTATGGCAGAGTGGCCCGACGGAAGCCTTCCTCAGTGCAAGACATATGAAAGCCCGCATAGAGTTTGCTAAAAAACACATGAAGGACTCCCAGACTATGAGAAATAAGAATCTTAGGTCTGATGAGATGAAGATAAAACTTTTTGGTGATAATTCTAAGGCACTGCTCATCACCAACAGTGAAAGATAGTGGTGGCAGCATTATGCTATGGGAGTGTTTTTCAGCTGCAGGGACAGGATGACGGGTTGTAATTGAATGAAACATGAATGCGGCCAAGTACAAAGATATCCTGGATGAAAACCTCTTCCACTGTGCTCTGGACCTCAGACTTGGCCAAAGGTTCACCTTCCAGCAAGACAATGACCCTAAGCACACAGCTAAAATAACAAAGGAGTGGCTTCAGAACAACTCTGTGACCATTCTTGACTGGCCCAGCCAGAGCCCTGACCTAAACCCAATTGAGCATCTGTGGAGAGACCTGGAAATGGAAAGTGAAAAACTTGTTGCATCATTCTCAAGAAGACTCATGGCTGTACTAGTTCAAAAGGTGCTTCTACTCAATACTGAGCAAAGGGTCTGAATACTTATGACCATGTGATATTTCAGTTTTTCTTTTTTAATAAATTTGCAAACATTTCTACATGTTTTTTTTCAGTAAAGATGGAGTCCAGACTTGAACATATTATTGAACACGCCAAAGTCACTCGGCTAGCACCCAAGCATGGCGGATAAACACATTATCCCAGCATGGTCACTCATAACTAGAGATGAGCAAATTTGTTCGGACTTTGGCTTCGAATATGATTTTGACATATTCGGGCCATATGCAAACAATATTTGTGCTAAATGTGTGTCTTATCATCGGTTTCGAACATATTTGGTAATTTCTGCTCCCATTGACTCTAATGACATTCGGCTGTGTTCGACGAATATTGCAAAAAAAATATTCGATTCCGATCGCATACGGAAAAAAGCAGGTGGGAAGGTGTATGTAAATGATTGGTCCCGCCATGAAGCACCGAGTGGCGACACTTATTTTGAGAAGTGATTCTCCCTTTAAGGCTTTGTGCACTTGAAGTTTTAGATTTTCGGGTGTGGATCCACTATAAAATCCTCCTCAAAAACTGCTTCTAAAACCCTGGAACACTTTTCCTACGCATTTCTATAGGAAATTCACATTGTCGTTCATATGAGGAGTTTTTGAGCATTCTCTTTCCTGAAGAGATTTTGAAAAATGCCTGGTGGAAAAAAGAAAATTCTTGTCACTTCTTTGTAGAGGATGCTAATGGAATTTTCTTCAAACTAAGCACTGTAAAATCAAAAACTGCAAAAAAAAGTAATGATTTTTCAGGAAAAAAAAACACCTTCAAAACTCTTTAAAACTGTAGCATGAAATGCTCAAGATACAGAAAAACTCTTCCAAAACTCCTACAAAACACTTCTGAAAAAAGAAACACGTCATAAAGTCGTTTCGCTTAAAAAAACATCAGATTTGTCCACACTCCATGTGAACAGTCTTATGGGAGAATTGTAAGGAGAGCTTTTTAACAGCCAGAGGGCCATTTGTTGCTTGTGTGAGTCATCTTAAGTGACTTCTTTTCAGGGCTGCTTTCACATAGCTCTGTACGGCTGCGATTGTCTTTCTACTATTAGGGTATGTTTCCACGATAAGGAAACATTCCGGATTAGCTGCGTGTTTGACGCTGTGCGTTGGCGCAGCGTCAAACACGCAGCGTCCAGATGTTACAGCATAGTGGAGGGGATTTAAAGAAATCCCGTCTCCACTATGCGTAAAAATACGCAGGCGGAAGACCTGCGTTTCCGGACATGCGGCGCGTCTTTTTAGACCGCAGCATGTCCTAGCGTCTTGCGGCGACGCTGCGTCGCCGCAACGGAAATAACACAGGGCTATGCAGCCCTGCATTCTTTCCGGATGTGTTCCGGAGATGTCCAGAGCACATCCGGAAAGAGCGCGCGTCAAAAAGGGGGCGGGGCTTTGGGCGGTGCGGAATTTCCGCTTGGTCCAAAGCGCTGTGGTGCCGGACCGTGGAACCACAGCCTAAGACCTCATTCACAAGTCATTCATACGCAAAAAAACAGACCAAGTTTTGTCAGTAATTTTCATCTTAGTTTCATCCGAGTTTTATCAGAGTTTGGTCCGAGTGTCATCAGCTTTTCTCGTACATGAAAAAAAAAAGTTTCTCCACCTTTTCCTATCAGGCAGTGAAAATCGGACTCCACTCAGATAACTAGCTGAAGGACTTTTCAGGTCATGTGATCAGTCACATTCCTGGAAGGAATGTCAAAATGTGGTAATGTATACAGAAAATAGGCTGCATCAGAGCTGTGTGTGTGTAGCAGAGCTGTGTGTGTTGATGTAGCATAGCTGTGTATTTATTGATGAAGTGGAGCTGTGTGTGTAACTATGTAGCACAGCTGTGTGTGTAACAAAATTGTGTGTGCACATAGCAGAACAGTGTGCGTACATAACAGAGTTGTGTGTGCATGTAGGGGGGCTGTGTGTGCGCATGTAGCAAAGCTGTGAATAGCATAACTTTGTATATATGTAGCAGAGTTGTGTGAATGTGTAGAAGATCTGTGTACACTGCAGAGCAGTGTATGTGTGTACTGAGCTGGGTGTGTATGTAGCAGAGCAATCAGTATTGAGCATATATATATATATGCACTTCAGAGAGCGTACATAATGTGTGTGCTGTTAACCTATATTTGCATTATACACCTGCTGCTGAGAAACACAAACAATAGATTTATTACCTTCCTGTTGTACTCTAGGGCAATAAAATATATATTTTTATTTCTGTGATGCCAATTCTTCTGGCAAAAAGCCTCCAGTTCCTGTAAATTCCTGGGCTGTCTAGCATGAACTGCAGTAGGAATGGTGTTCCTTTCATCATAGGCCTTGTTGACCTCTCTCCAAATGTAACGTTTATGGTTGTGGCTAAAAGTTAAATTTTGGTCTCATCACTCCAAATTACCTTGTTCCAGAAGTTTTGAGGCTTGTCTCTGTGCTGATTTGCATATTGTAGGTGAGATACTTTAAGGCATTTGCACAGTAATCCCTTTCTTCTGGCGACTCGACCATGCAGCCATTTTTCTTCAAGTGCCTCCTTATTGTGCATCATGAAACAGCCACACTACTAGTTTTCAGAGAGTCCAGTATTTCAGCTGATGTTATTTGTGGGTTTTTCTTTGCATCCCGAACAATTTTCCTGGCAGTTGTGGACAAAATTCTTGTTGGTCTACCTGACTGTGTGTTTTTTTTTAACAGAGCTCCTGATTTTCCATTTGTTAATCACAGTTTGAACGCTGCTGACTGGCACTATCAATTCCTCGGGTATCTTTTAGTATTCCTTTCCTGTTTTATACAGTTCAACTACCTTTTCCTGTAGATCCGTTGACAATTCTTTTGCTTTCCTCATGATTCACAATCCAGAAACGTCAGTGGCTGGATGAAAGATGCAAGAGTCTGGACCCCAGAAACTCACTCAGCTTTTATGCGCACACACTGATTACAAGCAAACAGGTCACAAGTGAAGATGTTACCTCTAGTAGCCATTTAAACCCATTTGTGTCAAATTCTGTGCGTTTTTTGTCAGGCCAAAATCACCAGGGTATGTGAACTTTTGATCAAGGTCATTTGGATGTTTTGTGTTGTCATTATGATTTAAAAAGAGAAAACACAGTAGTTTGACAATAAATGGCTTCACCCAACCACTAACCATGAGTGGAGAAAAAGTTTTGGTGTTATCATTCATATTCTCTGAAAAAAAAGGGCAAGAAAGCAAAAATTCTGCCGGGGTGTGTAAGCTTTTGAGCATATATATATATATATATATAAAATAGCAAGGCAATACATATCATGATATAATGACCTGCAAGATGCAAATATGACATTGATCTTAAAGAGGTTTTTTTTCTTATTTTTATGCTAAGATTATCTGCTGTATATCAGCTGTACAATGAAAAAATATGCAAATTTCTAGTACATTGCGCATTTTAATTTCTCACCTCATTTTCAAGACCTCTGCTTACTGCCAATTAATGAAAGCAATTATTTCTATCTATCCAAAGGCTCAATATAAGAGAAATCTGATCTGTGCACCCGTCTCTGAAATTAGCCTGTAAGAAGCCTTGCTAATCAATGTCAGCAAGCAGTGATCTTGAAAATGGCAATTAAATAAAACAAATAGTATATTATAAAAGATTTCTGAAATAATTTAATTATGCAGCAGCTGAAATGTTTGCTGTCCATTAACATTATTGTATCACAGTATGAGGTTTTGCTGCCATCTAGTGCACTCATTTGATTAAACACAATATTGTGCTAAGACAAAAATGTTTTTCGATATAAAGGGGTATTGACAAAATCATAATCCTGACTCACTGCCCGTCAGTGTTAAAATTGAGCAAGTCTCAGATACATTTACTTTTCCATAGAGAACACAGCTAGAGATTTTAAAATCCACATGGTCCATGCATGTACAACTGGTAGTCTAGCAATTTCCCATATGATTGTTATGCTAGTGGTATTGCTTGCATTTCCCTCTATTAGATTGGCTTAATACTTTATATTATTTGCACTCAGCACTTTATTTAGCCTTGTATCCCATTAGGCTAACAGTGTTAGCATTTCTGTACTGGACACTTCTTCCAATCAGCTGTACATTTGTGCATTTATGATCATTGTGCTTTTTTTGATAGGGTTCAGACCATCACTTCTATTTTGTACAACCTTAATTTCAGTACAGATTGCTATTGTATTAAATCACGCATGTAAATATTCCATTCTGATTATTTTTTACACTTTTTTGCTCTATTTGATCCATGTATAAGGTTGACCGTTTGGCAGGGTGAAGCCCTATTGTAGGCTTTGGTCATTTGTGTCTTTTTTTTTTTTTTAGTGTTTTTAATTTGTTTGCTGTTTGTTCCAATAAAACGTATTTGTTTTCATTTGTGGTGATCCCTGTGTTTAGAACACGTGCCTTTTACTAGGCCAACATCCTACTCTTGATGACATCACCTCCTCGGCACCTATCTGGTTCATATGTCTTGTCCACCTCAGACTTACCATCATCATCCCTGATTTGACTGACAGTTGCCTCTGTGTGGGAAATTGTTTGCGCTTCTTCCCCCCCGCTTGATTACCACCTTAAGATTTGCACTGATTGCTACTACCACGGCCAGTGTCCATATCACCATGGCTCGCAAAGCCACCAACACAACTTGGCATTGAAACCTTGTTTTCCACCTTGTCCAGCGTCATATCTGTGTACAAAGGCTAACTGTTCATCTATTCAAGTAAGTCAACTGAGATATATTGTTCTGGTAGAGTATGTTTCTTAGCCCCTGGGTGTGGTGGGTTAGGGGACTATGATGTGGAACATAAACAGGTGTCATTTGCGCAATGGAAATTCTGCTATGTTCAACATTACGTGATATGGCAGCTGACTCATGCTGATAGTGTTGCTGTCAGAGGCTATCAGAAGGTGCATAATTCTCCTGTGACGGAGACAAGTGATATGACATTTATTCTATTATCCTCCCCACCTCCTCCCTGCTGTAGGCCGCAATGAAGACCATGTGTTACCTATGATTGGTAATACTACTGCTGGGAAATGTTGTGCAGTTGCCGGTCGTGCTGCCACTAGAAATTCCCACTATTTTTGGCCATTGTACAGTAGCGTTCAAAATAATAGCAGTGTGTTCAAAAACATGAGTTAATCACAAAATCTTTATACTAGTTTTTATTTCCAGCATTGGGTACATTGCACACTGTTTTCAAATTCAAAACATGAAGAGAAATGTATATAATTTTTAACTACTTTACATAAAAAAGCAAAAAATTAACATTGGGCTGTTCTAAAAAAATAGCAGTGTCTGCATTTGTCTTCACAAACTCACAATATGTACTATTTTTATCATGATTTAGCATTCCTGTGAATCACTAACCTAATATTTAGTTGTGTACCCAAAGTGTTTCACATCTATGTTGCATAGAGTCACCCAACTTCTGGCTTTTGTCACCTGTTATTCCAGCCGAGGATGCTCGGACTACATGCCACAATTTTTTTGCATTGGTTGGCTTGGCATCAGAAACGGCATTTTTTATGTCACCCCACAAGTGTTCTATCGGACTACGGTCCGCGGATTGGGCTGGCCTCTCCATAACCTCAATTTTGTTGGACTTGGACCAAGATTTTGCTCGTTTACTGGTGTACTTAGGGTTGTTGTCTTGTTAAAACACCCATTTCAAGGGCATGTCCTCTTCAGCAAAAGGCAACATGACATCTTCAAGAATTTTAATATATGCAAACTGGTCCATGATCCTTGGTATGTGGTAAATAGGTCCAGCACCATAGTAAGAGAACCATGCCCATATCATGATGCTGCACCACCATGCTTCACTGTCTTCAGAGTGTACTGTGGCTTGAATGCAGAGTTTGGGGGTCATCTGATGAACTGTCTGTGGCACTTGGACCCAAAAAGAAAAAATTTACTTTCATCAGTCCGCAAAATGTTTCTCCATTTCTCTTCAGGCCAGTTGATGTGTTATTTGGCAAATTGTATCTGCTTCAGTACATGTCCGCTTCAGTGGGACTTTGCAGGGACTTCTTGCTAAAAGATTAGCTTCACACAGGTGTCTTCTAACTGTCACAGTATTTACAGGTAACTTGAAACTGTCTTTGATCATCCTGGAGCTATCATTGGCTGAGCCTTTGCCATTCTGGCTCTTCTTCCATCCATTCGAATGGTAGTCTTCTGTTTTCTTCCATGTCTCTTTGGTTTGGCTTTCCATTTTAAAGCATTGGATGATCATTTCAGCTGAACAACCTATCATTGTCTCACTTCTTTATAAGTTTTACCCTCTCCAATCAACTTTTTAATCAAAGTATGCTGTTCTTCTAAACAATGTCTCGAACAACCCATATTTCTCAGGCTTTCGAGGAGAAATGAATGTGCAACATGTCCTGGCTTCACCCTTCAATAAGGGCCACCTAATTCACACCTGTTTCTTCACAGAATGATTGACCTCACTACTTGATCTCCACACTGCTATTATTTTGAACACACCCCCTTTGAATTATTATAATACACAGACTCAAAAGCATGCAGATCATGAATGCTGAGTCTGTTGGTTTTCTTAGAATCTACTGCACCAACTGGTAAATTGTTTGACATGTGGTAATATAATTTATACCAAAAACAGTGATTATTGGACACCTAGTATCTGTTCACGGACCCTGAACACGAACTTCTCCTGGAAGCCCATCAACAAACTTTTCCTCTATGGGTACTTCTGGCCCCATCACAGCCAAGTAAAAAAAATAATAAAAAAAGACGTGGGGTCCACTCTATTTTTTGATAATCAGCGAAGGTTAAGCAGACAACTGCTTTCTGCAGCCCTCAGCTGTCTGCTTCATCTTAGCTGGTTATCAAAATAAGAGGGGCACCCAAGCCATTTTTTTATTTAAATAAATTATTTTAAAAAATGGCGTCAGGTTCCTCTCATTTTTAATAACCAGCAAAGCTAAAAGCTGACAGCTGGGGGCTGGTATTCTCAGGCTGGGAAGGTTGGTTATTGTGCCCTTCCCAGCCTAAAAATAGCAGCCCGCAGCCACCCTAGAAAAGGCGCATCGCAGCTTTGTCCAGCTCTTCCCGCTTGCCCTGGTACGTTGGTAAGCAAGGTAATATTTTGGGGCTGATGTCCGCTGACATCAAGCCCAGAGGATAGTCTATCAGAAACCAAGTAAAAAATAGAAAAAAACATACAAAAAAATATTTAAAAAAACTACCCAACAATTTCCCTTTCAATTAAAAAAATAAGCAAATTAACACCAGTTTTCCGTAGTCCAAATGGAGGTCTCACGACGATCCCAGTCTTCTTCATCCAGTCTATGGAACTCCATTCAGAGAACTCAGCTCCATACAGTGGAGCAGCAGCTACTGCCGGGTTTTGTGCTGTGCTACGTGAGAACCTGGATGCCGTGAAATAAGGTGACATCATTAAGGTTACTTACCTCATTTCACATGCTCCAATTCTCACAAGGTCAGGGTGAGTGCTGAACTTAAGGGCGCCAAGTGCGGTCGCTCATTAGTCCGGCACTTGTGCTGCGCTCATGAGAACCGGCCGCTAGAACTGAGAAAACCTGAGAAAAATTCTACATGAAAAGTGCAGCACTCTGCACTTTATCCAGGAGATACCTACCACTGTATTACACTCCGTTGTCACTTAGCACTTTTTTTTTTATGTCTTTCTCTTCTTTTCCCCTATACAAGTAACACTCCCCTGATGACATCTCACTATTGAGAAAGAAAAGAAAGAAACATGTCGGGAGGGATTATTTTTTTTTGCTCTGGGATTACTATTAGAGTCGAATTGGGTACTGCCCTTGTTAGGGGAGAAGCAAACACACGGTGTACGACAGGGCAGACATAAAGGACAATTGGACCCGTTTTCCCTGGAATCCTATAGAACCGGAGGCCCCTCGGCTCAAATGGGTGAGATCTAAACATTTTTAATATGCTCTGGCACCTTTTCATTTGATACGTCTTTACCATATGTGGTTTAAGGCATATAATGCTTTTGGTCAGTATATAGGTAACACAGGTTGTCAATTGTTCCACAATTTTATTGAATGTTTAGTAAAAGTTGCACTTTAATAAGGTGTTTTTCCATGCTATTTATATTATGATCCTGAAAAATAAACCCTGTAGGAGAAAACAGGGACCACAGCTAACTAAATGAGGTTCGGGCTCAATTTCGGGTACTGTTCTGGTACCCAAACCAACCTTTTTTTTTATAGTTTGGCTGAACCCGATTGACCTGAACATCCACGGGAGCACCCATCCCTAGTGACAAAAAAACACACAGAATTTAGTTTGTAACCCGGGGAATGCCTGTACTCCTACTCTTTTCTTTATTCCACCAAGGACAACATCTGCAAGGAGTTTGTATGTTCTCCCTGTGTTTTTGTGGGTTTCCCCTGGGTTTTCCGGTTTCCTCCCACACTCCAAAAACATACTGATAGGGAATCTAGATTGTGAGCCCCTTCGGGGACAGCGACGATAATGTGTGCAAACTGTAAAGCGCTGCAGAATATGTTAGCGCTATATAAAAATAAAGATTATTATTATTTAAACAAAAATTAAAACGCTTTCATGGCTGCCTTCTTCCGTGCTTCTTCCGCACTATTTTATGGCCGGCAACTGGAATTACACAAAAAAAGGGCTGTGTACAAATTGCAAAAAAAATTACAAAACAAAAGCACATTTCAGCTTCTTGATAGTTTAACCTGAAATAATTTTTTAGGGGTGTGATCTGGGTTAATGTCCCCAGTAGTAAGCTGCAAAGGATTAAGCCACTGCCAGGGCGAGTACAAAATGCAAACTTCTTTTTAAAGTAAAATTATTCATCTTCCATAAATCAAATTTTTGGTACATCTCAGCTTCTTGATAATTTTTTGCAAAACTAATTTTTGCGGGGGCTGCATCGGACGCAAATTCCTCAGGTAAGACACTGCACTGGATTGGACCCTTTGCAGGGATTGGCACAAAAGTCAAAAATTTAAGAAAAAAATGGACTTCCATGACCCCCAATTTTTTTTTTTAAGTCTCAACTTCACGATCGTTTTGATTTAAATTAATTTTGCAGGAGGAGAGCCTGAAAGGGTAATATGATGTAACATATCAAACAAAAATTCTTAATTCATTAAAGAAATTCTTAAAAAAATTCTCATTTCTTCTTTTTTTCTGTTTTTTTGGTTCAGATGAAATTCCACAATGTTAGGAATACCTGCAGTGGACGCAATTGTCCTTCTCTGGCTTCCCTACCGGTCTGTCTGTACTGGGGGGGGTCGGAGATATTGCGCACTTGGGTGTTGTAAGTACACATGGTAGTTTCTCGTGTATGGTAGTGGTGAGTTATGTGGGAACTCGGGACGCTGCGCTTTTCAATTGTTTTGGGGTCCGGGAGCCATGGGATGCCGTGTCTTCGGGTTGCCAGGCAACGCAGGATGTTGCCTTGTCTGGTGTAAGCCAATGGTGCGAATGTGTGCACCCTGCTGTACAGATGAGCAGGGAGTGGCTACCTGGACATCACTGGGAGAAATGTATCACCTAAATTTTGTCTTTAGCATTGGGCTATTTTAAGCCTGGTCCTATCAAGTTTAGTGCTGTTTATTCAGTTTCCTTGAGTAGTCGTAGGGTGAGTGCTCTTTTGTGAAACTTCAGGTTGCTTCTCAGTACTTGCTTTTGGTCTAATCAGGTTCTTCTCCCTTAGCTATTGTCTTTGGGTTCCCTTTTGTTTTAATGCTAGAATTATTAGAATTTACTCTGGTATCCTGACTCTTTTCACCAGTGACAGTAGTCTGGGAAGGCCTCCTCCTTATCGGGAGTGGGTGAAAAATATCCCAGCCCTTAAAGTCTAGTCTAGCAATGGTGGCCTGCGCATGTGTCGGCTCATTTGCTGGTCCAGTGCGAGTCACTACAGAGTAGATTAACTCCTGCGCATAGCACCCAGTAGGACCGTGTCCAGGACTGGAAAATAGAAGGCGTTATGTTAGTGTTTCTTTAATTATACTCCCTGTACTCATTATGAAACACATATCTGGTAATTTAGGAGACAGATTGACCCTGCTCAATGATGTCATATACATCTTCAAGAGATGTTGATATCTTGAGGAGGCCTCACATCTTCAAGGCTTCAACAGTATTCATTAGTAATGGCTGATTCTTATGGTGATGTTGTTTCTATTGTGGTTTATTAGCTACATTGCAATTATGCAATATACATTCTTCATTCAGAAGTATCATTTATTAGCACATGGATGGAGAGTGAGATAGCTTAAGGAACAGAACCGTGAATCTCTGTTTCCCATGATGTGGACACCATGTTACCCACAGAAAGCACAATCCAAACTTGATAGGACTCACAGACACAGTGTTGTTGGCACACGTATGTATGGACTTCATTGGGTCCAGGACGCTGAGTGCATTGTTTATAAAATGTCTAGTCAATCAGGTTTGGTGTGGACAACAGGCCTAGGCATATGAATTATGAGCTTTCACTCATGCAGGAAATTTGAGTCATTCTCATGGACTTACAGAAAACAGAGCGGTGTGCCTGATCGCATAAGACTAAGAAGAATAATATTGGGACCATTTTTTTTTATTTTGAAAAGTATAAAAACTCTGTCCATGCGCTGTTATTAAAAGGGCTGTTGGTTACCACCAGTTGACATTGCTAAGGCTGAGTTTGCATTCAATAAGGTCCTGGGAAGCACGAACATCTTTTCCAGACAATAAAAGGCTTTCCAGTATTGTGATTCATGGAGAATCAATTCTATGTAAATCTAATTTGGGAAAAATTAAGCAAACCTGGAAAATTTGAATTTCAAAAGATTCGATCATGGGGGCGCGGTTACAGATGCCATACAGAGCGGTGACTGAAACCAGAACACTGCCTGGGAGATAAAAGTTCATGTTTTCCCTACAGCATTCTGCTAAGTTAATAATGCTATTAACCTGCAGATTAACACCTTATCTGCAGGTTAATAGCGTTTTTTTCTGGTAACAGGTTTCCTTTAAAGAAGCATTCCTCCAATCAAAGTTTTTATCCTTTTAATATATTGCAGTCATCATATTATATAGCTCTGTGTACTCACAATTGCTCATTTTGCCTTTCTACCCATTTTAATATCCTCTTTTTCCATTTGGTCTATGACATCACATGATTAAAAAAAGACTAGCTGAATCCATTTAAGCTCTATTTAGAAACAGGAGGTCAATTTTCTCTGCATAAGTCATGACTCACTGTAAAAAACGTCTATAACGGGGAGAAAGGGAAAAGCTGGTCAGGATTTGTAGAGGGGAATGACTTCCTGCTTCTACATGGAGCAAAGAGAAGAATTAACTGGGTAGAAAGGCAAAATGATCATTTGTAAGTGCACAATGCTATATAATATGATGACAGCAATATATTAAGAGGGTAAAAACTTTGATGGGAGGAGTACTTCTTTAATAACCTATTAAACACCAGCATCAGTACAATTAACAAGCACATTATCAGTGGTCACTGCCAGTTATAGTATTTCTTACACAGACTTTTGCGTGGCTCTTGAATAGTGTAAGATGTGATGGATGGACCTTACAGGGACATGTGACACCATATGCTCCAGGAAGAGAAACATGAGTTTCCTCAGTGAAACTGTACAGAGCAGGGCAGCTACTAATTTGTGATACGTCAGGCAATAAGGGAGTCTTGTAGTAGAGATAGAAGCTAGAGATAAGTACAGTGGGTACAAAAAGTATTCAGACCCCGTTAAATTTTTCACTCTTTGTTTCATTGAAGCCATTTGGTAAATTTAAAAAAGTTCATCTTTTTTCTCATTTATGTACACTCTGCACCCCATCTTGACTGAAAAAAAACCCATAAATGTAGAAATTTTTGCAAATTTATTAAAAAAGAAAAACAAAAATATCACATGGTCATAAGTATTCAGACCCTTTGCTCAGTACTGAGTAGAAGCACCTTTTGAGCTAGTACAGCCATGAGTCTTCTTGGGAATGATGTAACAACTTTATCTAGCCTGGATTTGGGGATCCTCTGCCATTCTTCCTTGCAGATCCTCTCCAGTTCCGTCAGGTTGGATGGTGAACGTTGGTGGACAGCCATTTTCAGGCCTCCCGAGATGCTCAATTGGGTTTAGGTCAGGGCTCTGGCTGGGCCAGTCAAAAATGGTCAGAGTTGTTCTGAAGCCACTACTTTGTTATTTTAGCTGTGTGCTTAGGGTCATTGTCTTGTTGGAAGGTGAACCTGCGGCCAAGTCTGAGGTCCAGAGCATTCTGGAAGAGGTTTTCATCCAGGATATCTCTGCACTTGACTGCATTCATGTTTCCTTCAATTGAAACCGGTTGTCCTGTCCCTGCAGCTGAAAAACATAGCATGACACTGCCACCACCATGTTTCACTGTTGGGATTGTATTGGGCAGGTGATGAGCAGTGCCTGGTTTTCTCCACACATACCGCTTAGAATCATCACTAAAAAGTTTTATCTTCATCTCATCAGACCAGAGAATCTTATTTCTCATAGTCTGGGAGTCCTTCATGTATTTTTTAGCAAACTCTATGCGGGCTTTCATATGTTTTGCACTGAGGAGAGGCTTCCGTAGGGATACTCTGCCATAAAGGCTTGACTGGTGGAGGGCTGCAGTGATAGTTGACTTTGTGGAACTTTCTCCTATCTCCCTACTTCATCTGTGGAGCTCAGCCACAGTGATCTTGGGGTTCTTCTTTACCTCTCTCACCAAGGCTCTTCTCCCACGATTGCTCAGTTTGGCTAAACGCCAGGTCTAGGAAGACTTCTGGTGCTGCCAAACTTCTTCCATTTAAGGATTATGGAGGCCACTGTGCTCTTAGGAACCTTGAGAACTGTAGAATTTTTTTGTAACCTTGGCCAGATCTGTGCCTTGCCACAATTCTGTCTCTGAGCTCCTTGGCCAGTTCCTTTGACCTCATGATTCTCATTTGGTCTGACATGCACTGTGAGCTTTGAGGTCTTATATAGACAGGTGTGTGCCTTTACAAATCAAGTCCTATCAGTTTAATTAAACACAGCTGGACTCCAATGAAGGAGTAGAACCATCTAAAGGAGGATCACAAGGAAATGGACAGCATGTGACTTAAATATGAGAGTCTGAGCAAAGGGTCTGAATACTTATGACCATGTGATATTTCAGTTTTTCTTTTTTAATAAATTTGCCAAAATTTCTACATTTCTGTTTTTTTCAGTCAAGATGGGGTGCAGAATGTACATTAATGAGAAAAAAAATGAACTTTTTTTATTTTCCAAATGGCTGCAATGAAACAAAGAGTGAAAAATTTAAAGGGGTCTGAATACTTTCCGTACCCACTTTAAATCCCTCAAAATTTATTTTGACCAGATTTGCTCAATCAGATTTGATTTGGTTTGCACTAAATCTGGTCAGAATTGATTTTATCTTTAAGAGATATTTAATATTCTCTGAGGTATTTCCAGACCTAAAGCATGAGAAATTGAAGGCTGGGATTGAGTAAAAAAAATAACAAAATATCAAAATACCCCATCTTAGGCCTCCCCCTCACCTGTCCTGCCGTTGCTTGCCAAGTACTCTACTTGGTTTGGGTCAGTTTTCATTTCAGATCTTCCAGTGTTGACTGACTTGCCTCAAGTCCTTATATGAGAAGCAATAAAAGTCACTTACACAATGATGTGCATCATATCCCACGTAACCACATAAGGCCTGGTTAGCGCTAGAAAATCTGGACCAATGAGTGCAGACCAATCTGAAGCGACTGGTAAACCAGACAGGTAGCTGTTTCAAGCGACCAGTGGACCAGACAGGTGGCTGTTTCGGTAGGAGAAGTGAGGGATAAACCTTAAGCAAGTGAGTATAACCAATTTTTTAATCCCTTAATGCTTTTTCATTTGTCATGCTTTAGGGTCTGTAGAGATACCAGAAGGTCTGGCCCTATCAGGGGGAATTAAGCTTTCTTCGGGAAACTTTTGTTAATAGGTGATAATTAGAAAAATCATCAATGTGGGGCTACACACCCTTTTATTAATTAAAAAAAAGGCAGTCCCAAACTTGGTGATACGTATTATTTAACTGCACAGGAAACGCGCAGTGTATCACCTTCCATTTTGGAGCCGGTTGTCAGCCATCATTTCTATAGCGCTATAACAGTGCAACTTGGATATCCAGCTACCAAAACTTACAACTTTCAATGAGCTTAGATCTTTTATTACCGTAACATTCCCATAAGGCTTTGAAATGATAACTTGGCAATGTTGTATTCCTTGCCTGCACTCAATATACCTAAAAGTCTAGAGTTTTTTTGTTTGTACAGCTTATCCAATTTTAATGTATTCATAATGGAACAGGAATAGGATTTTATATATAAAAGTTAAGAAAAATAACGATCATTATGAATATGTGACCAATTTTACCAAATAAAGTGAATCTCAGTGTATTAACACCATGATGGTTTAAAGTCCGACATTCTGTGCAGTATATTTTTTTTTACTGTGATCAGAGCGTCATCTTTCGGGTACAGTTTCAAATCAATGGTTCCAACCAGAGACGAGCGGACCTTATGAAATTCAAATTTGCTCACTTTGATGAATTTTCTCCAAAAATTTGATTTGAAGCTAATAAATTTACACAAATATCAATATTGTAAAGCTTGTACCTGCTCAGAAAATATACGTGGGGAGAAGAGAGAGGAGCCCTAGTTATTGTAAGAACTTACAGGAGAGAAACACTTACCCAGTGACCCGGGAAATGGAAAACGACTCTACGTACAAACTGTGCTCTACTTGGAACTGCTGATCTGTGATGCCTAGGTGTTATGATTTGGTAGCTGAGGAGAGCAAGCAAAAAAGGAAATACACCAGAGAGATTGGAATCTATGGGATTGCAGTACCCTGACTAACCACCACAACTAAAGGCAGCCGTGGAGCGTACCTACGTTGGTCCTAGACGCCTCGTCACAGCCTGAGAAGCTAACTACACCTAAAGACAGAAAGAGGAAAACTATCTGCCCCAGAGCAGATCCCCAAAGAACATAGAAAGCCCCCAAACATGTAATGGCGGTTAGACAAGAAGAAATACAGACACAGACAGAAAATAGTATGAGCAAACATTGGGGCCCAAACTTCCTAAATAGAAAAGGATAGGAAGGACACTTACTGCAATCCCAAAAAACCCTGAAAAGTACCAACTCTACTAATTACAAAAACACCTGAGATCACACGACCTCTACCACCTAAATTAGTTCTCTGGTGTAACAAAAACTAAACAGCAGCCACTGAAAAAACTGGAAAAGGCAAATGAACAAACAACAGTGGCTGAACTAAACTGAGAGGAGCACAAGCCCCCGGAGGGGACCCGGCAGACCCCCACAGAAGTGCAGGACAAAATGCAAAAAGCAAGCACAAAAAACTAAAAGAAGAAAATGTCTTATCTGTTAGCAGAAGATGCAGGCACGAAACAGCAAGCTACAAAGGGAACAGGAATCAAAGATGAGACCAGAACAATTGATCACCGGCAACCCTGATGGGAGGGAACCTCCCTTATATAAGACCAGTCAGTAACACCTGATCGCCAATCTTCACAATCTTCATTGGATAGTTCAGTACTGTTTGTAACCACCAGAGGGAGCTTCTGCTCAGAATTCATTTCTAGCACATTCACAACACCTAGGGACTGACCACCACTGTACAAGGTAGGATAATCCATAAGTTGCATAGCTATAGGGCATTATAGGGAGACTTATGATGCAAAATGACAACAGTCCACTCTCCGATGCTTCAGCACTGTGGGTAAATGGTGCCCGGCAAGTTTGACATGTTTGAAAAGGTGCTCTTGAAAAGTTCAAATTTGTGTGAAACTGCGAATTTCAAGAAATACGACTAAAACTCGATCCTTCGCGGATCGATCCGCTCATCTCTAGTCTCAACTGAACCTGAGAAAGAAAAGGACGCATTGCTGATCCTCAATAGAAGTTGCGTTGGTACTCACTGTCAAGTAAAAAGCAGAAGGCTATTAATTTTGACCATGGTTTTTATTACAAATGAGCAATATGGATGAAACTAAGCAATTTAAGGCTTGTATAAAAAAAAAGAAAAACTTGTAAGAATCAATAATCTGATCTTTGATGCAATACCCAATGCAATGGGACAAGTATAAGTTATACACATCTACCGGCTTTATACATTTGTTCCAAAAACAAAACCGTAGACAAAATAATTATTAAGGCTCCAGCATCTGTCGGACACAGGACAAGAAAAAAAAAAAAGCTAGTTTCAGTGCACATTTCCGATCACTATTAACAGGTTTTTCAGTTAAATATTACATGAAGTTAAAAATGCAATGAAAATCAATTTTGCACAGTATAAAAGGACACATATAGTGCTAGGACATCGATATTGCGAAGAGTAAGAAAACTGTACTTTTGTTCTTAACTGCAATAATATCACAACCAGATCCAGCTGATTATAGTTGTACAGTAAGCTTAAGAAAAGCTAACACGAAGGCAGCAGGGAAGAACGTCGATGGATAATGGCTCCATGGCAATACTGGAGGCAGAGAAACTGAGCAATGAGACTTTTATGTGAAAGGATTGTCCAATGTGCTGCTCAGCTTTGGTTACGTAAAGTGCTCGCTTTGAGTATGCGCATTAGACATTCATTTCTACAGTATATACACAATTTCTGTCCTATTCACATTACACATTTTGCGTTAAAGCTCAGAGATGCCACATCTTAACATTCCGCAAATTTAAAAAAAAAAATCACTGCTAATTTTCTTTTTTCCTAGGTATGTACATTAGGAGTTTCAAAATGTCAAAGAACCCAATTTTAGACCCTTTTAATGTTAAGGTGCAAAGAGTTTGAGGCACAGCACCAATTTGTTAATGTGGCTATTTGCTTTAGAAATCCCTATTTGTTAGCAGGGCCATCAGATAATAAAAAAATCACAAAATGTCCCATTGTGGAATCTGGCAACACGGGATCACTGTGTTTTCATCGCTATGGCAAAGAAATGAAGAATTACACAGTCCCAATGAAAGCAATAGGCCGTTAGATCTGCGAGGCCTAAACAGAACCTCCCTATATTTCCTCAAAATTCTCTGGTGGGGAAATTTAAAAATAGGTCTTTTTTTTACCAAACAACCCCTTTTATTTCTTCATATTCTACATTTTTATGTGCATTCAGTTTAACGTACAGTCAATCAAAACAGAATTTTTACAGCAGCAAATTTCAAGATTGTAATCCGCCAATTTTGATTTGGGATAAGTATGTAAACAGAGATCTATTAGATGAAAATGAGCCAAGGAAGACATAGGCTTAGGTGGCCATAACCATTAGACAACTAACATGTTTATTTCAGAGCGGAGAGGAGCTTACAATGACTCAAAAAGGATCAGACATGGTGAAATTCAACCACTTTTCCCCAACATCTGCCATGGTAGCAGAGTTGTAAGATCACACCGGTGGCCACAATCATCAGGTCTTGCCATCCGTTATCTTATGTGTATGGCCAACTTTACATACATAAAAACCAGACCTAGTTACAAAATAGATAAGCAATGTGCTTAAATAGCAGATCCACATGAAAAAAATCCAATAAAGCTAAACATATTTGAGATCTCATTGACTACAGTGCCTTCTCAAAGTCTACAGAGATTCGGTATGCTATAATTCTGGTTTCCTTAGCAGCAAGAACCCTGCAAAATCTGTATTTTAGCTTAAATTGGTTGTGCAGGTCTAAATTGATAAGTCTGAAGTCACTCTGTGTGACTGCAGAATTGTAAATCCCCCCAGATCATGCACTGTGAGCTGCGTCTATTTGCTGGTTTCTTTGCCGAGATCGGCGGGTACGTATGTGTTATGCATACTCCTGGCCGTACACTTGTATTGCCAACCAGTGGGCATGGCCTTGCTCAATAAAAGTTAATGGAATTAGCCCGCGTCCACTATAAGGGCTCTGGCCAGGAATATGCATAACGCATATGTAGCCGCCGGTCCTGGCTCAGAAGGGCTGTCACATTGTAGAAGGACCATCTTTATTCTCATTTGAACAAGGGAAGACTAGAAGCAATGGGATGAAACTGAATGGGAGGAGACACAGATTAGATATTAGAAAAAACTTTTTGACAGTTAGGGTGATCAATGAGTGGAACAGGCTGCCACGAGAGGTGGTGAGTTCTCCTTCAATAGAAGTCTTCAAATAGAGGCTGGACAGACATCTGTCTGGGATGATTTAATGAATCCTGCTTTGAGCAGGGGGTTGGACCAGATGGCCCAGGAGGTTCCTTCCAACTCTACCATTCGATGATTCTATGAATCCTTGCAGCGCACAGTGAGTACGCTGGGGGTATTCATAAGTATGTAGTCACACAGAGTGACAATTTAGACTGAACAACTTTAATAAAACTTTCTACTATTTTTCACAATTTTCCACAACCAGCAAAAAAAGACTGAGAGTGAATTTCCTTCTTGTCATAACAATAAAGTGAAAGGAGCTCCTGCAGTGTGCAACTTTACATTTACATCCACCCTATTTGCATATGTAAAGAATAGGTTCCCAAGTTTAAATAATCTTATTTTGTATAAAATTTTCAAGTTTTATAATTATACAAGCAGTGCATTCCATTACCCTCATGGCAACATCTGAAGTGAACCGGTCATTTGGGATTTGTGGAAAGGGAAGCATATCAGGATAACGGGTTTTTAGGCTATCTACCCATAAGCCTCCAAGGTCTGGACATCTTTAGTGAGGCCTTCTAGCTGTTGGCCATATTCTCAATTTTTTGTGCAAGGGCCGTTGGTTTTACATCTTTATCAGATTTTCCCCTGACAGCATAGTCTGCAGCAATCAATGCTAATTTGGTAGAGAGATAGCATTTGAAACATACCCACTCATTTGCATTCTTATGCATGTCATTTCTTGCAGCGGAAAAGTTAGCCCTAGCTTGCCTAAGCCACCTACGAGCTTCAACAGGGTTACCAACGGACTTGAATGTTGGGGTACAAAGAAGCGTTTTGAGTCATATGATCCTGTAGGGGCAGTAAATTTCTCTTTATATTGTTGTCTCTCAGATTTATGATTTGTTGCCTCTTGGTTCCAGGAAGAATAAAATCTTTGAAAGGAAGACTTTTCAGACTGAAACCTAGCAGATGGAGTGGTAAAGGTTCTTCTTGCTGTCCTTTCAACATTGACATCTACCAATGCTTGCTTTTCTAGTCGGTTGATTTCATTTTGCAGATGTTTAAAAACCTCAGTTGCTATATCGAGATTTTCTGCATTTTTATCTGGGTGCCACTTTAGATATAATCTCCTTATAATCTTCTTCCTTTCTGATTCAGGAAGCTTCCAGGCCTGCTCCATCACAGTAGTTACTTCTTTAAGTATCTCTGGTAAAGAATTTAATTTGATCTTCTTAGGTGACTGATGTTTGGAGGAACTTGTTTTGTTAGTTTCCTTGCTTGGAAATGAAGATGCTGTCCTTGGGCCAGGAGGAGGAAATTCAGTTGGACTTGTTGGTGTTGATGGAGCACTGTCTTTGTTTTGCACACCCTCGTCTGGCCTAGAAAACTTGTATAGATCAAGTGAGCTAACTATTTTATATTCACTATACCCAATGTCTATTTGATAAAACTTCCCTAAAGAACCTGAGTTGACATCTTCTTTGTCTACTTCCTGCACAATGATTGCATAAGTGTAAGTTGGTTGATAGGAACCAAATGAGTCTCCACCCTCAGCATCTACCAAATAGCCAACATATTCACCTGGATAAAAAACATTGGTGGGATCCATGAGCAGTGTATAGTGAATTTCTGCTGGTATTGGGGTACCAGGCATAGGAAGTTCAAGTTTTGATTGCTCAGTTGACGAGTCATATTTAACACCTAGACTATCAAGCTTTTCGTTGATCCTGTAGATGTCATTGCAACCCAGCATAGCAATTAAATATGATGTGTCAGATATGAGATTGTCCGTTGCAGACTTCAAGGTCATTGCTAAAGCTAATAGGAAATTGATATCCTTGCTGTCAGAGTGCTGTATATAAAGTAATATCACAGCATGTCCATATCGTTTCAAAAATGCAAGAGTTTCACTCCTGCTATGAGGAATTGGGTTAAATCCCTTGACTCGTAAAGTTGTTTGCAACTTTTCAAAGCAGGACACCTTTAAGCCTTCTCGTAAGGCTTTGCAAAGTTTTATGGCTTTCTCCTCGTTTGCTAAAAATGCATTGTCATTTTCATGTTTCATGATTCTTATAAGTCCGGTGATGAACTGCTCAGAAGACAGTAATAACTGAAGTCTTCCTTGCAAAGAACATAGTGTTCCAAACTGGCATGATTTAGGCGTTTCCTCATCCAACTGTTCCTCAAGTATACTACTAAGAAGTCTTGGTCTTAGCTTTTGAGGAAGTAACATTATTATTCTTGTGTGAAAGCCATGATCCTTTCCCATGTAGCACTGGCTAAGATCAACAAGCATCTGAACACCAATGTTTCCTTGAATTCTGCTTTTATAATGGGGTGCATCATCAAACACTAAAATGCTAGACTTGACCAATCTTCCGTCTTGACTTGGGAGATAAAGTGCAAGGTCACGTATATTTTCTAAGTCATTCCTTACTTTAGCGGGATCGTTCTGGAGACTTTTGAGTAGGCCAGAAATCACTCTTTTTACAGTGCGCATTTCATTCGGATCTAGCTGTTTTCCTTCAGAATTCTTAAAAATACGACTTAAAACTTCCACATACTGCTTGGTTGCAACTATATCTTCAGTGCCTAAGTTCTTAAACAGCTGATGAAAAGTTCCTAACTCGAGAGGCAATTTGTAAAGATATGGTTTAAAATCGGACTCAAATTCTAGATTAATTACAACTTCTTCAGGTTTTAAAAGTTTCCATCCATCTTCAACCATCACAAATGCAACTCCTCGGACTTGGAACTTGAATTCTTTTTTTTCTGTGCTGAGGAATTCATAGACACTCCTCAGAACCTTTACTCTTGTCTTTACAATTTCATCATCTACAGTAGTGATGTTGCATATATTTCGACAGTTGTTTATCACTTTGTCAAGTGAAGGATCCAAATTTACATTCAACATTGTTAAAACTTGTTCGAGCTGCTCTTGTGGACCAAGTGCACTTCCTTCTTGTTCTTTAATTGTCAATGGTGTTGCCTTTTCGGGAAGAATTGGGCAAGATGTCCACAGCAGCTGCATTACATCTGTCTGCTTAAACTTTGGATTGACTTGTGCTCCATTAAACCTTATCAGCGGAAGTGTGCCATTCACCTCTTGGTACTGGGCGTGAAAGCGTACAAGTTCTGCAGGTGCTCGTTCAGGACACAAAAAAGGTACCATGGACAATTCCTTTAAGAAGTTTCCAGAAAACAAATCAGTTCTTTCTTGGAAAACATGATAAAGAATGACATCAACAGTGTTTTGAAGCACTTCTTTTGTCCAACCTTCTGCATTAGCCCGCATACTGATCTCTTTTGCAAACTGCAACAGCTGTTGTTGGGAAATAACATACTTTAGTCCTATATCCCGGAGAAATTTTATCCATGAGAGAAAAAAAGCAGATTGGTTTTTGGGCTTTGTAATTTGCTCCAATTTTTTAAAGAATTCAAGGGGTATGAACAGTTTTTCAGAAAGCATTACTTCAAATACTCTCACAGTGCGATCGTAGAAGTTCTTTGCAGGTTTAAGTCGGCCACTAGCATCATGAATGAATGCCAAATCTTCAAGTTTGGTAAAAAGTTGCTCCTTTTGTGTACAACTCTCTTCAAGGCTGCATACACAATTTTTTAGGTAAATCAAATGCTCCAATTTTGCATGATAGGAGAGGTTTTCAAATTTTGGCAGCAAATGTTTTGAGTAAATCTCCAGATCGTCAACAGGGACGCATCCTAATGCAGTGTACAATTCTTTCAGGTGTATCTTCTCTTCAAGAAAAGCAAAGGATGATGAGTGAGACCATTTTTCTACTTCTGCTGTTGGTATGGTTTTTGTAAGGACATAACAAGTCCCATATTTAGACAATGTTATATAACGACCACTGACGGACTTGTAACATGGAAGCAACTTCAAAATGTCAGTTGCATCTTCTGACAGGTGGTTTAAATTGCAGTTGAAATACATCAAAAGGGCATCAAAGTCATTTTCAGCTATTTTTTCAGTCCTAAATGTTGATGTCAGAATCATGTGATGTATAGCCCGGAGAATGCTCATTGGATTGTCTATATTTGCCGTATGTCCAGCCAACAATGGGAGCAATATATTGTCTTTTGAACAAATTTTGTTCAGCGCAAGTTGAATGCAACCAGTCTTCATCAATGTATGAAACACTTTATCACTTTGTGCATTTGGAAAGATTGCAATATGCATAAGGCTGAATGGCAGTAACACATCACCGTCTGGAATAATTAACTGGCCAGGTGACACGGTGAACTTTATTCCCGGTAAGAGGGCCCAATCTTTTAAGGTCTCCACAACTGTATCAAATGTAGTGGTATCACTTTGGTCATCTTTAACATTAAATGACTCACTGATGAAATGCCAAGCGTTCTTAAGCCATGACTCACTGGCAAAGTTGTCTTTCCATGGGACGAATACTTTTGTTTTGTACTCTCTAGGGAGAACGGATGAGAGCAGGTCGGCAAAACTGTCGATGTCAAAAACCTTTGCAACTTTGCTTGAAAGTAAAATATTGCTATACCTCAGGTACAGCGTGTTCATAAAAAGATCTTTTCGAGAAAGAATTAGTTCGTGATAAGTGGTCAGGAATTTTGCATGCTTTGCATCAAAAATCTGCAACACGTTGTCCAGAGTAATTAGAAGTGGCAACCCTTCAATTTGTATTTCATTTTCTTCAGCGTCTTTTAAGCAATAATCCACAAGAAGTTTCAAACTGTGAAAGAGTTTCAGGTTTGTCTGCTGGAGACGGCAAGGTAGTTTTCCAATGTGGCAGTTTGTGTCAGGAGAAGAGAAAGTCATCAGAAAATGACGGACATCTGATGGAGTTGCGTAAGTAACCGGGATGCCAGCATCAACCAGACAGTGAAAAAGATTTGCGGTTTCATCACTGTAGTAGACCAAATTAAACCCAATTTCTAAAAGCAGATGTTTGAGTCTGTAAACATTTTCAGCTACTGTCTTACGAGTGGTTATATTGTACTCCATATTTTTCATGTGATGTAGTTCATCCTGTAATAAATTGTCAAAGTATGGCTTTCCAGAATTCACTGCCGACGTGTTTACCCATGTAATAATGACAGCTGACTGCATGTCAGAGCCGTCAACATTTGGGGCTCGTACTACAGGCAAGAGGCGCTTGGAATCTTCATAAATGCAAGCATAAACAGCTTTCACTAGGCAATACCAGTCTGGCTGTAAATCAAGTCTGTTTACTGGAAAAAAAGACAAAAATTTTTTCAAAATGTCTTTCACAGTATGGATTGGTGTATTGTGTAATACAGAGATTGTGGGATCAGTTCCAGGAAAGTTTCGTTTCTTCAGTTGTACTAATAACTCCACGTAAGCTGGAGCCACCAAGACAGTCATCAAGCTATTGTTCCAGTCACTTCTCACTCCAACCCCATCATCATCCCGCCACAAGTTACGCCTCGCAGAATCCAAGGCAAAATGTCCATTCACATGAAAAGGAAGTCCTGTTTCAAGAGAAAGAGGCAAAAAGCAGAACGCTCTGTATGGTTTCTTGTAATTGTGAGTAATGCAAGCAGCAACTCCACCTCGTGGAAACAATGTGATGTCCTTATTTTTGTGAGCAGATATCACACTTTTTAGGACCTTGCCCATGTTAGAGAAACCAGAACGATTACAAATTAACCACGTTGTCAAGTTTCCTTCAGTGTCCTCAATGTCCATTGTGTAAGTAATCTGTTGGACTGGTATATCTTTCAATTGTTTTTTCTTGGTAACGCTGTCAATTACAGAGGAATGAAACTGTTTGCGTTTAAGCCGGTCACCATCTGTGATTTTTCCTCGAACAGAGTATAACACTTTTAGAGCACCTGTTGCCTTCTCTATTTCACAGATAGAAATCTTTTCCATATGATTCAAGAACATAAGAAGTTCTGCTCCATCTGCACGCAACTTGTCAAGAAGGTTCTGTACCATCCTGTCCGAGCAGGGGACGGATGAGATTTCAGAGCTTTTTGCCATTTCAGAATTTCGGAGTGGAAAACGAAACATTGTTGCACTGGAAAGGTTAAAGTGGCTTCCTAAGTATAGATTAAGAACATCTGAAAATTGTGTTCTAAAATCAGCATCTAAATCTCGGAACATGCGTCCAGGGCTAAGTGATGTTGCCCCTGGAGCATATTGTGCATGAGGGTCAAAGATGCAAATTATGTCATTGGATGAGATGAAAGATGGACAGTCAGTAATATGGTAAACTGAGTTGAAGCCTATTCCATATTGACCAGTTTTACCAGGGTTGCCTTCCTTTGTTCCTTTGCCCAAGTTCTGGATGCCTCTTACATCATCATCTGTAAAGGGCTGGTTGTTGTATACACAAAGTGCAGGACCTTGAAGAGGTGACCACTTCTCATCAAATATTCTGTCAGATGGATGGTTTCTTGGATCAAAGACAAAACATATGTCTGTGGCTTTTGCATCGTCAGCATTTTGAAGAAGTTCCTTCAACATCTCCTTTTCTGAAGGATAAGCATTGAGGATACTTTTGATTCTACTGGTGAGCCTTTCCTTCTGTCCAAATTCAGTTCCGAGCGAGGTGAAGCAAACATTAGAGGCATATCTCTCCAAGGCTTTGTGTCTTTTTGGTATTGACCCAAGCTTTACAGCTACCTCTCTTGGAATGTCAGAGTGGCAGTACTTCACAGTAGTATCTTTTACTTTAATCCACGGGCAGTCATTGTAACATAGTGATTTAGCTGGAAGCAGATAGAAGTTGACATCTGGTAGAAGAATTTGACCATAATTTGTCTCACAAAATTCTTGACTCTTTTCTCGGATAAGCCCCCATATTCCCTCACTAATAATTCTTCTACATAGCTGGAAATCATTCTCTGATATATTTTTGTTTGTATTTGCCTTTTTAATAATTTCAAGTACTGATGCAAAATCTTCTACTGTGAAGGTATTTTTCACACCAACACTTTCAAACAGTTCACGAAAATTATTCTTGTACTTGTTAGGCATCTGATAGAGGTAAGGGGCTGCTTCAAAGTTTAAATGGAAGGAAATCTTTTCTGAAATAACATAGATGCCCTCAACATATATGAAAGGAAATTCCTTTAGCTCTGTTATAACCATTGTCTTTGTAGCTTCATTCGAAAGGACTGCTTCATTGAGAAATTTATAGCAGGCATTCGTAATATTTTCCTGGTACAAAGTGTTTTCATCAGTATATTTTGCAATTTCTTTTAATTGATCAATTACCAATTCAGGTGAAGGTTTCTTGAGCAAACCTAAGTAATCTTTGACAGCCAAGGAGATGGATCCACAGCCTTTAAAAGAAGGAGAGTTTTCATTAAGAATTGGCTTTAACAGGCAAACTGTGTCTTGGTGCTCAACTGTGTATAGCTCTGTAGCTGCAAACATTTCCTCATTTTTAAAGTCACTTCCTTTCCAATGAAGAGAGAAACCAACTGGCTTGGTAAGAAAAGGCAAAAATGGAGAAGTTTGGCATTTCTTACAAAATTCCTTAGACTTGGGGTCTCTGAACTTGAGTTTCTCATCAATCAAACTTAAAATAATATTGCTCCTCAAGCAAGCTGCAGCATGATCAGCTTTATTAATCAGAGCAATGGAATCAATTCGTTCAATTAAATCTTCCCATAAAATGTCATCTTTCCTCATGCCAAGTTGCACCAGCTTAACTAACACTACTGGGTTCAAGTAATTTTGGTTGGTTCCGTAAGGAAATCTACCATCATTGTTGTCATACAGTTTTGCTACTCTACCTTCAGGATGGATTAGTCTTGAAGGAACAACCAGAGAGTGGTCCACACTGGAGCATGGAATACATGGTGTAACTTGAAGAATTTCACTAAATGCCTGTATCCTTTCATTTAGAACAAAAAGCATCAAGGGATCTCGTAATTCAGGCTGGATTTCTGCTATATGAGGAAAAAAAACCTCTGAAAAAAATTGACGTTCGGAAAATGTATTCTCAATTAGCACGTCAGTACATCCTGCTTCTTCAAATCCTATTTTGACCCATGAAGGAAGTTCAACAGCACAAAGGTTTTTTGAGCCAGTCTTCTTCAAATACTTCATGAAAATCTGGAAAGCAGCTGGTCCAATGTCTGGTCTCTTAAGTAAGGAGTCATCCAAAAATCTCACATTTTTCATAGACACCCAAGATGTTCCATCAGAAAACACTTTCATGCGGTCTTTGCCCTTTGATTTGGCAATGTCTTCATACAGTCCTTGGCAAATAACAGAAAAATCATCATGGACATAGTCAGGGTCTGGCCATATAGAATAGTAGGTGTAGTTCATCAGTTCTCCACTAATAGACATATCCCTTAAGACACAAAGAGCCTCTAGATAAGAACGCACAATGACATATCTCATGAAAACAGTATTCCACCTTCCCTTTGTGTCTGTTTTCCAAATTTCCTTTCGATTAGAAGTCACAGCAAAGCAACCATTTATATGCAGTGGAAGTCCAGTTTTTATACGAAGAGGTAGATAGCAAAAAACTTCTCCAATGTTACCAGAAAATGGTCTCACTGTCCATTTCCCATCTTGACTTTCAGAAAGCATCACAGCTACACCACCACAAGGCACTAGCCCGAGTCTCTTGCCACTATCACTCAAAGCAAATTTCAAAGCATCATTTATATCCATACAAGAACATATAAGCCATGTTGTTGAGTCCACAGTTTTTTGCGGCAATTCCTCTGTCATTCTTTTTGTTTGTCCAGACTTGGCCATTTCAAAAATGTTAGCTGGTTCATCTTCAGGACCTCTGAATAATGGAGAATGAAGGTCAACTATTCGCCTGAACACATGGTGAAATTCTTGAACCGCAATCTTCAAGATACATGATGATTTTGGCATTTCACCTGGATATTTTTTGGTAGAACTACAGTTGCTCATCACTTTAGCTGCCTCTGTGAGTAGCTTTGTTGGTTTAGCCAAAACCTTTGAGGAGCATGTAGACTTTTAATAGTTACTGTGTCTTGAGCGAATGCTGGTTCAGATTCTTCAGGCTTAAGGTATTTTAAGACCATAGAATTTACATTCTGAGTAAAGAGTATAAGTCTGTAGCCACACAAGCTAAATTCATCAACAAGTGTGTAAATATCTGCAGTATTGTAGCAGGAACTGCTAATTTCACTCATTTTGGCTTCCTGTTGTGTTCTAAAGGACAGTCGGAAAAGTGTACCTTTGTAGCAGTAGGGAGCTTCTACCGCAAGTGGTAGGTTACATTTGAATACACCTAGAAATGGCTTGAACTGATTTGGAAATTTGCGAAGTCTTTTTTGCTGTTTGCTCCAGTTAATTTTTATTCCTGGGTTAGATTTGTCTCTGATATGTTTACTAATGTGATTAATATTTGGATCAAACATAATCATAAATTCTCTACTCATAATAATGGGAATATCTGTGACGTGGTAGACAGAGTTGAATCCTAGACCAAATTTTCCGACTTTGTCAACCTCACTTCTTTTTAAGGATTCTCCTAGTCTTGTAATGTTTAAAAAATCTTTATCAGTAAACTCAGAATTATTGTAAGACCATAGAGCAGGTCCATGACATGCTGCCATTCCAGGGTCCAGAAGATTTTCCCTTATATCCATATTTCGTCTCATATCAATCATAAAATTGCACTCTGTCGCTGATGCATCATCAGCATTTTGAAGAAGCTCCTTGAAGATATCAGACACTGAAGGATATTCCTCCAAAATGTTTTTGATTCTCACTGTAAGTGGCTCTCTTTGGCCCGACTGTTCAAACCCCATATTTTCGGGGTTAATAAGCCGAGTACTTAAACATGGCACATTCAGACATTCTGCTGTCTTCATTGGTATATCCTCATGTACTAATATAATCGGTTCTACAGAGTCTTCAAGAAGATCGTTCAGGTCATCAACTTTAATATCACAGTAACAACATTCATGAATGGGTCTCATTACAAGTTTTGCAGGGTCTTTGTTATAATGCACAGGCAATGGTGTATCTAGACTCACTGAAATTTGTTGGCTATACATCCATCTTACAATGTTCAGCATTATATCAGTGTTCTGCTTGTTCTCCTCCTTATCCATGGATTGTTTGCTACGTTCATAAATAATGTCAACGACATCAAAGATTTGTTCAGATGTTAGCTGCTCGATTGAACCACAAAACTTGAACAACTTATGAAATTTCACCATAGTGTTTGGTATGTTGTGCAAGAAGGGCTGAAGGTCAAGGCTGTAGGATGATGTTATAATTGCTTGCTTTGGTGAGCAAAATGTTTTGCCTGTCCAGACCCATGGAAAAGACAGCTCTTTGTAGAGTTCTTTGCCTTTATCAAGACATTCCTGCATAAAACCATATATTTCGAGCAGAATGTGCTGAAACTGATAATAATCTTCATCAGTAATTGTTTTGGAATTATACCAGTCAGCTACAACTTCTAGATGTTTTAACACAGCCTCAATACTAGGTTCCCTTGAAATGCCAAGGACTTTTTCAATATTGTCATGCATATTTTCTACCAATGGAATGGAAGAACCCACCAGAATAGCGAAAGACACGTTGCACATTTCTCCAGGAGAATACAAATTGAACTGGTCTCCAATCCAGACCAACGAATTGGGATAATTTGGTGGGCGTTCTTTAATCGAAGGTATCCATTTGATCTTTTTTAATAATGCTTTTCCCTCCGGTGACTGCACAAGCTTATAATTTCTTTTTAAAACTATGAGTAAAGTTTTTGCCTTTTTTAAAACAACTTCATCATTTTTGCCTGATCCACCATGTAAAGCTTCAATTTTCTTAGCTATTTGAACAATGTCTTTTTCTGTAATATGAGAATCATTTTTAAGGCCGATCTGTCTAAGAGAATGTAATATATCTGAAGATGTAAATATAGCAGGTGGGAAATACAGCTGTTCCTCAGTACAAAATAAGCTCTGGAGGACATCTACCTCTGGATCAAAAAGTTCACTGGCTGAAACCAGTCGTTCTTTAGAAGTGGGTATGAATTTAAGACTTGACAACCAGGAAATTACCAAATGATTTTCGTTCTTTAAGAAGGTTAAATTTTCAAGAATCCAGAGCATAACATTTGTCCTTTCTTCAACTGAATAAAAACCTTTCTCTACATCTTGCAAAATAATTTTCAAGCAATCTGTGCTTTTTAACTGTTCTACTTTTAGCATCTTCGTAAGTCTAATAGTTTCTTCATCGCTGCTGTCAATTATAGGAAAGGAGAGACGAGTTTTGGGAGGAAGCCTAGCGTTGTGATGAAGAACTTTGCACCCTCTTAAAAAAACATAGGAATTCTTTTCAGAAGTCTGTTCGATTCTTTTGAAAACCATCAGCTCTTGAATGATTTTTTTTTCTTTTTCATTTATGTCTGTCAAACTAGCCAGAAACCTTCGCAAGGCGTCTTTGTACACCGGGCTCAGTTGTGCCATCTGGCTGGATAGCTTTTGAAGAGACATCCTGTCCATTATGTGTAGAAGAGCACTAGGTGTAGGGGGATAGACATATTTTTTAAGAACAGGATGCTGAATTGATGGGTCTAAACACGTAAGGACAATACCCCCAAGATTTTTAATTATTTGAGGCAAATGTTCTGGTAACTGAGTGTCGGACTCATCATCATAAATGACGAGAGAAGGCATCCTTAGACGAATGAGTTCCAGGATGGTTTCTTCTTCTATTACATTTTCTTCCTTTTTTTCGTCTTCTCCATCTTCTTCATCATCTTTTTCTTCTTTTTTCTTTTCCAGCAGTTTTGTAGGAATAAGTGGCATCTCATCAAGACATGACAAATCTTCGGAAAAATGTATGTACAACAGTTTCCAGACCATTTTCAGCCACTGAATAGGGGGATGTTTTTTGTCCTTGCCTGGATGCCATTTTACAATCAATTCTCTTGTTGGCCATGTTGTATTCAGGATTTCCTTAGTAAGACGTATAAAACGTTCAGGATTCAAGAGTTGAAGCTGCGTACACGGTCTACCTAGGGTGGGAGAAAGACAAAAATAAATAAGACTTCTATAACGTAAATTCCTACATGAGTTGTCCAGGATCAGAAAAAAGTGGTCTGCTTTTTTTCTACAAACAGATCTAAAGAACTATCTGCCGACAGGCTGTTTCTCTATTGCAGGTTGTCTATGTTCAAGTGAATGCTGAAATACTGGGTAAAAAGCAGATCCTGTTTTCCAAGCATGGACAATCTCTTTATTTTTTGATTGTGCAATAACCACCAAGTTATATAAAACATGCATTAATATATTATATAAGAGCAATAAAATAATGTAATAAAACAATTAAAGGAGTTGTCAAATCCAAGGCATTTATGACATATTAGTATGAAATGCCATAAATGTGGGACGGAAGGAGGTCATGGTAAAGAAAAAGTGGACGCGCATGAATATGTCTCTGTCTATTCATTTTATGAGAGCGTCGAAATACGCTGTATGAGCTCTCATAGTGGTGAAAAGAGAGCAATGCATGCATGACCACAACTCAGTGCCAAGGGGCAAAGGCCAGGCTCCCGATCTGGAGATAGATGGAGATCCCAGAGGTGGATATGTCTATTTGACATTTATGGCAGATCCAATAAGGATACCATATTTGTGCAAGATGGGACAACCCCTTTAAGTAAACAGTTAGCATTTTTCTTACTGACAACAACAAGGTTAATAATATACATTCCTACAGTGGAGAAAATGAGTATTTGATACACTCCCGATTTTGCAAGTTTTCCCACCTACAAAGAATGGAGAGGTCTGTAATTGTTATTGTAGGTACATTTCAAATGTGAGAGACAGAATTGAAAAATAAAAATCAGAAAATCACATTGTATGATTTTTACATAATTAATTTGCATATTATTGCATGAAATAAGTATTTGATCATCTACCAACCAGCAAGAATTTTGGCTCTCACAGACCTGTTAGTTGCACTTATTACCTGTATTAATTGCACCTGTTTGAACTCATTACCTGTATGAAAGACACCTGTCCACACACTCAGTCAGACTCCAACCTCTCCACCATGTCCATCTTATGTTTCTTCCATTTTCTAATAATTGTGCCAACAGTTGCTGCTTGTCCTGTAAACCATACTAGCCTTGTGCAGGTCTACAATTTTGTCCCCGGTGTCCTTAGACAGCTCTTTGGTCTTGGCCATGGTGGAGAGGTGATTGAGTTGGAGTGTGATTGAGTGTGTGGAAAAGTGTCTTTTATACAGGTAACGAGTTCATACAGGTGCAATTATTATAGATAATGAGTGCAGAGTAGGAGGCTTCTTAAAAGAAAAACTAACAGGTCTGTGAGAGCCAGAATTCTTGCTGGTTGGTAATACTTATTTCATGCAATAAAATGCAATTTAATAATTTAAAACTCATACAATGTGATTTTCTGGTTTTTATTTTTAGATTCTGTCTCTCACAGGTGAAGTGTACCTACGATAAAAAAAATTACAGACCTCTCCATTTTTTGTAGGTGGGAAAACTTGCAAATTCGGCAGTGTATCACACACTTATTTTCCCCACTGTATAAGCACATGTTAATGCATGCATTATTTATAAAATCCAGCATGTAAAGAATCTATTCCTAATATTCCCTACATCCATCAATAGTTTCCAGCAAAAGATACAAACCACAATGGGGTTATTTCAAATGTGACAGAAAAACAATACCAAATGGACTATGCTAACTTTATTGCTTTTCCCTCTGTAATCATAGTTTAAAGGCTACTATGTAAATCCGAGTTGACCGGACTGATAAGGTGAGAGTAAATCTGAGCACCGTGAGAAAAAGTTTCATGGTGCAGTGCTGAGCTTAGTGAGTTCACCACAGTTCATCGTAAGAAATCAAAGGCAGTGTTTGATTAGACTCTCACCTACCGTGGAAACCTTCAAAAGTAACCTGAAGACCCACCTCTTTCGACAAGAGTACAACCTGCAGCAACCCTTGTTCCAGCATACCACTGCACGACCAGTTCTCCCCTCACCCACTGTATCCTCACCCATCCCTTTTAGATTGTGACCTCTCGCGGGCAGGGTCTTCTCCCCTCTTGTACCAGTTGGTGACTCATTTTATTCAAAATTACTGTACTTGTTTTTTTTATTATGTACACCTCTTTTCACATGTAAAGCGCCATGGCATAAATGGCGCTATAATAATAAATAATAATAATAATGATGTGGCCCCTTGAGAATATTAAATTGCCCACCCTTGGTCAATTCTTTTAAAAACACAACCAAGGTCAAGTCCAAGCACCAAACACTAATTGTGCATGCAGGAGATATCACACAACACAATTCCATGCTAAGGAGTCCTCAGTAATGGCTCCCACACAGAACACTGCATGCATGTACATAGAAAAATTCCCCCCATGGAAAAAACACTAACAATGCCACGTAGTCGACTCCATTCTAGTCATTAGATATTTTCTACTTACAGTATATTGCATATTATGTTATTATATTGCATGACTTTAAAAGGACCGGTCACTAGGTCAAACATGGCCAGTTTGCTCTTCTTTTATTCCTGCGGCTTCCCCTAAGTCATACATTTTCTGTTTTGTTTTTTTTTTTGTAAATCAAGGTTCCAAAAAAGAGACTTTTTTATTTAGTGCTATTTTTTATGGTCTTTAACTAAGGGGGCATCGCTTAGGGCCCCGTCACACATAGCGACTCACCAGCGATCCCGACAACGATATGAACTTGTCAGGATCGCTGGTGTGTCGCTACATGATCGCTGGTGAGCTGCCAAACAGGCAGATCTCAGCAGCGATCAGGACAGCGACTATGCGGGTAACAAGTGATGCACGACGCTTAGTTACCCACAATGTACGTTAGATACCAGCGCGCTCGTGCAGGGAACTGGTAACCAAGGTACACATCGGGTTTCTAGGCGCCGCCTGGTGCTTAGAAACCCGCTGTTTAGCTTGGTTACCACCTCCCCTGCACCAGCGCGCTGGTATCGAACGTACACATCGGGTTTCTAGGCGCCGCGCGGCGCCTAGAAACCAGATGTTTACCTTTGTTACCAGCTCCAGCTCGCTTGTCTCCTGCCTGTCACACGCAGCGATGAGCGCTGGCCAGCGGGAGACAAACGATCAAAAAAATGTCCAGGATATTCAGCGACGATCAGTGATACCCAGCGGGGGGGCTGATTGTCGCTGAATGTCACACACAGCGATATTGCTGGGGAGATCGCTGTTGCGTCACAAAACTAGTGACTCAGCAGCGATGTCGCTAGCGAGATCGCTATGTGAGACGGGGGCTTTACAGAGTAATTCAGCAAAGCAGCCTGAAAATAAGCCCACCAGAGTCGTGTGAGCCACACCCCGTAGTTAAAGACCATAAAGATTAGCACTAAATGAAAAGACCAACATCTCGGAGACCGTATGGCCAATTAAAAAAAAATTAAAAAATGACTTAGGGGGACAGGAGGAATAAAACAAGCTAAAAAATGACCACTTTTGACCTGGTGACAGGTCATTTTTAAAGGGCTTGTCTCAAGAAAGATATTTATGGCGTATCTCCAGCTGGTGGAGAGGTCAGAAGAAAGTAACCGAGAACCCGGGGGTTCAGTTACATCCACCGCTCTCTAACAGTGAGTGGTGACACCACCCACATGACTAAAACCCAAATGCTACCGGGCGGAATAATAGGCTGAATAGTAGGCTGATTACCGCTGATAGCCATGGAGGTCAAAAGTGGTAACAAATGATCAAAAAAGAAGTTACTAGATAATCTTGATTTATCAGAAGTGCAAGCAGTCTTTATTGCCAACAGCAACCAATCAGCGCCCAGCTTTCATTTTTTAAACAGCTGTGAAGAAATGAAAGCTGTGCTGTGATTGGTTCCAGTGGACAACAAAGACCGCTTTTCTTTTAGACAGATCTGATCTCAAGAAAGGTTTTGCATTTCTAGAATAGAAAAGAAATATTTTACATGTAAATTTACCATCTGTTGTGATAAAAGCCATAAAAAAAACAAGAAAACAAAAAAAAACAAACATCATGCAGAATTTCAAAAAACACACAATCATGTAAAATGCAATATGTCCAACAAAAAAATCAAACAAAAATAATTTAAAACTAATGACCTTCAATTTTACATATTTTAATGACTGCTAAGAGTTAGTGCTGGGATCATTCAGGAATTGTAATATTTTTCAGATAAAATTTTTGTTAGATAAGAGGGGAAAAATGTGTCGGATGCACGAAAACAACATTCCTTAATCTAGCACTTCTTCAGCAGACAGTACTGTACCTGCATAGCCCCAGAGAAGCTGCTGTGCTACAATGTAATATATTATAATGTTTAAAACATCACAAATATGATTGTACATTGTTATAATATTCGGCATAATCTACATATAATATTGAGTAACTGATCATCATGTACTGAGCCCGAGTCATATCTTGGGCACTACCATACTAGGACTTTGTAGAGTGAGTTGTACACAGCCCTATTATAGCACCCATATAGATGTTTTGGGGTCATGACACCGTGTGGAGGAATAACTATCGGCTAAACAGCCTTTGTCTGACGCTATCGGAGATGTATGTTACTTCAAGGATGGCTGACTGTACAGAGGCTTACAGCAGAGTACCTAATGGGGAGGCAGAGGGTGCCGGGTCGCCCCGGACCCCACAATCTGAGGGGCCAACATGGAGCTACGCTACTTTTAACTGTATCGACACGCACAGCTCACCGATACAGTTAAAATCTCCGGCAGAGCAGGGAGACACGATCTCCCTGCACTGCTACGCGGCTGCTATGGGGCCCATTAGACTAGGCCCGGTGCCAGCATTGTACTGTATGGAGGCCTATGGGGAGTGCATTGTACTGTATGGAGGCCTATGAGGAGTGCATTGTACTATATGGAGGCCTATGGGGAGTGCATTGTACTGTATGGAGGCCTATGGGGAGTGCATTGTACTGTATGGAGGCCTATGGGGAGTGCATTGTACTGTATGGAGGCCTATGGGGAGTGCATTGTACTGTATGGAGGCCTATGAGGAGTGCATTGTACTGTATGGAGACCTATGAGGAGTGCATTGTACTGTATGGAGGCCTATGAGGAGTGCATTGTACTATATGGAGGCCTATGGAGTGCATTGTACTTATGGAGGCCTATGGGGAGTGCATTGTACTGTATGGAGGCCTATGGGAGTGCATTGTACTGTATGGAGGCCTATGGGGAGTGCATTGTACTGTATGGAGGCCTATGGGGAGTGCATTGTACTGTATGGAGCCTATGGGAGTGCATTGTACTGTATGGAGGCCTATGGGGAGTGCATTGTACTGTATGGAGGCCTATGAGGAGTGCATTAGTAATGTATGGATGGCTATGAGGAGTGGTGCATTGTACTATATGGAGGCCTATGGGGAGTGCATTGTACTGTATGGAGGCCTATGGGGAGTGCATTGTACTGTATGGAGGCCTATGGGGAGTGCATTGTACTGTATGGAGGCCTATGGGGAGTGCATTGTACTGTATGGAGGCCTATGAGGAGTGCATTGTACTATATGGAGGCCTATGGGGAGTGCATTGTACTGTATGGAGGCCTATGGGGAGTGCATTGTACTGTATGGAGGCCTATGGGGAGTGCATTGTACTGTATGGAGGCCTATGGGGAGTGCATTGTACTGTATGGAGGCCTATGAGGGAGTGCATTGTACTGTATGGAGACCTATGAGGAGTGCATTGTACTGTATGGAGGCCTATGAGGAGTGCATTGTACTATATGGAGGCCTATGGGGAGTGCATTGTACTGTATGGAGGCCTATGGGGAGTGCATTGTACTGTATGGAGGCCTATGGGGAGTGCATTGTACTGTATGGAGGCCTATGGGGAGTGCATTGTACTGTATGGAGGCCTATGGGGAGTGCATTGTACTGTATGGAGGACCTATGAGGAGTGCATTGTACTGTATGGAGGCCTATGGGGAGTGCATTGTACTGTATGGAGGCCTATGAGGAGTGCATTGTACTGTATGGAGGCCTATGAGGAGTGCATTGTACTATATGGAGGCCTATGGGGAGTGCATTGTACTGTATGGAGGCCTATGGGGAGTGCATTGTACTGTATGGAGGCCTATGGGGAGTGCATTGTACTGTATGGAGGCCTATGGGGAGTGCATTGTACTGTATGGAGGCCTATGAGGAGTGCATTGTACTATATGGAGGCCTATGGGGAGTGCATTGTACTGTATGGAGGCCTATGGGGAGTGCATTGTACTGTATGGAGGCCTATGGGGAGTGCATTGTACTGTTTGGAGGCCTATGAGGAGTGCATTGTACTGTATGGAGGCCTATGGGGAGTGCATTGTACTGTATGGAGGCCTATGGGGAGTGCATTGTACTGTATGGAGGCCTATGAGGAGTGCATTGTACTGTATGGAGGCCTATGGGGAGTGCATTGTACTGTATGGAGGCCTATGGGGAGTGCATTGTACTGTATGGAGGCCTATGGGAGTGCATTATACTGTATGGAGGCCTATGAGGAGTGCATTGTACTGTATGGAGGCCTATGGGGAGTGCATTGTACTGTATGGAGGCCTATGGGGAGTGCATTATACTGTATGGAGGCCTATGAGGAGTGCATTGTACTGTATGGAGGCCTATGGGGAGTGCATTGTACTGTATGGAGGCCTATGAGGAGTGCATTTACTGTATGGAGGCCTATGAGGAGTGCATTGTACTGTATGGAGGCCTATGGGGAGTGCATTGTACTGTATGGAGGCCTATGAGGAGTGCATTGTACTGTATGGAGGCCTATGGGGAGTGCATTGTACTGTATGGAGGCCTATGGGGAGTGCATTGTACTGTATGGAGGCCTATGAGGAGTGCATTGTACTGTATGGAGGCCTATGGGAGAGCATTGTACTGTATGGAGGCCTATGGGGAGTGCATTGTACTGTATGGAGGCCTATGAGGAGTGCATTGTACTGTATGGAGGCCTATGGGGAGTGCATTGTACTGTATGGAGGCCTATGAGGAGTGCATTGTACTGTATGGAGGCCTATGGGGAGTGCATTGTACTGTATGGAGGCCTATGAGGAGTGCATTGTACTGTATGGAGGCCTATGAGGAGTGCATTGTACTGTATGGAGGCCTATGGGGAGTGCACTGTACTGTATGGAGGCCTATGAGGAGTGCATTGTACTGTATGGAGGCCTATGAGGAGTGCATTGTACTGTATGGAGGCCTATGGGGAGTGCATTGTACTGTATGGAGGCCTATGAGGAGTGCATTGTACTGTATGGAGGCCTATGGGGAGTGCATTGTACTGTATGGAGGCCTATGAGGAGTGCATTGTACTGTATGGAGGCCTATGGGGAGTGCATTGTACTGTATGGAGGCCTATGGGAGTGCACTGTACTGTATGGAGGCCTATGAGGAGTGCAGTACGTGTGGGGCAACCGTTTTTTTTTCACGAATACCACACGTACCTATTATAAACTATGGTGCTGCACACATGTCCATTTTTTACCAGCAGCACGGATGACAAGGGCCAATGCAAGTCTATGGCTCCATGTAAACATGTACAGCACATGGATGGCATCCATGTGTCATCCATGTGTCGTCCATGTGCTGTACGTGTAAAATTGCAAAATATGGGAGAAGCTTTGGAATTGGCTTTTCTTAAGCCATACTGGATAAAAAAAAACAAATGGCAAACTGATGGCACATTGGTCTAAAACACTGTTAACACTACTGGAGTACTGTTTAATCCAGTACTGGTATTATACGGATGTGTGAAGCGGGACTAACACAGCGTATTAGAGATGATCGAATCTGCCAACAATCAAATTTGGCAAATTGTGAGATATTACAGAGAAATTCAATTTGCAGCGAAGTTATTCTCTGAAACTTTAATGTTTTTATTATGCTTTGGGGTCTCTAAAGACCCCAGAGCTTAATAAACATTGGAGATAAAAAAAAAAAAAAAATGATACTCCAGTCACAACTAATGATGCGCAAACGATAAGGTGTTAAGAACCTGACAGTGAGGTGTAGGATGGTGGGACAGATGAGCTGTGACTAGTGGTGAGTGAACATGCTCGGGTGCTAACAGAGTGTCTTCGGTGTGCTCGAATAATATGTTCGAGTCCCCGCGGCTGCATGTCTCGCGGCTGACAGACAGCCGTAACACATGCAGGGATTGCCTACTTATCAGGGTCTCGAACATATTATTCGAGCTCACCGAAGACACTCGGTTAGCATCTAACACTTTATCTCGGCATGTTCAGATAACACCTCAACCAAGCACATTCACTCATCACTAGTCACAACTCATCTGTCCCACCATCCTGCACCTCACGGTCAGGTTCTTTGCGTCCCTTCATTTCCCCGTTGCACATAATCTCTTCAGCCTCCTTAATCCAGTCCTTCACTTGTGCAGCGTGGGCGATTGTAACATCACGACATGTGACGTCCGAGGCCTTAGTCCAGCTACGAGGTACAGCTTGAATTTAAGAGGTCAAAGAGACTAGGCGCAAGGGGGTAAGGGAAAAGAATAAGCACTAAGAACCAGAAGGTGAACTCTGGGGTCAGTGGGACAGGTGAGTAGTGAGGTATTAATTTTTTTCTTTAACTGTTTTCCTGCCCATCTATGGTTCATCAAAATGGTGGCCGCAGCTGGAGAAAATGTATTTTCGTAAAATTCAAGGAGAAATCAATTCCACTGCGAATAAGTCCGCTCGTCCCTACAATGTATGCATATTGCCATATTTTTTTCCTTGTGATTTGTATATGGATCCTATACAATATGGAGTTATTGCAAATAATAACCGGAATTTCCTGGTACAACTTTTCAGTGGTTCAGGATCTTGAACAAATGCCCCTAGCTTCATTCTCACTGATCACTGCATTTATATATTTTGATGGTATTAAAATTTCCCCAAAATGTATAGGACAAATTGATTTTCTCATAGATTAATGTGTAGTTGTAGAAATGTATTTATGATAGAAGAATGCATTGGGTCCTAGATGAAAAGCGAACATGGGTCAATGTATAAAGGGTAAGCCAAACAAAAGATAAAAATTGGACAGTCCTATATCCTCACCTCTACTAGTCGCAGCTTCCTTCAAGGCTATTAGAATTTTGGGCTTTAAATCTTCAGAAAGAAGTCTTCCTTCCAAACCTGGAAAAAGTGATCTGGAAGACATACCAGGTTTTTTTTTAGTCACTTATCTCTTTTTCCCCTAAATGAACATTGTCATTAGTTGTACAAATTATGTCCCTTTTGGTGACGTTTAATCACCATTTACTTCCACAATTTTTGGAGACAACATATAATGCATTTCTATAATAGACAACGGAAGAGCTGATTCCACAATCAAACATTTACAGTGCCTGTCTTGGGAAAACAAGAATCCTACAAAATGGATCCTTCTCTTTCCCTTTTACTGAAAAGTGCCAAAAAACTTTTGTTTCCTGCAAAGCATCCTTCTTTGCATTCTGGCTGGCAGACACATCAGATAGATGTCGACTGAAATATTCTTCGGCCGATCGTCCGGCTGCCAGCCATCTTGGTCAACACTAGCTCCTGTATTCTTTATGAAAAAGCCACCAACTGTCAGCTTCCGTCTATTGGTGGCTTATCTCATTGTGAACAATACGATTGGCAGTTTAAAATTGGACATGCGCTCCTGAACATCGCTCAGACACCTCTCCTGACCATCAGTCGGCCCCCATATACATTAACCCGTTGATCAGCGGATTCAGCTGACTTCAGTCTATGTGGGCCTTTAGTTCGAGGACGCGTCATTGTACATAACATATGGCCACCAAATGCAGTTCACGGGAGCAGTGACTACAGACATGTCCACCCTTTCCTTTCCTCAAATTTAGTTGAAAACTCCAGTTTTTTACCATATATGTTCACTACAATATCATGAGATGCTAGCTAAACCCTTAACAAGCTGCAAGTAACTTGGAATTCAGACTGTAAGTATATATTACTCTTAAATTTAATTTTTTGGAGCCTGAGAGAGATATACAATAACAGCATGTACATGACCCAAAACTATTTCTGAAATCAGAGATAATACAGTATGGCAGAAATGTAGGATTAGATCCAGAAACCCAACAACCCACTCATGTCCCATTCACTCATGGCCCGTAAGAGAAGATAACGTAAGCTTATACATTACATATACGGTAAATTAAATATTAAATATATCCATTTCTCAGTAGGGTATCTGCTCGTACCTGGGGTATTCTTCTGAGGTTATGTAAATAACATCTTTATCTGATACAGATGAAGAGAAAGAAATGAAGCTTCCATTCTGCAGCGGAAGTATTTCAAGCCCGATAAGATCACTGTAATTCTCATCACTAAGTATGAACTCAAGGATGTGAAGCTTCTCATGAACAGGTCCTCTGTGTCCACATTTCCTTAACACCTGACGGACCAGTGCTGGGGTGACCTTCTTCACCGGCTTAGAATTGTTTATGGGGATTTGGAATGCAGCAGCAACATTAACCGGTACCTTGGCGATCTGAGTCCCTGAGTTCTGGAGGTAGGTCAGGATAGTTTTTGTGTACTCCTGATGTTCATCGATTTCTGTGAAGTTTACATCCGATTCTTTTAACCAGCATTTCTTGGCAGAATATATGACTGGATTCTGAAAAAGCTCCTTGAGCAGAGGTTCTACGATAGGCTTCCAGTGTGTCCTTACTTGGTCCAAAGCTGGCCACACTCGGTAAATGCTATCAGCAGAGAGAGGGAACTCGGGATTCTCTTCTGTTCCCATTCTCTTGATACCTTCCAAAATAAGAGTTGCATATGTTTTTGGGACAACATTTTTGACCAGAAGTTCATTCCAAAGAGCTGCTGGATCTCGCCATTGGTCCAGTTCTCTCCACTTGATGCTCCTTCGGTTGTCTGTTAAGCCAAAGAAGCCACTAATATGAACAGGGAGACCCGTCTTGCTCTCATCTCCTGGTGGTAATGGAAGAAAACAAAATGCCCTTCCAATAAACTGTGACTCTGCTCCCTTTTCTTCTCCATTGTGCCACAATGGCATGGCAATTCCAATACTAGGAACAAATTTTAGGTCATCAGCGAGAGAGTCTAATTCAGTGCAGATGCCTCGGCCTCCAACACTGTTGCACACCAGCCATGAGGAGGTTTGCGTTTCTTTGACGCTTTCATCCTCTGCTACAATATTTACATGATAGGTAACACATGTTATACTATTGCTTGGGACTCCTTTACAGTAACTATCAATGGCGCTTCCAAGGATTTTGATAGAGTTGGGTCTATCGTGTTTTAGTAGCTTGTTCTCACTTGCTGTGACACGGAAAACCAGCTTTTCAGATCCATCTGCCTCTCGAATGTGTAAAGACACTTTCTGGACATTCTTCAGAAACAGAAGCACGGTGTCTGCATCTGCTCTAAAGGATTCATACAGTTCTAGAACTTTCTCTTTATTATAAAGATTGTGACTCAGCAATGAAGGCTGGACACGAAGAGGGAACCTAAAGAAGGTTCCTGGGTAATAACCTTCCACAAGGGTTTCTTTTGTGCTCCCAAAAATGTCAATATATGGAGCAAATTGGTCCACCAGTTCACTTATTTCTTTACTGTCTTCTTTAATATTCCAACACTGGCCTGACTCATGACGCCCAAAGAGTACTTGGTGGGGATCCAGCATCCCTATCTGATCACCACTGAAAATACTGGGAACATCTAATGAGGAAAAATACAAAACATTAGTGAATATCATTGGGACAATGTGCTGGTATAATAGATATAAAGAAAATATACCTTATTTATGCTAAAGAGATTAATATGTTATTTTTTTCTTCAAAAACCACTAATAACACACCATAGTATTATAACATATAGTGGGATATTGCTAGAATAATACTCACATTAACCCATTGGATTTCCACAACATCCAAAACCAAGACAGAGTTTCTTTGATTTTTCTACTGTACATTGACGCTGCCAGTGTTACATCCAAAATCAGATCAATGGGAACACTGAGAAAATATTTTTCATTACAGGGGTCAGCCCATTTAGCTGTAATCGGTGGACTTGGAAGTGTTTGATTTTACTGCAGCGCGTCCACAGGAAAAATGAGGAATTACAGCCGGCTATTATTTTATTTTAGGATCTACCCACGAAATGCATGAACATGTTGAGTCCTAAAAATTTAAAGACTCTTTGTAGCCACTATTTGATCAGGCAAATTGATAAAGTTCCTGAATGCTGACCCTCAGCTATTAAAGGTGGTGTACTCTACTGGACAACGCCTTATGAATATCCCAATGGTGCTGCATAAGGAAGCGGAGAAGTACAGCAGGTCTGGGAGTAAAGTATGCATTTTTTATAGTATACAGCACCGTGTGGTCATTAGTGGATAACCTCTTTAAGGCTTTCTCAGAAACAATTTTTGACATTTTTTTTGGTGAAAAACACTTTAATATTTTTTTTTTCCTTCATACATTTTTCTGTGCAGCTTAATGGTTGTTTTTCCCCTAAAGAAAAGTCTGGTGAAAAATGCCTAAAGTAAAACACCAAATCTACAATTTACTGTGTTGAGAAAAAACTGCCCAAAATAGTAAAAATACACAAATGCAGAAAAAAAAGCATTGTTTGTAGTGCGCTTTATTTTTCCTATTGCCTGGCAGCTAATATCTTCCCATAAAGTTTATTGCCATAAGAAATAGGAAAGAAAAAAAAAACATAAAAAGACTGGTTTAGTCTAATTACTGAGCATTCCTTGACATGGTGTTTTATTTGATCTTCTTACAATTTATATAATAATTACTATAATGAACACTGAAAAGCTGTATCTACCATAGCTTATCACCTGTTATATGGTAAACGGAGTTAAATCCAATTCCAAACCTCCCGACCTTCAGCGGGTCATCTTTTTTCCTGCTTCTGGCAATTTCTTGGATTCCGTGCCAATCTTCCGGAGTGAAAACTGCATTATTGTATACGTAAAGGGCAGGACCTAAGAAAAGTAAAGGGGTAGGATAAGTATTTTTTTAGCATATTTGGACAGGCACTAACTAGGGTTGAGCATTCCGATACTGCAAATATCGGGTATCGGCCGATATTGGCTGTATCGGAATTCCGATTCCGAGTTCCGATATTTTCGTCTTATCGGATACCGGAATCGGGATTGTCACTGTCACTGTCAGTGTCCGTCGGTCGGGTCTGTCAGGAGTCAGCGGCACTTACCTGTCAGAAGATCTCCGGCGGTCACATCCGGACTGCTTCATGGCCGCAATCTTCTTTCCCCGGCGGTCACATGCAGTATCTCGCGATAACTGCAGTGACTGCTGGGTAATCCCGGCCGTAAAGCAGTCAGTCCGATGACGTCACCGCCGGGGAAGCAGGTAATCAGCTGTGCTGCGTCGGGATGACAGGCTCTGCCTGTCATTGCGATGTAGCAGAGTTGGATCGTCGTGGGACTGTCGTTATGGACTGCGTCGGAAGGTGGTATACTGTTGGTTTGTTTTTTTTCTTTTTTTACAGGAGATCGATGGCGTCGCAGGAATGAGAGTACAATAAAATTAATGAAAACTGTGTTGTCTCTTTTATTTCATTAAAAGACTTTTTTCTTGCTTTGTCTTTTTTTTATGCATTTAATAACTTTGGGATTAATAATGGATCGGTGTCTTATTGACACCTCTCCATTATTAACCGGGCTTATTGTCACCGTGCAATCAACGGTGACATTAACCCCTTATTACCCCGCTTGCCACCGCTACAGGGCAAGTGGGAAGAGCCGGGTAAAGTGCCACAATTGGCACATCTTTTGATGCGCCAAATGTGGGGCTGCTGTAGCCTGGTATTATCAGGCTGTTGAGGGCCAAAATCCATGGGCCTTGACAGTCTTTTAATACCAGGCCGCAGCAGTCTGCATTTTACTTGGCTGGTTAACAAAAATAGGGGGGATCCCCACACGGTTTTTTTTCGAGGGGATCCCTATTTTTGTTAACCAGCCAAGCTAAGCAGACTGCTGTGGCCTGGTATTATCAGGCTTGCAAGGTCCATGGATATTGGATCCTTACCAGCCTGAAAAACCAGGCCTCAGCGGTCTGCTTCATCTGGCTGGTTAACAAAAATAGGGGGGACCCCATGCCAATTTTTTTCGAGGGGATCCCCTATTTTTGTTAATCAGCCAAGATATGCAGACTGCTGTGGCCTGGTATTATCAGGCTGGCAAGGTCCATGGATCTTGGCTCCTTAACAGCCTGAAAATCCAGGCCTCAGCGGTCTGCTTCATCTGGCTGGTTAACAAAAATAGGGGGGACCCCACGCCAATTTTTTTCGAGGGGATCCCCTATTTTTGTTAATCAGCCAAGATATGCAGACTGCTGTGGCCTAGTATTATCAGGCTGGCAAGGTCCATGGATCTTGGCTCCTTAACAGCCTGAAAATCCAGGCCTCAGCGGTCTGCTTCATCAGGCTGGTTAACAAAAATAGGGGGGACCCCACGCCATTTTTTTTTCGAAGGGAACCCCTATTTTTGTTAATCAGTTCCCTCTGACGTCACTGATTGTGTCCCTGGCTGACCTGAAGTGAAAGTGGAAAGCAATCAATTAAGCTTTCCACTTAAGGGCCCGTCTCACATAGCGATATCGCTACCGAGATCGCTGCTGAGTCACTAGTTTTGTGACGCAGAAGCGAGCTCACCAGCGATATCGCTGTGTGTGACATTCAGCGACGATCAGCCCCCCTGCCGGGTATCGCTGATCGTCGCTGAAATGTCAGGACCTTTTTTTGATCGCTGGTTTCCCGCTGACAGGCACGCATCGCTGCGTGTGACAGGCGGGAGACCAGCGATCCGCTGGTAACCAAGGTACACAGCGGGTTTCCAGGTGCGGGGCTGTGCCTAGAAACCCGCTGTGTACCTTGGATACCAGCGCCCTGATGCAGGGAGCTGGTATCCAAGGTACACAGCGGGTTTCCAAGTGCTGCGCGGTGCCTGGAAACCCGCTGTGTACCTTGGTTACCAGCGGATCGCTGGTCTCCCGCCTGTCACACGCAGCGATGCGTGCCTGTCAGAGGGAAACCAGCGATCAAAAAAAGGTCCTGACATTTCTGCGACGATCAGCGATACCCGGCAGGGGGGCTGATCGTCGCTGAATGTCACACACAGCGATATCGCTGGTGAGCTCGCTGCTGCGTCACAAAACTTGTGACTCAGCAGCGATCTCGGTAGCGATATCGCTATGTGAGACGGGCCCTTAAGCGATGTTACCCGCAGTGTCGCTGTCCCAGATTGCTGCCTGAGCTGCCTGTTTGGCAGCTCAGCAGCGATCATGTAGCGATACACCAGCGATCCTGACAAGTGCATATCGTTGTCGGGATCGCTGGTGTATCGTTATGTGACACCCAGCCTTTACTCTCCTGTCAGGCAGGAGAGGAACTCATTCATTTGGGGTTTACTGTGAGGCTGCAGCATTAGCTGCGGTCCCTGCAGTAAACATTAACCCTTTCTGAAGGATTACACCGTGGGACCTGACTGTGCATGGGATAGGTAAGAATAATTTTGGTTTTTTATTTTATTTTTATTACAGGAAATGGTTTTTGCAGTAAAATAAAATATGGTCAAAAACATGTCTTTATTTCATTAAAATGATTTTTAATTAAAGTGTGTGCGTTTTATTTTTATTTCATGCAATAGGATTAATAATTGATAGTTGTCTAATTGACAGCTCTCAATTATTAACCTGGCTTAAGGTCACCTTTCAATAGCAAGGTGGCTTTAACCCCATATTAACCCATTCGCCACCGCTACAGGGCAATGGGAATAGACGGGCAAAGTGCCAGAAAGGGCGAATCTAATTATAGATTTGTCTTTCCTGGGGTGTCTGGGGGCAGATGTTAGTAGCCGGGGGGGGGCAAAAATAATGGTCCCTCTCTGGGCTATTATTATCTGCCCCCACTCACTGGCTTTGTCTGTCTGGTTGCGAAAATAGGGCGGGAGCCCACGCATTTTTTTTCAGCAATTTTACACCTCATATATATATATACATGTCATTGAATTTGTGACACATATATATATATATATATTTATATTTGTAGTTCATACACTTCTACATAGTATAATAGCCGCTAATTCAATTGCCGGCTTTTGTGAAAATGCAGAACCCGACATGAAATGACACTTGGTGTACATAGGGTTAACCATGTCTTTTCATGTCCTTTGCTATCTAATTTGCACAAACAATTTAAATTCAGTCTATTGTGTGCAAAATCGTTCAACCACCTGTCAGGGATTAATTAAAGGTGTAACATTCGTAGCAAAAAAGGTTCCCTGTTTTTTTCCTTTGTTTAATTCAAACGAATTAATCAACTATTGTGCAAATTCACCCTTGGGGTATTACAGGTGTATTGTACAAAACTTTTTTTTCACAATTTAACCTTATTAACCTACAGGTTAATTTCAATAGACTGATTTAATTGTTTGTGCAAATCAGATAGCAAACGACATGAAAAGACATGGTTAACCCTATGTACACCAAGTGTCATTTATGTCGGGTGCTTCTGTCTTTTCACTGAAGCCGGCTTTACCCGGCAATTGAATCAGAGAGGATATTTTACTATGTAGAAGTGTATAAACTATACATATATGTATATATATATGTCACAATGACATGTATATATATATATATGTATTCTATGTGTGTATATTTAGTGTTTACAAGGAAAGAATGGGTTTTTTTAGTTGCGATATTTTGTTCCCATAGACTTACATGGGACTTCCGGTATCGGTATCGGGTATCGCCGATATTTTAGTGATATCGGCGATACCATTCCGATTCCGATACTTTAGGATATCGGAAAGTATCGCTCAACTCTAGCACTAACTACATAGATTCATATTGCATCATCTGAATGATATGATCATGCCATAATTAAGACCCATATTATGTATGGTTTGCTTATCCATTGGGAGTTTCAAGTATCTACTGTACAACCATAATATATTTTATCAGCAGTGAAGAATCATTCACATATAATAATGTCACAGGATATTACTAAGATTTACAATAATACTCAGGTTGCTCTATGGGACTTTCACAAATTCCAAAAACAAGATACAGAGTTTCTCTTGTGATTTCTATTACACATCAGGTCTACGAGCCATCCAATGTGCAACACGACTCCAATAAAGTGAATAGGGCAGTGATGCAGTTCCCTGCATAGCTGGTGCCAGAATTATTAGTGAGATCCCAGCATTCAGGTCCTCACAAATGGAGAAGTAACACCCGCTGCCGAGGGGATGAAACGAAAGTGGAGGGAGAAGGGGGCAGGCGCAGCTAAAGCGGTTACCTGCGCAGGCGCCAGATTGCCAGCCCCGCAGTGTGAATACATCATAAAACACTGGCGGGCGGGATCTGGGCCTGAGAAAGATGCAGGCGCGATAGCCTTCTGTCAGTTCCCAGGCAGCGTGCACTGCGCATGCCCGAGGACTGTTCCAACAGCGCAGGTGCCCGCCGGCATGTAACAGAAAGAAAAAACAACTCAGGAGGAGGCGAAGTGACGCAGAAGTGGGATGATGGACGGCTGGGAGGGATGAGTCAGGGGAGACGCCAACCTATGGGATGCAATTAAGGTATGGGGACCTATTTTTAAAACTCTATATTTCAGCGTTGAAACAAAAGAGCCACCTTCACAGACTGCAGCCTTAGTGCTACTGAAGGTGGCTCTTTTACTTAAAAACGCCCTGGGGGTTAACAGGTTCCCATTAAAGGGTACCGGACAGCTGATACAAGCTGCCCGATCAACGGCAACAGCCTGCTTCCCGTCCCGCTGCCCTTTATTAAGAGGTCTCTCCCTACATGCCTGGTCTGGTCTCTCCCCGCCCGCTGCCCTGGATAGACAGGTCTCTCCCTACGTTCCCAGTCAGGTCTCTCCCGCCCGCTGCACTGGATTGACAGGTCTCTCCCTACGTTCCCAGTCAGGTCTCTCCCTGCCCGCTGTCCTGGATTGACAGGTCCTCCCAACGAGCCCAGGCACATCTCTCCCCTTCAGCTGCCCTTTTTTGACAGGTCTCTCCCTACATGCCCAGTCAGGTCTCTCTCTGTGTGCTGCCCTGGACTGACAGGTCTCTCCATACGTGCCCAGTCAAGTTTCTCCCCGCCTGCTGCCCTGGATCTACAGGCCTCTCCATACATGCCCAGTCAGGTCTCTCCCCACCCGCTGCTCCTGGATTGAGAGGTCTCTCCCTATGTGCCTGGTAAGGGCTATCTACGGCCACTGCCCTGAACTGACAGGACGCTCCCTATGTGCCCGGTCAGGTCTCTCCCGCCCGCTGCACTGGATTGACAGGTCTCTCCCTACGTTCCCAGTCAGGTCTCTCCCTGCCCGCTGTTCTGGATTGACAGGTCTCTCCCTACGTGCCCGGGCACATCTCTCCCCTCCCGCTGCCCTTTTTGACAGGTCTCTCCCTACATACCCAGTCAGGTCTCTCTCCGTGTGCTGCACTGGACTGACAGGTCTCTCCATACGTGCCCGGTCAGGTTTCTCCTCGCCCACTGCCCTGGATCTACAGGCCTCTCCATACATGCCCAGTCGGTCTCTCCCCACCCGCTGCTCCTGGATTGACAGTTCTCTCCCTATGTGCCTGGTAAGGGCTATCTACGGCCACTGCCCTGGACTGACAGGACGCTCCCTATGTGCCCGGTCAGTTCTCTCCCGGCACGCTGCCCTGGATTGACAGTTCTCTCCCTACTTGCCTAGTCAAGTCTCTCCCCGCCCACTACCTTGGGTTGACAGGTCAGGTTTCTCCACACCTGCTGCCATGGAACTGACAGGTGTATCCCTATGTGCCTGGTCAGGTTTCTTCCTGCCTGCTGCCCTAGAGTGACAGGTATAAGTGCATGTATAGGGAGAGACCTGTCACTCCAGGGCAACAGGCAGGGAGAAGCTGCTGGCTCGGTCCCCAGCAGCATTTAGGGTAAGTACACACTAGGCGTTTTTTTCAGCATTTCTTTTCTGCAACAAAACCTGATCTCTTGGCAGGAAAGAAGTGGCAGGAAATAAGCATGTTTTCCTTGGTTTTCTTGCATTTTTTTGCTGCATTTTTGCTGTTTTTTGCTGCGGTTTTGGCATGCTGTTTTTTTTTTCCTTGTGCATGCTGATAAAGTTTAGTGTTAAAAAAACAAATTCTTTTTAAATAGAATCAGGTTTTGGTAAAAAAAAAAAACCGCAGAAAAAACCTATACCTGCGTTTTTGGTCCCTTTTTTTTCCAGCGTTCATTTCAATGGGGAAAAACCTGAAATAAATACATCCCTCCATTGTGCCAAAAAAACATAAAAAACAAAAATCCTGATGCAAAAAAACAATGTGCGTACATGAAAATTTCTGAAAATCTCAAGACTTTGCTGGAAAACAGGGGGGTTTCGCAAAGTATTAAACCCCTTTAAAATTTTCACTCTTTGTTTCATTGCACCCATTTGGTAAATAAAAAAAAATTTTTTTTTTCTCATTAATGAACCCTCTGCACCCCACTTTACTAAAAAAAAACCCAGAAAAAATGTAGAAATTTTTGCAAATTTATTAAAAAAGAAAAACTGAAATATCACATGGTCAAAGTATTCCAGACCCTTTCCCTAAAAACACTCATTTTTAAACTTCCCCATTTTGTCCATTTTCCTTGCCCACCCTCCATGAATTTGGTTTAACTCCTTCATTGCATCCAGCTGTGTTTAATTAAATTTATAGGACTTAAATTTGTAAAAGGCACACAAACCGCCCTATAAAGACCTCAAGCTCACAGTGAAATGTCAGACCAAATGAGAATCATGAGGCCCAAAGAACTGGCCAAGGAGCTCAGAAAACAAATTGTGGCAAGGCACAATCTGGCCAAGGTTACAAAAGAATTTTCGGGCGTACTCAAGGTTTCCAAAAGAGCACAGTGGCCTCCAAAATCCTTAAATGAAGAAGTTTGGGACCACCAGAAGTCTCCTAGCCCTTTCTGCCAGTCAAAAACGACAATCGTGGGAAAAAGAGCCTTTTTGAAAAGAGGTAAAGAAGAGCCCAAAGGGGATTACTGTGGCTGAAGTTTCCAAAATTGGGCAGTAGGGAGAGGGGAGAAATTCCACAAATCAACTTTTACTGCAGCCCCTCCACCAGTTTGCACTTTTTTGGCAAGTGGCCTGAGGAACCTCTCCTCAGTGCAAGAAATTAAAAACCCGCAAAGTTTGCAAAAAACACATGGGACTCCCAGACTATGAGAAATAAGATCTCTGGTCTGATGAGAATGAAGAAAGAAATTTTTGGTGAAATTCTAAGCGGGTTTTTGTTGGGGGAGAAAACCAGGTACTGCTCATCACCCCCCCAAAAAATAATCAAAAACATGAAACATGGGGTGGCACCCCTTTATGCTATGGTTTTTTTTCAGCTGCGGGGGCAAACGACTGTTTTTCAACTAAGGAAACCCCTGAATCCCCGCCAAGAACAGAGAAAATTTTTATAAAAACCTCTTCCAGAATCCTGGACCCAGACTTGGCCAAGGGGTTTCCCTTTTCCCAAAAAAACCCCAAAGACCCAACACACAGTTTTAAAAAAACAAAGGGGTGGTTTTTAGAAGCAACTCTGGACCATTTTTTGACTGACCCAGCCAAGCCCTCAATTGAGCACCCCTTTGGGAAAACCTTTTAAAGGGGGGTCCCCCCAATTTTCACCACCCCCAAACCGGGGCAAAAACCCGGGGGATCTGCAAGGAAAATGGCGGGGGCCCCAAATAAATTTTTGAAAAATTTTTTTGAAAAATTTTTCCCAAAAAGACCTTGGCTGTACTACTAAAAGGTTTTCTTCACTCAAAACTGAGCAAAGGGTATGAATATTTTTTTACCTTTTTTTTTTCAGTTTTTCTTTTCAAAAATATTTGAAAAAAAATTTTACTTTTTTTTTTTTTTTTTTCTAAAAAGGGGGGGCAAAATTTTACTTTTTAAAGAAAAAAAAAATGAACTTTTTTGCATTTCCAAAAAGGCTGCAATAAAAAAAAAGTAAAAAATTTTTAAAGGGGGGCTGAATCTTTCCGAACCCACTGTACTTTAAAAACTCCCCCTAAAAAATTTTCAAAAACCCCCTAGTATAAAAAAAAAGGCCCTTTTAAAGCATTTTTTTTTGGGGGAAAAAATCGGGAAAAAAAAAAGTCACACAAACTTGGCTAATAATCCCCGCCACTCCTGATACATCCCCGCCCATGGTTCACTTAAAAAGGGAAAACTTTTTTGGGTTTTCTTAAAATTCTTGCAGATTTTTTTTTAAAAAAAACTGTGGGGTTTTTTAGTTTCCCCAAAACCCATCTGGGAAAATCCTATCAAAAATTAAAAAATTTTGTATTGGAATAATCCTTTAAAAAAGCAGGATGGGTAACGGGGGTTGGGGTAAAAAACCGGGAAAGACCTTTCAATTGAAACCCCCAATTTTTTTTCAAAATTAAGTTGTATGTTTTGGTTTTTTAAAAAAAATTTTGGTTTTAGTTTAAACCCCAAATTGGGCCTTTTCCCTTTTCCAAAGGGTTTTTGGCCCCTAATGTTTTTTTCGTAAAAAGGAATTTTAATTTTACGGGGTCCTGCATCTTCTGCTTTTTTTAATCAGCCCCAAAAAATTGGGGAGAATTTTTAAAATTTTAAATTTTGTATTAAAGATTTTTGGGAAAAAACCCCTTCCCCCCTCTTTTTTTTTTTAAAATAAAACTAAAACTTTCCCCCGTAAAAAATTTTTTAAAAAACTTGAAGTAAAAACCGAGTGGCGCAACGGAAAATTAAAAATAGTTTTCTCATGGGGCCCCACAAAAAATTTTAGGGATCGCAAAAAGGTCCTAGTAGGGGGATCGCCTGTTATCAATATATTGTCAAAGGGAAAATTTTCTAACAAAAAAAAAAGGAAAATTCAACGGGCCCCGAAAAGAGAACCTGGGGGAAAAAATTTTAAAAATGTAAAGTAATGAGGGGGCTTGGGGGGCCTGAAAAACTTTTTACTTGATACTTTTTGGGGGTGAAGAAATCCGCTTTTTGGTTTCCCCTTTCTGTAATCAGTTTTTTGTATTTTAAAATTTTTTTCTTTTGGGGTGCACGGGCCGGGGAACTGTGCACAGGGTCCCCCCTCCCCATCGGTTTTTCCTGGCCTCTCTGCCTCCTCCAGTGGGGAAAAATTGAGGGGGTCACTACTGAATTCAAACAGTCACTGACCCAAAAGGGGGGCGGGGGCCGGTCACAGACAGGGAAAAAACGACACTTTTCACACCCCCACCCCTTTTGGGCCCCAAAAAATAAAATTAAAATCAAAGACAAAAAAGGTAATGAAAGAAAACCCCACCCAGGGGTTTTTTCCTTCTTTAAAAGGGAAAACCTTTAAAAATCAAAAATTACACCGGGGCCCAATATTTTAAAAATTAAAAAAAAACGTGCTCAAAGGGTCTTTTTAAAAGACCTTTTTCCATTTACCCCAGAAAATAAAAAAAAAAAAAACCCCCAAAAATAAAGGGGTAGACATTCTGCTGACATCAAAGGGTATAGTTAGAAATTTTTTACACAACTCATGAAAAACCTTTTAATGTTACTTGTGAATTTAAAATGGGGAAGGGGGCATTTTTCCCCCGTCAAAAAATTTTTAAAATCACAAGATTTTTAAAATTAATAAAACCAAAATTTACATCAGAACTAATGGGGGATTACAAAAAAATTCATCCCCTTTTTTTTAAAATTTTTTTCTTTTGAAAGGGAAAAAAAGGGGGGAACCGTCTTTTTAAAAAACACAAAGGATTTTTCAGATATCTTTTTAAATTCCTGGGTTTAAAGCTTTTAAAAACCACGGGGGAATTTACTGGAAAAACCGCTAACAGGGGAAATGAACTTTTTGCTCCCCCGCCCCCTCGGGGTTTTTAATAAAAACCAGGAAAAATCTGATGCGACAGTGATTGCCGGGGACCACACCCCCCAAGACGTCAGCTCTGAAATTTTAAAAATGCTGCCCTGCTGTCATCATTCTGGGGGGTGGTTACGGGCGATGCCGCAACCCAACCCCGCCGGACGCACCTCAAAAACTGAAAGCCGAAGCTGCCCAGAGGAATAAAGTCCTTTCCTCCGGTAGCCGGGGGTTTTGGGCCCCCAGTCCCCGCTGTTTTAGGGGGCTAAAATTTCTATAGTTTAAAAAGCAATCTGCAGGTTAATAAGGGGTTTTTTTCTTTTTAAAAGTTTTTGGTTACTGTAGGGGTAGAGTTAAAAAGAAGGGGAAATATAAAATTTTTTGAAGGAAAATATAATTGAAGAGGCGGAAAGATTAGTTTTTTCCAACCTTTTTGGGGAAATGACATGACCGTTACAAAATTTTTTTTGGGTTTTGCATAAAGGAACTTTTTTAAATTTCCCTTTTGGGGCTGCCCCCCCCTGGGATCTTTTCCTTAAAAAGTCCTTGGGGAAATCAACAAAAGGTGGTTTTGGGCCCCTCCCCAAAATTTTTCCCATTAAATAAAAATAAAAAAAATGTTTTATTATATTAAAGGGGAAAACCATCACCAGTTTTTTTTTAATTTTAAAAAACCGGGGCCTCACCTTTCAGGGGGGATAAACACAATTTTATAATGCTGTAAAAAGTGCCCCCAACCCGACCTTCAACAGAAAAAAATAACTTTTTTTTTACTCACCCAAAGGGGGGGGGCCATCCATGGAGTCGCTGGTCTTCGCCGGGAAAAACCCCCTTTCTTTTAATGGGGCCAAAACCCCCTGCTTGCTTTTTGGGGGATGACGATCTTTTCCCGCACCCCCGGTCCTGCACATTTTCTTCTCCCCCCTGTTATACTGCAGTGCGCAGGTTCCGGGGAAAGGGGAAAAAAAACCCCAACGCCCCCGCAAAAGCAGTAATTTGTTTAAAATTTTCCCCGGGGAAAAAGGGGGGTGTGGCCCAAGGAACTTGTGGAAAAAAAGGGACCGTCATCCACACGAAGAAAAACAGGAAAAAAGGGAAAACGTAAAAAAAAAGGGAGTGGGGGGAAAACCGGCAAAGACCAGCGACACCCATGGGGAACCCCCGGGGGAAACCCCGCAGGTGAAATAATAAAATTAAAATTTTTTTCTCTTGCAGGGGGGGTTTGGGGGGTTTTTTTTTCGCATTTTTAGATTGCGTATATCACCCCCAAAATTTAGGGGCCAAACTCAAATCGGCCAAATCTGGTGACAATTTCCCTTTTTAAAAAAATTTTTTTTGGGCCCCAAATAAAAAGAAAAAAATACTTTCAAAAATTTCAAAAACATTTAGGAGATGCTCCCCTCTACGCCCCCGGGGCCTTTTTCAAACCCTTTTTTAAAAGGGGAACCTTTTGAACTAACGGGAAAACCCGGGGGGTTTTCCTTTTTGGGGTTTTTCCCCTTCTTTTTTTAAGTTCTTTTTTTAATGGGAAAAAAATAAACAAGCAATTACCTCCCCCCCTTTTTAACCCTTTTTTTATTGGACTTTAAAAAATAGAATTGCTTCTCAAGGTAAAAGGGGCTTCAATTTTTGGTCCTATCATTTTTAATAAAAAAAAAAAAACATAAATGAAAAGGGGAAAAACCCCAAACAAAAATAAAAACAAAAAAATTTTCTAAAAGACTGATAATAAGTTAATAAATTTTTACATCTTTAAAAAACGGGGTTTATTTCCCCAAAAATGTTCCTTAGAAAGCCTTTCAAATTTTATCAAAAAAAAAAACCCCTTTTTTCCCGGGGGTTCCCTTTTTTTTTGGGTTACCTACTAATAAAAAAGTAAAATAAATTTGCATCTTATTTTTAAAAGTCACCACAGAAAAACACCAACTGCACAATCGGGGAGCAGACATCGAAATTAGGGGCCCCCTCACCCAATCAAAACCCCCCAATACAAAAAAAGGAAAAAAAAAAAAAGGGGTAATGAAAAAAGGGAAAACAAAAAATTTTGAAAATACAAACCCCCCAAACCCCCAAAAAACCCCCAACAGGATATGGGGGGGTTAAAAAGCTCCAAATTTTTAAACCAACATATTTTGGGTTTTTTTAACAAAAATAAAGTAAATTTGGGCCCTAAAAAGCCCCTTTCCGGGAAAAATTATTGATTAGAAACCACCCCAAATGCATTTTTTTAAGGTTTTCAATCCCAAAAAAGTTTCCTTTTTAAATAAATTTGTTTTTTCCCAATTTTTTAAAAAAATTTTTTTTTTTTTAAAAAGGGGGGCCGGGGAATAAACCCAAACCGCAAAAACGGAGCACAAAAATTTCCAATTTTGCCAAAAAATTTTAAAAAGGGGGGGCCCCAAAACCCAAAAACACCCGGCCCTGGTCACTTGGGGGGGAAAAAAAAAAACCTTTTTTTACCAAAAGACACAAACATGTACAATCAAAACATAAATGAGTAAAACCCCCCCTTTTTTTAAAAGTAAATTTAATCAAAAAACTCACATAATCAAAAAAAATTTCCAAAAGTTTGTAAATTTTTTTAAAACTTTTTTTTTAACCCAAAAAAAGAAAGTGGGGGGAACAAAAATAATTTTTATTACTAAATCTTCATTTTTCAAAACCCAAAAATTGTTTTTTTTAAAAATGAAAGGGAAAACCCCAAATCAAAAAACTACAACCCCTTATTTTTAGGAAAACCCCGTTATTTTTAAGGACAAAACCCCCAAACCCCTTCCCAAAAAATGTAATGAACAAGTAGACGATATAAAAGCAACATCTAATTTTTAATGAAAAAATTTTTCCTTTCCCCAATTCCCCAGGGGGCCGAATGGGGGGAGATCAGGGGGGAAAAAATTGGCCACTGAATCACTTTTTCCCCCTGTTCTTTTTGAAATGCAAAATTTTTTTTCCCAAATGTTTTGAATCATAAAAAAATTGGGGAAAATTGGGGCCCTTCCAAGGGCCCCCAAATGAAAAGGCCCCCAAAAATTCCCCCTTTTAATATAGAGCAGTACATCTGTGTATTCCCCGAAACCAAAAATGAAATTTTTTCTCCGTACCCCCCCCCGCGGTTTTTTTCAAACCCACAGAAGGGGACGGGCCCCCCCTGCCCCCTTGTAGGGGCGTGCAAAATTTGGGGAAAAAGAATTTAGAAAATTTTTGGTGATTACAGTGAAAATGGGGGGCAGTGTCCTATATGAAAAGGGGCCCCAGAGCTGCTGGGGGGCGGGGACTACATTTCAATGACCCCTGTCAGAAATAAAATTTTAAAAAATTTTTGCTCTAAATTGTAAGACAAGAAGCTACCATCACCCAGTGCCCCCCTTTGGAACCCCGCACTTTTCCAACTTTTCAAAGAAAATAAAAAACCCTTATCTTTTGCAATTTTTCCAAAGGAAAAAAAGGGAAAGGATTTAGGGCCAAAAAAACATTTTGGACCTTTCCCCCCTTTAAAAATTCCCCGGGGCCAAACCCCCAAAACTAGGGTAGTAGTTTTTTTTTCGGGGGTTAAAATTATTTTTGCATCAACAAAATTTGAGTAAAACCTGAAGATTTTTTTAAAGAAAGTTTTTTTATTAAAACCCTTTAATTTTTAATTTTTGGGGTTAAAAAATTTTTTTGGAAATGGGGGTTTTGCATTCAGGAGATATTGGGGAAAAAAAATCTTTGTTTCGACGCGCTTAATTTTATGTTGGGGGCCGGCCCGCAGGGGCCCCTTTTTACCCCCTTAAAACTAAACCGTGCGTGTTTTGCTGGGTGTTCCTCCTCATTAAGAAATACTTGTCAACTCAAGGGGCATGATACTTTTCAAAAAGTAACCTTTTAGCTGAACAAAAATAAATTTGGTTTAGGTCCAACTTTTCTAAAAAAGGCTAATAGGAAACTGCTTACTATGGAATGGCCCCTGTGTACGTCCCAAAGGTACAAAATTTAAATTGGGATGAGGGACCCTTGGAAGTTCGGGTTTTTAAACCAGAACTTTTTTTCCAAAGTTTCAGTTCAGGAAACCAGAACCTGTACCTAAACTTGAACCCGAACTCCATTGAAAAACGGAGAACCATACTTTTGAGCCAAAAACCTGAAGGCTGTGTAAGGCTTTTTTGACCAAGAAGGAGAGTGATGGGTGCACCCCCAGATGACCTGGCCTCCACAGTCACCAGACCAAACCCAATCAGATGGGGGTGAGCTGGACCGCAGAGTGAAACAAAAGGCCAACAAGTGCTAACATCTCAAAAACCCCTTTTCAAGATTGTTGGAAAAACCATTTCCGGTGACTACCCTTGAAGCCATCAAGAGAATGCCAAATGTGCAAACATAATCAAAGCAAAAGGGCACTTTAAAACCTAAAAATAAGACATATTTTTCCAGTTGTTTCACAACTTTTTTTTAAAGTGTAATGTATAATTCCACATGTTTAATCAAAAGTTTTGATCCTTCAGTGTGAATGTACAATTTTTCATAGTTAGAAAATACAGAAAAATCTTTAAATGAGAAGTGGTCCAAATTTTTGGGGGGTCTTACGTATGAAAAACCCCATAGATTTTGCTAAAAATCACAAAAAGGGAAACCCCCCAACTATGAAAAAAAGATTCTCTGGTCTGTTTAACAAAGACAGAACTTTTTGGTGATAATGCAAAAGCGTATGTGTGGAGAAAACCAGGCACAGCTCATCACCTGCCCCAAAACAAATCCCAACAGTAAAACATGGTGGTGGCAGAAACATGCTATGGGGGTTTTTTTCAGCTGCAGGACAAACAACTAGTTTGCAATTGAAGTAAACAGAATTTGCGGCCAAGTGCAAGATATCCTGGAGAAAACCTCTTCCAGAGTGCTCGGAAACCTCAAAAATTGGGGCCGAAGGTTCACTTTCCAACAAGACAATGACTCTAACACCCCGCTAAATAACAAAGGATGGCTTCAGAACAATCCTGTGACCATATTTGATTTGGGGCCGCCCGAGCCCTCAATTGAGCATCCTGAGAGACCTGAAAATGGCTGTCCACCAACATTCACCATACAACCTGATGGAACGGGAAAGGGAAAACCGCAAGGAAGAATGGCAGATATCCCCAAATCCAGGTGTGAAAAACTTGTTGCATCATTCCCAAAAGACTAGGCTAAGTAACAGCACATTTTAAAAAAAGATTTTGGTATACAATAGATCCCCGACGAACTGAGTCAAGTGGGGAATCAGCAGCAAAAAAGGCAAATACAATTCGGGGAGTATCAACAGAAGCATACAGTCTAGATCACGTGAAGTAAATTAATGCCCTCTACTCCTCTTTGGTCAACCTCAACTGGAATACTGTGCCAGTTTTGGGCACCACAATTTTAAAAAAAAACATCAACAAACTGGAGCAAGTTCAGAGAAGACCCCAGAATGGTGGGCCAGTCTGCAAACCATGTCCAAAGAGGAACGGTTACAGATTTGGGAATGTTTGCTTGCAAAAAAGAAGACTGAGAGGAGACTTAATAGCGGGCAAAAAATTTTTCTCCAGGCCTGTCACATTGTAGAAGGTCATCTTTATTTTTCCCTTTTCACAAGGAAAAAAACTAGAACAATGGAGAAACTGAATGGGAGGAAACAAAGAATTAGATATTAGAAAAAAAAATTTTTGACCCGAGTGATCAAGAGTTGGAAACATGCTCCAACCAGAGGGGGTGAGTTCTCCTTCAATGGAAGTCTTCAAACAGAGCGGACCGATATCTGTCTGGGATAATTTTTGTGAATCCCCCTTTACAGGTTGGAAAACAATGACCCAGGGCCCTTCCAACCAACCATTTTTATGATTCTAGACTCATGGCTGTACTAGCTCAAAGGGTGCTTCTACTCAATACTGAGCAAAGGGGCCTGAATACTTTTGACCAAGTGATATTTCAAATTTTTTTTTTTTTAAAAATTTGCAAAAAAACTACATTTCTGTTTTTTTTCAGTCAAGAAAGGGGGGCAGAGTGTTCATTAATGAGAAAAAAAAGAACTTTTTTTGCATTTAACAAATGCTGCAATAAAAAAGATTGAAAAAAAATTAAAGGGTCCCGAATACTTTCCGAAACCCCCCTGTAAATAACATTTCCCTTTCTATGTCCCCTTATTCTAGAGCGAAATAAAAATATATTTTTCCTCCTATAAAATTGCTAAAAAATAAAAAATTAAAAAATGTAATGTTTAATACGTTAATTTTTTTAAAAAATAAATAACAAAATTACAAATATTTATTAATAAATTTGGGCCTTGTAATCGTAATAACCACACAACAAACGTTTAGCAATATACAGAGATCAATAAATGGCATTAAAAAAATGCATGATTGATTTTTTTTCCTCTATAAAACCCCTAAAAAATAATAAAAATCTAATGCTGAGGCCCATCCAAACGTAGCAAAACGTTGCGTTTTTTTCCCCAGGGTCCGCAACCACATGACACGTTAAGATTATTGCCCTTTTTGCTTTTTCTTTTAAGGGGTTTTCCCCCCTTATTTATTTTTTTTTGGTGAGGGTGAAATCCCTGTTTTTTAATGCTTTTTTAATAAACAGAAAAGTTTTTTATTCCCGGGACTAAAAAGACGGATTTGGTAAAACATACCTGTAAAAATCCTTTTTAACGAAGAAGAAGGGAGACACAACATTACTTGGTAGGGCGGAGCCCAGATTAGAAACACAAGGGGTTTGACGATACTGCTGCCGATATCCAAAAATAAGTATCGAATTTGTATCGCCGATATCACAAAAAATCGTTCCCATATCCCATTCTGAAACCGGAAAAAATCCCATGAAACTATGGGAACCAAAAATCGCAACAAAAAAAAAACCCTTTCTTTCGTTGTAAACACAAAATATAAAAAACACATAGAATACATATTTTATATATTATATTACTGTCGGACAATTTTATTACATTATTTATAGTTTAAAAACTTCTACTTTATAAAAAGACTCTGAAAAAATGCCGGGTAAAGCCGTGCAAACCCCTAGAAGTCGAGGGGGCCGGTGCCGAGTACCCCCAAAACCCTGGCTCTGGGCGACTCAACTTGGGTCCCGAACAGGATTTCTTGTAGCTCGCAAAGCCGAGTCCGTGTGCCTGAAATTGGGAACGGGTTTTTTGCTTGAGAATTCAAAATCATCAGGGAATGTATTTGCCATTTTTTTTCCCGCCATTTTCTGCGTCACGAGAGGCACTGGTGAAGAAGAAGGCGGCTCTTCATGGGGGGTACACTCACTCAGTGACGCGAAAACGGATCTAAAAATGGTACTGCAATGTAAAATCGGCCCCACACTCTTCATTCCGCCCCCCAAACCTCCCTCAGGGGCGGAAACTAAACCGGAAGTCCCGCCTCCCTACAAAAAGGGCCCTCTCCAGATGCTAATGACACATGTGACTGGCAAGATGGCTAATGGACACGAGCAAATGTGAAGGGATGGACATCCAAGCTCCCCCCCACAAGCGACCCGATCGCCACGGAACCACCGTTGGGGCACCCGCCTGAAACCCTCCACCTCAAGAAGCTGAGGATACCCAAAGGGCCTGGCCCCACCGGAGGAGTCCCAGGAGGAAGCCACTGGCGTCCCAAAAACAAACTTGGGGGGCGGCCCAACCCCTTACCTAAGTGTCTTACCCGAAGGTGAGGCACCCGTTAAAGGAGCCCTGCAAGTGTCCTTACTCCGCATGACACCCGTTCGTGCAAAAAAACTCGCACCGGCACACCCCAATCCCGCTGTCTCCCCCGTCGTGAGACAGAAAAGCCACCCTCCCTCATGGAGGAGGCCGCGCACACCAGACACTACCCTTACCGAGACCCGCGCACTTTCCAACCGGTTTTCCCCCATGAGCGCCGCCAGGCGGGGGGCCCAGAAGCTTCCGCAACCACACTGTAACGCATTTGATGGTGGAGACATGGAGCACGGTGGAGGGGAATTACAAACCGGCGCAGGAGGAAGAGTGGAACGTTTGGAGCGGTTCCAGTGCGACCCCTACCCCCAATGTCAGGAACCTGTAACCCTACCCTTCAGCCTCCCACCCCAGGCCCTCAAAATCCCCACCCCACGCCGTAAATCTCCCCAACCTCCCCAGTGGCCCTCAGCAGCCCAGCTATGGACATATAAGTAACTGGCCCTACCCGCGCCTGTTGGCCCCCGGGTTCGTTCATCCGGACATAGGGTTCCAGACCCCGGGGAGAGAAAAGTGGCCACACAGACCCAAAGGGGTCACGACTTGACTGTACAGGCCACACGACGCAAGTCCTGGGGCCTTTGGGGGCTCGGATCTTTGGCAAGCATCAAAGAGTACCAGGGAACCTGGAACCACCCTGCCAAAGAATTATAAAAAAACCCCGGACGGGTCCCTGAAGTAAAAAGTTAAATTGTTTTAAGACCCGGACGGTGAATGTTCATAAAAAGTTTTTTAAATTTAATTTAAAAAAAAAAACAACACGTTTTCATTACTTTTTATTCATTCTCATCCTGCATCCATCATCTCCTGAAAAAATGAAAAAAAAAAATACCACCTGACCACGCAGTCCATAGTAACGATGTCCCAAACGACCAGCTCTGCTACACAGAATACAGGCAACCTTTTTCACCCGGCGCCACAGCTGATTACCTGCTTCCCCCGCGTGACGTCTCGGACTGGTTTACGGCCGGGATTACCCTGCAGCACTGCAGTTATCGCGAAAAACGCATGTGACCGCCAGGGAGAAATAATGGCACCACAAGCATCCAGGACGGACCGCCAATCTCTGCCAGTAATGCCCCTGACTCCGCAGACCCACCACGGACACTCCAGTGACAGTACAAAATCCGATTTCCGTATTCGAAAGACAAAAACGAAAGAATTATGAAAGGCCGATAAGCTAATATCGGTCGATACCCGATTTTGCATACGTATCGCCAACACTAATAACACCTAATTAAAAAGAGTGTTGACCGGCCCCTCCAGCCGGGCTCCTCCACTCACTCCCACTGTACACAACTTAAAAAAATATCACCAGCGACAACAAACCCCTTCTGAAGGAATTCAAGAAAAAAACACAAGAATAACAGTTATGCAGCATGAGGCAAAAACCAACAGTTCCAGTACTACTCAGCCTGTCACGCGATGAGGCATGCGGAACAAGCCTTAGCGCTCGACCCACCCAATAACCTATCAAGAAGGGTCCGCCGCACCTGAAAACAACAACACACCCGCCATGGGGGATCTGTGTCCCCCCTTCCTTCTTTGCTGAAAAACATTTTTTAACAGGAATTTCTTACCAAAATCCTCTTTCAGCTGCAATAAAAGGGAACACAGTCATTACTAGTGGACGTCCCAAAGCATCCAAAAATTAAGGTGGGAAAAACCAAAAAAAGGCAGAATCCCCAACAACCTTCATGTTGCATTGCCACGAAATCGTCGCGGTTGCACATTTTGACTTCTCACACTGAGCGCGTTTCTTTGTGTTTTTGGGACTAGGGATTAAATCTGTCTGTCTCGTGCTGGGACGGGTGCAGTTTTCCCCGCGCAATTGATTATTTGTTATTGGTTTCCTTTAAACTGTTGCTGCTTGGGAGTGCCAAGAAACTTCACAGACCACAGATAGAATGAACTTATAGACTTTATTGTAGCTCCTTAGTGTTCTAAGCTCAACTTGGTTAGAGTTTATTTCCCAGACCATTTATGTTCCTTTGGTGTTTGAGTGTGTATGCAAGCGAGTGTTATCCTGTCTGTCTTATATTGTCTAATCTGTGTATTTAGCTAAGATCAGCCCATATCCCTTTGGTGGTAGTCAGAATCCTTCTTAGGACTGATTACAGGGTTCAGGGTCTGATAGGAGACAGGGTTAGGTTGGTGACTTGGACCTCTGAACCATTATCAGTACCTCCAAGTGAGGATTAGTTAGGACCCCAGTTTAGGGTCAGGTTAGATCCCGGTCCACCTCTTTCCTGTTTCAGCTCATCAAGTCCTCAAGATTAACCCTGGTTCAGCAGATATCGTGTCAGGTAAATCTATTCTATACTTACATGCTGATGTTGCTATACTAGTTGTTGTATAGAGTGTTGTTCCTGTATTAATAGTTTACTGACATTGTATACATATCATTAGACAGCGTGACATTTTCACTGGCCATAAAAATTATCTCCAGTTACCATGGATCCATTAGCCCAGCTGGCTCTGCAGTTGCAGGGATTATCCATGGAGCTGACGACATTAAGTCCAAAGTTTTGTCTCCCCTGGAGCAAACCAGAGTTGAACCTAAGGTTGCTCTCCCGGACAGGTTCACTGGTGGCGAGACAAATTTTTCACCTTCCGGAGGCATGTAAATTGTATTTTCGGCTTCGGCCTCGATCATCAGGGAGTGAGGAGCAGAGAGTGGGAATTGTTATCTCACTTCTGCAAGGGGACCCTCAATCCTGGGCATTTTCCCTTCCTCCGGATCCCCGGCTCTACTGTCTGTAGATCAATTTTTTACTGCCCTGGGATTGGTATATGATGACCCAGATCAGTCTCTCTTGCTGAGACAAAATTACGTAAGATACAGCAGGGAGATCGTCCGGCAGAGGAATTTGCTTCTGAGTTTCGTAGATGGGCCACAGATACTCAGTGGAATGACCCAGCTCTTAGGAGCCAGTTTTGTCATGGGCTTTCTGATAAATTAAAAGACGTTTTGGCTCAGTATGAGTCTCCTCCTTCTCTGGAGGCTGCTATGGCCTTAGCTATCCGTACTGATAGACGGCTTCGGGAGAGGGGTGAGGTAACCCCACTCCCTGTTGTTTCTCCACCTACCACTAAAGTCCCTTATGTTGAGGTTCCCCTTGTCTGTTCGGATGAGCCTATGCAGTTGGGAGGGACATCATTTCGTAGGAGGGGATTGGCGATACGCCGCAGGACTAGAAGATGTTTTTTCTGCGGGAAAGAGGGACATTTTGTTGGAGAATGTCCATCCCGTGCCTTGTTGAGCCAAAAGTCGCCGGAAAACTGTTAATCCCAGGTTGTGTGGTGGACGACAACCTGGGAGTATGTATTTCATCCGCCAGTTCTTCTCAGTTCCTTGTACCAGTGGAGGTGGTAGTTGGTACAAGAGTGGAGAGATTGTCTGTTCTTCTTGATAGTGGTTCGGAGCTAATCTGGTTGACGCTCAGTTTGCTCAGGCTCAAGGTATGCATCTGAGTGTATTGGTCAAACCGATCCCTATATTCTCCATTGACGCCAGGCCTCTCGGCCAAGGTAGCTTTGTTCATGAGGTTCATAACATTGACCTTCGGGTAGGGGCAATACATAGGGAACAATTATCTAGTTATGTGTTGGAGGGTCTACCTACTCCCATTGTGTTGGGACTTCCTTGGTTGGTTAAACATAACCCTGTGATTAATTGGCAGTCCAGAGAAATAAGCCAATGGGGTGAGTTTTGCAAAAGCAACTGCATGAACACAGTCATCAGTGCGGTCGTGCCTAGTACATTGCCTCCTTTTTTGGAGGATTTTGGGGATGTTTTCTCTGAGGAGGGGTGTCAGGAGTTGCCTCCTCATCGCGTGTATGACTGCTCTATTAATCTCCTTCCTGATGCTAAGTTGCCTAAAGCTAGGTTGTATAATCTTTCTGGTCCTGAGAGGCAGGCTATGAAAGATTATATTTCTGAAAGTCTGGCCAAAGGGCATATTAGACCTTCATCTTCCCCAGTAGCCGCGGGGTTCTTCTTTGTGAAGAAGAAAGATGGAGGCCTACGCCCTTGCTTGGATTTCCGCGAACTTAATCGGATTACTGTTCGAGATCCGTATCCACTCCCTCTTATTCTGATCTCTTCAATCAAATTGTTGGCGCCAAATGGTTTTCTAAATTGGATCTCAGGGGGGCGTATAATCTGATTAGGATAAAAGAGGAGGATGAGTGGAAAACGGCGTTTAACACGCCGGAGGGACATTATGAGAACCTAGTCATGCCTTTTGGTCTGACTACTGCACCAGCAGTATTCCAACATTTTGTTAATGACATTTTTCGTCACCTTGTGGGGCTGTTTGTGGTTGTATATTTGGACGACATTTTAATTTACTCGCCAGATCTTGTGTCTCATCAGGAGCATGTGAGACAGGTGTTGCAGATCTTGCGAGACAATAAATTATACGCCAAACTGGAGAAGTGTGTATTGGCCGTACAGGAACTTCAGTTTTTGGGTTTTTTGGTGTCAGCCTCCGGTTTCCGTATGGACCCTGAAAAGGTGAGAGCAGTGCTTGAATGGGATCAGCCAGGGGATCTTAAGGCTCTGCAGCGTTTTTTGGGGTTTGCTAACTACTACCGGAAATTTATTTGTAATTTCTCATCTGTCGTCAAACCTCTCACTGACATGACAAGAAAAGGGATGGATTTTTCTAAATGGTCGGACAAAGCTTGTCAAGCCTTTTCCTCTTTGAAGAAATGTTTTGCTTCGGCACCCGTTCTCATCCAACCAGATGCATCTCAGCCGTTCATTGTGGAGGTGGATGCGTCTGACGTAGGGGTGGGTGCTATATTGTCCCAGGGTCCGTCCCCTGGTAAATGGCATCCGTGCGCTTTCTTTTCTAAGAAATTGTCGTCCGCCGAAAGGAATTATGATATCGGCAATAAGGAACTTTTGGCCATTAAGTTAGCTTTTGAAGAATGGCGTCACTTTTTGGAGGGGCAGTCCACCCGGTTACCGTTATTACTGATCACAAGAACCTGTTGTATTTGGAATCCGCTAAGCGTCTGAATTCCAGACAAGCTCGATGGTCGTTGTTTTTTACCAGGTTTAATTTTGTCGTCACTTATCGCCCGGGGACTAAGAATGTAAAGGCTGATGCCTTGTCTCGCAGTTTCCCAGGGGCCGGGAAAACGGATGACCCGAGTCCTATCCTTCAGGAGGGGGTGGTAGTGTCGGCTGTATTTTCTGAGCTTGAGGAGGAGGTGTTAGAGGCTCAGGGGGACGCCCCTGCAGGACCTCCAGGGAGACTGTTTGTCCCAAATCTGTTGAGACAAAAGGTTATTGAGGCACATCATAATTCTGCTCTAGCAGGACATCCAGGGAGTAAGGCTACTTTAGATCTCCTTTCTCGCCGGTTTTGGTGGCCTAATGCTAATAAAGATGTTATAACTTTTGTCGCGTCATGTGGGGTGTGTGCTCGCTCTAAAACCCCTCATACCCGTCCGTCTGGGACCCTTTTACCCTTGAAACTTCCGGAGCGTCCATGGACTCATTTATCTATGGACTTCATTACGGACCTTCCTCCGTCGTCAGGGAATACTGTCATACTGGTGGTTGTTGACAGGTTCAGTAAGATGGCACATTTCGTTGCTCTTCCTGCACTCCCTAATGCTAAAACTCTGGCGCAGGTGTTCATTAGGGAGATCGTTAGACTTCATGGGTTGCCTTCTGATGTGGTGTCAGATAGGGGGTCTCAGTTTGTGTCCAAATTTTGGAGGGCATTTCGGGGGATGCAGTTGTCATTTTCTTTGGCTTTTCATCCGCAGACCAATGGTCAGACAGAGCGTCTGAATCAGAGCTTAGAGACATATCTCCGGTGTTTTGTCTCAGAGAACCAAGAGGACTGGTCTTCTTTCTTGCCTCTGGCAGAGTTCGCTCTTAACAACAGGCGGAGTGAGTCCACTGGTAAGTCCCCGTTTTTTGGGGCATATGGTTTTCATCCTCAGTTTTGTACTTTCAATGGGGGGGGCCCTTCTGGGGTTCCTGAGGAGGAGCGTTTCTCGTCGTCACTTGCTTCTGTGTGGAGAGGTGTATTGAATAATCTGAGTGCGATGGGGAACCGTTACAAACGTATGGCTGATAGGAGGAGAGTTTCTGGTCCAGATCTGAATGTGAACGATCTGGTATGGTTGTCTACCAGGAATATAAAACTTAAAGTGCCCTCCTGGAAACTGGGTCCCAGATTCATCGGGCCGTACAGGATCAGTTCCATAATTAATCCTGTGGCATTTCGTCTGGACCTCCCTCCTACGTTTAAAATTCATAATGTGTTCCACAAGTCATTACTTAAAAGGTATGTAGCACCAGTCATACCGTCACCTCTACCTCCTCCTCCTGTGTTGGTCAATGGTAACTTGGAATTTCAAGTATCAAAGATCATTGACTCACGTCTGAATCGCCGGTCCCTTCAGTACTTGGTGCATTGGAAGGGGTATGGTCCAGAGGAGAGGACGTGGGTCCCTGCGTCTGATGTTAACGCAGATCGTTTGGTTCGGACCTTCCACAGAACTCACCCGGGCAGGCCTGGCCCTGAGGGTCCGGAGGCCCCTCGTAGAAGGGGGGGTACTGTCATGTGTGCATTGCCACGAAGATCGTCGCGGTTGCACATTTTGACTTCTCACAGCTGAGCTGCTGTTTCTTTGTGTTTGGCAGCTAGGGAGTTAATTCTGTCTGTGCTCGGTGCTGGGACTGGGTGCAGTTTCTCCCGGCTGCAATTGATTATTTGTTGATTGGTTTCCTTTAAATTCCTGGTTGTCTGCTTGGGGAGTTGCCAGTGAAACCTTCATGCAGACCACAGATAGGAATGAATCTGTATAGACTTTAGTTGTGAGCTCCTTAGTTGTTCTAAGCTCAACTTGGTTAGAGTTTATTTCCCAGACCATTTATGTTCCTTTGGTGTTTGAGTGTGTATGCAAGCGAGTGTTATCCTGTCTGTCTTATATGTCTAATCTGTGTATTTAGCTAAGATCAGCCCATATCCCTTTGGTGGTAGTCAGAATCCTTCTTAGGACTGATTACAGGGTTCAGGGTCTGATAGGAGACAGGGTTAGGTTGGTGACTTGGACCTCTGAACCATTATCAGTACCTCCAAGGTGAGGGATTAGTTAGGACCCCAGTTTAGGGTCAGGTTAGATCCCGGTCCACCTCTTTCCTGTTTCAGCTCATCAAGTCCTCAAGATTAACCCTGGGTTCAGCAGATATCGTGTCAGGTAAATCTATTCTATACTTACATGCTGATGTTGCTATACTAGTTGTTGTATAGAGTGTTGTTCCTGTATTAATAGTTTACTGACATTGTATACATATCATTAGACAGCGTGACACAACCTAGATAAATGCGCAATAGGCGCCAAATACAAGTTAACTAGAACTTTAAGCTACGGCCGCCTGCAGGACCCTACGTCCTAAGGCCGCATCAGCGGAAGCACTGACGTCCACCTTATAAAACTTTATAAACGTGTGGACGGAACGCCAGGTCGCCGCTCGGCAGAGCTGAGCTGCCGAGATCCCTTGATGAAAGGCCCACGAGGAAGCCACAGCCCTCGTGGAGTGAGCTCGAATCTTAATCGGGCAAGGTTCGCTTTTAAGTCGATAAGCCTCTAAAAAGGCCGACCGAATCCAACGAGCTATAGAGTCCTAGGAAGCTTGTTGACCACGCTGATGACCTGCTGGAATCACAGAGAGTTCCGACTTCCGAAAATTTTGAGTAATAAACAAATAGAACTTCAAAGCCCGCACCAAATCCAATTTGTGCAAGGCCCGTTCCTTCGCATTCCTCGGCTCCGGACAGAGCGAGGGCACCTTAGGTAGGAAGTTGCCCCGTGTGGGAAGTACTACGCGATCCGGGTGAAACTCCAGGAAAGGAAGCAAGCAAAAAAGAGACGCCAACTCAGATAACCTTTCTCAAAAAGGTAACCGCCACTAGAAAGGCAACCTTCCAAGATAGCAAAGAAAAGCTAGCAGAGTCCATAGGCTCAAAAGGCCCATGTTGAAGAGCTTCCAATATAAGATTGAGCCGCCAAGGCGACACAGGTGCCTCCGCGGCGGAAACTGACGGGTTACTCCGCGAAAAAAGGAACGTACGTCCCTACGCGAGGCGATAGCTTCCGAAAAGCAAAAGCAGGGCAGAACCTGACCCTTCAGAGTGCTAACTGCCAAACCCTTGTCCAGCCCGTACTGCAAAAGGCCAACAAATTGGGAATGGAAAGAATCCTCGGGTTCCTTGAAGAACCCGAACACCACAAAAAGAAGGCTTCCCAAGACTTTGTGATAAATCCTAGTAGTAGCCGGACCTCTGGCAGCCCGCAAAGTGGCAATGACTTTGGCTGAAAAACCTTGACGGTCAATATTTCGGTCTCAAGAGCCACGCCGTCAAACGCAGAGACCTCAGGTCCGGATGACGAACGGGCCCTTGGGTTAACAGGTCCGGGCGAAAAGAAAATGGAAAAGGAGGCGCTGTCAGAAGCGACACCAGTGTCGAGAACCACGTCCTCCTTGGCCAATCTGGGGCTATCAACATAGCCGGGATTCTCTCCAGTCTGATCCGACACAACCCAGAGGAAGTAAGGGTATCGGCGGAAACACATAGATTAGCTCGAATTGGTCCAACGGAGCCACCAGAGCATCCACCGTCACAGCCTTCGGGTCCTTGTACCTGGACATGAAAGTCGGTAACTTGGCATTGAACCTGGATGCCATCAAATCCACTTGGGGAGTTCCCCAACGGGAGCACAGCAGTGCAAAAATCTCCGGATGAAGACTCCATTCTCCGGGATCCATCTTCTCGCGACAGAGAAAGTCTGCCGTGATTCTGAACTCCTGAAATGTGGATCGCAGAGAAGGCTGGCACTCTGGTCTCGGCCCATACCAGGATCCGAGAAACCTCCACCATGAGCCTGGAACTTCTTGTCCCGCCTAGATGGTCGATATACACGACCGCCGTCGCATTGTCTGTCTGCACTCGGACTGGCAGACCGCTTAAAGGGACCGTCCAGTGTTGGAGGCAAAGGAAAATTGCCCTCAATTCCAGGATGTTGATCGGCAAGAGACTCCTCCGACGACAAAACTCCCTGAATCCAGAGATCGTCCAGACACCTCCCCAGCCCGTCAGGCTGGCATCGGTGGTTATGACCGACCACCTCGGAGGGAGGAAAGACTTCCCCAGGGATAACGCTTCCGGACGTAACCACCATCCTAGAGACTCTCGCACCCTGTGGGAGATGATGAGACTGCAATCCAGCGAAGTCCGCGATCGATCCCAACGGCTCAGAATGAGCCTTTGGAGGGCCCTGGAATGAAACTGCGCAAACGGAAGTGGCTCCATGGACCACCATCAAACCCAGAAGGCGCATACACCCTCGAAGAGACATCGCTGTCGAAGACTTCATAACCTGTACATGTCGAAGGAGACATGCTTGCTTGTCTGGAGGCAGAGACACCACTGCTCGTACCGTGTCGAAATGCTTCCCCAAAAACAGGATTGACTGCGACGATTCCAGAGACGACTTCTCCCAACTGACCAGCCACCCAAAGTCCTTCAGGAGCTGAAGGGATAGATTGCAAGCAGTCATTGCCTCCTCCTTTGAGGACGCCACAATCAAAAGGTCGTCCAGGTAGGGAAGAATCGAAACCCCCTGTCTTCGAAGAAATGCCATGAGAGGCGCCAGAAAATTTTTGTAAAAACTCTGGGCGCTGAGGCCAACCCGAATGGCAGAGCCACAAACTGGTAATGGTCCTGACCTATGGCAAAACGAAGGAAGCGTTGGAGGGCCCTTCCGATTGGGAAGTGCAAATAAGCGTCGTGAATGTCGATTGACACCAAAAAAGCGTTCTGTGACAGGGCCGCCAAAAACAGAGCGAAGCGGCTCCATGCGTAATTTCCTGGCGTGGACATGCCGATTCAATCTTTTTGAGATCCAGAATGGGCCGAAATTTGTCCTCTTTTTTGGGGACCACAAAGAGGTTAGAATAAAACCCTCTTCCCCGGCCCTCCGGCAGAACCGGCACCACCACACCTTTCTGCAGAAGGGAATCTACCTCCCGCAGCAGAGCGGCAAAAAGCTCGGGCTCTGACGGAACGCGAGGTTAACAAAAAAACTGTCTGGGGGTCGAGAAGAGACTCTGTGAAGTAGCCTGCCAACACAACCCGTGTCACCCAGGCGTCCGACATGCGGGAAGCCCAAGTCGGTTTGAATTGGAGTAAACGACCCTCCACTCGAGAGCGCTCGAGTGAGACCCAGGCGTCAGTCCGCCTTAGTGGGCTTTTTGCCAGCTTCCCGCTTGTCTTAACGGAAGTCCTGTTTCCAGGGTATGCGGAATTTCTGAGAATTCCCCTTTTTTTTTTTCAAAAGAGAGGAACGACCCGAACCCCAGAGGGCTGACTGAATCATCCCCTGGACCGAAAGGACCGCCGACAACTACCGGCACTAGTCCTGCCAGACGCAGAAGTCACAGCTCTGCGCTGCGGTAAAGCTGTTTCTTTTGCCTTTACCTTGGCAATCAGCTCCGTGAGGTCAGGCCTCAGCCCAGATCCAAATAGCTGACCACCTTGTAAGCTAAAGATAGCAACCCTGTTTGGAAACTGCGTCCCCAGTCCACTGTCTAAGCCACAGTGCTCTTCTGACTGTGACTGCCGAAGATTGCGCCCTGGATAGCCGTGACGCAGTATCCTCCAACAACTGGAAAAGCCCATCTACCTCGATAGAGGAGATCCACCTTGCCACGCCGTCCGTAGACGGTCCAACCGGCTCAGGGAAACTTTACAAGCACACATGGATCCTTAATACTGAATCCATGATCTGCGGCCTCGCAGATGGATTTTTCTGCCATCTACGTTTTTCTGTCCAGCGGATCCTGCAGACTCGCCTTCCCCTTAACAGGAGGATTTTGCTAAGCTGGGATAAAGGGACATCCACTTCAGGAGAAGGATCCAATTATCATCAATTCCGTAGAAAACGGATACGGTGTCTCAATTTTCTGGACACAGGCGCTCCTTCTCCACTGCCCCAATAAGCACATCCAGTGATGGTAAAGCTTGATCGTGACTGAAAATATCCGGGCCGACTTACCAGGACGCCCAGATACCTCCTCCGGTAACTGTAACACCTCCAATAAAAACCTCTTTACGGCCCAAAAGAGAGGCAGAGTGTCCCTGCCGATCCTCCTTGTCCGAATCGGACATTTTCGTTACGCGGGAAGGAAGGCACCGGCTTGTGTCGCTTCCTGACATGAGAGGATCTAGCTGACACTCAATAATAGAAAATCAGACAGGCCATCAATAGAAACTAGCGAGGGCCTCCATTCTGACACCACTGGAAACTCCGACCGCTGCGCTTAACGCCGTCGAGGTCTGCGCGTCAGATACGCGAGACTGATCCTGTAGCGGATCTGGGAGACGGTTGCACAGTATATGGCAGGTTAAACCTGTCAGTAACTAGAAAGTTGTTTCTTAAAGAAAAAACGAACGCTGAAGGGTTAAAGCTCTTAAACAGAGAGCTACCCCAGCTGTCCCCCATTAAGAGTTAACCGCCTAAGAAGGGGTTAAAGTCGCAGACTCCCCACAACCTTAATAATGAAAAGGGTGTGCGAGCCCCAAGTGCCTCTTATAAGGCAGCAGCTACAGGACAGCTATGCCACACTTAACAAGAAAACATTCACAAAATTGCGCTGTTAGTAAATCGCAATGACCGCCAAAGTCATTAAGGGGATCACTAACCGCTTATGCGTTGTTAATGAAATCGCCCAGATTGGCAGCTACTAGCGACATTAAAAATGGTTGTTAGCAGGAACGTATAGTGGCAGTATTACTGTCGCAGACTCCCCACAACCTCTTTATTGAAAAGGTGTGCGAGCCCCCTTATGAGATAACAGCTGCAGGCAGCGCAGTCTGCCACCCATTTGTGCCTCAGAAAGGCGCCCGCGCTGTGGGGGTGAAGGGGTTAAGCTTGTGCCCTAGACGGGTAGAAGCGCTGTGCCTCCGTGTACTTCATGAGAGAAGCCGGAAAGGGAGACTGCCGTAAAGCGCGCGCTCAGAGCAGCGCGAAATTCAAATAAAAAAGCGCGCACTCCTCTCTCCCCCTCCTATGTCCTGCAGGCATCCACCTGCGGACAAAAAACACACAGTCACCGGCATGTATACTGTAACAGCGGCTGCCGCAGCAGTCGCTGGATCACTCACACACATTAATAAAAATGTGGAGTACTCACCCAGCCGAGCGCCACAGGGACCCCCAGGGATTTGTGGCGCTATGCCCATCGCTTCCCCCCAGTGCGGGGAACGCAGTGACCCCTGCAGCGCAGTTTGCGCCCCCGCCAGGGAAGCCATCCTCATCCCCCCGGGCCGGCAGGGTTCTGCAGGGACCACCATATAGGGTAATACAGATCCGCCAAGGGAGAGGTTGGGGTCCAGCAGCGCTGAGACCCCTGAGACCTCTAGACCACTTCTGGTGATCCAAGTCTCTAGTCCGATAAAAAATAATAAAATCTTCTGAGGAGCTGCTTCCAGCAGCGACCGTCCTCTGAGACCTCAAATTGTAAACTGGAGAGCTGAGTAGGAGGAGCCCGAGCTGGAGGGGCCGGTCAACACTCTTTTTAATCTGAGGTGTCTATCTCATCTGGGCTCCGCCTACCCACTAGTAATGACTGTGTCTCACTTCCTTCATCTGCAGCTGAAATACAACAGCAGTTTATTTTTCATGCATTTTTTTCAGGCTCCACATAGAAGCCTACAGAGAAAAAAAACAGCACCAAAACCGCAGAGTTCAGCAGATGCATCGAGGGTGGAGATTTCATGAAATCACATCCACGTTGCCGGGACATTTAGGCTGTGTTCACACGTAGCATAAATGCGTATTTTCTGCTGCTTTTTTGCACAGAAATCCTGCTGCGATTAACTGTCCAACCAAATTAGATGGGATTTAATGAAAACTGTGCCCGCTGTGTGTCTAAAGACGCGGCTGAACTGTGCGGTTTTGTTGATGAAACGATTGTAAGAAACTGCAGATACTTTTTTAAGAGCAAAATCAAAGGTTTTCTGTACTATAAAAAAAACACACTAAAAAGCGGCCTCACAACTGCATCGAAAACGCATCAAATACGAGGGAAAAGGCCTAAAAAAATACATAAAAAAATGCAATAACCAGAGAGAAATGTGATCGTGTTGTTTGGCGCGGACACCTGCAGGAACAAAAACACAATATTTATTCAACGTGTGAACACGGCCTTACAGACACAAAAATGCCAGATGTCATATAGTGAAGCTACATAGAGATGAGATCGTACTGGCAGCTCTGACTGAGAATGAAGGAACACAAAAATAAATCCACAGGTCTCAACTAGAGATGAGCAGGACGCACAGATGACGTCCTGCCAGCTCTGGTTAATCAAAAGCTGAGCAGGGGACGCCGGAAGGTTAGAGATTCGCGGCCTCCCGTCCAGCCACCAGGTACCACTGACCGTGACGCTGGATCGGAGTCCCGTGAATTAATCCACTCATCTTTAGTCTAAACTGTCCCGAATACAGCAGACAGGCCAGGATTTGGGTCTACACCCTACAGTCTTGGGCGTTTGCTGAATGTCCCTCTCTGCTATCGCCCCTCTGACATCTCCTCCTGCCAGGGTAGAAAGAAATGGTAAATGGGCGTGGATTGGAGTGTAGCAAGGGGTGTAGCCAAAATCTGTTGAGAAGCGCTATGCATGCCCCATAATTTGTCCCTCTTTCTGTTCTTCAAAAGTTGGGAGCTATGTAGTAGACAGGCCACCATAGTTAACATTCTGTTTTGGGACACAAGTAACTTTAGTACATGTCAGGTCCTTTCTGGGGGGCACTTGTGAGTACTTTTGTACACTAACTTAAATTTAGTAAAATCACCAGTTTCGGACTTTATTAAATAAGAAGGGCAAGCCCAGATTGGTGTTAAATAGGTGCTCTTTAAAGTCTGGAGTCTTTCTATCTAACATGCCTTAGCCACATTGGTTATTGAAGGGTGTGCATCCAACTTTTACAATTAGGTAGTGAGACAATCTTAGAAGTACCTAATTACATAACCAACGGTATACAGTATCATGGAATCACAGAATGTTAGAGTTGGAAGGGACCTCCAGGGTCATCGTGTCCAACTGTTCACTAAACCATCTCAGACAGATGTCTGTCCAGCCTCTGAAGACTTCCATTGAAGGAGAACTCACCACCTCTAGTGGCAGCCTGTTCCATTCATTGATCACCCTAACTGTCAAAAAGTTTTCTCTAATATCTAATCTGTGTCTTCTCCCTTTCAGTTTCATCCCATTGCTTCTTGTGTTTCCATGTGCAAATGAGAATAAGGATGATCCCTCTACACTGTGACAGCCCTTTAGGTGTCTACAATAGTGCCCCAGAACAGAACCATTACGCATCATCATCATCCATGGGACTCGCAATGTAAATTCTGCGTTTTTCAAACGTTCAATGGGGCCAACTTCATAGGAAGTCAATTAACCTATGAATATGTTTTTGGAATATGGAAGAAAAAAAAAACAAAAACCAAAGTAAAGCCGGGGAGAATTTTTTTTTTTTTGCCCTTGTCCAAAAATGTACATACTCTACCTAGAGCAGCTAAAGCCATACTCTATGGTTGCAGGCACATCTGTATATTTGGTAGAGCAGATTTTCTAAGCTTGGCTTCAGGACATGGTGGTACAGAACATTTTGGAACTCGATTACTCAAGTTTGTGCAGAGTACCTCCTGAAATTGGTCATGGAGAAAAGTACCAAAACCACATTTTTTAGAATTAATTTATAAGTGCAGTATTGGTGCTGACTAAATAAGATTCCCTTTTTTTTTGTTTTAGGGGACCAAACATTAAAATTTCTTCGAAAATGACCATGTTTTCTTCTCAGATTAAAAGAAAGTAAATTAAAGTGTTGGCAAGTTGTGAGAAAGGGCCAATCCCACTAAGTTTAGCTCACTAACGCATCTTTTTTTTTAGGCATTTCCTCCATTCTGACATGGATTTTCAATGTAAATACACCAGTCTCATCTGGTCTGAAAGATATAATTAAGTTCACAGTCTAGTGACAGATCGTCTTTAACTAATAAGCCCTGATCGGATGCAGCTCTGTATATCTCCTCGTTGTGACCCCCGCAACACTGGACACCTGTTTCACATCACAGAGGAGATGGACGGCTGTTTAAGTCAAATCAAGATGTGGCATCCGGCCAAATAGTGTAATGTTATATTTCTGTTCATGAGCCTACTTGGAAATCAGAGTCACGTCACACCCGAGATTTAATCGAGGACTTACAGAGCAGCAGAGATAATACCAGGCTGTGCACAGCAATAAATGACATTTATGACAAATGGAGATATTTCTCTTGGTTTTTAATCTGCTGGTATTGTAGAAAATCAAGTATCATCAGAAAATGACATGTTGCTTAAAGATAGTTATAAACATTTTTCTAACTCCACAGCATCAAAACTGTTCAAAGGTTGCAGTTTGGGTAGATGCTTCTCGTTTTCTGTAGATCATTGGTCAGCTTTGCTCTACAGACCAGGACAGAATGAGCAGAGTCATTTCATTAAAAGTAGATGGGGATAGTATATGACAGCTCTATAGTAATGTTACACAACCATAAGTCTGTATGAATCTTACCTGGTTATATTCCATTCTTAAAGGGAATCTGTCACTCCCCTGGGACGTATATGACCTATTAATATGGGCATACAGGTAATAGAAATGTTACACTGGTCCTACCTGTATGCCTCATAATAATGGTCTTGTTGCTAAGGAATGTTATATTCTTTCCTTATACTAATGATTTCTTCCAGGTGTCGGGGCACACGGTGCCTAGAAGAAATTCCTGCCTCCTGTCTTCATTGTAATACTATCCCCCTCCATAGACGTCAATTCTGGCACAGGAATCCAGCGCCTGCACCCTGCTCTCCCTCCACATTACGTACCTTTTCCTCCTTCTATGTGCGCTGCATTCAGGGATCTTCTGCGCAGGCGAGTCACTGCGACTTCCAGCGTGCGCGACGATAAGGTGCTCTCCCCACTTCCTCCTGCACAGTTATCGCTAGGAACCGTATGTACATAGCGGTGATTATGCATGGAGGAAGTGAGAACACCTTATTGGAGAGCACACGATGGAAGTCGCAGTGACTTGCCCGTGCCATCATTATAATCCTATGGAAAACTAGTCTAGCTCTCAGTGTACAAATAAGTATAACTGTACCCAATCCGGGAAATCCTTTGTCAGCTAACCGGTCCAGACTTCAGGGGTCCTCAAGTGTCAGTATTTTAGCCCATAAATTACTATGTAAAATTGAATTACCCGTATATACTCGTGTATAAGCCGAGATTTTCAGCCCATTTTTTAGGGCTGAAAGTGCCCCTCTCGGCTTATACGCGAGTCATATACGGGGGTGGGAGGGGGAGGGGGAGCGGGGGTGTCGGATCATACTCACCCCTCCGCCGGCGCGTCTCTGCAGCCCCCCTGCTTCTCTCACGATCTCCGGCTCCTTCCTGCAGCGGTCACGTGGTACCGCTCATTAAAGTGATGAATATGCACATATTCATGACTTTAATGAGCGGTACCACGTGACCGCTGTAGGACGAAAGAGCTGCGGAGAGCGCCGGGAGAAGAGGAGAGGCTGCAGAGATGCGCCGGCGGAGGGGTGAGTATAGCGATATTTACCTGTCCCCGGACCACCGCTGCGCGCTGCTCCCTCGTCCGACTCCTCTGGCTGTGAATGTTCAGGCAGAGGGCGCGATGACGTCGTTAGTGCGCGCCGCGCCCTCTGCCTGATCATTCACTGCCGAGGACCCGGAAGAGGGGGCAGCGCAGTGGTGGACCGGTCCGGTGACAGGTAAATATCTCAGGTGCCGGGGTCCTGAGCGAGCGGTGACACCGGCACCTGTCCCCCATAGCGCGCCGATGCCACCGCCTGCTCAGGACACCGGCACCTGGCCCCCAGCGACGAGAGGTGAGTATGTCATTTTTTTTTGTTTTGCAGCAGCGGTAGCATAAGGGACCTATACTATGGGGCATAATCTGTGCAGCATATGGGGCATAATCTGTGTTGAGTATATTGGGCATAATCTGTGCAGCATATGGGGGCATAATCTGTGCAGCAAATGGGCATAATCTGTGGAGCATATGGGGCATAATCTGTGGAGCATATGGGATTTGGGAGCAAGGCATAATCTGTGGAGCATATGGGGGCATAATCTGTGGAGCATATGGGGGCATAATCTGTGGAGCATATTGGGCATAATCTGTGCAGCAAATAGGGGGCATAATCTGTGGAGCAATATGGGGGCATAATCTGTGGAGCAATATGGGGGCATAATCTGTGGAGTATGGCATATGGGAGTCATGCATAATCTATGGAGCATATGGGGGCATAATCATTTGTCACCCTAGGCTTATACGCGAGTCAATAAGTATTCCCAGTTTTTTGTGGCAAAATTAAGGGGGTCGGCTTATACACGGGTCGGTTTATACATGACTATATACGGTACTTATTTCGGGGTGAAATTTGTCTGATTAGCACACAGTAATTTAACAAAGATTTTTTATTTTTTTTTTATTTTAATTTTTATAAAGTGGAGCAAGTATTGTACCATCGTGTTTTGATATGGCGGTATGCAACGCTCCATATTTGAGATGCAGGATTGCCAAGGGTGGATATAATCACCTACCAACTGAGAAGAGAAGAGGCTTTCAGCTCCTGGATACATACCAAAAGAATTTAATTCACTGGCAACAATTGGAGAACTTGAAAATAGAGAGGAACTAAACACGAAAAAAGTAATTTCATCACCATTTACTGTACTTTGTACACCTTGCAAAGAATTTTGTTATGTTTCGGTAGCTGAGGAGGACAGGAACAACAGCAGGGCAGCCGAACACCTGAGATGTTGGTAACTGATGGGTTGCAGATTCCTAAACTAACGACACAACTAGAGGCAGCTGTGGAGCGTTCCTACGTTGATCCTAGACGCCTCGTCACAGCCTGAGAGATAACTACACCTAAAGGCAGAAAGATGAAAGTTATCTGCCCCGGAGCAGATCCCCAAAGAAAATAGGAAGCCCCCAAACATATAATGGCGGTTAGACAAGATGAAAATACAAACATAGGCAGAAAATAGACTGAGCAAACGCTGGGGCCACAAGCTGACTAAATAGGATAGGACAGGAGAGATTACTTTCTGCAACCCAGAAAACCCTACAAAAATCCAACAATTCTGATTACAAAAATACTGAGATCACACGATCTCGCCACCCACTATATCAGATCTCAGTGTGAACAAAAAACAAGCCGCAGCCGCTGAAAAAACAGGAAAAAGCAAATGAGCAAACAACAGTGGCTGCAGATAAACTGTGAGGAGCTCAGGCCCCAGGAGGGGACCTGGCTGACCTCCACAAAAGTGCAGAAAACAATGCAAAAAGCAAGCACAAATAGAAAAGCAAAAAATATCTTATCTGAAAGCAGGAGATGCAGGCAAGGCTCCAGCAAACTTCCAAATGAACCAGGAACCACAATTGAGACAAGAACAATTGATCACCGGCAACCATCATGGGAGGGAACCTCCCTTATATCAGACCAATCCGTGATCCCAGATTGCCACTCCTCGCTGCAAGGTTCAGTACTGTCTGTAACCACCAGAGGGAGCCTCTGCCCAGAAACCATCTCTAGCACATTCATAACAGAATTTGCTTTATCGCTTGAGTCCCAAATGCAAATTCTAAATAGGCTTTAATATTTTTATTTACCATTTTTCTCCTGTAAGTCCTTTTCTAGCTGAGTGATCTGCTAAAATCGAGCTCAGTTCTGACTTCTCCGGTCTCCCCTCTCCTGTACTTACAGTTAGAGCTAGAAGTAGGGATGGGATTGTATACAAATCTCAAAAGGGGAGAAAGCATCTACAGTAAGGAGTTTTCTGATTTTATTTAAATTAAAGGGCTTGCAGTGTCTTTCATTCTTGCGTTGAGGAGCACAGTTGCTTAGTCAATCAGTAGATGCCCAGTAGGTTTCGTACTTGTGCCTTATACAACTGTCCTACCCATCATGTGGCAAAATCCCTCAGTGCCTGATGTTGAAATTCATTTTCTCTTCATGTGCATACTTAGGCTGCTTTCACACATCAGTTTTTTGACGTCAGGCACGATCCGGTGTTTTTAAAAACGATCGTACGGATGTTTTTTAGCATTGACTTTCATTAGCGCCAGATCGCGACTGATGTCATTGCGTTGCATCCGTTTTTGGCCGGATCCGGCGGAAATGTACATTCCGGCGGCCAGACAAAATGGTCACTGCAATGTTTTTTTTTTTCTTCCGGACCCGTCTGATAGTGTCTGAAGCAGTGAATCAGGCGGCCGGAAATAATACAAGTCTATGGAACTCGAACCAGTCTTTTGTGCAATCCGTCAAAAGACTGATCCGGATTATGGAAATCAAGGACTACTACTAGTACTACTACTACTACTACTTTTTCCACTCTCTCCGGACATTCGTTCCTGCATTTTTCGGCTGCAAAACTACTTTTTCCGGGTTCAAAAGTTCAGGTCGGATCCAGCAAAAAAACTGATCCGTTGCATCAGTTTTTTTAAAATCAGCGCCGGATCCGTCCCATCAGGCATACGACGGATTATGCCTGACACAAAAAGACTGATGTGTGAAGGTAGCCTTAGACTGTTTTGTCTGCCCTACTTGAGAGGCTATGTGCACACGTTGCTGATTTTTTGTGTTTTTTCGTGGCAAAAACGCTTAAAAAACGCATGAATTAAGCATCCGATTATTTAGAATGAATTCTGAAAATTTTGTGCACATGGTGCGTTTTTTTCCGTGAAAAAAACGCATTGCGGAAAAAAACGCAGCATGTTCATTAATTTTGCGTTAAATCTGCGTTTTTCCCTCTATATTATTGACCTAGAATGTTCAGGAAAATTTTGCGGTAAAAACGCGCAAAAACGCGTCAAAAACGCGATAAAAACGCATGCTTTTTTCCGCTGAAAAATTCCGTTTTTGCTCAGGAAATTTCTGCAAACATTCCTGAACGTGTGCACTTAGAATATTATTAAGCTGTGATCTAGCTTTTCCAATATGATGGATTTCTCATGTCCTTAGAACACCATTATGAGTGTAGGGTTAAAGGGGTTTTCCAGGAGTTTGTTTTTCGCAGCCTACTTGTTTGTGCTAGGTTAAAATAATAGAGCCGTTACTCACCGTCCGCTTCTCCACCGAAATTTCTCTGCCAATGTTCACAGAATGCTGCAGTGATGGGTGCTGTAGTTGTGATGTCACCGCTGCAGACAGTCAACAAAGACCATCGTAGTGGCAGAGCATTAGACAGTGAGCAATCGCTGTTTTTATTATTTTAACCTAGCGCAAGCCAAAGAAATTTTTCCCGCAAAAACAATTTTAAATCGTCATTTTAAATCGTCACATGCAATATAAAATATTTACCAAATAGACACATGCAGTGGCAAGTAAAAGAATGGGAACCCTGGTCAAAATTACTGTTTTTGTGAAAAGTTAAGCAAGTAGAAGATAAAATGATCGCTAAAAGGCTTGAAGTTAAAGGTGGCACATTTCCTTTGTGTTTTAGGCAAAAAAAAAAATAAATCTCTATATATGTATATATATATATATAGGAGAGAGAGAGAGAGAGAGAGAGAGAGAGAGAGAGAGAGAGAGAGAGAGAGAGAGAGAGAGATTTTTTTTTTCATTTTTACATTTTAAAAAATGTAAATGCCTAAAATACAAAGGAAATGTGTCGTCTTTAGCCTTTTTAGAGATCAAATCAGCATCAACTGGATAAACTGTTCACAAAAACAGTAATTCTGGCCAGGGGTGCCCAGATGTTTATATGCCACTGTACACATAATTATCAAATAAAACGAGTCAGAAAACCATTAAAAAAATGGTCCAACTTAACAAACAGTATTAACACACAATTCTCCTTATTGTATAGACATACACACGTGGTCAAAATTGTTGGTTCCCCTCGTTTAATGACAGAAAAACTCACAATGGTCACAGAAATAACTTGAATCTGAGAAAAGTAATAATAATCAAAAATCTATGAAAATGAACAAATAAAAGACAGCTGTGCAGGCAGCTTTTCATTCATTCCACAGTGGTTTACAGCCGAGCCGGTCGCATTAGCACCACTCCCGGTTGTAAACTATTTAACTCCTTTGTGTAATAATCATAGAATCTCTTTCTCAAATGTTTTATCACATTGTATTTTACACATAGGAGAATTATTTGACACTTAGAGCAACTCCTGTAGAATGTAAGCCCGAAAGGGCAGGGTCCTCTCCCCTCTGTATCAGTCTGTCATTGTTAGTTTACTGTAAGTGATATCTGTAATTTGTATGTAACCCCTTCTCATGTACAGCAACATGGAATTAGCACCCAGGTACACAGTTGACTGCTAAGCGAACATAGAAAGTGATCATGCGCTAATGTCCTCGCGGGAGTCACCCGCAATCTACGGCGTCTGAACGCCAGGCCCTGAATACGGCAATCAAACTCCTCACCAGTTCTGTCGGTAATCTAAGGCATCTAAGACACCGACCCTGACCAGCTAGCATACCAAACTCCTCACCGATTAGGTTGGTATTGTAATGGCGTATTTCAGCCGCCCTAACCACACACACGCATGACCATACTGGCGCAAAGCATATAACGGTTGATACTAGCGCACGGCCGTGCGGTAAGGACAGCCATTTATAGCAGCCACGAGAAAAGACCTTCCAGGAAGGACCAATGGGAAGCTGCTTCAGAATATCAACAGCCACAGGACCTTCCTGAAGGACCAATAGGAGTGGCAGCTGTATCTGAGCATGTGACCCCTGATCTCCAATGGGAGATCTTGCCCTGGGCATGCTCAGATGAAGCAACAAAGGACTTAGTCCCAAATCTGCCTGCTCCAACACTGGTTGCAGCAGCAAGTCTCTGCACAGTACTGGGCCGGGCATGACGCTGGGACCAACGTCTCTGCTGAGCAGGAACCACTGCGGCCGGAGACGGATGGGGGACCGCAGTGGGAACAGCTCGAGATTCCCCCTGTGCAGGAGTGGGAACTCGAACCCTAACAGTTGCTTTGCTATGTTTTATTTTTTATAAGAGAACGATGGCTTAGCTTGGATTGGGAGTGTAATAAAGATGGAAAACCTGTGTGTTTTATTAATTCATTAAATGACTTAATTCTTAATGTGTGTTTTTTTAACCCTTTCATACTGTAAAAGTAATAAGGAATAGGTGTATTATTGACACCTCTTCATTATTAACCTGGCTTAATGTCACCTTACAATAGCAAGGTGACATTAACCCCTTATTACCCCATATGCCACCAAGACACGGCAGTGGGAAGAGAGAGGTTAAGTGCCGGAATTGGCGCATCTAACAGATGCGCCTTTTCTGGGGTGGCTGGGGGCAGATGTTTTAAGCCGGGGGGGAGGGCAAAAACCATGGTCCCTTTCTAGGCTCTTAATATCTGCCTTCAGTCACTGGCTTTCCCTCTCCAGCGGAGAGCCCACGCAATTTTTTTCTTTTAATTTAACAACTACATCTCCAAATTTTTACACACATACACTAATAACATTAGTAGTCAGGAACATATATACTCTAAATCGAAATGATATGCAATGGTTTACTGTATGTAAACCATGTGTCATATCCTGTCGGGTTCGGCAATGATTTTACAGAAGCCGACAATTGAATTATCACCTATCCTGCTGTACAGTATATATCTCTATGAAATATAAATATATATACAGTACAGACCAAAAGTTTGGACACACCTTCTCATTCAAAGATTTTTCTGTATTTTCATGGCTATGAAAATTGTAGAATCACACTGAAGGCATCAAAACTATGAATTAACACATGTGGAATTATACATTACACTTTACAAAAAAGTATGAAACAACTGAAAATATGTCTTATATTCTAGGTTCTTCTTCAAAGTAGCCACATTTTGCTTTGATTACTGCTTTGCACACAGAAAAGGTGAACGGATGGACTCTACATGGCTGGTTCCCACCGTGAAGCATGGAGGAGGAGGTGTGATGATGTTGGGGTGCTTTGCTGGTGACACTGTTGGGGATTTATTCAAAATTGAAGGCATAGTGAACCAGAATGGCTACTACAGCATCTTGCAGCAGCATGCTATTCCATCCGGTTTGCGTTTAGTTGGACCATCATTTATTTTTCAACAGGACAATGACCCCAAACACACCTCCAGGCTGTGTAAGGGCTATTTGACCAAGAAGGAGAGTGATGGGGTGCTACGCCAGATGATCTGGCCTCCGCAGTCACCAGACCTGAACCCAATCGAGATGGTTTGGCGTGAGCTGGACCGCTCACCACTTCAATTTTGAATAAATCCCCAACAGTGTCACCAGCAAAGCACTCCCACACCATCACACCACATCCTCCATGCTTCACGGTGGGAACCAGCCATGTAGAGTCCATCCGTTCACCTTTTCTGTGTGCAAAGCAGTAATCAAAGCAAAAGGTGGCTACTTTGAAGAACCTAGAATATAAGACATATTTTCAGTTGCTTCACACTTTTTTGTAAGTGTAATGTATAATTCCACATGTGTTAATTCATAGTTTTGATGCCTTCAGTGTGATTCTACAATTTTCATAGTCATGAAAATACAGAAAAATCTTTGAATGAGAAGGTGTGTCCAAACTTTTGGTCTGTACTGTATATATATATATATATATATATATATATATATATATATAAATATGTGTGTGTGTGTGTCAGTTACATATATATAGACACCTATTCTATGTGTATATATCTATTCTACTCTAACCTATTCTATACTATACACGGCATCTGCTGGCTTTTAATATATCTATCTATATACATACCGTATATAAGCCGAGATTGTCAGCCCATTTTTTAGGGCTGAAAGTCCACCTCTCGGCTTATACTCGAGTCATATACCGGGGGTCGGCGGGGAAGGGAGAGTGCAGCTGTCCTATATACTCACCCCCTCCTGGCGCGGTCTCTGCAGCCCCCCTGCTCCTCTCACACAGTCTCCGGCGCCTGTGTTCAGCCATCAGTGGTACCGCTCATTAAAGTCATGAATATGCACATATTCATGACTTTAATGAGCGGTACCACGTGACCGCTGAAGTTAGGAAAAGCGCCGGAGACCGTGGGAGAAGAGCAGGGGCTGCAGAGACCGCGCCAGGAGGGGATGAGTATATTCCTTATTCACCTGTCTCCAATCCACCGCTGCTCGCCGCTGTGTCCTCACGTCCTCTAGCTGTGAATGTTCAGGTCAGAGGGCGCGATGACGTGTTTAGTGCGCGCCGCTCCCTCTGCCTGGGCATTCACTGCTGGAGGACCCGGAAGACAGCGGCGCTCAGCGGTGGAAAGGGACAGGTGAATATGCAGGTGCCGGGCCCTGAGCCAGCGGTGACACCGGCACCTGTCCCCCCATAGCGCGCCGGTGTCCCTGCCTGCTCAGGACACTGGCACCTGGCCCCAGCGACGAGAGGTGAGTATGTCTTTTTTTTTTTTAGTTGCAACAGCGGCAGCATAAGGGACCTATACTATGGGGCATAATGTATGGAGCATATGGGGAATAATCTGTGGAATATATGGAGCATAATCTGTGGAGCATATGGGGCATAATCTATGGAGCATATGGGGCATAATCTATGGAACATATGGGGCATAATCTGTGGAGCATATGGGGCATAATCTGTGGAACATATGGGGTATAATATATGGAACATATGGGGCATAATATATGGAGCATATGGGGCATAATCTGTGGAGCATATGGGGCATAATCTGTGGAGCATGTGGGGCATAATCTATGGAGCATATGGGGCATATTCTATGGAACATATGGGGCATAATCTGTGGAGCATATGGGGCATAATCTGTGGAACATATGGGGCATAATCTATAGAACATATGGGGCATAATCTATGGAACATATGGGGCATAATCTATGGAACATATGGGGCATAATGTATGGAACATACGGGGGCATAATGTATGGAGCATACGGGGCATAATCTATGGAACATATGGGGCATAATCTATGGAACATATGGGGCATAATCTGTGGTACATATGGGGCATAATCTGTGGAACATATTGGGCATAATCTGTGGAGCATATGGGGCACAATCTGTGGAACATATGGGGCATAATCTGTGGAACATATGGGGCACAATCTGTGGAGAATATGGTGCATAATCTGTTGAACATATGGGGCATAATCTATGGAGCATATGGGGCATAATCTGTGGAGCATATGGGGCATAATCTGTGGAGCATATGTGGCATAATCTGTGGAACATATGGGGCATAATCTGTGGATCATATGGGGCATAATCTGTGGAACATATGGGGCATAATATGTGGAGCATATGGGGCATAATCTGTGGAACATATGGGGCATAATCTATGGAACATATGGGCATAATGTATGGAGCATAATGTATGGAGCATATGGGGCATAATCTGTGGAACATATGAGGCATAATCTGTGGAACATATTGGGCATAATCTGTGGAGCATATGGGGCATAATCTGTGGAACATATGGGGCATAATTTGTGGAACATATGGGGCATAATCTGTGGAGAATATGGGGCATAATCTGTGGAACATATGGGGCATAATCTGTGGAGCATATGGGGCATAATCTGTGGAGCATATGGGGCATAATCTGTGGAGCATATGGGGCATAATCTGTGGAACATATGGGGCATAATCTGTGAAGCATATGGGGCATAATCTGTGGAGCATATGGGGCATAATCTGTGGAGCATATGGGGCATAATCTGTGGAACATATGGGGCATAATCTGTGGAACATATGGGGCATAATCTGTGGAACATATGGGGCATAATCTATGGAACATATGGGGCATAATCTGTGGAACATATGGGGCATAATCTGTGGAACATGTGGGGCATAATCTGTGGAACATGTGGGGCATAATCTGTGGAGCATATGGGGCATAATCTATGGCGCATATGGGGCATAATATGTGGAACATATGGGGCATAATCTGTGGAGCATATGGGGCATAATCTGTGGAGCATGTGGGGCATAATCTGTGGAACATATGGGGCATAATCTGTGGAACATGTGGGGCATAATCTGTGGAACATGTGGGGCATAATCTGTGGAACATATGGGGCATAATCTGTGGAGCATATGTGGCATAATCTGTGGAGAATATGGGGCATAATCTGTGGAGCATATGGGGCATAATCTGTGGAGCATATGGGGCATAATCTGTGGAGCATATGGGGCATAATCTATGGAGCATATGGGGCATAATCTGTGGAGCATATGGGGCACAATCTGTGGAGCATATGGGGCACAATACATGGGGCAGAATATGGGGCATAATCTGTGGAACATATGGGGCATAATCTATGGAGCATATGGGGCATAATCTGTGGAGCATATGGGGTATAATCTATGGAGCATATGGGGCATAATCTGTGGAACATATGGGGCATAATCTGTGGAGCATATGGGGCATAATCTGTGGAGCATATGGGGCATAATCTGTGGAACATATGGGGCATAATCTGTGGAGAATATGGGGCATAATCTGTGGAACATATGGGGCATAATCTGTGGAGCATATGGGGCATAATCTGTGGAGCATATGGGGCATAATCTGTGGAGCATATGGGGCATAATCTGTGGAACATATGGGGCATAATCTGTGAAGCATATGGGGCATAATCTGTGGAGCATATGGGGCATAATCTGTGAAGCATATGGGGCATAATCTGTGGAGCATATGGGGCATAATCTGTGGAGCATATGGGGCATAATCTGTGGAACATATGGGGCATAATCTGTGGAGAATATGGGGCATAATCTGTGGAACATATGGGGCATAATCTGTGGAGCATATGGGGCATAATCTGTGGAGCATATGGGGCATAATCTGTGGAGCATATGGGGCATAATCTGTGGAACATATGGGGCATAATCTGTGAAGCATATGGGGCATAATCTGTGGAGCATATGGGGCATAATCTGTGGAGCATATGGGGCATAATCTGTGGAACATATGGGGCATAATCTGTGGAACATATGGGGCATAATCTGTGGAACATATGGGGCATAATCTATGGAACATATGGGGCATAATCTGTGGAACATATGGGGCATAATCTGTGGAACATGTGGGGCATAATCTGTGGAACATGTGGGGCATAATCTGTGGAGCATATGGGGCATAATCTATGGAGCATATGGGCATAATATGTGGAACATATGGGGCATAATCTGTGGAGCATATGGGGCATAATCTGTGGAGCATGTGGGGCATAATCTGTGGAACATATGGGGCATAATCTGTGGAACATGTGGGGCATAATCTGTGGAACATGTGGGGCATAATCTGTGGAACATATGGGGCATAATCTGTGGAGCATATGTGGCATAATCTGTGGAGCATATGGGGCATAATCTGTGGAGCATATGGGGCATAATCTGTGGAGCATATGGGGCATAATCTGTGGAGCATATGGGGCATAATCTATGGAGCATATGGGGCATAATCTGTGGAGCATATGGGGCACAATCTGTGGAGCATATGGGGCACAATACATGGGGCAGAATATGGGGCATAATCTGTGGAACATATGGGGCATAATCTATGGAGCATATGGGGCATAATCTGTGGAGCATATGGGGTATAATCTATGGAGCATATGGGGCATAATCTGTGGAACATATGGGGCATAATCTGTGGAGCATATGGGGCATAATCTGTGGAGCATATGGGGCATAATCTGTGGAACATATGGGGCATAATCTGTGGAGCATATGGGGCATAATCTATGGAGCATATGGGGCATAATCTGTGGAACATATGGGGCATAATCTGTGGAACATATGGGGCATAATCTGTGGAACATATGGGGCATAATCTGTGGAACATATGGGGCATAATCTGTGAAGCATATGGGGCATAATCTGTGGAACATATGGGGCATAATCTGTGGAGCATATGGGGCATCATCTGTGGAGCATATGGGGCACAATACATGGGGCAGCATATGGGGCATAATCTGTGGAACATATGGGGCATAATCTATGGAGCATATGGGGCATAATCTGTGGAACATATGGGGCATAATCTGTGGAACATATGGGCATAATCTGTGGAGCATATGGGGCATAATCTGTGGAGCATATGGGGCACAATACATGGGGCAGAATATGGGGCATAATACATGGGGCAGCATATGGGGCACAATACATGGGCAGCATATGTGGCACAATACATGGGCAGCATATGTGGCACAATACATGGGCAGTATATGGGGCACATTACATGGGCAGCATATGGGGCACAATACATGGGCAGCATATGGGGCACAATACATGGGCAGCATATGGGGCATAATACATGGTGCAGCATATGGGGCATAATACATGGGGCAGCATATGGGGCATAATATATGGGGCATCTTATGGGGCCATAACATTTATTGAGCAGCATATGGGGGCATATTCTATGGAGCATCTTATGGGGCCATAACATTTATGGAGCAGCATATGGGGCCTATTCTATGGGGCATTTTATGGAGCCATAACCTTTATGGAGCAGCATATGGGGCATATTCTATGGAGCATCTTATGGGGCCATTATTAACCTTTGTGCAGCATTATATGGGGCGTATTTTGTATGGAGCATCTTATGGGGCCATCATGAACTGTATGGAGCATGATATGTGGCTCCTGATTCAATATGGCTATTCAAAAACATTTAACCTACTTTAATTTTACTTTTATTGGTATCTTTTTTTAATTTTGAAATTTACCAGTAGCTGCCTCATTTTCCACCCTAGCCTTATACTCGAGTCGATAAGTTTTCCCAGTTTTTTGTGGCAAAATTAGGGGGGTCGGCTTATACTCGGGTCGGCTTATACTTGAGTATATACGGTACATATATATATGTATGTGTGTATGTCTGTTTTGAAGATTATTTGGTTTTAAAATGATGTGTACAGTTTTGCTTTAAAATGCGATTTTAACATGAGCTTTTACAATAGAGAGAACTGCTGTATGTAAAAGTTCATGTTAAAATCGCATTGCATACGGATTGCATACGCATGTCATATGGATGTTTTGTTGCAAAATCGCACGGAAATTGCATTACACTCGCATGACACTCGTCCGTTTTTTCAGTCCGGAAATCAGACCGTTTGTTTTCTCGCAAATGGGTACGTACCCTAAGGAAAAAAAATTGGACATGTGCATGGCCCAATAGAACAACATGGGGGCAAGAGCTATCCGTGAAAACCATAGCTAGCACTCATCCGATTTTTACGGTCATGTGCACGAGCCCCAAAAAGCACACACCTAAATCTCAATATAAAAGTGCATTGGCCCTTGACCCTCAGGGCCTCTTTGCAGCCACATATTCAGTATATCAGGTCCCCCCCTTTTACATATTCCCATTCACATTTCACCTCTTTGTTATGAAGTAGAAGACGCTGTTCTGAGACGGGAAAATCGGTGTCTGTGTAGATCAGCTGTTTGATGTCCTGGATAACCGCTGAGGAGGGCACCTCGTATGTCCTACTGCCAACATACTCATGGAGGACAGTCACCCTGGACAACCTGGAAAAATAAAGAGAACACTATAGCAATACCGTGTATGACAAAATTGGAGTCCATTTTGGTGGAGTCGGTATAAAATGAACCAACTCTGACTCCTAAAATATACAATAAATTGGGTACAGTAGTTCGGTGCAGGATGTGCTGAATATTTTTTCATAAAAATTTGTTATGAAATGTCCTAAAAATGTCTGTTCTGATCGAAGGATCTCAGCTATTAGTTGAGATGAATCTGTGCTGCACTTTATGCACAAGCTCAGTAGTGAAGCATGTATGAGGGAGTCGGAGTTAGGGAAATTGAGGAGTCGGCGTCTGAGACTCGGATTACCGACCCCACAGCCCTACTCAAAAATTTTACATTTTATTTATCAAGTTTCAAAAAGTTGAAAGCGAGCTAAAAAAAAATTACAGGTACATCACGTATTACGGGCTTGTTTGTCTGTTGCTTATCAATTAGTAGTTGTCTGTCGTCTACAACCAATAGTAATAATGAGTTTGTATGGCACATGCAATATAAATCTAAAAATTATCCTAGAAAAAAAATGATAGCAAATAGTAATCTGATTCTAAATGTAGGAACCAACGCCATATGTTTGTATGCGATAACTAGCGAGCCATATGGCACGAGATCACTTCACACATATTCACAGGAACAGATGGACGAGTTACCGATCCCCAGCTGTTCCTGGGCCGTGCTCAGATACGCCCTGTATAAAGTAACATACAGGAAGGAAAAGACAAGGTCAGATCAGCGTCAACCTGAAGGCTGTCAGCACCAGATAAATATCAAGCTGTAATTATATGAAATAAAATATATCATTTGGTGGCATTATACAATGAAATATCTCATGGCAATATAACTATTTTACGGTAATTTATTCAGCATAAATAGTACCCAATTTACTATTTTTTTGGAACCTTTAAACATTCTGTACAAATACAGAAAATACAAACCCCCAAACAATCACTACCCCAGGCAAAAAAATGTCCCAGAAATAATTCATAAAATGCTTCGGTAAGGAAGGAATATTAATATAACAGAAAAAAGTTTGAATAATACACATAAGAGAAAGAGCAATAAGACAAATGATAAACCTGAAGCAAAACCACCCTCCCCACTCATATATAAAATACTAAAAAAAAACAAACAGGAAAGGTAAAAAGTCTGACATCTTCCCTTTCCGAGTGGGAAGTCAACATGTACTATTAACGTACAACCTATCCCTGTCCATAAGCTACAACAAACCCAGATGGAACGTGAATAAGCTATGTTCACATGCTGTGTTTCTGCAGGCAAAACCTGCCCTCTTGGCAGTAAACAAGCTGCTTACGAAAAGCTTTGTTGTCATTTGTGTACAGTAAATGTTTAATACAGTTAGTTTCATTCGCCAAAAAAACGCCGCAAAAATGATCTGCGGTGTTTTTGCACTCTCTCATTGCTTTCTATTAGTTAAACAATGCTGCAAGTACCCTGAAAGAACTAACAAGCTGCAAAAAACTGCTGCAGTTTTCCAATTCAATCAGAAGGAAAAAAAAATAGTCCTGTGCGGGAGATTTCTAAAAACTCACTGCCTTTACTGGCAGGGCTGTGGAGTTGGAGTTGGTGTCCATTTTGCTGGAGTCAGTATAAAAAAGGACCAACTCCTAAAATATAATACATTGGGTACAGTAGTACAATGCAGGATGTGCTGTCAATGTTTTCAGAACATTTGTCTGTTCTGTTCCTGATCTAAGGATCTCGGCTTTTAGTCAAGATGGATCTGTGCTGCACTTCATGTACATGCTCAGTAGTGACCAGTGCTGTGGAGTCAGAGATGGGATGAATCTGTGCTGCACTTTATGTACATGCTCAGTAGTGACCAGTGCTGTGGGGTCAGAGATGAGATGAATCTGTGCTGCACTTTATGTACATGCTCAGTAGTGACCAGTGCTGTGGGGTAATAGTAGAGATGAATCTGCTGCACTTTATGCACATGCTCAGTAGTGACCAGTGCTGTGGGGTCAGAGATGAGATGAATCTGTGCTGCACTTTATGTACATGCTCAGTAGTGACCAGTGCTGTGGGGTAATAGTAGAGATGAATCTGCTGCACTTTATGCACATGCTCAGTAGTGACCAGTGCTGTGGGGTCAGAGATGAGATGAATCTGTGCTGCACTTTATGTACATGCTCAGTAGTGACCAGTGCTGTGGGGTCAGAGATGAGATGAATCTGTGCTGCACTTTATGCACATGCTCAGTAGTGACCAGTGCTGTGGAGTCATAGTTGAGATTAATCTGTGCTGCACTTCATGTACATGCTCAGCAGTGACCAGGGCTGTGGGGTCATAGTAGAGATGAATCTGCTGCACTTTATGCACATGCTCAGTAGTGACCAGTGCTGTGGAGTCAGAGATGAGATGAATCTGTGCTGCACTTCATGTACATGCTCAGTAGTGACCAGTGCTGTGGAGTCATAGTTGAGATTAATCTGTGCTGCACTTTATGTACATGCTCAGTTGGGACCAGTGCTGTGGAGTCATAGATGAGATGAATCTGTGCTGCACTTTATGCACATGCTCAGTAGTGACCAGTGCTGTGGGGTCAGAGATGAGATGAATCTGTGCTGCACTTTATGTACATGCTCAGTAGTGACCAGTGCTGTGGGGTAATAGTAGAGATGAATCTGTGCTGCACTTCATGTACATGCTCAGTAGTGACCAGTGCTGTGGAGTCATAGTTGAGATGAATCTGTGCTGCACTTTATGCACATGCTTAGTAGTGACCAGTACTGTGGAGTAATAGTAGAGATGAATCTGTGCTGCACTTTATGCACATGCTCAGTAGTGACCAGTGCTGTGGGGTAATAGTAGAGATGAATCTGTGCTGCAATTTATGCACATGCTCAGTAGTGACCAGTGCTGTGGGGTCATAGTAGAGATGGATCTGTGCTGCACTTTATGTACATGTTCAGTAGTGACCAGTGCTGTGGAGTAATAGTAGAGATGAATCTGTGCTGCACTTTATGTACATGCTCAGCAGTGACCAGTGCTGTGGAGTCATAGTTGAGATGAATCTGTGCTGCACTTTATGCACATGCTCAGTAGTGACCAGTGCTGTGGGGTAATAGTAGAGATGAATCTGTGCTGCACTTTATGCACATGCTCAGTAGTGACCAGTGCTGTGGGGTAATAGTAGAGATGAATCTGTGCTGCAATTTATGCACATGTTCAGTAGTGACCAGTGCTGTGGGGTCATAGTAGAGATGGATCTGTGCTGCACTTTATGTACATGTTCAGTAGTGACCAGTGCTGTGGGGTCATAGTAGAGATGAATCTGTGCTGCACTTTATGCACATGCTCAGTAGTGACCGATGCTGTGGGGTAATAGTAGAGATGAATCTGTGCTGCACTTTATGCACATGCTCAGTAGTGACCAGTGCTGTGGGGTCAGAGATGAGATGAATCTGTGCTGCACTTTATGCACATGCTCAGTAGTGACCGATGCTGTGGGGTAATAGTAGAGATGAATCTGTGCTGCACTTTATGCACATGCTCAGTAGTGACCAGTGCTGTGGGGTCAGAGATGAGATGAATCTGTGCTGCACTTTATGTACATGCTCAGTAGTGACCAGTGCTGTGGGGTAATAGTAGAGATGAATCTGTGCTGCACTTCATGTACATGCTCAGTAGTGACCAGTGCTGTGGAGTCATAGTTGAGATGAATCTGTGCTGCACTTTATGCACATGCTTAGTAGTGACCAGTGCTGTGGAGTCATAGTTGAGATGAATCTGTGCTGCACTTTATGTACATGCTCAGTAGTGACCAGTACTGTGGAGTAATAGTAGAGATGAATCTGTGCTGCACTTTATGCACATGCTCAGTAGTGACCAGTGCTGTGGGGTAATAGTAGAGATGAATCTGTGCTGCAATTTATGCACATGCTCAGTAGTGACCAGTGCTGTGGGGTCATAGTAGAGATGGATCTGTGCTGCACTTTATGTACATGTTCAGTAGTGACCAGTGCTGTGGAGTAATAGTAGAGATGAATCTGTGCTGCACTTTATGTACATGCTCAGCAGTGACCAGTGCTGTGGAGTCATAGTTGAGATGAATCTGTGCTGCACTTTATGCACATGCTCAGTAGTGACCAGTGCTGTGGGGTAATAGTAGAGATGAATCTGTGCTGCACTTTATGCACATGCTCAGTAGTGACCAGTGCTGTGGGGTCATAGTAGAGATGGATCTGTGCTGCACTTTATGTACATGTTCAGTAGTGACCAGTGCTGTGGGGTCATAGTAGAGATGAATCTGTGCTGCACTTTATGCACATGCTCAGTAGTGACCGATGCTGTGGGGTAATAGTAGAGATGAATCTGTGCTGCACTTTATGCACATGCTCAGTAGTGACCAGTGCTGTGGGGTCAGAGATGAGATGAATCTGTGCTGCACTTTATGCACATGCTCAGTAGTGACCGATGCTGTGGGGTAATAGTAGAGATGAATCTGTGCTGCACTTTATGCACATGCTCAGTAGTGACCAGTGCTGTGGGGTCAGAGATGAGATGAATCTGTGCTGCACTTTATGCACATGCTCAGTAGTGACCGATGCTGTGGGGTAATAGTAGAGATGAATCTGTGCTGCAATTTATGCATATGCTCAGTAGTGACCAGTGCTGTGGGGTCATAGTAGAGATGGATCTGTGCTGCACTTTATGTACATGTTCAGTAGTGACCAGTGCTGTGGGGTAATAGTAGAGATGAATCTGTGCTGCAATTTATGCACATGTTCAGTAGTGACCAGTGCTGTGGGGTCATAGTAGAGATGGATCTGTGCTGCACTTTATGTACATGTTCAGTAGTGACCAGTGCTGTGGGGTCATAGTAGAGATGAATCTGTGCTGCACTTTATGCACATGCTCAGTAGTGACCGATGCTGTGGGGTAATAGTAGAGATGAATCTGTGCTGCACTTTATGCACATGCTCAGTAGTGACCAGTGCTGTGGGGTCAGAGATGAGATGAATCTGTGCTGCACTTTATGCACATGCTCAGTAGTGACCGATGCTGTGGGGTAATAGTAGAGATGAATCTGTGCTGCACTTTATGCACATGCTCAGTAGTGACCAGTGCTGTGGGGTCAGAGATTAGATGAATCTGTGCTGCACTTTATGCACATGCTCAGTAGTGACCGATGCTGTGGGGTAATAGTAGAGATGAATCTGTGCTGCAATTTATGCATATGCTCAGTAGTGACCAGTGCTGTGGGGTCATAGTAAAGATGAATCTGTGCTGCACTTTATGCACATGCTCAGTTGTGACCAATGCTGTGGGGTCATAGTTGAGATGAATCTGTGCTGCACTTTATGTACATGTTCAGTAGTGACCAGTGCTGTGGGGTCATAGTAGAGATGAACCTGTGCTGCACTTTATGCACATGCTCAGTAGTGACCAGTGCTGTGGGGTAATAGTAGAGATGAATCTGTGCTGCACTTTATGCACATGCTCAGTAGTGACCGATGCTGTGGGGTAATAGTAGAGATGAATCTGTGCTGCAATTTATGCATATGCTCAGTAGTGACCAGTGCTGTGGGGTCATAGTAGAGATGGATCTGTGCTGCACTTTATGTACATGTTCAGTAGTGACCAGTGCTGTGGGGTAATAGTAGAGATGAATCTGTGCTGCAATTTATGCACATGTTCAGTAGTGACCAGTGCTGTGGGGTCATAGTAGAGATGGATCTGTGCTGCACTTTATGTACATGTTCAGTAGTGACCAGTGCTGTGGGGTCATAGTAGAGATGAATCTGTGCTGCACTTTATGCACATGCTCAGTAGTGACCAGTGCTGTGGGGTAATAGTAGAGATGAATCTGTGCTGCACTTTATGCACATGCTCAGTAGTGACCAGTGCTGTGGGGTCAGAGATGAGATGAATCTGTGCTGCACTTTATGCACATGCTCAGTAGTGACCGATGCTGTGGGGTAATAGTAGAGATGAATCTGTGCTGCAATTTATGCATATGCTCAGTAGTGACCAGTGCTGTGGGGTCATAGTAAAGATGAATCTGTGCTGCACTTTATGCACATGCTCAGTTGTGACCAATGCTGTGGGGTCGTAGTTGAGATGAATCTGTGCTGCACTTTATGTACATGTTCAGTAGTGACCAGTGCTGTGGGGTCATAGTAGAGATGAACCTGTGCTGCACTTTATGCACATGCTCAGTAGTGACCAGTGCTGTGGGGTAATAGTAGAGATGAATCTGTGCTGCACTTTATGCACATGCTCAGTAGTGACCAGTGCTGTGGGGTCAGAGATGAGATGAATCTGTGCTGCACTTTATGCACATGCTCAGTAGTGACCAGTGCTGTGGGGTAATAGTAGAGATGAATCTGTGCTGCACTTTATGCACATGCTCAGTAGTGACCAGTGCTGTGGAGTAATAGTAGACATGAATCTGTGCTGCACTTTATGCACATGCTCAGTAGTGACCAGTGCTGTAGGGTCAGAGATGAGATGAATCTGTGCTGCACTTTATGCACATTGTTATGATTTGGTAGCTGAGGAGAGCAGGCAATAAAGGAAATACACCAGAGAGGTTGGAATCTATGGGATTGCAGTACCCTGACTAACCACCACAACTAAAGGCAGCCGTGGAGCGTACCTACGTTGGTCCTAGACGCCTCGTCACAGCCTGAGAAGCTAACTACACCTAAAGACAGAAAGAGGAAAACTATCTGCCCCGGAGCAGATCTCCAAAGAACATAGAAAGCCCCCAAACATGTAATGGCGGTTAGAAAAGAGGAAAATACAGACACAGACAGAAAATAGTATGAGCAAACGTTGTGGCCCAAACTTCCTAAATAGAAAAGGATAGGAAGGACACTTACTGCAATCCAAAAAACCCTGAAAAGTACCAACTCTACTAATTACAAAAACACCTGAGATCACACGACCTCTACCACCTAAATTAGTTCTCTGGTGTAACAAAACTAAACAGCAGCCACTGAAAAAACTGGAAAAGGCAAATGAACAAACAACAGTGGCTGAACTAAACTGAGAGGAGCACAAGCCCCCGGAGGGGACCCGGCAGACCCCACAGAAGTGCAGGACAAAATGCAAAAGCAAGCACAAAAAACTAAAAGAGGAAAATGTCTTATCTGTTAGCAGAAGATGTAGGCACGAAACAGCAAGCTACAAAGGGAACAGGAATCAAAGATGAGACCAGAACAATTGATCACCGGCAACCCTGATGGGAGGGAACCTCCCTTATATAAGACCAGTCAGTAACACCTGATCGCCAATCTTCACAATCTTCATTGGATAGTTCAGTACTGTTTGTAACCACCAGAGGGAGCTTCTGCTCAGAATTCATTTCTAGCAAATTCACAACAGCACATGCTCAGTAGTGACCAGTGCTGTGGGGTCAGAGATGAGATGAATCTGTGCTGCACTTTATGCACATGCTCAGTAGTGACCGGTACTGTGGGGTAATAGTAGAGATGAATCTGTGCTGCACTTTATGCACATGCTCAGTAGTGACCAGTGCTGTGGGGTCAGAGATGAGATGAATCTGTGCTGCACTTTATGCACATGATCAGTAGTGACCAGGGCTGTGGGGTAATAGTAGAGATGAATCTGTGCTGCACTTTATGCACATGCTCAGTAGTGACCAGTGCTGTGGGGTCAGAGTTGAGATGAATCTGTGCTGCACTTTATGTACATGCTCAGTAGTGACCAGTGCTGTGGGGTCATAAATGAGATGAATCTGTGCTGCACTTTATGTACATGTTCAGTAGTGACCAGTGCTGTGGGGTCAGAGATGAGATGAATCTGTGCTACACTTCATGTACATGTTCAGTAGTGACCAGTGCTGTGGGGTCGTAGTAGAGCTGAATCTGTGCTGCTCTTTATGTACATGTTCAGTAGTGACCAGTGCTGTGGGGTCGTAGTTGAGATGAATCTGTGCTGCTCTTTATGTACATGCTCAGTAGTGACCAGTGCTGTTGGGTCAGAGGTGAGGGAAATTGAGGAGTTGAAGGTTTAGCTTAACGACTCCACAGCCCTGTTTACTTGTACTGTGAAAAGAAGCTTTTCATTTGAGTGAAAAAACATTGAAGAAATACAACCTGTGAACATAGCCTAACTCTCTGGAAACCAATCAATCCATTATATCCACAATTTCTCACATTTTGCTGTGACATCTCGTGTATCATACACTTCACTCGCTTCTCTAGAATTAGTCGCCAGTTTATCAGTACATGCTCGTATGGTCGGTCCCTTCTCATCTATCCAGTGTGGTGCTAACAACTTCCTTGCCATATTAAGTGTTCTTGACACTGCAGTCTTTCCCAGCTGGTCAGTCTTGAGATCCTCCACATACTCCAGAATACACTCCAAATGGTGTCAGGGAAACATTTACGGAACTGACATTACTAATTGTGCCTGTTGTTCCCTTCCAAAATCCTTCTAGATGTGGGCAGGTCCACAACATGTGAAGCAGATCCCCAGATTGTGACTTCTAGGACATAGGGAGTCACCTCTCAGCCCTATCTCACCTGATGAAGTACAGATGTGACAATCTATGTGCCTCACTCAGTGAAAGTTGAGAAGTCTCCCCAAATCTTCATTGTCCTTCAATTGGTCTCATGTTCCCTTCTCATATTTTTTCACATATCTGGACACAAAATATACCATACCTTAAACTTCACCCACATAATAAGCAGCACCTTAAGATCCCCGTACACATTAGTTAGCTGCCGGACAGATTATCTCATAGAGAGCAAGACGATAGACTGTTGAAATTCCTACCGTACTTCTCTCCCCCAACATTATCTGTTTGCGGAAAGTCAGGAGACCCCAAACACATTATTCTGTAGGTTTGGACAACTTTAGACTAAAAAGTGTATGGGGGCTTGGCTCCCTACTACAAGACTTGCTGAATAATAAACCTTTATCATCTAGTTCATCCTTTATCATCCTTTTCTCTTTCCAACGCAGGGGTCCCCCACTTCTCTGCTACAGTGATGTGGGTGAGCTAATTAACAAATAAGGACACAAATCTAAATGTCATTTGTCTTTGTGAAAACTACCTTCAGGGAGGAAATTTTATGTGGTGAAGATATTTTTTTTTACCAAAGCCATGCCCGAATTCAGGTCATGCCCCCTCCATACCCTCACCACTCCCTGCTCTGCCCCCTCAAATTAACTACAGTCCTCCATATGAGAATTTTCTAACTTTCGACATCTGTTACTGAGTGTCCTGGACCTAACAAACTCTAGGAAGCAAACTGACTCCTGACATGAAACAATCACAATTTACCCCTCGTATGGTTGCGTCACTCGGCAGAGCTTAGTTAATGTAGTGTAATGTAACACTTTACAGTCCACATGTCTTCATTTTAGAAGAATTTCCCCACGGAGTTGGTCAGATGCCAGGAATGAAGGTATTTTCCATTGCCCGCTGACACAGTTATGCTCATATGTTGTGGTTTTAGAAGGAGAGTAGAGAGAAAATTGAGTCAGTATGGTCCATGAGTCATTCGCGTGCACGAAGAGCCGTTACTTCCATGAATACACAGGCGTGAACGATTCACTCGATAAGTGGAAATGTATAACATAAGAGTCTCTGTAGAAGATCAGCCTGTAAGAATGTCGAGTGTAGAGTCTGCAGATCATACTCCGGTCCATTCATTCTTCCAAAGCCAAGTACCATCAATTTTATTGCTGTCATAAAGAAAAAAGCTTACTACATACACGAGAAACAACTTTCCTTTTCCGAGAGGAACCAATTGTCTATACCAAGATGCAGCTGGCATAGAAGTTGCAGATTTAGCAACAGCTGGAAAGACTTATATTGTAGATCACTGATCTATACTTTCTCTATACTGCAATATATGGAATTGTAAATGCAATTTATTTTTTTAAAAAAACAACTCGTCCAACCACGTTCACATGATCTCTTGAATGTTCTCCTATTACTCCACCGTGTTTTTACTGCTCTTCATTTTATAATTGGGGACCAGAATTTACCAAATTCATCACTGGCAGAACTAGAGTCCGATGGGCCCTGGTGCAAAATTTGGACCTGTGCTCCCACCCACGTTAGTCAGATGTATGGATATGGACCTTGTAGCATTCCAGATCCTATAACGACGTGTTTGTCCCCTATGTAATAATTTCCCGATTTATTTTTTCCTGTAATAATTTCTACCATCTTGCTTCTTCCTGAACTACCAATTCTTATCCTGGGAGACTTCAACATCCCCATTAACAGCCCCACTTCCACATCTGCATCTCAGCTTCTATCACTAACCACTTCTCTAGGCCTCTCACAGCTTTCAAACTCTGAGACACACAAGGATGGTAACACCTTGACCTGGTCTTTGTCCGGCTCTGTTCAATCTCCCACCTAAATAACTCACCGCTTCCACTCTCTGACCACAACATTCTCTCCTTCACGCTCACAAATCTTCGACCACCCCAGCGCACTCCTACCTACCACACATTCAGAAATCTACAAGCCATTAACCCTCAGACACTTTCAGACTCCCTACACTCATCGCTGTCCCCAATCTCCTCTTTTTCTTGTCCTAATCTGGCTGTTCATCACTACAATGACACTCTTAGAAGCACCCTTGATCAAGTAGCACCGCTCACCCTCAGAACTTCCAAACACACAGTAATACAGCCCTGGCTCACATTGCAAACTCAACTTCTTCAGCGATGCTCTAGGAGTGCTGAACGCCTTTGGAGAAAAACCCACACACCAGAAGACTTTATCCACTTTAAATTCATGTTAAGAACTTATAATGCTGCCCTTCACCTCGCCAAACAGACCTACTTCACCAACCTGATCTCCTCACTAGCCGACAACCCCAAGAAACTTTTTGACACTTTTCACTCCCTCCTCAGGCCAAAAGCACAAGTCCCTATCATGGACATCTGTGCTGATGACCTGGCCTCCCACTTTATAGAAAAAATAGATAATATCCGTCAGGAAATCTGCTCCCAACCACAAAGTGCTGTGACTCCTATCCCTTCCTGCATTTCCCTTGGCTCACTTTCCACATTTGATCCCATCACAGAAGAAGAAGTCTCCAGACTCCTCTCCTCCTCTTGTCCGACTACAGGCCTTATCGACCCCATGCCCTCACATCTCCTCCAATCTCTCTCTCCAGTTGTCACAACTCACCTAACTACAATCTTTAATCTCTCCCTCCCTCTGGCATTTTCCCATCCTCCTTCAAACACTCCATCATTACTCCATTACTAAAGAAACCCGCTCTTGACCCTTCCTGCACAAACAACTACAGACCGGTCTCCAATCTCCCCTTCATCTCTAAAATCTTGGAGCGCCTAGTCTACTCCCGCTTTAACCGTTACCTCTCCACTCACTCCCTCCTAGACCCTTCACAGTCCGGCATCCACCCCCTACATTCGACTAAAACTGCACTCATCAAAGTGACCAATGACCTTCTGTGAGGAACTCAGCCGGCCGCCACACGGTAGCCCGGGTATCACAGCTTCTGATACCACCGCCGCTACCAAATGTGACGGACGATCCCTTTCCTCCCACGTCACCAATGGGACGTAACTCCACAGGTACAGCTTTCCGGCGCCCCCCTTTGTCTCTCAGGTCAGTAAGAGAACTGCACCTAGAGCAAATGGCCGCCGGGGAAGGTGTCCTGCTACCCACTGGGTATTCTAAGATTCGTGATCAGAGTAAAAGCATCAGCCCAAGATTAATTTTATAGTTTAATTTGCCTTAAGGGCGCACTAGATAATTACAAAAATATACAGTAAAGCTATACAACGTAATTACAATGGAATGGCAGTCAGAGTAAAAAATACAACAATAATGTACAAGGCTAAAAGGTATAAGCTATGGATCAATATTACCGGGTATTATGGTCTTGGGAAGGCCTTGGCTCTGCCATTCCCAGGTACAGTTCTTCAGTTCCTGAATAGTCCCTTGGTCTTTCCTAGACCATCTTCTTGGCTTCTGTGTGTGAAATGGAATGACCAGCAGCCTGGTCATGGCTAGTTTTTTAGACCTGCTAGGCCCATCCCCATTGCTTTGAAGCACGCATATTAATTGGCCTGCAATTCATATGGGACAGGAAACAATGCCTGAGCTTGGGCTATTTACCATACGACTGAACATCTCATTCAGTCACTGGCCTAGACTAATTAGCATGTAAAGGCCTATTGATTCCTAGTGGGCATCAAAACCTGTCGTACTGGATATGCTAATAGGCAATGTGTAGCTAAAAGTCTGTGGCTGTGTGAACTGACAAAATGGAGGCTGGTACAGGCCCTATACAAAATGGCGACGACCTTTTCCTTACACCTCCCTGCTTTTGAGGGCGCTAGGGGGTATCACATTCCTGTGTTCCCCCATGCGCCCTACCGCACCCTCTCTTTGGCTAGGGTGGCAGATCCATGAGGATTTCTGACTCTCTGTCCTCTCCTTCCTCTGGAAGGTTGCACACTGGGTGAGCATAAGCCTCCCGCTCATGGTGGGCCTTCATCATGTTCACATGGAAGGCCTTCCTCCTTCCACGGGCGTGGTCCAGGGTGACCAGGTAGGTGACGGCGTTGAGCTGCTCATGCACGAGGTATGGACCCTCCCAGGCCGCCTGAAGCTTGTTTTGTGGTACGGGGACCAGTACCCACACCTTTTGACCCACCTGGTAGGTCCGCTCACAAGCATTCTGGTCGTACCATCGCTTCTGGTCAGCCTGAGCTTGGGCCATATTGTCATGCACCAGCCGTGTCAAGGCCATCATTCGGTCCCGGAAGCGCACGACATACTCAATGACCGACACTCCAGGGGTGGCTAAATCCCCTTCCCATGCTTCCTTCACCAGAGCAAGGGGCCCCCGCACACGTCGCCCGTACAGGAGCTCAAAGGGGGAGAACCCCGTTGAGGCCTGTGGAACCTCCCGGTAGGCAAACAGCAGGTGTGGGAGATACCGCTCCCAGTCTCTCCCGTGGGAGTCGACCAACATCCTCAGCATCTGCTTTAAGGTGCCATTGAACCGCTCACACAAGCCATTGGTCTGTGGGTGATACGGGCTGGCCACCAGATGTTGCACCTGTACCTGCTTACAGAGAGACTCCATCAGCTGCGACATGAACTGGGTCCCTCGGTCGGTGAGCATTTCCTTGGGAAACCCCACTCTGGAGAAAATCTCCAGTAAGGCAGTGGCCACTTTGTCGGCCCGAATGGACGACAAAGCTACCGCCTCCGGGTACCGGGTGGCATAGTCCACTACCGTTAGTATGAAGCATTTCCCGGAGCGGCTGGGAGTGGACAGAGGTCCAATGAGATCCACAGCCACCCTCGAGAAAGGCTCTTCGATGATGGGCAGAGTTACCAGTGGGGCTTTGGGGCGCGGCCCCGCCTTCCCCACCCTCTGACAGGTGTCACACGAACGGCAGTAGGCTATCACCTCGGTCCTCATTCCAGGCCAGTAGAAATGCTGAGCTAGCCTGGCCCTGGTTTTAGTGATCCCTAAGTGTCCGGCCATTGGAATCTCGTGTGCGATCCGCAACAATTCCGCCCTGAACGGATGGGGCACCACTAACTGTCGGTCCCTGGGCCACGCCTCCGGTGAACCCTGCTGGACCGTTACCCGGTACAGCCGTCCCTGGTCCCAGACCACTCGCTCGCGGTCGGACTCCAGGGGAGGCTGTGCCGCCTGTTCCTTGAGAGTCTTCAGGCTAGGGTCAGCTTCCAACGCTGCCTGAAATCCCTGACTAGATATGGCAAGAATTGACGAAACTGCCCTGTCCTCTGTCAGTTCCCCGGGATCTGTCTCCTGGCTACTGTCTGACTCGGCAGCCACTTGGTCAGAGAGGGGGAAACCGTCGGACCTCCGCGAGGCTCCTTGGGCTTCAGCGCTCCCACTCCTGGTAACAGCGGCCACGACCGCTGAGACCACGGGTAGCGCCTGCTTTCCCTCCTCCTCTGACCAAGTCGCCGGGTCAGGCAGACTTCCCTGACTTCCTGACATCCCGGATGTGGGGAACTCCTGACCTGGGGTCCTACCTGGTGGCTCCTCTCCCGGGACACCCCCTCCCCCCATGGCCTGTTCCTCTTCCTGCAGGGGCCCTAGACTCAGCAGGCTGGATTCACTTAGGGGCCCTACACTGCCCATAGCAGCCCCTCCCTCCACCTCTGAGCTCTCCCCTACAGCCTCCTCACCGGTCCTCACTGTGAGCCCTGTGTGTGTAGTGTCAGTGCATGGCTTACCATCAGGTTTCACTCCCTCCTCCACTGTTGGAGGCACATTCAATACATTAACATTAGCATTCACAGTAGAGTCATGACATTCTTGGGGAGCCGGACTTGGGGGTTCAGTGGCCACATACTGGGACACTAGCCGCCCCAAATCGGTCCCAAGCAACACATTTGCAGGAATATTCGGCGTTACTCCCACCTCCCGCATCCCCCTCCCGGCACCCCAATCCAAATACACCTTGGCAACGGGCAGCGCCGGTTCAACGCCTCCAATTCCGGAGACGGAAAGGGTTTTCCCAGGTACCAAGTCTTGAGGGGACACCACCTCAGGGCGTACCAGGGTTCGTTCAGCGCCTGTGTCCCGCAGTCCCATGACCGCTGAGCGGCCGATGGTGACGGGTTGGTAATTGTCTAGGGACCTCCCACCACCCCCTCCCACACACAAAACAGTGGACGGTTTCTGGGACAGGGATGGGGCCTTCTGGCGCTGGGGACATGCAGCCTTAAAGTGTCCTGGCTGATTGCAATTATGGCAACGTCTGGGTTCTGTTCCTGGCCTGGAGAGGGCAGCAGGGGGGTACACCCCTTGCACTCTGGGGGCTGGATATGGGGCTGGGGCAGGATTGGGCTTACCCCCTCTCCAGGTGCTGCTGGCAGGCTTCTTTGGCTCCGGCGCCCTGTTGTTGGCATACTCGTCTGCCAGGGCGGCTGTAGCAGAAGCCCCCTTTGGTTTCCGGTCACGGAGGAACCGCTGGAGGTCCTCTGGGCAGTTCCACAAGAATTGCTCCACGACAAACAGTTCCTGGACCTCCTGACGGGTAGTGAGCTCTAGACCCGAGGTCCAGTGCTCCGCAGCTCTCAACAGGGCCCGCATGTGGTCGGTCCAGGTGTCCTTTGAACCCCGCTGCAGGCTCCTGAACTTCCTGCGGTACGACTCCGGGGTGAGGTTGTAGTGCTGGATCAGGGCCCGCTTGATGCTGTTGTAGTCCTGCTCCTCCCCGGCAGGTAAGTCCCCCAAAACTTCCAGGGACTTACCCCTCAAACGGGGGTCAGGTACCTTGCCCACTGATCCGGGGCCAGATGATGTTGGAGGCATGTCCTCTCAAAAGCCAGCAAAAAGGAATCCAGGTCTCCATCCTTTTCAAGCAAGGGAAAGTCCTCCGCCCGGACCTTGGGAGCCCTTGTCTCCAGTGGGCCTGGTGCATCCAGTGGGGGCCCGTGCTGAGCCATCTCCAGTCGGTGCCGGCGCTCCGCTGCTCTCTCTGCCGCTGCATGCTCCCGCTCCGCTGCTCTCTCTGCCGCTGCTTGCTCACGCTCTGCTGCTGTCTCTGCCGCCACCAGGAGTCTTTCATAGGCGGCGTCATTACCAGCCTCGAGCTGCGCCATAGCCGCTTGGAAGAGGGTCTCCGATCTGGACAGGCTGGGACGGGCAGGGGGTGGGCAGTCCACTGTGAGACTGAGCACGGGGTCGGGCTCCTTGGGGAGCCCTGGCTGAGCTCCCCCTCGCCTCCATCGGTATCGAACTCATCATAGACCACAGCATTGGCCTCCCCCTTTGCCCTACTCCTGGTGCCTTCCGCCATCTTGGGAACCTTTGGTCACTGAAACACAGCTGCAACCCTGGCCTTGCACACAACTTGTTATATTTACACTCTGACCGTCTAGTGCTGGGCTGACCTTAAGACCCCAGCAGTGAAAGTACTGCTGGTAGTCTCTAGTGTCTGGGAGTAGGGGTCCCACGCACACTATTACTCTGATCCCACTGCTGCCACCAATTTGTGAGGAACTCAGCCGGCCGCCACACGGTAGCCCGGGTATCACAGCTTCTGATACCACCGCCGCTACCAAATGTGACGGACGATCCCTTTCCTCCCACGTCACCAATGGGACGTAACTCCACAGGTACAGCTTTCCGGCGCCCCCCTTTGTCTCTCAGGTCAGTAAGAGAACTGCACCTAGAGCAAATGGCCGCCGGGGAAGGTGTCCTGCTACCCACTGGGTATTCTAAGATTCGTGATCAGAGTAAAAGCATCAGCCCAAGATTAATTTTATGGTTTAATTTGCCTTAAGGGCGCACTAGATAATTACAAAAATATACAGTAAAGCTATACAACGTAATTACAATGGAATGGCAGTCAGAGTAAAAAATACAACAATAATGTACAAGGCTAAAAGGTATAAGCTATGGATCAATATTACCGGGTATTATGGTCTTGGGAAGGCCTTGGCTCTGCCATTCCCAGGTACAGTTCTTCAGTTCCTGAATAGTCCCTTGGTCTTTCCTAGACCATCTTCTTGGCTTCTGTGTGTGAAATGGAATGACCAGCAGCCTGGTCATGGCTAGTTTTTTAGACCTGCTAGGCCCATCCCCATTGCTTTGAAGCACGCATATTAATTGGCCTGCAATTCATATGGGACAGGAAAACAATGCCTGAGCTTGGGCTATTTACCATACGACTGAACATCTCATTCAGTCACTGGCCTAGACTAATTAGCATGTAAAGGCCTATTGATTCCTAGTGGGCATCAAAACCTGTCGTACTGGATATGCTAATAGGCAATGTGTAGCTAAAAGTCTGTGGCTGTGTGAACTGACAAAATGGAGGCTGGTACAGGCCCTATACAAAATGGCGACGACCTTTTCCTTACACCTTCTGACAGCAAAACGTAACGGTGACCACTCTCTGCTCATTCTTCTCGACCTTTCTGCAGCTTTTGACACTGTTGACCACCATCTCCTACTCTCTAGGCTCCAGTCACTAGGTATTAAGGTCACTGCCCTCTCTTGGTTCTCTTCCTATCTTTCTGACCGCTCCTTCAGTGTTTTGTTCTCTGGCTCCACGTCATCTCCTCTTCCTCTCGCTGTCGGGGTACCTTAGGGCTCAGTACTTGGCCCCCTTCTCTTCTCTCTCTACACGGCCTCAATTGGACAGACCATCAACAGATTTGGCTTTCAGTACCATCTTTATGCTGATGACACACAACTATACACGTCATCCCCGACATTATCCCTGCTGTACTACAGAATGCCACTGACTGTCTGTCCGCAGTCTCCAACATCATGTCCGCTCTCTATCTGAAACTCAACCTCTCCAAAACAGAACTTCTTCTGCTCCCGCCATCTACTAACCTCCCTAAATCTGACATTTCCCTCTCCGTGGGTGCCACCATAATAACACCCCGAGCCGCAGGCTCGCTGTCTGGGTGTTATGTTTGACACCAATCTCTCCTTCACATCCCATATACAATCTCTTTACCGCTCTTGCCGCCTACACCTAAAGAACATCTCTAGAATCCGCCCTTTTCTCACCATGGAAACAACAAAAACCCTCACTGTCGTCCTGATCCACTCCCGCCTGGACTACTGTAATGCTCTATTACTTGGCCTCCCCAGTACTCGACTATCCCCTCTCCAGTCCATCCTTAATGCAGCAGCCAGGATCATCCATCTGGCTAATCAGTACTCAGACGCGTCCGCTCTTCGCCAGTCCTTACATTGGCTGCCCATTCATTACAGGATCCAATTCAAAGTACTTGTTCTCACCTACAAAGCTCTCCACAGTGCAGCACCCCCCTACATCTCCTCCCTCATTTCTATCTATTGGCCTAACCGACTGCTGCACTCTGCAAACGACTTTCGACTAACCTCTGCACTAATCCATACCTCCCACTCCTGACTCCAAGACTTCTCCCGCGCTGTGCCAATCCTCTGGAATGCTCTACCCCAAGAAATTAGGACCATCCACAATTTGCATAGTTTCAGGCGCTCCCTCAAAACACATTTGTTCAGAGCGTCCTATCACGTTCACTAATCAAAGTCATTCTAGGTGTAAGTGTGCGTGTGTAGCCCATTCACTATCTCCATCCATCCCTCACTCCCTCAAGATGGCTGGACCATCATTGTAAATACACCATTGTATATACACACCTGTACTTTGTATCTCCCCCACCTCATTGTAGATTGTAAGCTCTCACGAGCAGGGTCGTCTTATTTTGCTTTAGTTATTGTATTGTTAACGTTGTTACTTATGACTTGTGTTTTGAAACTGTTAAAATGTAAAGCGCTGCGGAATATGTTGACGCTATATAAATAAAGATTATTATTATTATTCCTGCATTAATATCACCCATCCTGGGACCCTTCCTGGTATAATGCACCTCATCATGTAATAAGGTCTCCTGTACTGGGCATTTTATTTAACAATGTCCCCCATCCTGGGCCCCTTCCTAAGATAATGTCCTCCACCTTGGACAACTTCAAGTAATAATATACCATCCTGCCTCCTTCCAGTAATAATGACCCCCATCCTGGGCCCTATTCTATAACAATATCCCCCATCCTGGTCCCATTTTTGGTATAATGGGAGGACATTATCCTGAGCTCATTCCTGTAATAATGTGAAATAGGCATTGGCGTCTTCATATCCACTTCCCTCTGCGACCGTTAGGCCCCTCAAAGCTGGCCATAATGGATGGAATGAAGAACTTGTTTCGGTCAGCTGGACAGCAAAGTCTTATACAACTACTATTGTTCCTTACTCTCATAGTCATGCCCCTTCACTCCCTGTATCCACTTTTCTACTATTTATAAAAAAAAATTGCCCAAAATAGGTCAAATGAAAAAACAATGCAGGCAAAAATTAAATGTATGGGATAAAAGAAATAAAAATTGGCATATGCATATTCACCCCTTTTGCTATGAAAGCCCTAAAAATTTCTGGTGCAAGCAATTCCCTTCATAAGTCACATGCTTAGTGAGTGGAAGTCCACCTGTGTGCAACCTAAGTGTCACACGTCTGTCAGTATATACACTTTACCTTTCCTGAAAGGCCACGCAGGCTGCAATACCATTAAGCAAGAGGCATCACTAACCAAACACCATGAAGACCAAGGGGATCTCCCGACAAGTCAGTTGTTGAGATGAACAAGTCAGGGTTGGGTTATCAAAAAATATCCAACTCTCCGATGATCCCTCAGAGCACCATCAAATCCATTATCATCAAATGGAAAGAACATGGTACCACAACAAACCTGCCAAGGGAGGGCCGCCCACCAAAATTTTCAGCCTGGCGATGAGGGCAAATAGAGACTGGAGTATCTGTCCATACGACCACAATAAGCCGTACATTCCATAGAGGTGCCTTTATGGAAGAGTAGGCAGACAAAAGCCTTGATTTACACACACAAATTGTAAGGCTCATTTTGAGTTTGCCAAAAGACATGTGGGAGACTCCCCGAATGTATGGAGGAAGGTGCTGTGGTCAGATGAGATCAAAATATAACTTTTTGGCCACAAAGGTAAACCGCTATGTCTGGCGCCTATAGTGGCCTGTTCAAAAGTTAGGTGGTAAGAATACACTTTTTCATTCCTTTCATGTCACTTTGCATTAATTCCTGAAAATCACCTGAAGGGTTAATAAACAAACTAACAGAAGTTTTCAATATGTTGAGGGTGCAGCTTTTAAAATGGCATCACTTTTGAGTTTTTTTCCAATATATAGGACCCCCCCAAAGTCACTTCAAGCCTGGATAGGTCCCTAAAAAAATAGGTTTTGTAAATTTCCTTGAAAAAATGAAAAATTGCTTCTACATTTTAAACTTCCTAAAAGGTTAACAAAATGAAATAACATTTTACAAATGGTGCTGATGTAAAGCAGAAATGTGGGAAATGTTATTTATTAATGTTTTCGTGCGGTGTGACTATCTGGATTAGGCCAGAGTCACACACCGTCTGAAAAATCGGTCCAATTCTCTCGGCCGAGAATTGTACCAATGTTCTCCGTACGGTGATCCGTGTGTAATCCGTTTGCAATGCGATTTCCTCGCACATATGTATCCATGTGTCATCCGTATGCTGTGATTTTGACTTTTGAAGAATGGACATATAATGGATCCATGGCCTGAAAATGACCTGGAAAATGCTTGCATATTTCTCACAAGTCATACTGATGGTCCGTGTGGTGTGCGATCTTTTTTCTTCTCGCACCCATAGAATTGAATTGGCGAGACTCGGGGGATATACGCATACAATCACAGCATGCTGCGATTTCACTTGCACGTATACTACGGCCGAGAAAAAAAACGGTGATGGGAGCTGCCCCATAGATTAACAGTGGTCCGAGTGCTATACGATGTTTTATCACATAGCACTTGTCCGTATTAAAGGGATAATCATTCAAAGTTCGAAAATTGCAATTTTTTTTTTAAAATCTGTCAAATTTTTTATATTTTTTAAAAATAAACACAAAAAACATATCAACCTAAATTTACAATTACCATAAATTATAATATGCCACGAAAAAACAACCTCCAAATCACTGGGATTTGTTTAAGTGTTCCAGAGTTATTACCACATAAAGTGACACTGGTCGGATTTAAAAAATTTGGCCCGATCACTACAGGGCTCATTATAATCACCACTGTGAATAACATATCCAGACTGCACTGCGGGCTTATCCAAGCTGTAGTAAGATCCCAGTGGAAAGGTCATAGAGACTTATCCAAAGCGACTTGCAGCTCTTATTTCTGCAAAAGGAGGCTCTACAATGTACCGACTTTAGGCGAGTGAATACTTATCCACAGTGAAGTTTTCAGTTATGTTTTCCTATTTGTTGTTTGCTTCATAAAAAAAAGAAAACTAAATGTTCACAATTATAGGCATGCTCTTTACATGAACTGATGCAAACCCTCAAAAATAAAATGCGAAATTCCAGTTTGAGAGGTGGCAAAACACAAAAATTGCCAAGGAGGGTGAATACTTTCTCAAGCCACTGTAGATCTCCTTGAGAATCTGCCCCTAGTTTATTGTAAATGAAAAGTGGCATTACCACTCCGAGACAAGTAATGACTGACAGTCTGCTCTCCTGATCGACATGTCTCTGGAGGCAGATTCTCAGGGAGATCTGTTGTTAATTTGCTGGATTCTGAGAAGGGGCTCCCTCTGGTGGCTGTTGATATTAATGAACCAGGCTTGACTGACAGAGACCTTTCAGCTGCTGAAATCTGGGAGTCATGTCTGGGGGATTTAAGGGAGTAACTTTCCCATGATCCTCGCCGGTAATTAGTTTCTCTTCCTGGTCCAGTTTGGAAGTCAGCTGGTTTTCTGCGGTCTCCTGCGAAAATTCAGATAAGTTATTTTCTGCTTGCTTCTGTGGTTTTGCTGTTCTTTGTTTTGGCTGCCTTTCTGTGTGTGGTCAGCCGGGTCCCCTGCTGGGGCCTGCGCTGGTCTCTGTTTCTCATTTATTTCTGTTCAATTGCTCTGTCCCTGTTATTTCAGTGGCTGTGGGGTAGCTGCTTGATCACACCAGAGATCTGATTTAGCGGGGGTGAGATTGTGTGGTCTCAGCATTTTAGGAATCAGAAGTGTTGGAATTTTTCCTAGGGTTTTGCTGGGTTGCAGACAGTATTCTTTCCTGTCCTGTCCTATCTAGACAGTTTTTGGCCCCAGCATTTGCTTACTCTATTTTCTGCCTGCGTTTGTATTTCATCTTGTCTAACCGCCATTATATGTGTGGGGGCTACGTTTTCCTTTGGGGCGCTACTCCGGGACAGTTAGCTTTCCTCTTTCTATCTTTAGGCTTAGCTAACTCTCCGGCTGTGTCGAGGCGTCTAGGTCACCGTAGGTACGTCCCACGGCTGCTTCCAATTGTGCGGTTTGTTTAGGGGTCTGCAACCCATTAGTTCCCAACCTCTCTGGGTGTTTTGCTGCCTTGGCTGTTTTTGCTCCTGTCCTCCTCGGCTACCAAAATCATAACAGAGATCTATGTCCGGCCCATAGATCTTAACGGTTCATTTACATTATTAATGAAAACCTGGATTTCTCTGGAATAAGACATCGGATTGCAGATATCAAGGTATCATTTTATTCAACTTTCCATGACCTACAAGCCTATATAGATGGCTTAGGAGGGTTAACCCTACTCACAGATTCCCTTTAGCTAATGGTAACCAATAAATATGTAAAAATAATTTTTTTCCATACCAAAAGGTGTCCAGCTGAGGTCCATAGGTTTTATTACTGTGAATTTGTCAGCATGAAAGGCTGTCAGGATTTGCTATTAGCAGTTGTAACTGGAAGGTAGATTATACAGATTTCACAAAACAATTCAGTAGTAAGCATTCTGTTACACTGTGTCATCGTAATAGTGCGCCCCAGGCGGAACCGTGCTGATAGTTCACAAGGGTAAGTTCTCCCCACCAAGCTTTGGAATATGCCTCCACATGTACAGTGGCCCCGGAGTTTCCACAGTCATCTGCTTAGTCACTCCGAGACTACGTATAGAACGAGAAGGATATTTGACCATGCTCTATATCATGCGAGGCTGTTACTCCAGCTCAGATCAGTAAAAAGCGATTAACATCAACACCAAGAATAAACTGGAGTCTTAAAAGAGTTGTCCCTCTTTTAACCAACTTTTGCCCATATGTTTTTTTACGTGTAAAAAGCGCCGACTCTCCGCTGCAGTCTCGCGTTGTTCATCGGCTGCAGCAATGATGTCACTACCGCCAATCTGTGACCTCGGCCGCTTATGCCGTCGATAACCGCAGAGTCCAAACTGGCAGCAGTGCTGTGGACATGACGTGACCGCTGCAGCCAAACAGAGACCGTAACGCGGCTGCAGCGTAGAGCGCTGGACCCGGCGAGAATAATTTATACTCAGCTTGTGTTGTTTTTGTTTTTTAACTGAGCCTGTCAGTACAAAAGTGCGAAAAGACATGTTGTAGATGTTTTGGACTTTATATTTCCATGTGTACTGTAATTTGAGTTCTGGTCGAGTACGACTGGTGTTTGAAAAGTGGGTTGGTTGATTGGGGGGAGGTCGAGTTGGGGTTCAATTGTTCTGCTTTGCATATCCTGTTCTTTTTTCTATCTGTAAAATGTTTTAAAATTAATACAAATTTACCTGATTTAAAAAAAAAATAACTTGAGGGCAAAAGGGACAACCTTGGATGTAGATTGGGGAATGCTCCCAAAGTATACAGCACCTCCAGCAGAAGCAAACAACGAGATGTGAACAGAGCCGTACCGGCTGCACACACTCACATGTGACGCGGTGAGGTGTAAAGCAGCCCCAGAGAAATAAAGACAATTGCTTTACATAAAATCTTACTTTATGTATACACCATACTTATATATCAGGATAGCAACCAGTGTTTTAGTAAATTCTCTTGGGTACAAAGATACCAA
>JARQOD010000002.1:42220811-42279259 GCA_033576555.1 Oophaga sylvatica | reverse complement strand
TTGGGAAAACATAGGGGGAAAAAACTGTGGGCAAGGGGGGAAATCTTTGGGGATAGGGGGCATAATCGGGGAAATATGGGGCATAACTGTGGAAAAAGGGGGGATAATCTGTGGAAAAAGGGGGCAAAACCTTGGGCAAAAGGGGGGGAAATCTGTGACATATGGGGATAATCGTGAGCATATGGGGCATAATCTGTGGAACATATGGGCATAATCTGTGAACATATGGGGCATAATCTGTGGGGCAAGGGGCATAATCTTTAACAAGGGGCATAATCTGGGGGGCATATGGGGCATAATCTTGGGCAAGGGGGTAATCGGGGAAAAAGGGGGGGATAACTGTGGGGAAAGGGGCATAATCTGGGGGAAATTGGGGCAAAAACTGGGACATATGGGGATAATCTTTGGGCATATGGGGCATAATTGGGACAAATGGGGCATAATCTGGGAACATATGGGCTAATCGTGAACATTGGGGAAATCTGGGGAAACATGGGGGGGATAATCTGTGGACTTTTGGGCAAAATCGTGGAACATTGGGCAATCTGTGAACTATGGCATATCTGTGGAACAAAAGGGCATAACTTGGAACATATGGGGCATAACTGGGGGCGGGGGGGAAATCTGTGGAAAAAAGGGGCAAAATCTGTGGAAATGGGGCATAATCTTGGACATAGGGGGCATAATCTTGGAGCATAGGGGGGAAATTGGGGAACAATGGGGCAAAAATTGGGCAAAAAAAAAATGGGGCATAATCTTGGACATTGGGGCAAATCTTGGAAAAAGGGGGATAATCTGTGGCATTGGGATAATCGGGGGCTTTGGGGGGGAAAACGGGGGAAATGGGGGATAATCTGTGGAGCATTGTGGCTAATCTGGGAGCATATGGGCATAATCGTGGGGCATGGGGGGGAAAATCTGTGGAGCAAAAGGGGGGATAATCGGGGCAAAGGGGGGATAACTTGGACATATGGGCATAATCTGTGGACAATGGGGCAAACGTGGGGCAATGGGCCAATACTGGAAATGGGGGGATTCTGGAACATAGGGGGGGATAATCTTGACAATGGGGCATAATCTTGGAGAAAAGGGGAAAAAATTTGGGGCATATGGGGCAAACTTGGACAAAGGGCATAATTTTTGGGGCATATGGGCAAAAACTTAGCATAGGGGGGATAATCTGTGAACATATGGGGCATATCTGTGACATAGGCATAATCTTGGAGCATATGGGGCATAACGTGGAACATAGGGGGAAATCTGGGAAAAAGGGGATAATTGGAACATATGGGGCAAATCTGGGAACATAGGGGAAAAACTGGGGAAGAAGGGAAAACTGGAAATAGGGGGCTTTTAAGGGACATATGGGCACATCTTGGAGCATATGGGGCACAATACATGGGGAATAGGGGCATAATCTGTGAACAAGGGGCTAACTAAGCATATGGGGCAAATCTGGGAACATAGGGGCAAAATCGGGGGAACATGGGGGGCAAACTGTGGAGCATATGGGGCATAACTGGGAGCAAGGGGGCACAATAAATGGCAAATAGGGGCATAATAATGGGCAGCATATGGGGCACAATACGGGGGCACATATGTGGAAAAATACATGGGCAGAATTTTGGGCAAATACATGGCAAAATAGGGGGCCCATTACAGGGCAAAATTTGGGCACAAACATGGGCAGCATAGGGGCACAATACATCAGCATAGGGGCAAAATACATGGTGCAGCATAGGGGGCATAATACAGGGCACTGGGGGAAAATATGGGGCATTTGGGGGGCCAAAACTTTTTTTGACACATAGGGGCATAAGGACATCTTATGGGGCCAAACATTTATGGGGGCACTGGGGGGCCTTTTTCTGGGGGGCATTTTATGGGCCAAACCCCTTTAGGAGCACATATGGCATATTCTATGGAGCACAAAGGGGCCATTATTAACCTTTGTGCAGCATTATAGGGGGTATTTTGTATGGGCATTTTAGGGGCCTCAGAACTGAAAAGGGGCATGATATGTGGCTCCTGATTCAAAATGGCATTAAAAAAATTTTAAAACCACTTTAATTTACTTTTATTGGAATTTTTTTTTAAATTTGAAATTTACCATACTGCCCTTTTTCCACCCAAGCCAACCAGTCGATAAGTTTTCCCGTTTTTTTTGGAAATTAGGGGGGCGGCTTTCACCGGGCGGGTTTTTAAATTGATATATCGGACATATATAATTATTGGTATGTCTTTTTGAAGTTATTGGGGGTTTTTAAAAAGATGTGTACAGTTTTTTTAAAAGCATTTAACATAGCTTTTTTAAAGAGAGAACGTGTAGTAAAAGTTTTGTTAAAATCGCATTGCATACGGGGGCATACGCTTTTATGGGGTTTTTTTGCAAAATCGCACGGGGAAAATTCATTCACTCGATGACACTCGCCGTTTTTCAGTCCGGGGAACAACCTTTGTTTTTTTGCAAAAGGGACGTACCCTAAAAGGAAAAAAATTGGACATTGCAAGGCCCAATAAACAACATGGGGGCAAGAGCTTTCCCCGAAAACCCCAAGCTACACTCACCGATTTTTTGTCATTGCACGAGCCCCAAAAAGCACACCCAAATCTCAATAAAAAAAGTGCTTGGCCCCTTGACCTCAGGCCTTTTTCAGCCACATATTCAGTTTTCAGGCCCCCCCCTTTTACAAAACCCATTCCATTCACCCTTTTTAAGAAGTAAAACGCTTTCTGAAGGGAAAATCGGGTCTTGTAGATCAGCTTTTTATGTCCGGAAAAAACCCTGAGGAGGCACCTCTATGTCCTACTGCCAACAACCAGGAGACATCCCCGGACAACCTGGAAAAATAAAGAAAACACATAGAAAAACCGGTATAAAAATTTTAGTCCATTTTTGGTCGGTATAAAAGAACCAACTCTGACTCCAAAAAAAAACAATAAATTGGGTACAGTATTCGGGCAGGATTGCTAATATTTTTTTCATAAAAATTGTTAAAAATTCCAAAAATGTCTTTTTCGACAAGGGGATCTCAGCTTTAGTTGAATGAAATCTGGCTGCCTTTACACAAGCCAAAAAGAAAAGCTGTATGAGGGAGTGGGAGTTGGGGGAAATTTTGGGGTCGGCGTCTAACCCGGGGTTTCCCCGCCCCACGCCCACTCAAAAATTTTACATTTAGTTACAAGTTTCAAAAATTAAACGAGAAAAAAAAAATTACAGGTCATCACGTATTAACGGCTTGTTTGCTGTTGCTATCAATTAGTAGTTGTCTGTCGTCTACAACCAATATAATAATGAGTTTGTATGGCACATGCAATATAAATCTAAAAATTATCCTAGAAAAAAAATGATAGCAAATAGTAATCTGATTCTAAACAGGGTGGATAAAAATCAATGATTTTTTAAAAAAAATCAAAAAAATCGGATTTTTTTGATTAAATCGGATTTTTTATATTAAAATCGGATTTTTTTCAATAAACTGCTTTTTGGAGGAAAATATTTTACCATCCAAAGGTTCTTCCATCATGAGATAAAGCAGTTGTTTAACTCAGTAGAATAAAAGGCTGTATATGTGTAACATTCACATGCCATGCTCTTCCAGAGGTTTTTCTGTGGATTAGTGGGCAGTTTCTCTCCTATATTATCACAGACGCTCGTTTATTTACTCAGTTCTCAAAACTGAATTTGATTCCGCAGAGTCCCACCTCTTGTTCACGCAAAAATTTACAACATGAACAGAGTTGAGAAAAAGACCTTAATCCTATTGTTCTACAAACCTATGAATACAGAATCAACCCCTTCAGTGCCCAAGTCCAAGAAGTTAGACAATATGTTTTCGATTGTTTGGAGTGGAATAGATCTGCACAACACAAGAAGAATTGTGAATCTAAGTGAGGAGGAGGAAGGGCAAGCAGACAAGAAAATGAAAGTGAAACTTTGAGCACAATACTGCAGCATAGCCACAGACAAACAATCTGGATCTGTTTGTGTGTACGATCTGAGGTTTATTACATTCTTTTCCTTATAATGGCAGCAGGCCGAGAAAAAAAAATCTGAAAAAAATTGTAAATGTTTGGTATTTCCACTTTTAAACACTAGGCAAGCAGCTGCTGAAATATAAACTGCTAGCTCTATTGCGACAGTATAAAATGCAAGGCGGGGTCTGATCACGTGTGACTTCTCTCCTCCGTTACTAGTGTTTGTAATAACAGAGGATGTAGTTTAGGTTCACAGAGCGGAGCCATTTTGTTGGGGACTGCCAGTGATACTGACAAGTAGGCTGTCACTGAGGACGACCGGCAGCATCTATTCTGTTCATGCTGCTCGCTTATTATAAACTGAGCACAGATACGTGGAGAGTATCACACACTGGGATTATTCACAGCACATGACACACTGCTTGTATCTAGATACAGTGCTGAGTGTAGTGTATCGCATTATGGATTAGATACACCGGTCTGGGGCATATCGCGCATGATGAAATTAGATACACCGGCCTGGGCGTATCGCACATTGATGAAATTAGATAATACCGGTCTGGTAGAAACTTTGATTTAAATCACTGATTTAAATCAAGCCTTACTGACTAGTGATTTAAATCGTGATTTAAATCGTGATTTAAAATCAGTTTGATTTAAATCAAATCCACCCTGATTCTAAATGTAGAACCAACGCCATATGTTTGTATGCGATAACTAGCGAGCCATATGGCACCGAGAAACACTTCACACATATTCACAGGAACAGATGGACGAGTTACCGATCCCCAGCTGTTCCTGGGCCGCGCTCAGATACGCCCGTATAAAGTAACATACAGGAAGGAAAAGACAAGGTCAGATCAGCGTCAACCTGAAGGCTGTCAGCACCAGATAAATATCAAGCTGTAATTAATGAAATAAAAAAATAATCATTGGTGGCATATACAATGAAATATCTCATGGCAAATAACTATTTTACGGTAATTTATTCAGCATAAATAGTACCCAATTTACTATTTTTTTGGAACCTTTAAACATCTGTACAAATAACAGAAAATACAAACCCCCAAACAATCACTACCCCAGGCAAAAAAAATGTCCCAGAATATAATTCATAAAATGCTTCGGTAAGGAAGGAATATTAATAAACAGAAAAAATTTGAATAATACACATAAGAGAAAGAGCAATAAGACAAATGATAAACCTGAAGCAAAACCACCCTCCCCACTCATATATAAAATACTAAAAAAAACAAACAGGAAAGGTAAAAAGTCTGACATCTTCCCTTTCCCGAGTGGGAAGTCAACATGTACAATTAACGTACAACCTATCCTGACCATAAGCTACAAACAAACCCAGATGGAACGTGAATAAGGCTATGTTCACATGCGTGTTTCTGCAGGCAAAACCTGCCCCTCTTGGCAGTAACAAGCTGCTTACGAAAAGCTTTGTTGTCATTTGTGTACAGTAAATGTTTTAATACAGTTAGTTTCATTCGCCAAAAAAATGCCGCAAAAATGATCTGCGGTGTTTTTGCACTCTTCATTGCTTTCTAATTAGTTAAACAATGCTGCAAGTACCCTGAAAGAACTAACAAGCTGCAAAAAACTGCGCAGTTTTTCCAATTCAATCAGAAGAAAAAAAAAATATCCTGTGCGGGAATTTCTAAAAACTCACTGCCTTTACTGCAAGGGCTGTTGAGTTGGAGTTGGGTGTCCATTTTGCTGGAGTCAGTATAAAAAAGGACCAAACTCCTAAAATATAATACAATGGGGGACAGTAGTACAATGCAGGATGTGCTGTCAATGTTTTCAGAAACATTTGTCTGTTCTGTTCCTGATTCTAAGGATCTCGGCTTTTAGTCAAGATGGACTGTGCAGCACTTCATGTACATGCTCAGTAGTGACCAGTGCTGTGGAGTCAGAGATGGGATGAATCTGTGCTGCACTTTATGTACATGCTCAGTAGTGACCAGTGCTGTGGAGTCATAGTTGAGATGAATCTGTGCTGCACTTTATGTACATGCTCAGTAGTGACCAGTACTGTGGAGTAATAGTAGAGATGAATCTGTGCTGCACTTTATGCACATGCTCAGTAGTGACCAGTGCTGTGGGGTAATAGTAGAGATGAATCTGTGCTGCAATTTATGCACATGCTCAGTAGTGACCAGTGCTGTGGGGTCATAGTAGAGATGGATCTGTGCTGCACTTTATGTACATGTTCAGTAGTGACCAGTGCTGTGGAGTAATAGTAGAGATGAATCTGTGCTGCACTTTATGTACATGCTCAGCAGTGACCAGTGCTGTGGAGTCATAGTTGAGATGAATCTGTGCTGCACTTTATGCACATGCTCAGTAGTGACCAGTGCTGTGGGGTAATAGTAGAGATGAATCTGTGCTGCACTTTATGCACATGCTCAGTAGTGACCAGTGCTGTGGGGTAATAGTAGAGATGAATCTGTGCTGCAATTTATGCACATGTTCAGTAGTGACCAGTGCTGTGGGGTCATAGTAGAGATGGATCTGTGCTGCACTTTATGTACATGTTCAGTAGTGACCAGTGCTGTGGGGTCATAGTAGAGATGAATCTGTGCTGCACTTTATGCACATGCTCAGTAGTGACCGATGCTGTGGGGTAATAGTAGAGATGAATCTGTGCTGCACTTTATGCACATGCTCAGTAGTGACCAGTGCTGTGGGGTCAGAGATGAGATGAATCTGTGCTGCACTTTATGCACATGCTCAGTAGTGACCGATGCTGTGGGGTAATAGTAGAGATGAATCTGTGCTGCACTTTATGCACATGCTCAGTAGTGACCAGTGCTGTGGGGTCAGAGATGAGATGAATCTGTGCTGCACTTTATGCACATGCTCAGTAGTGACCGATGCTGTGGGGTAATAGTAGAGATGAATCTGTGCTGCAATTTATGCATATGCTCAGTAGTGACCAGTGCTGTGGGGTCATAGTAAAGATGAATCTGTGCTGCACTTTATGCACATGCTCAGTTGTGACCAATGCTGTGGGGTCGTAGTTGAGATGAATCTGTGCTGCACTTTATGTACATGTTCAGTAGTGACCAGTGCTGTGGGGTCATAGTAGAGATGAACCTGTGCTGCACTTTATGCACATGCTCAGTAGTGACCAGTGCTGTGGGTAATAGTAGAGATGAATCTGTGCTGCACTTTATGCACATGCTCAGTAGTGACCAGTGCTGTGGGGTCAGAGATGAGATGAATCTGTGCTGCACTTTATGCACATGCTCAGTAGTGACCGATGCTGTGGGGTAATAGTAGAGATGAATCTGTGCTGCAATTTATGCATATGCTCAGTAGTGACCAGTGCTGTGGGGTCATAGTAAAGATGAATCTGTGCTGCACTTTATGCACATGCTCAGTTGTGACCAATGCTGTGGGGTCGTAGTTGAGATGAATCTGTGCTGCACTTTATGTACATGTTCAGTAGTGACCAGTGCTGTGGGGTCATAGTAGAGATGAACCTGTGCTGCACTTTATGCACATGCTCAGTAGTGACCAGTGCTGTGGGGTAATAGTAGAGATGAATCTGTGCTGCACTTTATGCACATGCTCAGTAGTGACCAGTGCTGTGGGGTCAGAGATGAGATGAATCTGTGCTGCACTTTATGCACATGCTCAGTAGTGACCAGTGCTGTGGGGTAATAGTAGAGATGAATCTGTGCTGCACTTTATGCACATGCTCAGTAGTGACCAGTGCTGTGGAGTAATAGTAGACATGAATCTGTGCTGCACTTTATGCACATGCTCAGTAGTGACCAGTGCTGTAGGGTCAGAGATTAGATGAATCTGTGCTGCACTTTATGCACATTGTTATGATTTGGTAGCTGAGGAGAGCAGGCAATAAAGGAAATACACCAGAGAGGTTGGAATCTATGGGATTGCAGTACCCTGACTAACCACCACAACTAAAGGCAGCCGTGGAGCGTACCTACGTTGGTCCTAGACGCCTCGTCACAGCCTGAGAAGCTAACTACACCTAAAGACAGAAAGAGGAAAACTATCTGCCCCGGAGCAGATCCCCAAAGAACATAGAAAGCCCCCAAACATGTAATGGCGGTTAGAAAAGAGGAAAATACAGACACAGACAGAAAATAGTATGAGCAAACGTTGTGGCCCAAACTTCCTAAATAGAAAAGGATAGGAAGGACACTTACTGCAATCCCAAAAAACCCTGAAAAGTACCAACTCTACTAATTACAAAAACACCTGAGATCACACGACCTCTACCACCTAAATTAGTTCTCTGGTGTAACAAAACTAAACAGCAGCCACTGAAAAAACTGGAAAAGGCAAATGAACAAACAACAGTGGCTGAACTAAACTGAGAGGAGCACAAGCCCCCGGAGGGGACCCGGCAGACCCCCACAGAAGTGCAGGACAAAATGCAAAAAGCAAGCACAAAAAACTAAAAGAGGAAAATGTCTTATCTGTTAGCAGAAGATGCAGGCACGAAACAGCAAGCTACAAAGGGAACAGGAATCAAAGATGAGACCAGAACAATTGATCACCGGCAACCCTGATGGGAGGGAACCTCCCTTATATAAGACCAGTCAGTAACACCTGATCGCCAATCTTCACAATCTTCATTGGATAGTTCAGTACTGTTTGTAACCACCAGAGGGAGCTTCTGCTCAGAATTCATTTCTAGCAAATTCAAACAGCACTTGCTCAGTAGTGACCAGTGCTGTGGGGTCAGAGATGAGATGAATCTGTGCTGCACTTTATGCACATGCTCAGTAGTGACCGGTACTGTGGGTAATAGTAGAGATGAATCTGTGCTGCACTTTATGCACATGCTCAGTAGTGACCAGTGCTGTGGGGTCAGAGATGAGATGAATCTGTGCTGCACTTTATGCACATGATCAGGAGTGACCAGGGCTGTGGGGTAATAGTAGAGATGAATCTGTGCTGCACTTTATGCACATGCTCAGTAGTGACCAGTGCTGTGGGGTCAGAGTTGAGATGAATCTGTGCTGCACTTTATGTACATGCTCAGTAGTGACCAGTGCTGTGGGGTCATAAATGAGATGAATCTGTGCTGCACTTTATGTACATGTTCAGTAGTGACCAGTGCTGTGGGTCAGAGATGAGATGAATCTGTGCTACACTTCATGTACATGTTCAGTAGTGACCAGTGCTGTGGGGTCGTAGTAGAGCTGAATCTGTGCTGCTCTTTATGTACATGTTCAGTAGCGACCAGTGCTGTGGGGTCGTAGTTGAGATGAATCTGTGCTGCTCTTTATGTACATGCTCAGTAGTGACCAGTGCTGTTGGGTCAGAGGTGAGGGAAATTGAGGAGTTGAAGGTTTAGCTTAACGACTCCACAGCCCTGTTTACTTGTACTGTGAAAAGAAGCTTTTCATTTGAGTGAAAAAACATTGAAGAAATACAACCTGTGAACATAGCCTAACTCTCTGGAAACCAATCAATCCATTATATCCACAATTTCTCACATTTTGCTGTGACATCTCGTGTATCATACACTTCACTCGCTTCTCTAGAATTAGTCGCCAGTTTATCAGTACATGCTCGTATGGTCGGTCCCTTCTCATCTATCCAGTGTGGTGCTAACAACTTCCTTGCCATATTAAGTGTTCTTGACACTGCAGTCTTTCCCAGCTGGTCAGTCTTGAGATCCTCCACATACTCCAGAATACACTCCAAATGGTGTCAGGGAAACATTTACGGAACTGACATTACTAATTGTGCCTGTTGTTCCCTTCCAAAATCCTTCTAGATGTGGGCAGGTCCACAACATGTGAAGCAGATCCCCAGATTGTGACTTCTAGGACATAGGGAGTCACCTCTCAGCCCTATCTCACCTGATGAAGTACAGATGTGACAATCTATGTGCCTCACTCAGTGAAAGTTAAGAAGTCTCCCCAAATCTTCATTGTCCTTCAATTGGTCTCATGTTCCCTTCTCATATTTTTTCACATATCTGGACACAAAATATACCATACCTTAAACTTCACCCACATAATAAGCAGCACCTTAAGATCCCCGTACACATTAGTTAGCTGCCGGACAGATTATCTCATAGAGAGCAAGACGATAGACTGTTGAAATTCCTACCGTACTTCTCTCCCCCAACATTATCTGTTTGCGGAAAGTCAGGAGACCCCAAACACATTATTCTGTAGGTTTGGACAACTTTAGACTAAAAAGTGTATGGGGGCTTGGCTCCCTACTACAAGACTTGCTGAATAATAAACCTTTATCATCTAGTTCATCCTTTATCATCCTTCTTCTCTTTCCAACGCAGGGGTCCCCCACTTCTCTGCTACAGTGATGTGGGTGAGCTAATTAACAAATAAGGACACAAATCTAAATGTCATTTGTCTTTGTGAAAACTACCTTCAGGAGGAAATTTTATGTGGTGAAGATATTTTTTTTTACCAAAGCCATGCCCGAATTCAGGTCATGCCCCCTCCATACCCTCACCACTCCCCTGCTCTGCCCCTCAAATTAACTACAGTCCTCCATATGAGAATTTTCTAACTTTCGACATCTGTTACTGAGTGTCCTGGACCTAACAAACTCTAGGAAGCAAACTGACTCCTGACATGAAACAATCACAATTTACCCCTCGTATGGTTGCGTCACTCGGCAGAGCTTAGTTAATGTAGTGTAAAGTAACACTTTACAGTCCACATGTCTTCATTTTAGAAGAATTTCCCCCACGGAGTTGGTCAGATGCCAGGAATAAAGGTATTTTCCATTGCCCGCTGACACAGTTATGCTCATATGTTGTGGTTTTAGAAGGAGAGTAGAGAGAAAATTGAGTCAGTATGGTCCATGAGTCATTCGCGTGCACGAAGAGCCGTTACTTCCATGAATACACAGGCGTGAACGATTCACTCGATAAGTGGAAATGTATAACATAAGAGTCTCTGTAAAAGATCAGCCTGTAAGAATGTCGAGTGTAGAGTCTGCAGATCATACTCCGGTCCATTCATTCTTCCAAAGCCAAGTACCATCAATTTTATTGCTGTCATAAAGAAAAAAGCTTACTACATACACGAGAAACAACTTTCCTTTTCCGAGAGGAACCAATTGTCTATACCAGGATGCAGCTGGCATAGAAGTTGCAGATTTAGCAACAGCTGGAAAGACTTATATTGTAGATCACTGATCTATACTTTCTCTATACTGCAATATATGGAATTGTAAATGCAATTTATTTTTTTAAAAAAACAACTCGTCCAACCACGTTCACATGATCTCTTGAATGTTCTCCTATTACTCCACCGTGTTTTTACTGCTCTTCATTTTATAATTGGGGACCAGAATTTACCAAATTCATCACTGGCGGAACTAGAGTCCGATGGGCCCTGGTGCAAAATTTGGACCTGTGCTCCCACCCACGTTAGTCAGATGTATGGATATGGACCTTGTAGCATTCCAGATCCTATAACGACGTGTTTGTCCCCTATGTAATAATTTCCCGATTTATTTTTTCCTGTAATAATTTCTACCATCTTGCTTCTTCCTGAACTACCAATTCTTATCCTGGGAGACTTCAACATCCCCATTAACAGCCCCACTTCCACATCTGCATCTCAGCTTCTATCACTAACCACTTCTCTAGGCCTCTCACAGCTTTCAAACTCTGAGACACACAAGGATGGTAACACCCTTGACCTGGTCTTTGTCCGGCTCTGTTCAATCTCCCACCTAAATAACTCACCGCTTCCACTCTCTGACCACAACATTCTCTCCTTCACGCTCACAAATCTTCGACCACCCCAGCGCACTCCTACCTACCACACATTCAGAAATCTACAAGCCATTAACCCTCAGACACTTTCAGACTCCCTACACTCATCGCTGTCCCCAATCTCCTCTTTTTCTTGTCCTAATCTGGCTGTTCATCACTACAATGACACTCTTAGAAGCACCCTTGATCAAGTAGCACCGCTCACCCTCAGAACTTCCAAACACACAGTAATACAGCCCTGGCTCACATTGCAAACTCAACTTCTTCAGCGATGCTCTAGGAGTGCTGAACGCCTTTGGAGAAAAACCCACACACCAGAAGACTTTATCCACTTTAAATTCATGTTAAGAACTTATAATGCTGCCCTTCACCTCGCCAAACAGACCTACTTCACCAACCTGATCTCCTCACTAGCCGACAACCCCAAGAAACTTTTTGACACTTTTCACTCCCTCCTCAGGCCAAAAGCACAAGTCCCTATCATGGACATCTGTGCTGATGACCTGGCCTCCCACTTTATAGAAAAAATAGATAATATCCGTCAGGAAATCTGCTCCCAACCACAAAGTGCTGTGACTCCTATCCCTTCCTGCATTTCCCTTGGCTCACTTTCCACATTTGATCCCATCACAGAAGAAGAAGTCTCCAGACTCCTCTCCTCCTCTTGTCCGACTACAGGCCTTATCGACCCCATGCCCTCACATCTCCTCCAATCTCTCTCTCCAGTTGTCACAACTCACCTAACTACAATCTTTAATCTCTCCCTCTCCTCTGGCATTTTCCCATCCTCCTTCAAACACTCCATCATTACTCCATTACTAAAGAAACCCGCTCTTGACCCTTCCTGCACAAACAACTACAGACCGGTCTCCAATCTCCCCTTCATCTCTAAAATCTTGGAGCGCCTAGTCTACTCCCGCTTTAACCGTTACCTCTCCACTCACTCCCTCCTAGACCCTTTACAGTCCGGCATCCACCCCCTACATTCGACTAAAACTGCACTCATCAAAGTGACCAATGACCTTCTGACAGCAAAACGTAACGGTGACCACTCTCTGCTCATTCTTCTCGACCTTTCTGCAGCTTTTGACACTGTTGACCACCATCTCCTACTCTCTAGGCTCCAGTCACTAGGTATTAAGGTCACTGCCCTCTCTTGGTTCTCTTCCTATCTTTCTGACCGCTCCTTCAGTGTTTTGTTCTCTGGCTCCACGTCATCTCCTCTTCCTCTCGCTGTCGGGGTACCTTAGGGCTCAGTACTTGGCCCCCTTCTCTTCTCTCTCTACACGGCCTCAATTGGACAGACCATCAACAGATTTGGCTTTCAGTACCATCTTTATGCTGATGACACACAACTATACACGTCATCCCCGACATTATCCCTGCTGTACTACAGAATGCCACTGACTGTCTGTCCGCAGTCTCCAACATCATGTCCGCTCTCTATCTGAAACTCAACCTCTCCAAAACAGAACTTCTTCTGCTCCCGCCATCTACTAACCTCCCTAAATCTGACATTTCCCTCTCCGTGGGTGCCACCATAATAACACCCCGAGCCGCAGGCTCGCTGTCTGGGTGTTATGTTTGACACCAATCTCTCCTTCACATCCCATATACAATCTCTTTACCGCTCTTGCCGCCTACACCTAAAGAACATCTCTAGAATCCGCCCTTTTCTCACCATGGAAACAACAAAAACCCTCACTGTCGTCCTGATCCACTCCCGCCTGGACTACTGCAACGCTCTATTACTTGGCCTCCCCAGTACTCGACTATCCCCTCTCCAGTCCATCCTTAATGCAGCAGCCAGGATCATCCATCTGGCTAATCAGTACTCAGACGCGTCCGCTCTTCGCCAGTCCTTACATTGGCTGCCCATTCATTACAGGATCCAATTCACAGTACTTGTTCTCACCTACAAAGCTCTCCACAGTGCAGCACCCCCCTACATCTCCTCCCTCATTTCTATCTATTGGCCTAACCGACTGCTGCACTCTGCAAACGACTTTCGACTAACCTCTGCACTAATCCATACCTCCCACTCCTGACTCCAAGACTTCTCCCGCGCTGTGCCAATCCTCTGGAATGCTCTACCCCAAGAAATTAGGACCATCCACAATTTGCATAGTTTCAGGCGCTCCCTCAAAACACATTTGTTCAGAGCGTCCTATCACGTTCACTAATCAAAGTCATTCTAGGTGTAAGTGTGCGTGTGTAGCCCATTCACTATCTCCATCCATCCCTCACTCCCTCAAGATGGCTGGACCATCATTGTAAATACACCATTGTATATACACACCTGTACTTTGTATCTCCCCCACCTCATTGTAGATTGTAAGCTCTCACGAGCAGGGTCGTCTTATTTTGCTTTAATTATTGTATTGTTAACGTTGTTACTTATGACTTGTGTTTTGAAACTGTTAAAATGTAAAGCGCTGCGGAATATGTTGACGCTATATAAATAAGATTATTATTATTATTCCTGCATTAATATCACCCATCCTGGGACCCTTCCTGGTATAATGCACCTCATCATGTAATAAGGTCTCCTGTACTGGGCATTTTATTTAACAATGTCCCCCATCCTGGGCCCCTTCCTAAGATAATGTCCTCCACCTTGGACAACTTCAAGTAATAATATACCATCCTGCCTCCTTCCAGTAATAATGACCCCCATCCTGGGCCCTATTCTATAACAATATCCCCCATCCTGGTCCCATTTTTGGTATAATGGGAGGACATTATCCTGAGCTCATTCCTGTAATAATGTGAAATAGGCATTGGCGTCTTCATATCCACTTCCCTCTGCGACCGTTAGGCCCCTCAAAGCTGGCCATAATGGATGGAATGAAGAACTTGTTTCGGTCAGCTGGACAGCAAAGTCTTATACAACTACTATTGTTCCTTACTCTCATAGTCATGCCCCTTCACTCCCTGTATCCACTTTTCTACTATTTATAAAAAAAAATTGCCCAAAATAGGTCAAATGAAAAAACAATGCAGGCAAAAATTAAATGTATGGGATAAAAGAAATAAAAATTGGCATATGCATATTCACCCCTTTTGCTATGAAAGCCCTAAAAATTTCTGGTGCAAGCAATTCCCTTCATAAGTCACATGCTTAGTGAGTGGAAGTCCACCTGTGTGCAACCTAAGTGTCACACGTCTGTCAGTATATACACTTTACCTTTCCTGAAAGGCCACGCAGGCTGCAATACCATTAAGCAAGAGGCATCACTAACCAAACACCATGAAGACCAAGGGGATCTCCCGACAAGTCAGTTGTTGAGATGAACAAGTCAGGGTTGGGTTATCAAAAAATATCCAACTCTCCGATGATCCCTCAGAGCACCATCAAATCCATTATCAAATGGAAAGAACATGGTACCACAACAAACCTGCCAAGGGAGGGCCGCCCACCAAAATTTTCAGCCTGGCGATGAGGCAAATAGAGACTGGAGTATCTGTCCATACGACCACAATAAGCCGTACATTCCATAGAGGTGGCCTTTATGGAAGAGTAGGCAGACAAAAGCCTTGATTTACACACACAAATTGTAAGGCTCATTTTGAGTTTGCCAAAAGACATGTGGGAGACTCCCCGAATGTATGGAGGAAGGTGCTGTGGTCAGATGAGATCAAAATATAACTTTTTGGCCACAAAGGTAAACCGCTATGTCTGGCGCCTATAGTGGCCTGTTCAAAAGTTAGGTGGTAAGAATACACTTTTTCATTCCTTTCATGTCACTTTGCATTAATTCCTGAAAATCACCTGAAGGGTTAATAAACAAACTAACAGAAGTTTTCAATATGTTGAGGGGTGCAGCTTTTAAAATGGCATCACTTTTGAGTTTTTTTCCAATATATAGGACCCCCCCAAAGTCACTTCAAGCCTGGATAGGTCCCTAAAAAAATAGGTTTTGTAAATTTCCTTGAAAAAATGAAAAATTGCTTCTACATTTTAAACTTCCTAAAAGGTTAACAAAATGAAATAACATTTTACAAATGGTGCTGATGTAAAGCAGAAATGTGGGAAATGTTATTTATTAATGTTTTCGTGCGGTGTGACTATCTGGATTAGGCCAGAGTCACACACCGTCTGAAAAATCGGTCCAATTCTCTCGGCCGAGAATTGTACCAATGTTCTCCGTACGGTGATCCGTGTGTAATCCGTTTGCAATGCGATTTCCTCGCACATATGTATCCATGTGTCATCCGTATGCTGTGATTTTGACTTTTGAAGAATGGACATATAATGGATCCATGGCCTGAAAATGACCTGGAAAATGCTTGCATATTTCTCACAAGTCATACTGATGGTCCGTGTGGTGTGCGATCTTTTTTCTTCTCGCACCCATAGAATTGCATTGGCGAGACTCGGGGGATATACGCATACAATCACAGCATGCTGCGATTTCACTTGCACGTATACTACGGCCGAGAAAAAAAACGGTGATGGGAGCTGCCCCATAGATTAACAGTGGTCCGAGTGCTATACGATGTTTTATCACATAGCACTTGTCCGTATTAAAGGGATAATCATTCAAAGTTCGAAAATTGCAATTTTTTTTTTTAAATCTGTCAAATTTTTTATATTTTTTAAAAATAAACACAAAAAACATATCAACCTAAATTTACAATTACCATAAATTATAATATGCCACGAAAAAACAACCTCCAAATCACTGGGATTTGTTTAAGTGTTCCAGAGTTATTACCACATAAAGTGACACTGGTCGGATTTAAAAAATTTGGCCCAATCACTACAGGGCTCATTATAATCACCACTGTGAATAACATATCCAGACTGCACTGCGGGCTTATCCAAGCTGTAGTAAGATCCCAGTGGAAAGGTCATAGAGACTTATCCAAAGCGACTTGCAGCTCTTATTTCTGCAAAAGGAGGCTCTACAATGTACCGACTTTAGGCGAGTGAATACTTATCCACAGTGAAGTTTTCAGTTATGTTTTCCTATTTGTTGTTTGCTTCATAAAAAAAAGAAAACTAAATGTTCACAATTATAGGCATGCTCTTTATATGAACTGATGCAAACCCTCAAAAATAAAATGCGAAATTCCAGTTTGAGAGGTGGCAAAACACAAAAATTGCCAAGGAGGGTGAATACTTTCTCAAGCCACTGTAGATCTCCTTGAGAATCTGCCCCTAGTTTATTGTAAATGAAAAGTGGCATTACCACTCCGAGACAAGTAATGACTGACAGTCTGCTCTCCTGATCGACATGTCTCTGGAGGCAGATTCTCAGGGAGATCTGTTGTTAATTTGCTGGATTCTGAGAAGGGGCTCCCTCTGGTGGCTGTTGATATTAATGAACCAGGCTTGACTGACAGAGACCTTTCAGCTGCTGAAATCTGGGAGTCATGTCTGGGGGATTTAAGGGAGTAACTTTCCCATGATCCTCGCCGGTAATTAGTTTCTCTTCCTGGTCCAGTTTGGAAGTCAGCTGGTTTTCTGCGGTCTCCTGCGAAAATTCAGATAAGTTATTTTCTGCTTGCTTCTGTGGTTTTGCTGTTCTTTGTTTTGGCTGCCTTTCTGTGTGTGGTCAGCCGGGTCCCCCTGCTGGGGCCTGCGCTGGTCTCTGTTTCTCATTTATTTCTGTTCAATTGCTCTGTCCCTGTTATTTCAGTGGCTGTGGGGTAGCTGCTTGATCACACCAGAGATCTGATTTAGCGGGGGTGAGATTGTGTGGTCTCAGCATTTTAGGAATCAGAAGTGTTGGAATTTTTCCTAGGGTTTTGCTGGGTTGCAGACAGTATTCTTTCCTGTCCTGTCCTATCTAGACAGTTTTTGGCCCCAGCATTTGCTTACTCTATTTTCTGCCTGCGTTTGTATTTCATCTTGTCTAACCGCCATTATATGTGTGGGGGCTACGTTTTCCTTTGGGGCGCTACTCCGGGACAGTTAGCTTTCCTCTTTCTATCTTTAGGCTTAGCTAACTCTCCGGCTGTGTCGAGGCGTCTAGGTCACCGTAGGTACGTCCCACGGCTGCTTCCATTTGTGCGGTTTGTTTAGGGGTCTGCAACCCATTAGTTCCCAACCTCTCTGGGTGTTTTGCTGCCTTGGCTGTTTTTGCTCCTGTCCTCCTCGGCTACCAAAATCATAACAGAGATCTATGTCCGGCCCATAGATCTTAACGGTTCATTTACATTATTAATGAAAACCTGGATTTCTCTGGAATAAGACATCGGATTGCAGATATCAAGGTATCATTTTATTCAACTTTCCATGACCTACAAGCCTATATAGATGGCTTAGGAGGGTTAACCCTACTCACAGATTCCCTTTAGCTAATGGTAACCAATAAAATATGTAAAAATAATTTTTTTCCATACCAAAAGGTGTCCAGCTGAGGTCCATAGGTTTTATTACTGTGAATTTGTCAGCATGAAAGGCTGTCAGGATTTGCTATTAGCAGTTGTAACTGGAAGGTAGATTATACAGATTTCACAAAACAATTCAGTAGTAAGCATTCTGTTACACTGTGTCATCGTAATAGTGCGCCCCAGGCGGAACCGTGCTGATAGTTCACAAGGGTAAGTTCTCCCCACCAAGCTTTGGAATATGCCTCCACATGTACAGTGGCCCCGGAGTTTCCACAGTCATCTGCTTAGTCACTCCGAGACTACGTATAGAACGAGAAGGATATTTGACCATGCTCTATATCATGCGAGGCTGTTACTCCAGCTCAGATCAGTAAAAAGCGATTAACATCAACACCAAGAATAAACTGGAGTCTTAAAAGAGTTGTCCCTCTTTTAACCAACTTTTGCCCATATGTTTTTTTACGTGTAAAAAGCGCCGACTCTCCGCTGCAGTCTCGCGTTGTTCATCGGCTGCAGCAATGATGTCACTACCGCCAATCTGTGACCTCGGCCGCTTATGCCGTCGATAACCGCAGAGTCCAAACTGGCAGCAGTGCTGTGGACATGACGTGACCGCTGCAGCCAAACAGAGACCGTAACGCGGCTGCAGCGTAGAGCGCTGGACCCGGCGAGAATAATTTATACTCAGCTTGTGTTGTTTTTGTTTTTTAACTGAGCCTGTCAGTACAAAAGTGCGAAAAGACATGTTGTAGATGTTTTGGACTTTATATTTCCATGTGTACTGTAATTTGAGTTCTGGTCGAGTACGACTGGTGTTTGAAAAGTGGGTTGGTTGATTGGGGGGAGGGTCGAGTTGGGGTTCAATTGTTCTGCTTTGCATATCCTGTTCTTTTTTCTATCTGTAAAATGTTTTAAAATTAATACAAATTTACCTGATTTAAAAAAAAAAATAACTTGAGGGCAAAAGGGACAACCTTGGATGTAGATTGGGGAATGCTCCCAAAGTATACAGCACCTCCAGCAGAAGCAAACAACGAGATGTGAACAGAGCCTTACCGGCTGCACACACTCACATGTGACGCGGTGAGGTGTAAAGCAGCCCCAGAGAAATAAAGACAATTGCTTTACATAAAATCTTACTTTATGTATACACCATACTTATATATCAGGATAGCAACCAGTGTTTTAGTAAATTCTCTTGGGTACAAAGATACCAAGATGGAACGACATGACAAAAGTAACATAATAAATTGCTAACAGATATAAAATGAGCATATCTACGTTACCGTGACTTATTCCAATTATCAGTCTGTATATAGACTCTGTATGACACAAAATGACTACAGTTAGGGTTCGCACACATCTGTGTATAAAACTGGCGAGTGCAATGTAAGAAAAAAAAATTGCATTGCACTCGCCACAATGTTCATCTGTGAGTTTTTCCTCAAATGGAATTTGTGAAAAAAATTAAAACTGCCAAGACTCACCAATGCAAGTCAATGGGTGTGAAAAAAAATATGCACGGCACACGGCCCATGCATGTACCATACGATTTTTATGCACCCATCTCATAGGAAACCCGACATTTCATCAGCTGAGTACAGTAAATTCAGAGAGTGACCCTTTAGAATATAATATACAGTACAGACTAAAAGTTTGGACACACCTTCTCATTCAAAGATTTTTCTGTATTTTCATGACTATGAAAATTGTACTTTCACACTGAAGGCATCAAAACTATGAATTAACACATGTGGAATTACACACTTAACAAAAAAATGTGAAACAACTGAAAATATGTCTTATATTCTAGGTTCTTCAAAGTAGCCACCTTTTGCTTTGATGACTGCTTTGCACACTCTTGGCATTCTCTTGATGAGCTTCAAGAGGTAGTCACTGGAAATGGTCTTCCTACAGTCTTGACAGAGTTCCCAGAGATGCTTAGCACTTGTTGGCCGTTTTGCCTTCACTCTGCGGTCCAGCTCACCCTAAACCATCTCGATTGGGTTCAGGACTGTGGAGGCCAGGTCATCTGGCATAGCACCCCATCACTCTCCTTCTTGCTCAACTAGCCCTTACACAGCCTGGAGGTGTGTTTGGGGTCATTGTCCTGTTGAAAAAAAAATGATGGTCCAACTGAACACAAACAGGATGGAATAGCATGCTGCTGCAAGATGCTGTGGTAGCCATGCTGGTTCAGTATGCCTTCAATTTTGAATAAATCCCCAACAGTGTCACCAGCAAAGCACCCCCACACCATCACACCTCCTCCTCCATGCCTCACGGTGGGAACCAGGCATGTAGAGTCTATCCGTTCACCTTTTCTGCGTCGCACAAAGACACGGTGGTTGGAACCAAAGATCTCAAATTTGGACTCATCAGACCTAAGCAAAGATTTCCACTGGTCTAATGTCAATTCCTTGTGTTCTTTAGCCCAAACAAGTCTCTTCTGCTTGTTGCCTGTCCTTAGCAGTGGTTTCCTAGCAGCTATTTTACCATGAAGGCCGGCTGCACAAAGTCTCCTCATAACAGTTATTGTAGAGATGTGTCTGCTGCTAGAACTCTGTGTGGCATTGACCTGGTCTCTAATCTGAGCTGCTGTAAACCTGTGATTTCTGAGGCTGGTGACTCGGATAAACTTATCCTCAGAAGCAGAGGTGACTCTTGGTCTTCCTTTCCTGGGGTGGTCCTCATGTGAACCAGTTTCTTTGTAGCGTTTGATGGTTTTTGCAACTGCACTACTTGGGGACACTTTCAAAGTTTTCCCAATTTTTCGGACTGACTGACCTTCGTTTCTTAAAGTAATGATGGCCACTCGTTTTTCTTTACTTAGCTGCTTTTTTCTTGCCAAATTCTGTAGGACTATCAGCTGTGTATCCACCAGACTTCTGCACAACACAACTGATGGTCCCAACCCCATTCATAAGGCAAGAAATCACACTTATTAAACCTGACAGGGCACACCTATGAAGCGAAAACCATTTCCGTGACCACCTCTTGAAGCTCATCAAGAGAATGCCAAGAGTGTGCAAAGCAGTAATCAAAGCAAAAGGTGGCTACTTTGAAGAACCTAGAATATAAGACATATTTTCAGTTGTTTCACACTTTTTTGTTAAGTGTAATGTATAATTCCACATGTGTTAATTCATAGTTTTGATGCCTTCAGTGTGAATGTACAATTTTCATAGTCATGAAAATACAGAAAAATCTTTAAATGAGAAGGTGTGTCCAAACTTTTGGTCTGTACTGTATATATATACAGTATATCATATATAAATATGTCAGTGAGATATACAGTGGGTACGGAAAATATTCAGATTCCTTTAAATTTTTCACCCTTTGATTCATTGTAGCCATTTAGTAAATTCAAAAAAGTTCATTTTTTTTCTCATTAATGTACACTCTGCACATCTTTACTGAAAAAAAACCAGAAATATAGAAATTTTTGCAAATGTATTAAAAAAGAAAAACTGAAATATCACATGGTCATAAGTATTCAGACTCTTTGCTCAGACACTCATATTTACGTCACATGCTGTCCATTTCCTTGTGATCCTCCTTGAGATGGTTCTACTCCTTCATTGGAGTCCAGCTGTGTTTAATTAAACTGATAGGACTTGATTTGTAAAGGCCAACACCTGTCTATATAAGACATCACAGCTCACAGTGCATGTCAGACCAAATGAGAATCATGAGGTCAAAGGAACTGGCCAAGGAGCTCAGAGACATAATTGTGGCAAGGAACATATCTGGCTAAGGTTACAAAAGAATTTCTGCAGTACGCAAGGTTCTTAAGCACACAGTGGCCTCCATAATCATTAAATGGAAGAAGTTTGGGACCACCAGAAGTCTTCCTAGACCTGGCCGTCCAGTCAAACTGAGCAATCGTGGGAGAAGAGCCTTGGTGAGAGGTAAAGAAGAACCCCAAGATCACTGTAGCTGAGTTCCACAGATGCAGTACAGAGATGAGAGAAAGTTCCACTGCAGCCCTCCACCAGTCGGGCCTTTATGGCAGAGTGGCCTCTCCTCAGTGCCAAATAAACGGAAACGTGTGCACAGCTACAATATAAGAGGGTGCCAAGATAGGTTCCCACACCGGACTATGTAAATCAAAGAATCTGGCACTCAACTTGAGTGCCAGACATATGAAAGCCCGCATAGAGTTTGCTAAAAAACACATGAAGGACTCCCAGATTATGAGAAATAAGACTCTCTGGTCTGATGAGATGAAGATAGAACTTTTTGTAGAAAATTCTAAGCGGTATATGTGGAGAAAACCAGGCACTGCTCATCACCTGCCCAATACAATTCCAACAGTTAAATATGGTGGTGGCAGCATCATGCTATGGGGTGTTTTTCAGCTGCAGGGACAAGACAACTGGTTACAATTGAAGGAAACATGAATGTGGCCAAGTGCAGAGATATCCTGGATGAAAACCTCTTCCAGAGTGCTCTGGACCTCAGACTTGGCCGAAGGTTCACTTTCCAACAAGACAATGACCCTAAGCATACAGCTAAAATAACGAACGAGTGGCTTCAGAACAACTCTGTGACCATTCTTGACTGGCCAAGCCAGAGCCCTGACCTAAACCCAATTGAGCATCTCTGGAGAGACCTGAAAATGGCTGTCCACCAACGTTCATCATCCAACCTGACGGAACTGGAGAGGATCTGCAAGGAAGAATAATAATAATCTTTATATATAGCGCTAACATATTCCGCAGCGCTTTACAGTTTGTACACATTATCGTCGCTGTCCCCGATGGGGCTCACAATCTAGATTCCCTATCAGTATGTTTTTTGGAGTGTGGGAGGAAACTGGAGTGCCCGGAGGAAACCCACGCAAACACGGGGAGAACATACAAACTCCTTGCACATGTTGTCCTTGGTGGGATTCAAACCCAGGACTCCAGCGCTGCAAGGCTGCAGTGCTATCCACTGAGCCACCGTGCTGCCCAGCAGAGGATCCCCAAATCTAGGTGTGAAAAACTTGTTTCATCATTCCCAAGAAGACTAATGGCTATACTAGCTCAAAAGGTGCTTCTACTCAATACTGAGCAAAGGGTCTGAATACTTATGACCATGTAATATTTCAGTTTATCTTTTTTAATAAATTTGCAAAAAATTCTACATTTCTGTTTTTTTCAGTCAAGATGGGGTACAGAGTGTACATTAATGAGAAAAAAATGAAGTTTTTTGACTTTTCCAAATGGCTGCAATGAAAGAAAGAGTGAAAAATTTAAAGGGTCTGAATACTTTCCATACCCACTGAAAAATTAGTGCAGAGCATGTGTAGCGTAGTGTACATGTATTTAGTTAATAAATGAATAAAATAAAAACATGGTGCCCCTTTATTTTTATTTACCAGCTGAGGGAAAGCAGACAGCTGACAGCTGGTCTTAATAGTCTGGAAAGGGAGCAAAAAACATGTAGCTTTCTGGCTATTAATATCAACTCACAGCTGTCTACTTATCATTTACTGGTTATTAAAAAGAGAAGACCCAAAAAAAATGATGTGGGGTCCCCCCCCTATTTTTAATAAGCAAGTGCTAAGCTGTCAGCTGCGGGCTGATATTAACAGCCTGGGAAGGGGCCATAGATATTGGCCCCCTTCCAGACTAATAACACCATCCCTCAGCCGCCCCCGTAATAGTGCATCCATTAGATTTGCACTAGATTCTCTTAGCAGTGCATGAATGTGAGTTTTCAAGTTTATCAACACTTTACAAAGGTTCGAATTAAAAAATATTGAAAAAACAATGAGGTGTCGCTTAAAAGAAATGTATCATCAGAAAACAATGTATTGTTTTGATCAAGTTTTATTTTACATATTTTTTAATGGGGCTTTTATTTTAGTTTTCCATGTTAAGGTACTGCCACACTAAACAATCCCGCTAGCGATCACAATAACGACGCATACTAATGCGATCGCTAGCGGGATTGTTTCTATATCGCTAAATGCAGCCACAAAAGTACAAAAGTACCGCTAAATCGCTAAGAAAAGGTGCCACACAGCGATTAGATACTTACCCAGCGGGAGCGCCGACGAGAAAATAGGGTCCGGAACGATTCCAGCGACGAGCGAGATCACAGCAGGAAGCTCGTCGCTGGAAGCTGCCGCACTGAACAACATCGCTAACGGGATCGCTAAATAGTGACGTTTTTTAGCGATCCCGTTAGCGATATTGTTTAGTGTGGCATACCCTTTACTACAAAAAGTATTAATGACACTTCCTGCTCTGTTGAGATCACTTCTCAGCAGTTCCTTCATTATTATCACCACAGGATTACAAAGAAAGTAAAACTGTTGTTCAGCTGAAGGAAGATAATAGAATTACTTCATAGACAATGGGGATAACGCAATGTCTCCTCTTTATAGTGACTCGGATCCAAGGGTTGTCCAGGATCCAGGATCAATAAAAAAATGAACAAGCTTATAAATATATTTTATTATTTTTCTAAAATTACATTAAAGTGGAGCAATGGCACTGGAGCAGCAGGGAGTATTATTATTTCATGTCATCTCTCCTCTTTCAGACGTTTTCTTTTTCCATTTTCATTTTAAATGTCAGTGAGATAGAAGCGAAACTCCCGAGACTCATTTCGGACAAATTCACTCAATTTGGCCTTTTCGAATAAACTATGCCCGAATCAAACGTGCCCCAATTGCCATTTATTTTGCTTTTCAAGACTCTGAAGACCACAAAAGCATAATAAAAAGAGGAAAGGTTTACAAAAAAAAGAATCCAGCAAAAATGACGACCAACTGGATTCCAAAGAATTGAATCCTAAAAACTAAAAATGTAAGATTCCTGGGAAATTTGGGGAAATTTCTTAACAAATTTGGCTCGCTACAGATAAATTTGCTCGTCTCTAATCCTAGACAATCCCTTGAAAACTGTAGGCGATACATTCCTTTTATTCTTTACTTTAATATAGTCAGAGAGAATGAGCCTGCAAATAAGGAAAATGAGCAACATTCATTTCAAAAACAGTTTAAAGAATATCACATTTACTCAGAAAAGATTGGACAGGGGAATGCCATATACTGTAATAAACATAAGCAGTTGGCGTTGACTTTGCAAAACTAATTTGGCAGCGACATGAAGGAGCAGCGGATTCCTATCTAGAGCAATAAAAAGGCTTCTTCTGCTGTTAAGGCACTGTCACACTTAGCGATCGCACTAGCAATCATGACAACGACACGACCTGACGAGATCATTGGTGCAATCGCTATGTGGTCACTAGTTAGCTTCCAAACACAAAGATCTCATCAGAGATCAGCGATCTGTATAATGACCTCTGCGGTCGTTGGGAAAACCTAGTCCCACCTGCGACGCTGGTAAAGTCGTTCATAAAGGGTGTCACACTCAGCGATTCAGGCTCACCAGCGGGACACCAACCACCAAAAAACGGCTCAGAACGTTCATGAACGATCAGCGACATCGCAGCGGGGGCCACATCGCTGCTACATGTCACACACAGCTAAGTCACTAACGAGATCGCTACTGCGTCATAAATGGTGACTCTTTAGCGATCTCATTAGCGATCTCACTTAGTGTGACAGTACCTTAAGTCACGCTAGATAGACGGCTTCAGCGAAATATACCGCTAATAAAGGCGGAGATCAGAGGTAAATCGCTCGGATATAAATTTTAGTGCAAAGATAAACTGGTATGGGGGATGTGCAATTGTAATTTTCCACTTGTTTTTGATTTGCACATTAATCTTCTTTTAATTTACGCCTTTTTTTAAAGGGAATCTGTCACCCCATTTTTCGACTATGAGATGAGGCCACCGCCATCAGGGGCTTATCTACAGCATTCTGTAATGCTGTAGATAAGCCCCCGATGTAACCTGAAAGAGAAGAAAAACGAGTTATATTATACTCATCCAGGGGCGGTACGACATCCGATTCGGTCTGGAGGGAGTCGCGGTCTGGTCCGGCGCCTCCCATCTTCTAGGGATGACGTCCTCTTCTTTGCTTCTCGTCACGGCTCTGGCGCAGGCGCCAGACCTCTCTGACCTTTCCCAGCGCCTGCGCACTGCAGTACTCTGCTCTGCCCTCATACAGGGCAGAGCAGTGCGCCTGCGCCAGAGCCGTGACGGGAAGCAAAGAAGAGGACGTCTTCGCTAGAAGATGGGAGGCGCCGGCCCGTACCGCGACTCCCTCCGGACCGAATCGGATGCCGTACCGCCCCTGGGTGAGTATAATCTAACTCATTTTTCTTCTCTTTCAGGTAACATTGGGGTCTTATCTACAGCATTACAGAATGCTGTAGATAAGCCCCTGATGGCGGTGGCCTCATCTCATACTCGAAAAATGGGGTGACAGATTCCCTTTAAAAATAGGCGTAAATTAAAAGAAGATTAATGTGCAAATCAAAAACAAGTGGAAAATTACAATTGAACATCCCCCATGACCAGTTTATCTTGTGACAGAATCCCTTTAAAGGGAATCAGATGTCGAATATGACAGTAGTATGATGGGCAGAGACCCTGTTTCCAGCTTGGAATGCTTGGAGTACTTTTGATGCAATCCCTGTTTTCTCTGTTGCAGATCTAGCAGAGCTCGGGATGCTCAGCTCTGTATAACCTCTCCCACACACCTGATTGTCAGCAATTAGTTGTGAGGGGTGGGGCCACCAGATTAGTTGGACTGTCTTGCACGAGACACCTAGTCCTGCACTGAAAATCTCTTGCTGATAAAACACTATCTTGAAACTATAACAAGCTGCTGAGCAAGGGACACATCCCTGCAATAAGGGTCTCTGCCCCCACATTATGCTGCTGTCAGAATAAATAGCAAAAACCTGATGAGATTCCCGTTAAAGTGTATTATATCTGTTACCTGTTTTTTATGTTTGCCATTGTGGGAAGGGTTTGGGGTTTTTGGCTTATTATTAAGTATGACTTTTTTTTTTAATCACTAAATTTTTACACAAATGGACACCCCACACTGATTTTATGTGCACCTGAAATTCTTGCACATATTTTGATATGTTTTAGCAGAACCCATAAGTGGGGAGTGGAGACACCAAGGCAGATCTAAAATCACCCTATCTGCCCTAAACGTCCTTATATAGGTTATGCACCTATCGCCGAGCAGGAACCTAATCCCTTTCCTAACCCTAGCGACAGGCCCTGGTTAGGGAGAGGACGGGGTTCACTAGTCAATCCCCACTTCAACTAAAGACAGAGAGGGTAGACGAACAAGGGGAACACTTATCTTGAGCAGACTCAGAAAGATAACACTAGATGTCCTCCAACAGCACCAGAGAGGAAGTTAGCTGACTGCTATCACTCCAAGCCTTCACAAGGGAGAAATGTGAATATCCCAGGCAATTCCCAGAAGCAGACTGGGAGTCTATAAACACAGAGGTCCAGGTGTGTCAATTAGAGCCTGAGGGAGGTTGTCACTGGGTCTAAGAGTCAGAAAGATTAAGAAGACGTCTGCAAAGTGTGACAATGCCTCACACTGTACTCAACTAACTCCGACAGTCCAGCATGAAGGGAGCGGTGGCTCGCATGCGTGGCCACCTCGGCATTCTGATTTGCTTTTTCCAACCCAAGTTCTCGGGATCGGGCTCCATTGGAGGGGAATAGGTGATAACTTTTAATGATTGGAATAACCTGGAATATCGGTAGGTCCTCATACACATGAGAAGGTAATGCCAAAATCTGTAATTCACATGCCTTTAGCATATACATTTTCTGTAACATCGTCTTTCCATTTACTCATTATTGGCACTGTAAACGTGATAACAATACATATTAAACCATATTACCATTACCATAGCACCACTTTTATGTCTCGAGTAATATACTGCATATAGGGCAGAGCCGCGCAGGGCGAGTCTTCCTCTGCAGATGGCAAAAAGCTGCATGAAAGATCTAAAGCGGCACCAAGCACACTGTGCAGGACTGCAGAGAAGATGTAATGAGTCAGCACCTCCATTTAGATTCAGGTCATGTAAACTGTACAGAATGGGGAAACAGACAATGTGCCGCTGTAATACAACACAGTGTAGCCGATATCTGATATTTGGGGGAATGATTTTTTAAGTGCAGTTTCGATCAACAACTATTTTAACCCCTTTATGACTTTGGGGGATGCAGAGACCATTGGCATTTACTCCGAGCAAATTTTTACCTTTTGAAACGCTGAATTCTAAAGAGCATTATCGCTTATTACATAACACCTTCACAGCCGGGTGATTATTTTGTTTGTACTTTTGTTTTTTTACTTCTTACTTTGTCTCCAGGAACTATAACTTTTTTTTTTATTGTTCTGTTAACATACACTAGTCGTTTGAGTGTTTTTAGGGGAGGACTAGTTGTAGTTTTGTCAAATGTAATTTTACCATATAATGTACTGAAAACGGCAGAAAAAAATTCCAAATGGGATAAAATGGTGGGAAAAAAAGAAAAAACGCAATTCCACTGACGTTTTGGGGTTTCGTTTTTACGGTATTCACTGTGCAGCAAAAATAGCCTGGCAACCTTGTTCTCCAGGTCAGAGCGATTACGGAAAAACGTACCATAAATTATATACCGTACGTTTTAAAAAAACAGAACCTAGAAAAAACAGTATTTGGGTTGTGTCTCCATTTTCTAAGGCCTTGTTTTCTGAGAGGCAAGCTTTTTATTACATATTTTGGAGATGGTGCAGCCATCGAATCCGGATTTATATTTATATATTTAACTATATATTTTATAACTTTATATTATATATTTAACTTTAGATTTTCTTAGATCTGACTTTTACAGATTTTACAATACTAAACATGTTTTTGAGTTTTTTCAAAAAGGCAATAGGAGGTGATTCAAACTTTTATATTTTTTGCTTTAAAAACATTTTTTTTCACCTTAATTTTTTATTCTCCCTCGGCACTTGAATCTGTGATCATTTGATTGCTATACCTTTGCAGTACATAAAAGAAATGATCATCTCCTATGAAGCCCTGCCTGTGGCTGCTGGGCTTCATGGGATAAAAAATGGCAGAAAAATGAGTTTTCAGTTAGTTAGCCACTGCCGGCCATGTCAAGCAATCAGTACCACACAATTGTGTCACGGAGGGTGATAGGCACCGGAGTGGTCCACTTTAGTGCCGCTGTCAGAGCTCTGATCGCTGCTGTCTGTATAACACAGATAACATAAAACAGCCTGCTCCATATAACCGCTCCAAGGGCTAAATGGGTTTTAATCCCAAAGATAAACATAATAGGAAAGGTGGATGAAAAACAAACAAAGCAGTGCTGGATCCACTGCATGGTGGACACCACCAACACTCAATGGTCCCATTGACTTGACATTCAAGTTTACATAAATTGGAAAAAAAATGGTAAAAAACTTCCTACTTTTCTTATGCTTTGAAACTTGTCACACAATCCGTGGGAGAAAAAGGCTCAATGTAAAAACAAAGGCGCAGTATGAACTGTATGCATGCTGTATTATATAGATGCGGAAACTAGGAAGCTGCCAAAGGGCATCACAGCACTAAATCCACAAGGGTTTAATGGGTATTTCCATCACTGCAATGTTCTCACCTATCAACCACTGGGACCTTCACAGATTGGAGAACATTGCTCATTAATTTGAGAATGGAGTAAAGCAGTGGCCACACATGGGTGCAACCACACCACACATGGTCTATAGGACAGCTGGAGGACGCACAATGCTGGAGTGAAGGTCCACATCACCGGTGGAGAGATGGTAACATGCAATGCTGGTAATAAACATTTCATCATCATGTTTCTTTAAAGGGGTTATCCAGGACTTTTATCATTGTTTCGTATGCATAAGAAATAACTGGCAGGTAGTTGCTAACTAACTGCCTCTTCATCCCAGCGCCGATCTCTGCCAGCTCAGAGTGATCAAAGCCCTCTCTTGCCAGAGATTCTCCTTCTTCGACTGAAATCACGTCAACGGAGAGCATCTGCTTCTTTTCCCCTCTGCTCTTTTGACGGATTGTCACTGCTGACGTCATGCTGATTGACAGCCGGTTCCGCACTGCCTAACGATGTAGAGTCGGCTGTCAATCAGCATGACGTCAGCTGTGATGCCATGTCAACAGAGCAGCCCGGAAGAGAAGGTGCTGTTCTGTTGAGGAGAAGTGAAAAATGAAGCAGGGGAATCGTGGACTGTGCAAAATTACACATGATCCCTTCAATTAGTCTTGAATTATCGCAAATTAGTCTTCAACTCAAAAAAGAAAGAACAATTTGTACTCTAATAGGAAACTGGAGTACAATTGCTGAAAAATTTTGCAACATTTTGAAAAATTTTATATTTATGAATTAGCCGAAAACAATTGAACAAGGAAACCAACCTACGAGAAGCAGAAAGGATAAATCTGGCTCAAAGAAAGTAAAATCTTGAGTTTTTCAAGGAGAATTATACAATTTTGGTTGCATCCAAATAATATTCATGAAAGAAGAAACACCAACACGTTTCTGGTGCGTGCAGCAACTTTACCAAACAGTCGAGCAAACCAAAAAATGGTGAGGACTGAAAAAAAGTGTAAAATGGCGCAAAAGCCATATTTGAAGTTGTGCAAAAATAAAAATGGTTAAAATCCAAACTTTTACTCAAAAAAGGAACAAGAAGAATGATGAATGGGAGCTTTACTTGCTCTTCCAAATGCACTTTACTTTCTCTGGATGAACATGGCGGATCTATGTATTTTTCCAATCACTAACAATGTAACTGCAAAACAAGAATCGATCACTGTATCTGATGGAAGACGTTTTTTATATAAAAATGTAATATTTAGTCAGAAATTGTCTACTGTGTGTGTTGTTTCTGCACAGAGAAATATAAAGGTGTACCATTTATCAATCAGGTACACTTTTGTAAGTTGCTGCAGTTCAGAAGAGTTTTTGTAGAGCTACTGACAAACTACAGCTGCTGTCCATCATGGAAAGGTCTCAATACACACTTTAGGGGGTGGCCCAATCCATACAACCCAATCATCTCAGGATATCTTGAATGAACAAAGGTAAGGAAAGACACATCTACAGTGCCTACAAGTAGTATTCAACCCCCTGCAGATTTAGCAGGTTGACACATGCGGAATTAACTTGGCATTGTGACATTTGTACTGTAGATCAGCCTGGAAGTGGGAAATGCACTGCAGCAAAAATTTTTGTTTTAATTTTTTTTTTTTTTTTTTTTTTAAACGTTAAAAGTTAATTCAGAGTGTCATTTATTATTCAACCCCTCAAACCACAAGAATTCTGTTTGGTCCCCCTAAAGTATTAAGAAGTAGTTCAGGCACCAAGAATAATGAGCTTCACATGTGTGGATTAATGATCTCTTTTGCCAGCCTTTTCTGACTATTTAAGACCCTCCCCAAACTTGTGAACAGCACTCATACATGGTCAACATGGGAAAGACAAAGGAGCATTCCAAGGCCATCAGAGACAAGATCGTGGAGGGTCACAAGGCTGCAAGGGGTACAAAACCCTTTCCAAGGAGTTGGCCCTACCTGTCTCCACTGTTGGGAGCATCATCCGTAAGTGGAAGGCTTATGGAACTACTGTTAGCCTTCCACGGCCTGGACAGCCTTTGAAAGTTTCCTTACGTGCCGAGGCCAGGCTTGTCCAAAGAGTCAAGGCTAACCCAAGGACAACAAGGAAGGAGCTCCGGGAAGATCTCATGGCAGTGGGGACATTGGTTTCAGTCAATACCATAAGTAACGTACTCCACCGCAATGGTCTCCGTTCCAGACGAGCCCGTAAGGTACCTTTACTTTCAAAGCGTCATGTCAAGGCTCATCTACAGTTTGCTCATGATCACTTGGAGGACTCTGAGACAGACTGGTTCAAGGTTCTATGGTCTGATGAGACCAAGATCGAGATCTTTGGTGCCAACCACACACGTGACGTTTGGAGACTGGATGGCACTGCATACGACCCCAAGAATACCATCCCTACAGTCAAGCATGGTGGTGGCAGCATCATGCTGTGGGGCTGTTTCTCAGCCAAGGGGCCTGGCCATCTGGTCCGCATCCATGGGAGGATGGATAGCACGGCCTACCTGGAGATTTTGGCCAAGAACCTCCGCTCCTCCATCAAGGATCTTAAGATGGGTCGTAATTTCATCTTCCAACAAGACAACGACCCAAAGCACACAGCCAAGAAAACCAAGGCCTGGTTCAAGAGGGAAAAAGTCAAGGTGTTGGAGTGGCCTAGTCAGTCTCCTGACCTTAACCCAATTGAAAACTTGTGGAAGGAGCTCAAGATTAAAGTCCACATGAGACACCCAAAGAACCTAGATAACTTGGAGAAGATCTGCATGGAGGAGTGGGCCAAGATAACTCCACAGACCTGTGCCGGCCTTATCAGGTCTTATAAAAGACGATTATTAGCTGTAATTGCAAACAAGGGTTATTCCACGAAATATTAAACATAGGGGTTGTATAATAATTGACCCACACTTTTATGTTTAAAATTTATTAAAATTCAACTGAGCAACATAACTTTTTGTTTTGTAAGATTTATGCTTCTGTTAATAAATCCTACTCTCGTTTGCAGTTTGAAGGCTCTAACTTATTTGCATCTTATCAAACCAGCTAAATCTGCAGGGGGTTGAATACTACTTGTAGGCACTGTATATATTACTGGGCCTATAATCTCAATTAAGGAGTAACCATCTCGAACACCCTGAATAAGATTCGTTGAAACATAGGGATCTCTGCCCTATAAGTGCAAAAATTTCCCATGATCATTACAATATAGGTTTGTGCACCCCAAATGCTTAAGGGGGTTTTCCAACTACTAGGACAATCCCTTCTTAAACTAAATTTTCGGCCGCGGTAAAATAATAAAGTCTACACTCTCCTCCCACGACGGCGCCATTCCAGCGGGGCTGTGATGAGTTGGAATGACACTTGATGCCCGGCGTCCAATCAGCGCTGGTGTCACTGTCTCCGCCTTCGGACAAACTGAACATGAAGAGGAAGCGACGGCTGCAGCTCATCCCGGACTTCCTCTTCATGTTCAGTTTGTCCGAAGGCGGAGACTGACGCCAGCTCTAATTGGGCGCAGGTGACACGTGTCACAACACCGCATCACAGCGCTGAGGAGAGCGAGTGCTGACACCACGGGAAAGGAGCCGGAACGAGAGGTGAGTATAGGCTTTATTATTATATTTAGTTTCAGAAGGGGTTGTTCTAGTAGTGGACAACCCCTTTGAAGGGACTATTTAGGACTTACATATTAATGGGCTCGGATTGGCCAGAGGAGGGACAGGTAATTTCAGGTGGGCCCCGATGCAGAATTGGCCCTCAACTCCTTACATGAGCAGTGCTTTTGAAAAATACATGTGATTCTCGAAGTACAGACAAAACCAACATCTCGTCACTCGTAAAAAATTACCCAGTTTATTATTATATAGAAGCCTATATACATTTGTGAAAGAGGGGAATAGAATATTTGCACGTAGCTGAACAGAGGGTCCAAACAATCAATGTTACTGGTGGGCATTTGGCAACCCAGTCCTGCACTGAGTATAAGTCATCATTATCAATAGAAGATTGGTAGTGGATGAACATCGTTCAGCCATACTGGTTAGCTGTTTGCACCTCCCGATATGGCCGGATGTACCGGAATGGCATGGCTCCTTACACCATGTAGTGGTCATTCTACAGTACTGCAGCTGGGTCTCCATAGGAATGAATGTGTATCTGGCTGCCACAGGAGCTGCACACAGCTTATGTGTGGTGGTAGCAGATAAAGAACCCCCACCGATCTAATATCCATGACCTATCCTAAGGATTGCTCATCAATACATAAGTCAACCCACATTGACTGTATGAAAGTTTTGCAGGTTTCTTCTGATTTGCACAATAATTTCCAGGCAGACAGTAATTTACATAAAATAATAAAACACGACTTACTTTGCGTCCATGGCTTCCGTCATAGTTCTCTCGTGACTTTTACAACAGACGTAGAAAGCATCAACTCGGCTGCAATATCTCTGCGCTTTGTGATTTTCGTGACTTGACCGAGCCTGTTCGCTACCTTACAGCCGACATGTTGCCTTGAAATCGCTCTATTACTCCTCTGATTCCACCTGACGTTTGCACTGACCTGTCTGTCTTCCCAAACAGGACCTTAACCAATTCACCACCTTCAGACCATTAGCAATCAATCAGATCCTCGGAGACTTGTTTCCTTCTTCCCAACATAGACACTTTACTTCACTCACGACAGGACACTCTTCCGGATGGGGACATGAAGCCAATTCACAGATTGGATTTACTCTCCTTGACTTTCAGTAGCAGCCTTGATCAGGAAAGCAGCACCGTATCTGTGACAAGTAAAGAAAAGGGGTAGGCCAGTTAAAGTGGTTGTCCACCTTTGGGGACCTTTTTTTTTATACTTAAATGCATGCATTAGGGGCCAGAAACAATTTTTGTAATTGAATTTCATTAAAAGTTCTGCACAGTTTTTTTTTTCTTCAGGTTATTTGTTTTCGCGTATATTGAACTTTGATGTGGTCTTTGGCCATAAAATGTTTTGATCTTTGGGGACCTTTTTTTTTTACTTAAATTTAAGTATTTGGGGCTAGAAATCATTTTCGCTATTAGGCTTCATTAAAAATGTAGCAGTTTGTTTTTTTCAGGCTCTTTGTTTTCCTGTATATTAAACTTTGATGTGTGTGGTCTGTAGTCATAAAAGGTTTTGTCCATCTGTGGGAACCATTTATTTTTTACTTAAATGCATGTATTCATGTAGTAGGGGCTAGAAATCATTTTTGCAATTGGGTCTCATTAAACAATTTGGACAATTTGTTATTTTTAGGTTCTTTGTTTTCCTGCACATTCAACTTTAACGTAGTCTGTGGTCATAAATCATCAGAGAGGAGTTTAAAAAGGCAGAAAGAGTTACAAACCAACTGATTGAGGGATTCTCAGCTAACTCATTCGGCAGCCACGGATGACAGTGCAGCACCAAGGCTGTAGAAGGAAAGTGGTGCAACATTTTTACTTAAAACCAATTGCAAAAGAGATTTTTAGTCCTGATTACATGCACAATCCAGTATGAGAAATATATATTATTATATATATATATATATATATATTATACAGTCATGGCCAAAAGTTTTGAGAATGACACAAATATTAATTTTTACAAAGTCTACTGCTTCACTTTTTCTAATGGCAATTTGCATATACTCCAGAATGTTATAAAGAGTGATCAGCTTAACAGAAATTACTTGCAAAGTCAATATTTGGCTAGAAAATGAACTTTATCCCCCAAAACACATTTCAACATCATTGCAGCCCTGCCTTAAAAGGACCAGCTAACCTCTTTTCAGTGATTGCTCCATTAACACAGGTGTGGGTGTTGATGAGGACATGGCTGGAGATCAATCTGTCATGATTAAGTAAGAATGACACCACTGGACATTTTAAAAGGAGGCTGGTGCTTGGCATCATTGTTTCTCTTCTGTTAACCATGGTTATCTCTAAAGAAACACGTGCAGTCATCATTGCAATTAACAAAAATGGCCTAACAGGGAAGAGTATCGCAGCTAGAAAGATTGCACCTCAGTCAACAATCTATCGCATCATCAAGAACATCAAGGAGAGAGGTTCCATTGTTGCAAAAAAGGCTCCAGGGCGCCCAAGAAAGACCAGCAAGCGCCAGGACCATCTCTTAAAAGTGTTTCAGCTGCGGGATCGGGCTACCAGCAGTGCAGAGCTTGCTCAGGAATGGCAGCAGGCAGGTGTGAGTGCATCTGCAAGCACTGTGAGGTGGAGACTCTTGGAGCAAGGCCTGGTCTCAAGGAGGGCAGCAAAGAAGCCACTTCTCTCCAGAAAAAACATCATGGACAGACTGATATTCTGCAAAAGGTACAGGCAGTGGACTGCTGAGGACTGGGGTAAAGTTATTTTCTCTGATGAATCCCCTTTTCGATTGTTTGGGACATCAGGAAAACGCCTCATTCGGAGAAGATAAGGTGAGCGCTACCACCAGTCTTGTCTCATGCCAACTGTTAAGCATCCTGAAACCATTCATGTGTGGGGTTGCTTCTCAGCCAAGGGAATCGGCTCTCTCACAGTCTTGCCTAAAAACTCAGCCATGAATAAAGAATGGTACCAGAATGTACTCCAAGAGCAACTTCTCCCAACCCTCCAAGAGCAGTTTGGCGATCAACAATGCCTTTTCCAGCATGATGGAGCACCTTGCCATAAAGCAAAGGTGATAACTAAATGGCTCAGGGAACAAAACATAGAGATTTTGGGTCCATGGCCTGGAAACTCCCCAGATCTTAATCCCATTGAGAACTTGTGGTCAATCATCAAGAGACGGGTGGACAAACAAAAACCTAAAAATTCTGAGAAAATGAAAGCATTGATTGTGCAAGAATGGACTGCTATCAGTCAGGATTTGGTCCAGAAGTTGATTGAGAGCATGCCAGGGAGAATTGCAGAGGTCCTGAAGAAGAAGGGTCAACACACTGCAAATATTGACTTGCTGCATTAACTCATTCTAACTGTCAATATAAGCTTTTGTTACTCATATGTTTGCAATTATATTTCTGTCTGTGATAAAAACATCTGTCAAACACACATAAAAACCAGAGGGCAGCAGATCATGTGAAAATATAATATTTGTGTCATTCTCAAAACTTTTGGCCATGACTGTACACTAGATAGATAGATAGATAGATAGATAGATAGATAGATAGATAGATAGATAGATAGATAGATAGATAGATAGATAGATAGATAGATAGATAGATAGATAGACAGATAGATGCCCTGTCTAAATTTGCCTGTTAGGTGACTGAAGGTGCCAAAACACCCGGATTTGGGCAGAGGGGGGGGATATGTGACAAATTCACTTGCAAAGTACTGGAGGGGAGGTATGTTTCACTAAGGGTGTAAGCTTCAGTGATACCAACCTAGAAAGGAGTTAATCAGCCATGTTTAGTGCAAGGTTGATTAAACACCTGAACTTGATTGATCAGCTGTTCCTGAAGTGGGTGGATTCCCGTAGTAACAAGGACTGTGCCATTTGGTATGCTTTTGTTTTCCTGTTAGGCCAGGAAGGCAGGATGTGTTTTGACAGCATTGCACTGGTTTACACAGCATTTTTAATAAACCAGTGGAAGATTCAAAGAGACAGTGTTCCTGTGTAATCACTAAAGAAAAAGTGAAAAATGTTGAGAGATTTAAGTTTTAAAGCCTGCTAAATTGTGAATGTAGCTCTGTGCTATTAGGACTTTAACATTTAATTCAAGATTTTACAACTTTTAGTAACCTGTACAAATAAGAGTATCTCAACCAAAACATGTGTGAATATAACACTTGCTTTAAAGGGTTGCCTGGCATCAGTCATGAATGTCCGATTTGCACGGGTGCAAACACCCGGCCTTCCTGCTGATCAGCTATTTCCAGTGTCGGTGGCCAGAACTGATCAGTGAACAGAACCAAACAGCACAGCTCCATCCCCTGTGCAGTGGCCACTGATATGGACTGAATCTCAGCTCCTATTGAAATCAATGGGAGATGAGCTGCAGCTGCAAGAAGTTTAACTTGCAGGAAAGTCATGATACAAAATATTTCCCTGGGGGTACATTAGCACAATGGAGGAAAAAAAAGTGCCATTTGGGGCTCACATCTTGTTGTCTTGTCCTTCTGTGTCGGTATACAGCAATGTTTTAGTAGACGATGCTAAATCTATAGACAGGATCTTGAAGAAACATCTGCTAAATGGACATAATGGCCTAGAGTTGATGGATGCCTGTGATGGGTGCCATACAATGACATCTGTCATCACAGATCGATTACAGCATGTATTGAACATATACATCATACCTAACAATTAAAAGAAAATAATGTTATATGAGAAAAATGATATACTGTCCCCAAAAACTAGGATACAAGTAGTAGTCCCTGCCGACGCATAGGGTTTACATGATATGATCTTTTGTGCTGGCATATGAACAGCAACTTCAGCCATGGCTGTATTGCCTTCCAGTCATCTCGAGTCCCCCATAGACATCAGCCGAGGTTAAAGTACCCGAACCCACCAATATCGGCAGCATCTGCCAAAGGTTTAATGTGTATGGGGTCTCTTAACTCTCCCCTGACATCAGAGGGAACCGAGCCGTCCAGTTTCAGACTGTTTATTCTTGTGTTCTCCAGGAGTCTGGCAGTAGCTCTCTCGTAGAGAACAATTGAGCGTTCGGTTGAGCTTCGTGGTCTTGTGTATGGTGGAGTTGGGCTAGATAGCTGTCAGCCAAAACATAGATTGTCCATAAGCTAGCAATGACCTATCCTTAGGATACCCGGCTCACCGGTCAATCAGCTGTTCCTGGTGTCGGCGACGGATGGAACTGCCCAGTTACGAAGCGGCACAGCACAACTCCGTCGACAAAATAGTGGCGGCGGCCAACACCGAGAACAGAGGATTGTTGGGGGTGCCCAGCATCACAGCCCCACCGTTCAGACATTGATGATCTATCCTAAGTAAGTAGTGGACAACCTCTCTAAGTTCACCAGGAATTCTAGTGCAACGCTAACAATTTTGCATATGGTAAAAAAAAAAGTTGTCCTTATACCTATATCGTAATGGAACCAGCCCTAAATTCTATATATATGTAGTTGACAAGTTTGTTACTAGATTTCTTCTATTCTAATGGAAAACTGACAATCTGCTTTATTTCCTAAGTTCTTCTGGAATGGGGATGAAGAAGCAGTCCTGCAGTAAAAAGTAAGGAATATCAGCGTAGAGCACACATCGTACACCAGTGACCGATATACAATATTTGGAGGAGATGTAAATAGCTTAACCCTCATTCTATAGAATTTCCCTATTGAAGATGGACAGAAAGACACATGGTTCAGACGCCATCAGCTTGTCTTTCTGCTGGATATACTAAAGCCCCTGTCACACACTGCTGAGTCACTAGTTTTGTAACGCAACAGCGATCTCCGCTGCGATATCGCTGTGTGTGACACTGATCAGCGACCGGCCCCCCTGCCAGGTATCGCTGATCGTTGTCCAAAGGCCAGGACATTTTTTTGATCGTTGGTCTCCCGCTGGCCAGCACGCATCGCTGCATGTTGAAGGCAGACCAGCTGGTAACCAAGGTACACATCGGGTTTCCAGGCGCCGCGCAGCGCCTGGAAACCCAATGTGTACCTTGGTTACCAGCTCCCTGCACCAGCGGGCTGGTATCCAACGTACACATCGGGTTTCCAGGCGATGTTACCCGCAGTGTCGTTGTCCTGATCGCTGCCTGAGCTGCCTGTTTGGCAGCTCACCAGCGATCATGTAGCGACACACCAGCGATCCTGACAAGTGCATATCGTTGTCGGGATCGCTGGTGTGTCGCTATGTGTGACGGGGCCCTTAGGCTGCTCCAAGGTCACACCAATCTTCTCATGTCATGCCTCCACTTGTAAAGCACATAGACAAGCGGGGGCTTTATAGAAATCACACTGTCCCCTCACTTACATTTTAAGGTAATAAGAAAAAAGAAAGAACTACAAGTGCTTCTCACAAAATTAGAATATCACTGAAAAGTTAATTTATTTCAGCTCTTCAATATAAAACGTTAAACTCATATATTATATAGAGTCATTACAGTGATTTATTCCAAGTGTTTATTTCTGTTAATGTTGATGATTATGGCTTACAGCCAATGAAAACCCAAAAGTCATTATCTCAGTAAATTAGAATAATTAACCAAAAAACACTTGAAAAGGCTTCCTAATCGTTTAAAAAGGTCCCTTTGTCTGTTTTCAGTAGACTCCACAATCATGGGGAAGACTACTGACTTGACAGATGCCCAGAAGGCAGTCATTGACACACTCCACAAGGAGGGTAAGCCACAAAAGGTCATTGCTAAAGAAGCTGGCTGTTCAGAGTGCTGTATCTAAGTATAAAGTTGAGTTAAAGGAAAAAGTGCGGTAGACAAAGGTCCACAAGCAACCGGGATAACCGCAGCCTTGAAAGGATTGTTAAGAAAAGGCCATTCAATAATTTGGGGGAGATTCACAAGGAGTGGACTGCTGCTGGAGTCATTACTTCAAGAGCCACCACACACAGACGTATCCAGGACATGGGCTACAAGTGTCACATTCCTTGTGTCAAGCCACTCATGACCAATAGACAACGCCAGAAGCATCTTACCTGGGCCAAGGAGAAAAAGAACTGGACTGCTTCTCAGTGGTCCAAGGTGTTGTTTTCAGATGAAAGTAAATTTTGCATTTCATTTGGAAATCAAGTTCCCAGAGTCTGGAGGAACAGTGGAGAGGCAACAATCCAAGCTGCTTGAGGTCTAGTGTGAAGTTTCCACAATCAGTGATGGTTTGGGGAGCCATGTCATCTGCTGGTGTAGGTCCACTGTGTTTTATTAAGACCAAAGTCAGCGCAACTGTCTACCAGGAAATTTTAGAGCACTTCATGCTTCCCTCTGCCTACAAGATATTTGTAGATGGTAATTTCATTCTCCAGCAGGACTTGGCTCCTGTCCACACTTCCAAAAGTACCAATACCTGGTGTACAAACAACAGTTTCACTGTGCTTGATTGACCAGCAGACTCGCCTGACCTTAACCCCATAGAGAATCTATGGGGTATTGTCAAGAGGAAGATGAGAGACACCAGACCCAACAATAAGACGAGCTGAAGGTTGCTATCAAAGCAACCTGGGCTTCCATAACACCTCAGCAGTGCCACAGGCTGATCGCCTCCATGCCATGTCACATTGATGCAGTAATTGATGCAAAAGGAGCCCCGATCACGTATTGAGTGCATTTACTGAACATACATTTCAGTAGGCCAACATTTCGGATTTTAAAATCATTTTTCAAGCTGGTGTTATAAAGTGTTATGTTACGGTAGCTGAGGAGTGCAGGTAAAAAAGGCAATACACCAGAGCAGTTGGAAACTATGAGATTGCAGTACCCTGACTAACCACCACAACTAGAGGCAGCCGTGGAGCGTTCCTACGTTGGTCCTAGACGCCTCGTCACAGCCTGAGAAACTAACTACACCTAAAGATAGAAAGAGGAAAGCTATCTGCCCCGGAGCAGATCCCCAAAGAACATAGAAAGCCCCCAAACATGTAATGGCGGTTAGACAAGAAGAAATACTGACACAGACAGAAAATAGTATGAGCAAACGTTGGGGCCCAAACTACCTAAATAGAAAAGGATAGGAAGGGCACTTACTGCAATCCCAAAAAACCCTGAAAAGCACCAACACTACTAATTTCAAAAACACCTGAGATCACACGACCTCTACCACCTAAATTAGTTCTCTGGTGTAACAAAATCAAAACAGCAGCCACTGAAAAAACTGGAAAAAGCAAATGTACAAACATCAGTGGCTGAACTAAACTGAGAGGGCAAAAGCCCCGGAGGGGACCCTGAAGGCCCCCACAGAAGTGCAGGACAAAATGCAAAAATCAAGCACAAAAACAAAAAGAAGAAAATGTCTTATCTGTTAGCAGGAGATGCAGGCATGACACAGCAGGCTACAAAGGAAACAGGAATCAAGGATTGAGACCAGAACAATTGATCACCGGCAACCCTGATGGGAAGGCGACTCCCTTATATAAGACCAGTCAGTAACACTTGATTCCCAATCCTCACAATCTTCACTGGACAGTCCAGTACCGTTTGTAACCACCAGAGGGAGCTTCTGCTCAGAACTCATTTCCAGCCTATTCACAACAGTACCCCCCCCTTGAGGAGGGGTCACCGAACCCTCATTAGAGCAACCAGGTCGGTCAGGATGAGTTCTATGATACGCACGGATGAGTCTCCTAGCATGGATGTCCGAAGCAAACACCCAAGAATTGTCTTCCTGACCATAACCTCTCCATTTAACCAAATACTGGAGTTTCCGTCTAGAAAAACGAGAATTCAATATTTTCTCAACCACATACTCCAGATTGCCCTCAACCAAAACAGGGTCAGGAGGCACAGTAGTAGGAACCACTGGCTCAACAAATCTCTTCAACAAGGACTTGTGGAACACGTTATGGATCTTAAATGTCCCTGGAAGAAGCAAACGAAAAGAAACAGGATTAAGAATCTCCATGATCTTATAAGGTCCAATGAACCTTGGCTTAAATTTAGGAGATGCCACTCTCATAGGAATATTTTTTGAGGACAACCAGACCAAGTCCCCCACTTTAAACCGAGGACCATCAGTCCTATGCCGGTTGGCAAACCGCTGGGCCCTCTCCTGAGAGAGGGACAACCTCTCCACTACCTGGTCCCAAATCTGCTGCATACGCTCCACAACAGAGTCAACACCCGGACAGACAGAAGCCTCCGTCTGTCCTGAAGAAAATCGAGGGTGAAACCCAGAATTACAGAAAAATGGAGACATCAAAGTGGCAGAGCTAGCCCTATTATTAAGAGCAAACTCAGCCAAAGGCAAAAAAGAGACCCAGTCATCCTGATCAGCAGACACAAAGCATCTTAGATAAGTCTCCAATGTCTGGTTTGTTCTCTCAGTTTGACCATTGGTCTGAGGATGAAACACTGAGGAGAAAGACAATTGAACACCAAGTTTAGAACAAAAGGTCCTCCAAAATCTGGAAACAAACTGGACTCCTCTGTCAGACACAATGTTCTCAGGAATGCCGTGTAAACGAACCACGTGCTGAAGGAACAAAGGCACCAATTCAGAGGAGGAAGGCAACTTAGGTAATGCCACAAGATGTATCATCTTGGAAAACCTATCGCAAATCACCCAGATGACGGTCATTCTCTGAGAAACAGGGAGGTCGGAAATGAAATCCATAGAGATATGGGTCCATGGTCTCTTTGGCACAGGTAATGGCATCAACAAACCACTAGAACGAGAGCAAGTCCCGCAGGACTGCACAAACTCCCTGCATCACGAGACAAGGTAGGCCACTAAAAGGACCGACTAACCAAGTCTCTGGTACCAAAAATACAGGGATGACCGGCCAACGCGGAACAATGAATTTCAGACATTACACTCTTTTTCCACTGGTCCGGGACAAACAATTTCCCAACAGGGCAGCGCTCGGGCGTATCCTCCTGGCACCCCTCCAGAGCCAGTCTCAAATTGGGCGAGATGGCGGAAAGAACTACACCCTCCTTCAAAATAACAGAAGGATCAGATAACTCAGGAGAGTCCGCCAGGAAACTCCTCGAGAGGGCATCCGCCTTAACATTCTTAGTGCCAGGAAGAAATGAAACCACAAAATTAAAACGTGTGAAAAACAAGACCCACCTAGCCTGTCTAGGATTAAGTCGCTTGGCAGATTCCAGATAAACTAGATTCTTAAAGTCCGTAAGGACCACCACCTGATGTTTGGCTCCCTCCAGCCAATGTCTCCACTCTTCAAAAGCCCACTTCATGGCCAATAACTCCCGATTACCCACATCTTAATTACGTTCAGTAGGAGAAAATTTTCGAGAGAAAAAGGCACAAGGGTTACTTTTAGAGGTCTCTGGATCTCTTTGGGACAAAACGGCACCTGCCCCAATTTCAGAGGCATCAACCTCCACCTGAAATGGCAGAGAAACATCAGGCTGCCGTAGAACAGGAGCAGAAGTGAATCTCTGCTTAAGTTCCTGAAATGCAGAGACTGCCTCAGGAGGCCAATTCACCACATCAGAACCCTTTTTGGTCAAATCAGTTAATGGTTTAACAATAACCGAGAAATTACCAATAAATTTACGATAAAAATTGGCAAAACCCAAGAATCTTTGAAGAGCCTTCAATGAAGTAGGTTGGACCCAAACACAGATGGCCTGAACTTTGACCGGGTCCATTTCAATAACAGATGGGGACAAAATGAATCCCAGAAATGAGATCCTCTGAACGCCAAAAAGACACTTTGATCCCTTCACATACAGAGCATTCTCTCTCAAAATCTGGAACACAGTCCGAACATGTTTTACATGAGAGTCCCAGTCATTGGAAAAAATCAAGATATCATCCAAATAAACAATCAGAAATTTATCCACAAAATCCCTGAAAATGTCATTCATGAAGGACTGGAAGACAGAAGGAGCATTAGTGAGCCCAAAGGGCATCACAAGGTACTCAAAATGCCCTTCAGGGGTATTAAATGCCGTCTTCCATTCATCCCCGTGCTTAATGCGAATAAGGTTATATGCCCCCCTGAGGTCAAGCTTGGTAAACCAAGTAGCGTTTTTCACCCTGGAAAACAGGTCAGAGATCAAGGGTAACGGATATTGATATTTCACAGTAATATTGTTCAAAAGACGATAATCAATACACGGCCTTAATGAACCATCCTTTTTGGCCACAAAGAAAAAACCGGCACCTAAGGGTGAAGAGGATGGTCTGATATGACCCTTCTCCAATGACTCCTTGATATAAGACCGCATAGCGTCATGTTCAGGTACAGACAAGTTAAAAAGGCGACCTTTAGGGAATTTACTACCAGGCACTAATTCAATAGCGCAGTCATAGCTCCTATGGGGAGGCAAGGATGCAGATTTACTTTCGCTAAACACATCAGAAAAATCAATCAAAAAGTCAGGAACATCCTGAGCCTGGGGGGGGAAGTAGAAAAAACAGGAGTGTTGGTATTAACACATTGGCAGCCCCAACTGGTAACAGACACAGATTTCCAGTCCAAAACAGGATTATGAGACTGTAACCAAGGGAAACATAGTACAATAATGTCATGCAGATTATACAGAACCAAAAATTTGCAACTCTCCTGATGATCAGGTTCTACCCTCATTATCACCTGAGTAGAGAACTGAGGTTTATTCTCAGCCAAAGGGGTAGAATCGATCCCCAGTAGGGGAATAGACTTCTGTAGGGATATCAAGGGAAACCCACAATGTTTAGCAAAATCAAAATCCATCAGGTTAATAGCTGCTCCCGAATCAACGAAAGCCTGAGAAGAAAATGAGGACAGAGAGCATATCAGGGTAACAGTTAATAAAAACTTAGTCTGAACACTACCCAAGACAACTGAGCGTGCAAAACGTCTTCCCCGCTTAGGGCAGACTGAAATAGCATGAGAGGCATCACCACAGTAGAAACATAACCCATTGCGCTTTCGAAACTCATGACGCTGTGCCCCAGAAACCACTCTATCACACTGCATGGATTCAGAAGCAGGTTCACAAGGCAACACTATTCCACGCATACTTCTCCGCTCACGCAAACGTCTGTCAATTTGAATCGCTAATGACATAGAATCATTGAGACCAGAGGGGACAGGGAATCCCACCATAACATCCTTTACATTATCTGACAGACCCTTCCGAAAAAGGGCTGCCAAAGCGTCGTCATTCCATTTGGTCAGGACTGCCCACCTACGGAATCTCTGACAGTATAACTCAGCGTCATCAAGCCCCTGATTTAATGCCAACAAGGCTTTTTCAGCTTGATCAGTGACATTAGGCTCATCGTACAATAACCCCAAAGCCTGAAAAAATGCATCAACATCACTCAAAACAGGATCCCCAGGTGTCAGGGAAAAAGCCCAATCCTGAGGATCGCCGCGCAGGAGAGAGATGACAATTTGAACCTGCTGCGCTGCGTTCCCTGAGGACTTAGATTTTAAGGCAAAAAACAATTTACAGTTATTTTTGAAATTCAGAAACTTAGCTCGATCCCCTAAAAACAAATCTGGCATGGGGATCCTAGGTTCCACAACAGGCAACCTAGCAAGATAGGTAGCAATACTCCGAACCTCAGTGGCAAGCTGATCCACACGGCCAGACAACTGTGCAAACTCCATTGGGAGAAAAGATCCTCCCCAGCACCCAGAGATACAGAGGAAAAAAAAATGCAACAAACAGAAAAATATCTCTGACAACTCTGACAACCTTTTTTTCTTTCACAATATTTTTCCCTTCTGTGAGTACCATACAATTTTCAATTTTTAGGCCGGTGATACTGTTATGTTACGGTAGCTGAGGAGTGCAGGTAAAAATGGCAATACACCAGAGCAGTTGGAAACTATGAGATTGCAGTACCCTGACTAACCACCACAACTAGAGGCAGCCGTGGAGCGTTCCTACGTTGGTCCTAGACGCCTCGTCACAGCCTGAGAAACTAACTACACCTAAAGATAGAAAGAGAAAAGCTATCTGCCCCGGAGCAGATCCCCAAAGAACATAGAAAGCCCCCAAACATGTAATGGCGGTTAGACAAGAAGAAATACTGACACAGACAGAAAATAGTATGAGCAAACGTTGGGGCCCAAACTACCTAAATAGAAAAGGATAGGAAGGGCACTTACTGCAATCCCAAAAAACCCTGAAAAGCACCAACACTACTAATTTCAAAAACACCTGAGATCACACGACCTCTACCACCTAAATTAGTTCTCTGGTGTAACAAAATCAAAACAGCAGCCACTGAAAAAACTGGAAAAAGCAAATGAACAAACATCAGTGGCTGAACTAAACTGAGAGGGCAAAAGCCCCCGGAGGGGACCCTGAAGGCCCCCACAGAAGTGCAGGACAAAATGCAAAAATCAAGCACAAAAACAAAAAGAAGAAAATGTCTTATCTGTTAGCAGGAGATGCAGACATGACACAGCAGGCTACAAAGGAAACAGGAATCAAGGATTGAGACCAGAACAATTGATCACCGGCAACCCTGATGGGAAGGCGACTCCCTTATATAAGACCAGTCAGTAACACCTGATTCCCAATCCTCACAATCTTCACTGGACAGTCCAGTACCGTTTGTAACCACCAGAGGGAGCTTCTGCTCAGAACTCATTTCCAGCCTATTCACAACAATAAAGTATTCTAATTTACTGAGATAATGACTTTTGGGTTTTCATTGGCTGTAAGCCATAATCATCAACATTAACAAATAAACACTTGAAATAGATCACTCTGTGTGTAATGACTATGTAATATAGGAGTTTCACTTTTTGTATTGCAGAACTTGGTGACAAAAACAGCCTCCCGTGAGCCCTGGCAGAGCGAGTGCTGACACCACTAGAACTGCACTGATACGGGACGTGAGTATAGGTGTTTTTATTTTAATGGGGCCAAACATTCAGATTGAGAAGAACAACCCCATTAAATCTGCTTCCCCTGCGTATCCTTTTATAATCTTTATGTTCTGCACAAGTTCCGAATACCCAATGTGTATATATATATACAGTACAGACCAAAAGTTTGGACACACCTTCTCATTCAATGATTTTTCTGTATTTTCATGACTGAAAATTGTAGAATCACACTGAAGGCATCAAAACTATGAATTAACACATGTGGAATTATACATTACACTTTACAAAAAAGTGTGAAACAACTGAAAATATGTCTTATATTCTAGGTTCTTCAAAGTAGCCACCTTTTGCTTTGATTACTGCTTTGCACGCAGAAAAGGTGAATGGATGGACTCTACATGCCTGGTTCCCACCGTGAAGCATGGAGGAGGTGGTGTGATGGTGTGTGGGTGCTTTGCTGGTGACACTGTTGGGGATTCATTCAAAATTGAAGGCATAGTGAACCAGCATGGCTACCACAGCATCTTGCAGCAGCATGCTATTCCATCCGGTTTGCATTTAGTTGGACCATCATTTATTTTTCAACAGGACAATGACCCCAAACACACCTCCAGACTGTGTAAGGGCTATATGACCAAGAAGGAGAGTGATTGGGGTGCTACGCCAATGACCTGGCCTCCACAGTCACCAGACTGAACCCAATCGAGATGGTTTGGGGTGAGCTGGACCGCTCACCGCTTCAATTTTGAATAAATCCCCAACAGTGTCACCAGCAAAGCACCCCCACACCATCACACCACCTCCTCCATGCTTCACGGTGGGAACCAGGATGTAGAGTCCATCCGTTCACCTTTTCTGCGTGCAAAGCAGTAATCGAAGCAAAAGGTGGCTACTTTGTAGAACCTAGAATATAAGACATATTTTCAGTTGTTTCACACTTTTTTGTAAAGTGTAATGTATAATTCCACATGTGTTACTTCATAGTTTTGATGCCTTCAGTGTGATTCTACAATTTTCATAGTCATGAAAATACAGAGAAATCTTTGAATGAGAAGGTGTGTCCAAACATTTGGTCTGTACTGTATATATATATATATATATATATATATATTATATCTGCAATGTCATTATAGTTTTGGAAGGATTATACAGCCATATTTTTACATTGATTTTCAAAGTAAGTACACCCGCCTCATCTGGTTGATTTCTATAACGTGTGCAGTTTTTATTGTGAAATCTGGAGACAGATTCCATTTAAGAGCCAGCGCTAAAAATTAATATGTTACTCTGAAGTCAAAAAGGTCGTAGCCTCTCCAGTCCCTGACAAGTATCCACTTCCATTGTCACCGAAACAAGCTGTCATAGAATGTGTGAGACAATGAAACAGATGTCCACATTAACCAGGGATAATCACTTGGGAATAAAAAACACTTAACGACCCCCACAATTCCTGCTAATATTAGACATCACTCACAGCTATGAACAATGGCATCACAACAATTTACATCCCCCGAGCCAGAAGTGACTGAGCCGTCCATATTAATATCCCAGCACAGTCCTGTCCGACTGGGTCCGACACCACATTCTGTCCGATGTACCATTCCCTGTCCGACTGAGTCCGACACCAGAATACATGGACTTTAGTATCTACAAGAATATAACAAACCGCGCAGCCACAGTGATTAGGATATAAAGGATCTGGATGGATAAGCTGCGTTAACGTCTTTAACCGCGTCTGAGCTTCGATTAATCTGACGAACCAGATACTCATCACGATAAAGAGCAGGAGAATAAAAGTAGTATTGTGCTGCCGCATTGGGAAATGATGCAAGGCTACGAGGCAGGGATGGACTGCAGCTCTGCACTGCAATTTGTCAGGCTAGTATAGGCTCTAAGTCCTGGTACCGGAGCATCATGCTCCCAGGATAGTATGGGACGCAAGCAGTGTCGGACTGGGATGCCAAAGGCCCACCAGTAACCAACCACAGGGCCCCATTTTTCAACAACATGCAAATGTGACATTATCCTCAATCACAAATTTATATAACAACACACGAGATGCAGTTTGTCTGTACATAGTGATTCAAGTATATTGTAACAGGTACTGCTCATATAAGAGGGTGGTGGCCCACCAGAGGATTCTCCTGCTCTCCGGTGGGCCAGTCAAAGACTGATTGCAAGAACTGGATCACGATCCATAATAGGGAACATAGGATCCATCAAGCTTGGCCAGGACAATAAACCCCCAAATAAGTTCCTTTTAACTCTAAATCATACAGTACAGAATGGAAGCCTTTCATCTATATACATCCATCTCTCTATCTGCAAGACTTGGAATACGATGCATTTTTTCTATTGAGAAAGTATAGACATTGAGCACTTGATCAGGGTCCAATTAGCTCTGCTAGGAGCTGACTGATCAAGGTATCATGGGACAGTATAGAATGCACACCCTAGATCCTACACTTTGGGTGTAGGTGTCAGACTCCGAGCCCTGGATCCTGCTCCATTCAGCTCTGTGTCCATTATATAAACGCAAAGTGCTACATCTGTTACTGGCAAGTTCTCGATCTTGGTACATAACTGACTTTTCATGAATCTTGGGCCATCGGGTCAAATTGGGACAATAGCCTGAGTTTTGGATCCTGCTCCATTCGTTTTGTCTGGACATTTTAGAAAGTTCTTTATTTTGCTTCATTATGAAGTGTTGGCTCAGGTTAAACTGTAAATCCTACATGCCTTGTTCGAGTGGGACAATACAGGGTGTAAGCCCTAGTTCTTTGTCAATCATGTCCTGCTGGGACAATACAGACTGTGTGCTCAGGATCCTGGTTTACAATGGACTATAAATCCTGGTCCACCATTCTGCTCTGCTGGGAGTGATATGGACATCAAGTCCTCTATTCTAGTCCATGTGCTACTGGAATGATAGAGACCGCACTTTTGATATCCTGGTTTGGCATACTCTATAGGGTCAATATTGACTGTACATCCAGTATAGATTTTAATAACTATAGTAAAGGGATAATATATAGATATAAGGGCAGTTTTCTGGCTCCCTGGGCCATAGTTGGACAGGAAAGGGTGCAAAGCTTTGCATCCTGGTGGGACTGTACAGACTATTATGAGATGAATTAGCAAATGCGAAACGTGCGTCGGGGCCGCGGGGACACACTACATGGGTGAGCATTTGTAACATGAGTGTTATTGCTGGTTTCCTACCTATTCCTGCTGCTCTTAGGTTCTGTATCATTCCGTATGAGCCATGAGCTATGGCATATTTCTGCCATATTTTCGGGAACATTTCTGTACGTATTTTTCACAACTTTGAGCATATACCTTATTATTGATTCCAGCATTTCTCTACTTTTTGGCTACCCCTAAATATATTTACATCTTTGTCCCTTTGCGCTTCCTGTTCGTTTTCATTTGTGTGATTGATTTTATATTTTTGTGTAATATGAAATCAAAATGTTATATACCTATTCTCTACACATATATTTGCTTTATTTGCGATTATCCAATCTGTAACTTTGTAGGATCTATGCATTATTTGGAGTTTCCTGTATACAATTATTCGGGACTATGGTCCCCTTTATTATCCATGATGTTTGTCTTTGGAGATTAAACGCAGCATGAGATGATGGCAGAATTCATACAAAGAATTTGACAACGGTGCAGTGAGTTTTGTCAGATTCAGACTTTAGGTACACACATGGGGTGCACACGGGTGCCCAGTCTAAGGCCTCACACACATGGGGTGCACACGGGTGCCCAGGCAATGCACAGTCTAAGGCCTCACATACATGGGGTGCGCGCGGGTGCCCAGGCAGTGCACAGTCTAAGGCCTCACTCACATGGGGTGCACACGGGTGCCCAGTCTAAGGCCTCACACACATGGGGTGCACACGGGTGCCCAGGCAGTACACAGTCTAAGGCCTCACACACATAGACTGTGCACTGCCTGGGCACCCGTGTGCACCCCAAGGCCTCACACACATGGGGTGCACGCTGGTATCCAGTCTATGGCCTCACACACATGGGGTGCACACGGGTGCCAAGTCTCAGGCTAAGTGCACACGATCAGGAATAATTGCGTTTTTTTCGCGGTTTTTCCGCGGTTTTCCGCGGTAAAAACGCGATAAAAACGCAAGCATTAAGCATCCTATACATGTTAATTGATTCCGCATGTTTTGGCCACATGTTGCGTTTTTTTTCCGCGAAAAAAACGCTTTGCGGAAAAAATAGCAACATGTTCATTAATTTTGCGGAATGTAAGCGGTTCATGTGCGGTGGTACCCAGGGTCTGGAGCAGAGGAGACTCTCCTCCAGGCCCTGGGTACCATATCCCTGGTAAAACAATAATTAAAATAAAAAATAATGATATTCTCACCTTCCGGCGGCCCCCGCAGCCTTCCCGCGGCCCCCGCAGCCTTCCCGCCTTCAGCGACGCTCCCGGCAACTTCCGGTCCCAAGAGTCCTTTGCGAGAATCACCCAGATGGCATAGCGGTCTCGCGAGATGTACGTCATCGGTGTGATTTGTCGCAAAGCATCCTTGGGACCGGAGTTGCCGGCAGCGTCGCTGAAGGCGGGAAGGCTGCGGGGGCCGCCGGAAGGTGAGAATATCATTATTTATTATTTTTTTTATTATTTTTACATTAGATCTTTTTACTATTGATGCGGCATAGGCGGCATCAATAGTAAAAAGTTGGTCACACTTGTCAAACACTATGTGTGACTCGTGTGACCAACCTGTCAATCAGTTTTCCAAGCGATGCTACAGATCGCTAGGAAAACGCTAGCATTCTGCAAGCTAATTACGCTTGCAAAACGCTATTATTCTGGCGGGAATCAGCATAAAAAAACGTGCGTATTTCCTGCGGGAGAAGTGCGGGATTGCCGCGGAAATTTCCGCGGCAATTCCGCAACGTGTGAACTTAGCCTAAGGCCTCACACACATTGGGTTGTGCGTGGATGCCAAGCAGTGCACAGTCTAAGGCCTCACACACATGGGGTGCACGCGGGTGCCCAGGCAGTGCACAGTCTAAGGCCTCACATACATGGGGTGCGCGCGGGTGCCCAGGCAGTGCACAGTCTAAGGCCTCACTCACATGGGGTGCACACGGGTGCCCAGTCTAAGGCCTCGCACACATGGGGTGCACACGGGTGCCCAGGCAGTACACAGTCTAAGGCCTCACACACATAGACTGTGCACTGCCTGGGCACCCGTGTGCACCCCAAGGCCTCACACACATGGGGTGCACGCTGGTATCCAGTCTAAGGCCTCACACACATGGGGTGCACACGGGTGCCAAGTCTAAGGCCTCACACACATTGGGTTGTGCGTGGATGCCAAGCAGTGCACAGTCTAAGGCCTCACACACATGGGTGCACGCGGGTGCCCAGGCAGTGCACAGTCTAAGGCCTCACACACATGGGGTGCACACGGGTGCCCAGGCAGTACACAGTCTAAGGCCTCACACACATAGACTGTGCACTGCCTGGGCACCCGTGTGCACCCCAAGGCCTCACACACATGGGGTGCACGCTGGTATCCAGTCTAAGGCCTCACACACATGGGGTGCACACGGGTGCCAAGTCTAAGGCCTCACACACATTGGGTTGTGCGTGGATGCCAAGCAGTGCACAGTCTAAGGCCTCACACACATGGGGTGCACGCGGTGCCAGGCAGTGCACAGTCTAAGGCCTCACACACATGGGGTGCGCGTGGTGCCCAGTCTACGGCCTCTCACACATGGGGTGCGAGCGGGTGACCAGGCAGTACACAGTCTAAGATCTCACACACATGTGGTGCGCGCGGGTACCCAGGCAGTGCACAGTGTACGGTCTCACACACATGGGGTGCATGCAGGTGCCCAGCCATTGGCCTCATACACATGGGGTGCGTCAGGTGCCTAGGAAGTGCCCAGTCTACGGCCTCACACACATGGGGTGCGCGCGGGTGCCCAGTCTATGGCCTCACACACATGTGGGTGCGCTCAGGTGCCTAGGAAGTGCCAGTCTACGGCCTCACACACATGGGGTGCACGCGAGTGCCCAGGCAGTGCACAGTCTAAGGCCTCACACACATGGGGTGCGCTCAGGTGCCTAGGAAGTGCCCAGTCTACGGCCTCACACACATGGGGTGCACGCGAGTGCCAGGCAGTGCACAGTCTAAGGCCTCACACACATGGGGTGCACGCAGGTATCCAGTCTAAGGCCTCACACACATGGGGTGCGCATGGTGCCCTGTCTACGGCCTCACACACATGGGGTGCGCGCGGGTGACCAGGCAGTACACAGTCTAAGATCTCACACACATGTGGTGCCGCGGGTAACCCAGGCAGTGCACAGTGTAAGGTCTCACACACATGTGGTGCATGCAGGTGCCCAGCTAATGGCCTCATGCACATGGGGTGCGCTCAGGTGCAAAGGAAGTGCCCAGTCTACGGCCTCACACACATGGGGTGCCGCGGGTGCCCAGTCTATGGCCTCACACACATGGGGTGCGCTCAGGTGCCTAGGAAGTGCCCAGTCTAAGGCCTCACACACATGGGGTGCGCTCAGGTGCCTAGAAGTGCCCAGTCTACGGCCTCACCCACATGGGGTGCGCTCAGGTGCCCAGTCTAAGGCCTCACACACATGGGGTGCGCTCACTGCCTAGGAAGTGCCCAGTCTACGGCCTCACACACATGGGGTGCGCTCAGGTGCCTAGGAAGTGCCCAGTCTACGGCCTCACACACATGGGGTGCGCTCACGTGCCTAGAAGTGCCCAGTCTACGGCCTCACACACATGGGTGCGCTCAGGTGCCTAGGAAGTGCCCAGTCTATGGCCTCACACACATGGGGTGCGCTCACGTGCCTAGGAAGTGCCCAGTCTATGGCCTCATACACATGGGGTGCGCTCAGGTGACTAGGAAGTGCCCAGTCTAAGGCCTCACACACATGGGGTGCACACAAGTGCCCAGTCTAAGGCCTCACACACATGGGGTGCGCTCAAGTGCCTAGGAAGTGCCCAGTCTACGGCCTCATTCACATGGGGTGCGCTCAGGTGCCTAGAAAGTGCCCAGTCTACGGCCTCACACACGAGGTGCGCGCGGGTGCCCAGTCTAAGGCCTCACACACATGGGGTGCGCTCAGGTGCCTAGGAAGTGCCCAGTCTATGGCCTCACACACATGGGGTAGGCTCACATGCCTAGGAAGTGCCCAGTCTACGGCCTCACACACATGGGGTGCGCTCAGGTGCCCAGGCAGTGCACAGTCTAAGGCCTCACAAACATGAAGTAGAGCTGGCAAATGTATGATTTGTGACAATTATAATATTACTCTCTACAAAATGATAACATTTTCCCATATAAATTATGCAACGATTGCAAAAGTCCAAATAAGAATTCATTCAATGAGCAGAGGAACAGAAAAATGCAAAGCTGGTGAAAGATGCCTGAAATTCTCCAGATGAGCCAACTACACATACAATGTAACCAGAGTAAAGCAACAAAGAACATGGAACAAGAGCAAAACAATAAAGAACATTTATCTAAACAGTAAATAACATGTAATGAGAGCAAAACAACAAAGAAAATGTAACAAGATCAAAACAACAAGAAAATGTAAAAGAGAAAACAACAAAAACAAAAGCAAAACAACAAACAGGAACAATGCCATATAGTCTAGAGTGATTCAGAAGGAGATCAGCTAGAAAAGAGCGAGGAGCAGAGGAGGAAGATGATACTCACATGTTGCCATGGGGTAAGAAGACCCTTGAGACTGCAGATTTGGGGGCTGGGTGCACTATGGCCGGTCGCTGTAGGGGATCTCTGTGCTGTCCTCTCCTGTACAGTCAGCAGCTTCCCTACATAGTGCTGCAAGGCAAGTGCTGCACCAGGGACAGATCCAAACAAGTTCAATGCAGCAGAAGCTATGGCTCCCCCTTCATGCTCCCCCCTTAAAGCCACAGTTTGCATTTCCCTCCAGTCTCCTGTGACAAGTGAAGCTCATGCTTGAGGAGAGCAGATGGGAGTTCCCAGGGCAGCACCCATCACAGCACAGCCCTGCTACCGTTAGATGCTGTGCCTGGGCTGAGGGGTGGTGGTATGGGCACTGCACATGCGCAGTACACGGCTGGGTGATCTAAGGCTGCCATGTTTAAGGGCAGTGAGCATGCTCAGATGGAGAATGCAGATATTGTGACTCCATTTCTCAGAGGAGTGCACTGTTAGTAGTTAGTGAGTTGAATGTAGTTTATGTAAGTTGCTGATGCTGAGGGCTGTATGATCAGTACTTGTCCTGTATTGTCACATCCATACATTGCTAGGTAAATGTAAAAACTGGAATTTGGGCAGCAATGAAAGTAAATACAGTAAAGTACAAGTTATGATGACTGACAGTAATAATTATAGAAAAGAAGCAAACATGTCATTGTATAATTTATTATTATTATTATATACATTTATATAGCGCCATTTATTCCATGGCGCTTTACATATGAAAAGGGAAAAAATATAGACAGGTACAATAAACATGTGCTAGACAAGGGACGCATAAGTACAGAAGGAGAGAGGACCCTGCCCGCGAGGGCTCACAGTCTACAGGGATGGGTGAGAATACACTAGGAGAGGGTAGAGCTGGTCGTGCGATGGTTCAGTACACTGAGGATCATTGCAGATTGTAGGCTTGTCGGAACAGGTGGGTCTTCAGGTTCTTCTTGAAGGTTTCCGTTGTTGGTGAAAGTCTGATGTTTTGCGGCAGGGAGTTCCAGAGTAAGGGGGAAGCCCGGGAGAAGTCTTGTATGCGGTTGTGGGAAGAAGAGATGAGGGGGGAGTCGAGAAGGAGATCTTGAGAGGATCGAAGGTTGCGTGTGGGTAGGTAGAGGGAAACCATGTCACAGATGTATGGAGGAGAAAGGTTGTGGATGGCTTTGTATGTCATGGTTAAGGTTTTGAACTGGAGCCTCTGGGCAATAGGAAGCCAGTGAAGGGCCTGGCATAGTGGGGAGGCTGGGGAATAGCGGGGAGACAGGTGGATTAGTCGTGCAGCAGAGTGTAGGATGGACTGGAGTGGTGCCAGAGTGCTAGAGGGGAGGCCAGACAGTAGGAGGTTGCAGTAGTCGAGGCGGGAGATGATAAGGGCGTGCACTAGTGTTTTTGTGGTTTCATGGTTGAGGAATGAGCGGATCCGGGAAATATTTTGAGTTTGAGGCGGCAGGAGGTGGCGAGGGCTTGGATATGTGGTTTGAAAGAGAGGGCAGAGTCGATGATCACCCCAAGGCACCGAGCATGTGGGACTGGGGAAAGCGAGCAGCCATTGACATTGATGGATAGGCCTGGTGGAGGGGTAGAATGAGGTGGGGGAAAGATGATGAATTCTGTTTTGTCCATGTTCAGTTTGAGAAAGCGAGCAGAAAAGAAGGCTGAGATAGCAGACAGACACTGTGGGATTTTGGTCAGTAGGGAGGTGAGGTCAGGTCCAGATAGGTAGATCTGCGTGTCATCGGCGTAGAGGTGATACTGCAAGCCGTGCGATTCTATGAGCTGTCCCAGGCCGAAGGTGTAGATGGAGAAGAGTAGGGGTCCTAGGACTGAGCCTTGGGGAACACCGACAGACACGGGGCGAGGTGAGGAGGTGGTGTGTGAGAGGGAGACACTAAATGTTCGGTCTGTTAGGTATGATGAGATCCAGGATAGGGCCAAGTCTGTGATGCCAAGAGATGAGAGAATCTGTAGCAGGAGGGAATGGTCCACAGTGTCGAAGGCAGAAGACAGGTCCAGGAGAAGGAGGACAGAGTAGTGACGCTTATATACTTATCTAAAATACCTCACTATATACCTTTACAATAAAAATAATACTCTGTATATACCAGAGGCGTAGCTAGGGTTTCAGTTTAGGGGGGGTGAAACTTCTGAGTGGGCCCCTAACCAGAGAACCTCAGCAAATGACCGCGCTGTTGCCAAAAATAATCTATATATAAAAAGACCAATATTGATATTACCGCCGTATGGTCAGTGGTAAATAATACCAGTCCTACAGAACATATAATAGTTTACAGCAGAGGTACAGATAATGACTTACCGCTGACGTTCCTTCTGATGGAATCGTTCACTTTTCATGTCTTTTCCATGTGGCCCAGACCGACATGACGACTCCTCCAGCCGAGACTTGACTGCAGAAAATACAACAAAGACACATTTCACTTCTCATATTTTCAGCACTGTCACGATCACCGATTGGACTATTCTCAACCTGTACAAACTCCTCATCCTGCTGATACCCCAATACTGAGCTGCTGCTGTCATATGTGTCCTTATTACTACACCTGATACCCCAATACTGAGCCGCTGCTGCCGTATGTGCCCCTATTACTGCACCTAGTGTGTGGTTCTGTGTGACCTCTAAATTCTAAAGCACCCCTCTAGAATATAGTACTGCTGGGTGCAAGTGCCCTAGAAAACAGTGCCCGCATTTTGTCCCCTAGAATGTAATATTGCCCCGTGTGCCCCTTTGACAGTCACAGTAACCCGAGTTCCCCTATAACAATAAGTGCCCACTTTACACTTAATAATGTCCCGAGTCTCCCCCTGTACAGCTCTCCTATACACAGTGTGATGCCCCCTCACTGGATATATACTGACCCCTTAATGTCCCCAAACTATTTAACGGCTTCAACACAGTATGATGGCCCCCCCACTATAATCCCCACACTGTATAATGGCCCCCTAGATAGCATCCATATAGCATAATACACCAGATAGTCCTCAATATAGTATAATGCACCCCCATAGGCAGCCTCTATATTATAATGCACCCCCATAGACAGCCTCTATATTATAAGGCACTCCCATAGGGAGCCTCTGTAGTATAATGCACCCCCATAGACAGACTCTATATTATAATTCACCCCTGTAGGCAGCCTTATTTATACTGTACCCCATAGGCAGTCTTACTTATAATGCACCCCCATAGGCAGCCTTATTTATAATGCACCCCATAGGCAGCCTTATTTATAATGCACCCCATAGGCAGTCTTATTTATAATGCACCCCATAGCCAGCCGTATTTATAATGCACCCCCATAGCCAGCCTTATTTATAATGCACCCCCATAGCCAGCCTTATTTATAATGCACCCCCATAGGCAGTCTTATTTATAATGCATTCCCCATAGGCTGTCTTATTTATAATGCACCCCCCATATGCTGCCTTATTTATAATGCACCCCCATAGGCAGTCTTATTTATAATGCACCCCCATAGGCAGTCTCTATATTATAAGGCACTCCCATAGGGAGCCTCTGTAGTATAATGCACCCCCATAGACAGACTCTATATTATAATTCACCCCTGTAGGCAGCCTTATTTATACTGTACCCCATAGGCAGTCTTACTTATAATGCACCCCC
>JARQOD010000002.1:42190347-42220711 GCA_033576555.1 Oophaga sylvatica | reverse complement strand
GGGGTCTAGTTTCCAAAATGGGGTCACTTGTGGGGGAGCTCCAATGTTTAGGCACACAGGGACTCTCCAAATGCGACATAGCAACCGCTAAATATTCCAGCATATTTTCCATTCAAAAAGTCAAATGGCGCTCCTTCCCTTCTGAGCCCTGCCGTGCGCCCAAACAGTGGTTTATGACCACATATGAGGTATCTGTGTACTCAGGAGAAATTGCCCAACAAATTTTAGGATCCAATTTATACTGTTGCCCATGTGAAAATGAAAATAACTGAGGCTAAAAGAAAATTTTTGTGAAAAAAAAGTACTTTCTTTTATTTACGGATCAATTTGTGAAGCACCTGGGAGTTCAAAGTGCTCACTATGCATCTAGATAAGTTCCTTAGGGGGTCTAGTTTCCAAAATGGGGTCACTTGTGGGGGAGCTCCAATGTTTAGGCACACAGGGACTCTCCAAATGCGACATGGCAACCGCTAAATATTCCAGCATATTTTCTATTCAAAAAGTCAAATGGCGCTCCTCCCTTCTGAGCCCTGCCGTGCGCCCAAACAGTGGTTTATGACCACATATGAGGTATCTGTGTACTCAGGAGAAATTGCCCAACAAATTTTAGGATCCAATTTATACTGTTGCCCATGTGAAAATGAAAAAAACTGAGGCTAAAAGAAAATTTTTGTGAAAAAAAAAGTACTTTCTTTTTTTTACGGATCAATTTGTGAAGCACCTGGGGGTTCAAAGTGATCACTATGCATCTAGATAAGTTCCTTAGGGGGTCTAGTTTCCAAAATGGGGTCACTTGTGGGGGAGCTCCAATGTTTAGGCACACAGGGACTCTCCAAATGCGACATGGCAACCGCTAAATATTCCAGCATATTTTCCATTCAAAAAGTCAAATGGCGCTCCTTCCCTTCTGAGTCCTGCCGTGCGCCCAAACAGTGGTTTATAACCACATATGAGGTATCTGTGTACTCAGGAGAAATTGCCCAACAAATTTTAGGATCCAATTTATACTGTTGCCCATGTGAAAATGAAAAAACTGAGGCTAAAAGAAAATTTTTGTGAAAAAAAAGTACTTTCTTTTTTTACAGATCAATTTGTGAAGCACCTGGGGGTTCAAAGTGATCACTATGCATCTAGATAAGTTCCTTAGGGGGTCTAGTTTCCAAAATGGGGTCACTTGTGGGGGAGCTCCAATGTTTAGGCACACAGGAACTCTCCAAATGCGACATGGCAACCGCTAAATATTCCAGCATATTTTCTATTCAAAAAGTCAAATGGCGCTCCTTCCCTTCTGAGCCCTGCCGTGCGCCCATACAGTGGTTTATGACCACATATGAGGTATCTGTGTACTCAGGAGAAATTGCCCAACAAATTTTAGGATCCATTTTATCCTGATGCCCATGTAAAAATGAAAAAATTGATGCTAATGTCCATTTTTTCCTTCCACGTTGCTTTAGTTCCTGTGAAGCACCTGAAGGGTTAATAATCTTCTTGAATGTAGTTTTGAGTAGCTTGAGGGGTGCAGTTTTTATAAAGGTGTCACTTTTGGGTATTTTCTGCCATATAGACCCCTCAAAGTGACTTCAAATGTGAGGTGGTCCCTAAAAAAAATGGTTTTGTAAATTTTGCTGTAAAAATGAGAAATCGCTGGTCAACTTTTAACCCTTATAACTTCCTAACAAAAAAAAATATTGTTCCCAAAATTGTGCTGATGTAAAGTAGACATGTGGGAAATGTTATTTATTAACTATTTTGTGCCACATAACTCTCTGGTTTAACAGAATAAAAATTAAAAATTTGAAAATTACAAAATTTTCAGAATTTTCGCCAAATTTCCATTTTTTTCACAAATAAACGCAAAAATTATCGACCTAAATTTACCACTAACATGAAGCCCAATATGTCATGAAAAAACAATCTCAGAATCGCTAGGATCCGTTGAAGCGTTCCTGAGTTATTACCTCATAAAGGGACACTGGTCAGAATTGCAAAAAATGGCAAGGTCTTTAAGGTCAAAATAGGCTGGGTCTTGAAGGGGTTAAAGGACACCGACGTGCTGGGTGACCTTCTCTGTGGCAGCGGTAGCAGACGATCTCTCGGCGAGGATGAGGCTGGTCGCGGGTCCTTCCAGGGGGTGGGGTTGTTCACCGGTGGGGCGACGTCCTCCTTCTCCTCCGGTTCATCCAAGGGACATCCTCTGGGCAGTCAGCTAGCAGGATCTTTCCTTCTTCCTCCGTCGGCAATTGCAGGGCACTCATTACAGTGGCCAGGTTTTTGGTCAGCTGGCGCACTTCTGAGCGCAGACAGTCCAGCTCAGTAGGGGGCGCCACCTGCGTTTTGGCTTCCGCAACCAGCGGAGAAAAGGTGGATGCTGCTGGCTTTAGAGTGGCTTCACTCGGGTGACACTGGGTTGCCATCTCGGGTGTTTCCAGGGGTCGCAGCCCTTTTATAGCCATATCCTTAAGGGCATCAAAGGTAGCGTCAGGATGATCCAAGGACCACCAGTGCACAGTCCTGCTTTCAGCTTGGGACCTCAGTCCCCGTACAAATTGTTCCTTTAACATTTTATTTTCATTGATGACACTTATGGGGTTAACCTGTTTGAGAGCTCACAGGGCCCCCTGTAGTCGGCAGGCGTAGTCCCTAATGCTGTCATCTGGTTTCTGGGAGCATTGGTAAAACCTCATCCGGAGATCTGTTTCAGTGCGGTCCTCAAAGATAGTCTGTAGCTTTAAGAAAATTGCAAGCACTGATTCCTGGTCTGCAGCTGACCATGTCTCTACTTCTCTCTCTACAGCACCAGTCAGTTGTCCCACTACCACTGCAGCTCTCTGCTTTTCTGACATATAGGGTACATGTCCATTATGCTGCATATTTTTCGCTTGAACCCTTACAGGGTGTCTGGCTTGCCGCTGTACTGAGGGAGCCACTTCGCTCCAGGCATGTATGGCAGTGTTAGCGGTACTATCGGGGCCACAGGACCAGGTGAGGGGCCAGCATTTCCAGCCTGTGTGGCAGCGCCGGTTTGTAAGTCATTGGGGCTGCCGGCCTGGACTGCGCTGTCGGCTTGCTGCTGCGACATGTCTGCGCCCCCCTAGTTAAGCGTGGCCTACCTGCTCCTGTAGGCTGCAGCTCTGCAGGGCACAGTAGTGAGAAGGACCTGCGTCGCCAGCGCTCTGACGTCAGAGCATTCACTGAAGCTCTCGACAGAACCTGCCGCCGCGTCAGCATTGGGGGCGTGTCCGGGACTCAGTGCGCTTTTGCAGGTACGCCCACTAGTTTTTCGCGCCGTGGCGCTGTAAATGGTGGGCAATGGCGGGCAAATGGCGGGAAACCTTCACCACTATATGCGACAGTCTTTTAGTGAGGCACACAGTACCCGGTGGCAACGGGCACAAGTTACTCGTTGCTGCAGGGCATGCAATCCTGTTCGTGATGCCAGAAAGAGGATGAGTCGCCCTCCAGAGCAATGGGAACTCGGATCTGAGCCTATAGACTACAATGGGGGATGTCACGGCAACACAGCTCAGTCCGTGGCTCTGGGGCTCACCTTTTAATGTGGGATATTTACAGGTGAATTGAATATTGGAATGGGGATTCGTGACGCCACCTGTGGTACCTGGTCAGGGTGACCAGCGCTGCTATGCAGATCCACTGAAGGGTTAATATTGTGCAGCAAGATGTTAGGCCTTCCACAGGAAAGGCTAAGTCCTCCAGGGCAGATAGATGTGCAGGGGTGCAGGACAGACGGGGACCCGGCAGTTAGGAGTAATAAGGGAGACACACACATAAGTCAATTTGGTACCTTTAATGAAGATGTTGCAGGCACTCCCCGGAGCACTGTAGGGTGAAGGGTGCACATCCAGATTCCTCCACTGAGTAGGTGTGTGGCCTCCTGTTCCTTGCCTTTATGTGATAAAGTCCTGACCTGCTTGTAGCTAGGCCTAACTTGGTCTCCGTCTTGCACCTGGCTGACCTTGGCTTATATTTCACCGCTTGATTATCTCTTGAACAATAAGAACATGGAAGAGGCTAGGAGCCATGTGGTGAGCTGCATTTCTTGCTACATGTTCATAGACTTACCAGTGGAAAAGCCAAACTTCACATGCCAGAAATGCAAGCTTGTGTCCCTGTTGGAGGAAAAGTTGCAAAATCTGGAAGAGAGGTTATCTACATTGAAGACCATTAAGGAAGGTGAAGAGTTCTTAGACAGAGCAGAATTATCTCTTCATGGTACAAAAAGAGAAGAAATTCGAAGTGCAACTGAAGAAACAGAGGAATGGAAGCATGTGACCCAGAGAAGCAGGAGGATCAGGAGGCAGTCAGCACCAATTCTGCTCAGGAACCAATACCAGGCTCTTACACAGGAGAAGGATGAAGAAATACATCAGGATAAGACTTTGCCCACAAACAACCTTGTACGCCCTCAGAGTCCTCCTGAATGGAGAAAGAAAACTGTTGTGAAGAAGAAACGGAGAGTTGTTGTCATGGGCGATTCCCTGTTGAGAGGAACAGAGGCCGCTATCTGCAGACCGGATATAACCTCAAGAGAAATGTGCTGTCTTCCAGGTGCAATAATTAAAGATGTGTCTGACAGGATATCAGGACTCTTCAGACCTAAAGATGACTACCCATTCCTGCTAATACATGTGGGGACAAATGACACCGCTAGAAACGACCTGGAAACCATCTGCAGTGACTTTGAAAACTTAGGTAAGAAAGTGAAAGAACTGGGAGCGCAGGTGGTCTTCTCTTCCATCCTCCCAGTGGATGGCCATGGAACAAGGAGGTGGAATAAGATTCTGCAGGTGAACAACTGGCTACGTCGATGGTGCCGTCAGCAAGGATTTGAATTTCTGGATCACGGAGTGAATTACCTATACGATGGACTACTTGCTAGAGATGGGGTGCACCTTACGAAGACTGGAAAACATGTATTTGGAAGTCGCCTTGCTACACTCATCAGGAGAGCTTTAAACTAGAACAATGTGGGAAGGGAAGCAAAACGCCAGCAAAAGCCATACACTTGACAAATACTATTGAGATTTCTGCTATTAGAAGTGAAGGGGAAGAACAAAGACAAAAACATTTACATAATAAAAATATTGAAGGAAGAGAAACCAATCACAAACTAAAGTGTTTCTATACGAATGCACAAAGCATGGGCAACAAACAAGGAGAACTGGAGCTACTAACGCAGGAGAAGAAATATGATGTCATTGGAATCACTGAGACTTGGTGGGACGATACACATGATTGGAATACAAGGCTAGAAGGATACAACTTATTTGCAAGAAACAGACTTGATAAACGAGGAGGAGGTGTTGCATTGTATGTTAGAAAAGCGTATATCTGCACAGAGATTGACGCTTCAAAGACTGGGAGTTCTGTGGAAACTGTTTGGGTAAGAATACAAGGACAGAACAATGGAAAGGACACCATTGTAGGCATTTACTACAGGCCGCCTGTGCAAGCTGAAGATATGGATGAACTCTTTATGCATCAAATGGCCAAGTTCTCCAAAAAATATGACATAGTGGTCATGGGAGATTTCAACTATCCAGACATTTGTTGGGAATCTCTCTCAGGCAAAACTAACAGGTCCAGGAAATTCTTATCCTCTCTTGCTGACAACTTTATCTTCCAAAAGGTAATGGAGAAAACAAGGGGATCTGCTACCTTGGATCTAATCCTCATAAACAGGGAGGAAATGGTGGAGGAGGTAAGAGTGGCTGGGACTCTAGGAGGTAGTGACCATGCTATTTTAGAATTTTGGATAACAAGAGGAGGAAGACCTGTGAAGACTCAGACGTCAAGGTTAGATTTCAGAAAGGCAGATTTTAAGGAACTCAGAAAGAGAATTGGAGGGATCCAATGGCTGGATATCCTTAAGGACAAAAATGTCCAGGAAGGATGGAAAATCTTGAAAAATGAGATTCTCAAAGCACAATCGTTAACAATTCCGAAAAGAGGGAAGAATGGGAAGCATTTAAGGAAACCAGGATGGATGAGCATAGAACTTAAACACATGCTAAAAAGGAAGAAAGAAATGTTTATCAAATGGAAAGAGGGAGGCATATCTAAAGAAGAATATAATGCCGTCTGCAGAACCTGCAGGGCACAAATCAGATTATCTAAAGCTGACAATGAATTAAGGCTTGCAAGTGACGTCAAAAGCAACAAAAAAGGATTTTGGGGATACGTCAAAAGTAAAAGAAAAGTCAAAGATGCTATAGGATTTTTACAGGATGAAAATGATGAAATGGTAAGTCAGGATGTTGAGAAGGCTGAACTTTTAAATTCCTATTTTGCATCTGTTTTCTCTCAGAAAGGAAATGTAACATCAACTGATCTTCACTGTCCTATTAAAGGAATAGAAGAATCCAGGATATCTATAAACAGAAAGACAGTGAGGAAACACTTAGCTAACATAAATGAATTCAAGTCTCCAGGTCCAGATGAATTACACCCCAGGGTACTGAAGGAGATAGCAGAAGAAATTCTTGAACCACTGTCCATAATCTTTGAAAATTCTTGGAGAACAGGAGAAGTCCCAGAAGACTGGAGAAGAGCAAATGTTGTTCCTATCTTCAAAAAGGGGAAGAAGGTGGACCCAGGGAACTACAGGCCGGTGAGTCTGACTTCTATACCAGGAAAGATCTTTGAACAAATTATTAAAGAACATGTATGCAAGTACCTGGATAAGAATGAAGTGATTAAACAGAGTCAGCATGGGTTTGTAACTAATAAGTCATGTCAGACTAACTTAATTTCCTTCTATGACAGAATCACTGACTGGGTGGATCAGGGAAATGCTGTAGATATAGTATATCTTGACTTCAGCAAAGCATTTGACAAAGTATCTCACACAATCCTTATTGAAAAATGACTAAGTATGGAATGGACAAGGCAACTGTTAGGTGGATTCATAACTGGCTTAGTGATCGGACACAAAGAGTGGTTGTAAATGGCTGCACATCCAGTTGGAAGAATGTCTCAAGTGGGGTACCACAAGGCTCTGTTTTGGGCCCTGTATTGTTCAACATCTTTATCAATGATTTAGATGAAGGAATTGAGGGTAAACTGATCAAATTTGCTGATGACACAAAGCTAGGAGGGGTAGCTAATACTAGAGAAGAGAGAGAGAGGATTCAAAAAGATATACATAAACTGGAGCAGTGGGCAGCAACTAACAGAATGGATTGTAACAGGGTAAAATGCAAAGTACTACATCTGGGCAATAAAAATGAAAAAAGCATATACAAAATGGGAGGAATAGGGCTAAGTAACAGCACATGTGAAAAAGACTTGGGTATACTAATTGATCACAGACTTAACATGAGTCAACAGTGTGATGCAGCAGCAAAAAAGGCAAATGCAATTCTAGGATGTATCAACAGAAGCATACAGTCTAGATCACGTGAGGTCATTATTGCCCTCTACTCCTCTTTGGTCAGACCTCATCTGGAATACTGTGTCCAGTTTTGGGCACCACATTTTAAAAAAGACATCAACAAACTGGAGCAAGTTCAGAGAAGAGCCACCAGAATGGTGACCGGTCTGCAAACCATGTCCTATGAGGAACGGTTGCAGGATTTGGGAATGTTTAGCTTGCAAAAAAGAAGACTGAGAGGAGACTTAATAGCTGTCTACAAATATCTCAAGGGCTGTCACATTGTAGAAGGATCATCTTTATTCTCATTTGCACAAGGAAAGACTAGAAGCAATGGGATGAAACTGAATGGGAGGAGACACAGATTAGATATTAGAAAAAACTTTTTGACAGTTAGGGTGATCAATGAGTGGAACAGGCTGCCACAAGAGGTGGTGAGTTCTCCTTCAATGGAAGTCTTCAAACAGAGGCTGGATAGACATCTGTCTGGGATGATTTAGAGAATCCTGCTTTGAGCAGGGGGTTGGACCAGAAGGCCCAGGAGGTCCCTTCCAACTCTACCATTCTATGATTCTATGATTCTATGATTCTATGACCCCTTCTTGAAGTACACAGTCTCTATTTGCAGTGCACTGCTGGACTCCGTCCTCCTGGTCCGGTTACGTATCAGCTCTGTGGTACTCCTGGGACTTGTAGTCCTCCAGGAACTCCGGTGTTCTCCTATTGGGTCGTGGAGATCCCTATAGGCTCAGACCCTGGTGTCCGGTCAATACTTGCTGAGGTAAGCTGTAAAGGCTTTTCTACCCCTGTTACTGCTCTTTCCACTCGCCTTCGGCCTACCCGGGCCCTCACACGATCACACACTGGCAGTCGGTGGGCTGCCTCTTCACCGCTCTCTAAGCGTCGGCACGCTTTCTCACTGAGCTGCACTCCTAGATTCAGCTCTGACTAGGCTGGAGTGGTTTCTGTTCCACTCTTTACTAGACTCCACTCTCTGAACTGAATAGCTCTGCAGCCTCTCTAATCTCAGCTCTGCACTTCACCTTACTGCAGACTGACTGAGCTCTCTGAGGTGACTGACTGGCTGACTGACTTCGTGTTTTCTGTGTTCACTCTCTTTTATATGTCTAAACAGCTCCCTCTGGTGGTCTTTGGGATAAGTGAACGTGTGTGAATGTGTATAATGACCTGTAGTGGTATATTCTTTCAGTGCACCCTTCTGGGAGATATGGATTCAGTCGCAGCTGGTATCCACAGTGACATTACAAGAGGCTAGATATGGGGACTTAAGGGATTGGCTATGGTGACATAAGGGGTTGGCTATGGGGGACATTCCAGGAAGGGTTGGCTGTGGGGACATAAGGGGCTGGTTTTGGGGACATAAGAAGGGGTGTGGGAACATCACAAGAGGGACTGGATATGGGGACACTTATGGGCTGGTTATGGAGACATAAGAGGGGCTGAGGGGACATTACAAGATGAGATGGCTATGAGGACATAAGGATCTGACTATGGGGACATAAGAAGGGCTTTGATGACATCACAAGAGGGGATGGTTATGGGGACTTGAGGGATTGGCTATGGTGTCATAAGAGCCTGGCTATGGGGACATTCCAGGAGGGGCTGGCTGTGAGGACATAAGGGGCTGGCTTTGGGGACATAAGAAGGACTGCGGGGACATCACAAGAGGGACTGGATATGGGGACATAAGGGCTGATTATGGGGACATAAGAGGGGCTGCGGGGACATTACAAGAGGCATTGGCTATGAGGACATAAGGATCTGACCATGGGTTCATAAGAGGGTCTCTGACGACATCACAAGAGGGGCTGGCTATGGGGACATAAGAGGTTGTCTATGGTGACATAAAGGGCTTGCTAAGGGGAAATAAGAAGAGCTGTGTGGACATCACAAGAGGAGCTGGCTATGGGGACATAAGAGGTTAGCTATGGGGACATTACAAAAGGGGGATGGCTATGTGGACATCGCAATGGCCACAGTCAGAGGAACATGCTGCTGTTGCGATGTACATTATGACATCAGATAAATCGTTTGCTGTATCAAGAGAGGCCTCATAGAACCTGGTGGTTAGAGTGAGACAGAAACAGAGAGGAAGACGAGGCGGACTTCTGAGTGGCTACAGAAGATCGTGGTGCCGAATGGCCTGCAGACTGACGGGATGGTAGAGAAGGCCGGCTGATAATGACTGATAACAGCAACTACCAGCACCTCCTTACTATTGTTAAGGACATACTGGGAGTTGTAGGTTCATGAGATACAAATGTATATAGGTCAGGCTTGACATAATTGATTGCTGTACTAAGCTTGGTGATGTATTCATGTACTGATGGTGATTCTTGTGATGCATTCATGTACTGATAGTGGTTCTAGTGACATATTTGAGTCGCCCTCCAGAGCAATGGGAACTCGCATCTGAGCCTATAGACTACTATGGGGGATGTCACGGCAACACAGCTCAGTCCGTGGCTCTGGTGCTCACCCTTTAATGTGGGATATTTACAGGTGAATTGAATATTGGTATGGGGATTCGTGACGCCACCTGTGGTATCTGGTCAGGGTGACCAGCGCTGCTATGCAGATCCACTGAAGGGTTAATATTGTGCAGCTAGATGTTAGGCCTCCCACAGGTGAGGCTGAGTCCTTCAGGGCCGATAGATGTGTAGGGATGCAGGACAGACGGGGACCCGGCAGCTAGGGGTAATAAGGTAGACACACACACAAGTCACTTTGGTACCTTTACTGAAGATGTTGCAGGCACTCCCCGGAGCACTGTAGGGTGAAGGGTGCACATCCAGATTCCTCCACTGAGTAGGGGTGTGGCCTCCTGTTCCTTGCCTTTTTGTGATAAAGTCCTGGCCTGCTTGTAGCTGGGCCTAACTTGGTCTCCGTCCTGCACCTGGCTGACCTTGTGATTGGACCTTCCCTTGAAGTACACAGTCCCTGCTTGCAGGTACCTACTTGCCGGACTCCGTCCTCCTGGCCCGGTTACGTATCAGCTCTGTGGTACTCCTGGGACTTGTAGTCCTCCAGGAACTCCGGTGTTCTCCTAATGGGTCATGGAGATCCCTATAGGCTCGGACCCCGGCGTTCGGTAAATACTTGTTGAGGTGAGCTATAACGGCTCCTCTGCCTCATTCACTTCTCTTTCCTCTCGCCTTCGGCCTATCCAGGTCCTCACACGATCACACACTGGCAGTTGATGGGCTGCCTCTTCGCCGCTCTCTAAGCGTCGGCATGCTTTCTCACTGAGCTGCACTCACTCGTTTCAGCTCTGACTAGACTGGAGTGGTTTCGGTTCCACTTTACTAGCCTCCACTCTATTGAACTGAACTGCAGGCTGCAGACTTCAGTCTCACTAACCTCAGCTACTGAGCTGACTGCACTCAGAGCTGCACTGCCCTGTTCTTCCTGTCTTCACCCTCCTTTATATATCTAAACAGCTCCCTCTGGTGGTCTTAGGGATGGGTGAAGGTGTGTAAATGTATATAATGACCTCTAGTGGTGAATTCCTTCAGTGCACCCTTCTGGAAGATATGAATCCAGTCACAGCTGGGCTCCACATATCCATGTATTGATGATGGTTCTAGTGACGTATTTATGTACTGATGATGGTTCTGGTCCCATCTTTATGTACTAATGATGGCTCTGGTGATGTATTCATGTAGTGATGATAATTTTGGTTTCATATTCATGTTCTGATGTTGGTTCTGGTGATGAATACAGTGCCAGAACCATCATCACTATGTGAATACATCACCAGAGCCATCAATAATACATGAATACAGCAACAGAAGAACCATCACTACATGAAGCTGTCACCACAACCACCAACAGGAACACAAGACCAGAACCACCATCAGTGCATGAATAATCACAAGAACCACTATCCATACAGGAATATGGCACCAGAACCAGCATCAGTTATTGTTGTGAATGGACTTGAAATGAGTTCTGAGCAGAGGCTCCCTCTGGTGGTTAAAAGCGGTACTGGACTGTCCAGTGAAGATTGTGAGGATTGGGAATCAGGTGTTACTGACTGGTCTTATTTAAGGGAGTCGCCTTCCCATCAGGGTTGCCGGTGATCAATTGTTCTGGTCTCAATCCTTGATTCCTGTTTCCTTTGTAGCCTGCTGTGTCGTGTCTGCATCTCCTGCTAACAGATAAGACTTTTTCTTCTTTTTGTTTTTGTGCTTGATTTTTGCATTTTGTCCTGCACTTCTGTGGGGGCCTTCAGGGTCCCCTCCGGGGGCTTTTGCCCTCTCAGTTTAGTTCAGCCACTGATGTTTTGTACATTTGCTTTTTCCAGTTTTTTCAGTGGCTGCTGTTTTGATTTTGTTACACCAGAGAACTAATTTAGGTGGTAGAGGTCGTGTGATCTCAGGTGTTTTTGAAATTAGTAGAGTTGGTGCTTTTCAGGGTTTTTTGGGATTGCAGTAAGTGCCCTTCCTATCCTTTTCTATTTAGATAGTTTGGGCCCAACGTTTGCTCATACTATTTTCTGTCTGTGTCAGTATTTCTTCTTGTCTAACCGCCATTACATGTTTGGGGGCTTTCTATGTTCTTTGGGGATCTGCTCTGGGGCAGATAGCTTTCCTATATCTATCTTTAGGTATAGTTAGTTTCTCAGGCTGTGACGAGGCGTCTAGGACCAACGTAGGAACGCTCCACGGCTGCCTCTAGTTGTGGTGGTTAGTCAGGGTACTGCAATCTCATAGATTCCAACTGCTCTGGTGTATTGCCTTTTTTACCTGCACTCCTCAGCTACCAAATCATAACAAGTTATGTTGCAAACTGTATTTGTTGCATGACGGACATAAAAATCATCATATGTATCCCTTTGCAATGGGGTCTGTTTAGCTTCCATTGGGGTATTCACCAAATGCTGCACACCTTAATTGAAACCAAACGGCCCCTATTATAGTTAAGTAATATTAGTTTCCATGACTATCCTTGGGTTTGACAAGTAAAATATAGGATGTCAGGTATGAATATCGCTATTTTCACCTGGTATCGCCTAAATGGTCTGCAAGCAATTGATTGATTTCATATCTAAGTATGAAAACACACTCCCTGTTGAGACTCACCTCTAAAGTACACCACTTTTTTACTTTGGCTGGTATTTTTTGGTGAAGCAGGTAACAATTCTAATGGAAGAGGTTGTCAGCTCTTGTTACCTGGCCCATCGGAAGGGGGGTGCATTAGGAGTCATCTTACCTTAGTCTCTTACCCATTCCTTTACATGGGGGTTGAGGGTTCATGCGGGGGATTGCCTTCGGCTTCATCTGCCCAGGGCACCAAAGTACCTTTTCCTGGCCCTGCATTCATCGCTCAGGTGTAATTTTGACCCATTCTTCCACACAAAAACTCTTCAAATCCTGAAGGTTCCGTGGGCTCCCTCTATGAACGCTGAGCTTTAGTTCCTTTCATAAATTTTCTATCGGACTAAGGTCAGGTGACTGGCTGGGCCACGGAAGCATAATGCCCAATAAAATATATCCACTCACTAAATAAAATAATGACACTACAGCAGAATATGGATAAAAATTGGCAGCAATGTTTATTAAAGGTTACCTGAATAAATTATTTAATCACCAAATTCAAAGTAAATATAATTAAAACTTGGCCAATAGTAAAATGAATTAATCATGAATGAACCAAGTCCACCCAGAGTTAGCTGGGCGACTATACCCAACTTAATAAACACCGCAACAGTCATAACACAATTATAAAGGGAGAGCGGGCGGGCTGCTACTTTGTCTTCTTTTCTTCAAGGACTACCAGGAACTGCCTGCTTATAAAGGTACTAAAGTTCCCGCCTAAACTGAATCCACCAATCATTTTAAACTTCTCTTCTCGCACTTTTGGAGAAAGAACTTTCCAGAATACAGGTGGGTACCATAAAATATAAAATAGGGTGGGAAGGACCATACCAATAACTGTAAAATCCATGAATATAAAAATAAGTAATTTCTGTAAAATAATAGAACTTTAATAATTAAATTAGCATATTTCATATAAATTTAATGATTAAAAAATATTATGGGCCCATGCGACTATGTGTCCCCCTGAGCTATATGCTCTGTGGGGGCCCTGTCATTCTAGCAGCTTTATCGTCTTTCTCTGAAACCAATTGAGTCAGCCATGCAAGTTAATGTGTTTGTGGAAAAAAATTAAACCGCAATCAGATGACATCTGAGTGCAGTCTGATTTTCACAGACTAACAGAATGGAGGAGACGGGGAAATTTTATTTACCATCTTCTCCTCATCCAAGGAAATCAGAACACACTCTTATCAAACTCTGATCAGAGTGTGATTAGTACCTATACATTTATGAAAAAAACGCACTTCATAGGACAACACCAGTTAAATCAAGGTTAAGCATAAATCCCTGTGGCTCCCCCAATGATAAGCTCCTCACATTGGGAGGTTATAGGACGCAGCACCAAGTTAGGCTTAAAAGGAATCCCACTGTAGCTGCTGCTGGCGTCCTTTGTGCGGGAACAATGTTCTGATCATATTTGCAATGCAAGATGTATAGATAAAAACAGTTGTTCAAGTGCCACGCTGCTCGTCAGGTACCAAACTCTTTGATATATAAATGGTCATAGAAGCTTTATTGGTCATTGGTCAATGCATTTCAGGATCGCACCGACCCCGCCATTAGGACAGTAAACACATAGGGAGGATGTAACATGCACTGTGAGTGTGTGCTGGGCTACATTTTGAGAAATACAAAGTTTAGGTCAGGGTAAAGGAAGAGCTGCTGAAGTGACTGCCAGCAGAGTGACCAAGCACAAGTAAAGTTTTTCAAGCTCAAATTTTGCCACAAGTAGGAGTAAAGTGTCACAGTTGTCAGCGTGTTGCCGTATACTCAGTGGCGTACCATCAATTGTAGCAGACCACGCAGCTGCTATGGGGCCCGGACAGGTGAGGGGGCCCGCGACGGCTGCTGCGGTTTGGCAGCTGTGCTGACATAGTACTACCACCGCAGGGGTCGGCGGGGGAGGCGGAGCGCAGCTGTGTACTATATACTCACCTCCTCCTGGCGCGGTCTCTGCAGCCCCCCTGCTCTTCTCCCACGGTCTCTGGTGCCTGTGTTCAGCGGTCAGGTGGTACCGCTCATTAAAGTCATGAATATGCACATATTCATGACTTTAATGAGCGGTACCACATGACACCTGAACACTGGCGCCGGAGACCGCAGGAGAAGAGCAGGGCAGAGTCCGCGCAGGTGGGAGGGTGAGTATAAGGGATATTTACCTGTCCCATTCCTCCGCTGCGCTGCTGTGTCCTCGCGTCCTCTCTAGCTGTGAATGTTCAGGCAGAGGGCGCGATGACGTGGTTTGTGCGCTCCGCACCCTCTGCCTGAGCATTCACTGTGGAGGACCCAGAAGACAGCGGCGGTCAGCGGTGCACCGGGTGACAGGTAAATATCGCAGGTGCCGGGAGGTGAGTATGTCTGTTTTTTTTTTTTTGTTTCAGCAACTGCATCAGTATAAGGGACCTATACTACAGGGCACAATCTATGGAGCATCTATGGGGCACAATCTATGGAGCATCTATGGGGGCATTATCTATGGAGCATCTATGGGGGCACAATCTATGGAGCATCTATGGGGCATAATCTATGGAGCATCTATGGGCAGCATCTATGGGGGCACAATCTATGGAGCATCTATGGGGGCACAATTGTCATGGGTGCATCGCCACGAAGATCGTCGCGATTGCACATTCTGACTTCTCACAGCTGAGCTGCTGTTTCTTTGTGTTTGGTAATGAGAGAGTTAATTTTACCTAGCTCTTTGCTAAGACTAGGTCCAGCCTCGCCCGGCTGCTTTTGATTATGTTCTAATTAGTTTCCTTTATATTCCTGCCAGTCTGGGTGTTAGACGCCGGTGAAAGCATTCATGTAGTCTAGCAGACTGAAGCGGTTCTGAGAAAACTTAAGCTAAGAGCTCCTTAGTTGTTTTTACTCTTATAGCTTATAGTTTATCTCTGAGACCTTAGGTGTTCCTACTGTGTGTGAGTGTTGTATGTAAGACTTTATTTACTTTATTTCTTGTCTTTCTTGTATGTCTTTCTGTTCATTAACCGTTACCTGTTCATTCCCTTTGGTGGTATTCAGGGTCCTTCTTAGGACTAGAATACAGTTGGCAGGGATTGATAGGAGACAGGGTTTACGCTGGTGGCCTGGACCTCTGTACCTTTAACAGTACCTCCAGGTTGAGGGATTAGTTAGGACCCCAGTTTAGGGTCAGCTTAGACCCCGGTCACCCTCTAGCCGGAGACAGCGTATAACGGATTCCGTTTTGACCCACTGGACATTCTGTCAGGTAAATCTATGTTATCATGTATCTATGCGCATGTTATATAGTATGTTGCCCTTTTGATATAGATTACTGACATCACATATATATATCTGCTATACAGCGTGACATTTTCACCGGCCCAAACTAAAGATTCTCCCCAGCTGTCATGGATCCAGTAGCCCAGCTGGCCCGGCAGTTGCAGGGGTTGTCCATGGAATTTGCAGACATTAAGTCCAAGGTTTTGTCCCCCCTGGAGCAAACCAGATCTGAACCTAAGGTTGCTCTCCCGGATAGGTTCACTGGTGGGCGGGACAAATTTTTTACTTTCCGGGAGGCATGTAAATTGTACTTTCGGCTGCGGCCTCGGTCATCTGGGAGTGAAGAGCAGAGGGTGGGAATTGTTATATCGCTCTTACAAGGGGACCCTCAATCTTGGGCGTTCTCTATTCCTCCAGGCTCCCCAGATCTCCAGTCAGTGGATCGATTTTTTACTGCCCTGGGTCTGGTATATGATGATCCGGATCGAGTCTCCCTTGCTGAAACAAGGTTACGTAAAATACGGCAAGGAAATCGTCCAGCGGAGGAATATTCTTCTGAGTTCCGTAGATGGGCAACAGATACTCAGTGGAATGACCCAGCTCTTAGGAGCCAGTTTTGTCAAGGGTTGTCTGACAAATTAAAAGATGTGTTGGCTCAGTATGATTCTCCTCCATCACTGGAGGCTGCTATGGCCCTCGCTATTCGCATTGATAGACGAATTCGGGGAAGACGCGAGGTAAATCCGCCTCCCGTGATGACTCCACCTACTACTAAAGTCCCTTTTACTGAGGTTCCCCTGGTCTGTTCTGAGGAACCCATGCAGTTGGGAGGGACATCATTTTGTAGGAGGGAATCGGCGGTGCGCCGCAAGACTAGAAGGTGTTTCTTTTGCGGGAGAGAGGGACATTTTGTTGGGGGGTGTCTATCCCGGACCTCTTTGAGCCAAGGAGTTAACCTGGGTGTGTGTATTTCGTCCCCAAATCCCTCTCAGTTTCTCGTGCCTGTGGAGGTGGTGATTGGTACTAGAACTGAGAGGATTTCTGTTTTTCTTGATAGTGGGTCCGGGGCTAATCTGGTGGACGCTCGGTTTGCCCAGGTGCATGGTATGCAACTGAGTGTATTGGCCAAACCGGTCCCTATACTCTCTATTGATTCTAGACCTCTTGGTCAAGGTAGCTTGGTACAAGCTGTTCATAACATAGATCTTCGAGTAGGGGCAATACATAAAGAGCAATTGTCTTGTTATGTGTTGGAGGGTCTACCTACTCCTATTGTATTGGGACTTCCTTGGTTGCCTAAACATAACCCAGTGATTGATTGGCAATCCAGAAAGATAAGCCAGTGGGGTGAATTTTGCAAGAATAACTGCATGAGCACGGTCATCGGTGCGGTTGTGCCTAGGACTTTGCCTCCTTTTCTGGAGGACTTTGGGGAGATGTTCTCAGAGGAGGGGTGTAAAGAGTTACCTCCTCATTGCGCATATGACTGCTCAATAAAGTTGCTTCCTGATGCCTTATCTCGTACTTTCCCAGGGACCGGGAGGATGGATGATCCGGTTCCTATTCCTCAGGAGGGAGTTGTAGTGTCAGCTTATGCCCTGAGCTTGAGGGGGAGGTATTGGGGGCTCAGGGGGACGCCCCTGTGGGACTTCCAGGGAGACTGATAGTTCCAGATCGGTTAAGACTGAAGGTTACGGAGAACCATTACAAACGGATGGCTGATAGGGGGAGAGTTTCTGGTCGAGATCTGAAGGTGAACGATCTGGTGTGGTTGTCTACCAGGAATATAAAACTTAAAGTTCCCTCCTGGAGGTTGGGTCCCAGATTCATTGGGCCGTACAGGATCAGTTCCATAATTAATCCTGTGGCATTTCGTCTGGACCTCCCTCCTACGTTTAAAAATCATAATGTGTTTCACAAGTCATTACTTAAAAAGTATGTGGCACCAGTCATACCGTCACCTCTACCTCCTCCTTCAGTGGTAGTCAATGATAACGTGGAATTTCATGGGTCAAAAATCATTGACTCACGTCTCAGTCGCCGATCCCCTCAGTACTTAGTTCTTTGGAGGGGGTATGGTCCTGAGGAGAGGACGTGGGTCCCTGCGTCTGATGCTAACGCAGATCGATTGGTTCGGACCTTTCACACAACTTACCCGGACAGACTTGGTCATGAGGGTCCGGAGGCCCCTCGTAGAAGGGGGGGTACTGTCATGGGTGCATTGCCACGAAGATCGTCGCGATTGCACATTCTGACTTCTCACAGCTGAGCTGCTGTTTCTTTGTGTTTGGTAATGAGAGAGTTAATTTTACCTAGCTCTTTGCTAAGACTAGGTCCAGCCTCGCCCGGCTGCTTTTGATTATGTTCTAATTAGTTTCCTTTATATTCCTGCCAGTCTGGGTGTTAGACGCCGGTGAAAGCATTCATGTAGTCTAGCAGACTGAAGCGGTTCTGAGAATACTTAAGCTAAGAGCTCCTTAGTTGTTTTTACTCTTATAGCTTATAGTTTATCTCTGAGACCTTAGGTGTTCCTACTGTGTGTGAGTGTTGTATGTAAGACTTTATTTACTTTATTTCTTGTCTTTCTTGTATGTCTTTCTGTTCATTAACCGTTACCTGTTCATTCCCTTTGGTGGTATTCAGGGTCCTTCTTAGGACTAGAATACAGTTGGCAGGGATTGATAGGAGACAGGGTTTACGCTGGTGGCCTGGACCTCTGTACCTTTAACAGTACCTCCAGGTTGAGGGATTAGTTAGGACCCCAGTTTAGGGTCAGCTTAGACCCCGGTCACCCTCTAGCCGGAGACAGCGTATAACGGATTCCGTTTTGACCCACTGGACATTCTGTCAGGTAAATCTATGTTATCATGTATCTATGCGCATGTTATATAGTATGTTGCCCTTTTGATATAGATTACTGACATCACATATATATATCTGCTATACAGCGTGACAACAATCTATGGAGCATCTATGGGGGCACAATCTATGGAGCATGTATGGGGGCACAATCTATGGAGCATCTATGGGGGCATTATCTATGGAGCATCTATGGGGGCACAATCTATGGAGCATCTATGGGGGCACAATCTATGGAGCATCTATGGGGCAGCATCTATGGGGGCACAATCTATGGAGCATGTATGGGGGCACAATCTATGGAGCATCTATGGGGCACAATCTATGGAGCATCTATGGGGCATAATCTATGGAGCATCTATGGAAGCATAATCTATGGAGCATCTATGGGGGCATAATATATGGAGCATCTATGGGGGCATAATCTATGGAGCATCTATGGGGGCATTTTCTATGGAGCATCTATGGGGGCACAATCTATGGAGCATCTATGGGGGCATAATCTATGGAGCATCTATGGAAGCATAATCTATGGAGCATCTATGGGGGCATAATATATGGAGCATCTATGGGGGCATAATCTATGGAGCATCTATGGGGGCATTTTCTATGGAGCATCTATGGGGGCACAATCTATGGAGCATCTATGGGGGCATAATCTATGGAGCATCTATGGAAGCATAATCTATGGAGCATCTATGGGGGCATAATCTATGGAGCATCTATGGAAGCATAATCTATGGAGCATCTATGGGGGCATAATCTATGGAGCATCTATGGGGGCATAATCTATGGAGCATCTATGGGGGCATTTTCTATGGAGCATCTATGGGGGCACAATCTATGGAGCATCTATGGGGGCATAATCTATGGAGCATCTATGGAAGCATAATCTATGGAGCATCTATGGGGGCATAATATATGGAGCATCTATGGGGGCACAATCTATGGAGCATCTATGGGGGCATAATCTATGGAGCATCTATGGGGGCATAATCTATGGAGCATCTATGGGGGCATAATATATGGAGCATCTATGGGGCATTATCTATGGAGCATCTATGGGGGCATAATATATGGAGCATCTATGGGGGCATTATCTATGGAGCATCTATGGGGGCATAATCTATGGAGCATCTATGGGGGCATAATCTATGGAGCATCTATGGGGGCATAATCTATGGAGCATCTATGGGGGCATAATCTATGGAGCATCTATGGGGCATTATCTATGGAGCATCTATGGGGGCATAATATATGGAGCATCTATGGGGGCATTATCTATGGAGCATCTATGGGGCATTATCTATGGAGCATCTATGGGGGCACAATCTATGGAGCATCTATGGGGCATAATCTATGGAGCATCTATGGGGCAGCATCTATAGGGGGCACAATCTATGGAGCATCTATGGGGCACAATCTATGGAGCATCTATGGGGGCACAATATATGGAGCATCTATGGGGGCATTATCTATGGAGCATCTATGGGGCACAATCTATGGAGCATCTATGGGGGCATAATCTATGGAGCATCTATGGGCCACAATCTATGGAGCATCTATGAGCATAATACATTTTTTTTGTTAAATGTGTCCCCTCACTGTGCTGGCACTTTACATTTAAAATGGCTCTGGCTTTTTTTTTTGGGGGTGGGGGCATTCAGACTTTTGCTATGTGGCCCCATGATTTCTATGTACGCCCCTGCGTATACTGTCTACCTTTATGTAAGTACTCCTGTGAGATTCTGTAACTATTGGGCTTGTTGACTCTCTGTGAGTACATTTGCTGCACTGTTATATGTGTACACCAGGATTTATTCTGCCATTCCTGAGTGGGCAAACTGATTTGTTGCTTAAAAGTTATGATATCCACACTCTTGAAGAGGCATATAGCTACATCTTTTATAAAGGCATCGCACTACCTTCTCAACACTGAATCAAGCCGCTAAATAGCAAAATCAGCATATAATTATACATTTTTCGCTGAAAAAACATCATACACATAATGATTGCTGATATATATCACATAAAAAATTAGGACTATCGCACACACAAACCAACACATGAGAAATCTCAAAAACTGCGATCAAAACAGTCCAATACATGATAAAAGATCACTTTATTGTACAAAATACATAACAATTGGTAATACAAATAGAGGGCAGAGATTAAAAGATCAGGGGAAAAAATGGAGTGCAAACAATTGCATCGCAATCAGACCAATATGGAAAAAGAGGGGGATAGGTCACAGGGACAGTCCCAGAGTAGTATGTATAACAAAATAATATCAAGATGTATCGGAATATATCTCAAAGAGCTCACCCACAGAAGTCACATAGTAATCATTAGTGGTTAAGTGTAATACCCATTGACATGGTACTAAGAAATCATATATTATAGCGGGCATTAAAATATCAAAATATCTGGACCAAAAGGATATCAATAATCTACAACCACCAGATTATGGAGTCTATCTAACATACTGCACAGTCAAGATTACCGCACTATGTATACTGCACAATGTATAGTGAATCACATATAGAAGCAGGACATAATACAGCGGCTGTTATACCTGATAATAGAAGGGGAGCAGGGACTGTACCAGCGACCGACACCCAGGCCCAACGCGCGTTTCGGAGAGAACTCCTTCTTCGGGGGCCAACACGCAAAGGAAACCTGCCGTTTTCTCACATTTAATCATGTTGTTCATTAGCCGTTATGTGAATTTTAATGTTTGAATTTAAATTCTTCTTCGCGCCAGAAAATGTAAACCAGACATTGATATCCCTTTTCCACCTGTCCATACAGTACAGGTGTACTTATTTTTTAGCCATGTTCAAAATCGCATTTGAAAGCTGCGTAAGGCATTTTCAATTATCTAATGCTGCAACCCAAGCCAAGCTCAGGCCAGACCAGTGCAGACCTGTAGTGCCGCAGCCACGATCTCTATGAAATGAATCTGTAATCAGATTTATATAACATGATCATAATCGCCTGTCATGGGAATAGAAAGCAAAATTATATTGTGTATTCAAATGCATATCTGTATAAAAAACATAATTCGGTACCTTACAGGGGTTCTGAAAAACTGAAGAATTGACTGGTGGGGGTTTTGCCTCTTGGATCCAGGACAGGGCCTTAATTCCTTCATTGTTTACGTAGATACAGAAGCCTCCATGGGTGTCTGGGTTTGGTACTAGCCTACAACTCATTCCAATATGTGACCCACTATAGTACCAGGCACAGACGCTCATATGAACAGACCACTGCACCTAGGTAGAAAGGATGAGGGCCGCAGGCCGTTATTCTACTGAGATTAATGGCTCTGGAGGGTGGACTCCCACCAATCATGTACACACAATTTTCATTCTATGACAGTGGAGTACATTAGTGCCTTTAATGTAAACCCTAAGGTTTATGAGAGCTCTCTTATACCTGATGAGGCGGGTGTACTTACCTTGAAAATTCATATCCTAATGCCTAAATAACTGAAATAAGAATTAGCATTTTATTACTTGGACTCTTAAAATGCTCATTTTAATATTATGCAGGGAAAGCTTCAAAAAGGATTATACAGGTATTCCTACCGGATTTTCAAGAAAGAACACCAGCATCATCAGATCTAAAAAATCTATTTAATTATATATGCAGTTTATAATGTGAAATCTGTTACAGATCCATTTTAATCCGTTATCCAAAAGCCAATAGTCATTTGGCAAAATGCTCAACTTTAAGTTTTCTTTTTTGTATATGTTCTTTATTTAATGCTCAGCTTTAAGTTTTTTTTGCATATGTTCTTTATTTAATGCTTGGCTTTAAGTGTTTTTTTTTGTATATGTTCTTTATTTAATGCTCAGCTTTAAGTTAGCAGAGTAACTGTTCAGCAGATGTAATGCGGTACTATTCTCCATTCTGTAGTTTGCAATCAAAACAAAAGCAGATTATTCGCTCTATAATGAAGTTTTTAATATAATTGTATTTATTATTCCTTGCAGATTTATTTTTTTATATCATTGAATTATAATAAATTTTTCAGAATAGTATTACCAAAAGAAAAAAGCAAATCAAAATCATTCAAGTCATTCCTTGGAGTTTTTAAGATATCAGCATGCACCCAGAGGTGTGGCTATCATCAGGGCCGGGTCATCACCAGGTGCATCTGGGTAAGTGCCGGGGCCCTGGACAAATAAGGGGGCCCACTCATCGTCAGGGACACTGGCACGCTATGTGGGCCGTAAGTGGGGGAGTCCGGTGCCAACACTGACACCACCCCTGCACTCAAATACTCACCTTACCCGTTTCACGCAGTTCCGGTCTCTTCAGCATTTTATGACCCTCTGTGACGTCTCATGGATCATGATTAAGACCTCACGGTCGAAATGCGTCAGTCGCTAGCCATCCTGGGCTTCCAAGTGTATCCAGTGCATGTCCTTTTAATGCTTCTATAATAAACGTGAAGTTTTATTTCCTGACCACACTGGAGAACCTTTTCTACACTGTTTGCTTCTGCACGCCCAGAGCCAGGGCGACTCCCTGCGTGGACTCCATCTTTGTCTGAAGAATTGATATACGGTGAGTTGACTGTCCTATTTTCTGTCCCTCTATATGTATCAAGAACTGGCCCATTGCGCCATGGGTGTGCTGTCTTGAACAGTCTTTAGTGTATTTTTTTAACCTGTAGTAGATGTAATATATCCCAGAATGTAACGACATAAACTGGTGCAATTTGAAACATTACTTATCTGCTCAATAGTGATGTGCGAGTATACTCGTTGCTCGGGTGATCGCCGAGTATTTTGGAGTGTTCGAGATTTGTTTTCGTCGTCTCAGCTGCATGATTTGTGACTGCTAGACAGGCTGATTACATGTGTGGAATGCCTGTTTGTTAGGGAATTCCGACATGTATTCAGCTTGTCTAGCAGCCGCAAATCATGCAGCTGAGACGACGAAAATTAAATCTCCGAGCACGCCAAAATACTCGGAGATCACCTGAGCATGCTCAGGGAGACCTGAGCAACAATGCTACTCGTCCATCACTACTGATCAACAATCCCTGAGGAAGCTTGTGTGAAACTTGTGTGCGCAGTGCCTGGAAACCCGAAGTGTACCTTGGTTACCAGCTCCCTGCATCAGCGGGCTGGTATTCAACGTAGGCGACGTTACCGACAGTGTCGCTGTGCTGATCGCTGCCTGAGCTGCCTGTTTGGCAGCTCAGCAGCGATCATGTAGCGACACACCAGCGATCCTGATCATTGTCGGGATCGCTGGTGTGTCGCTATGTGAGACGGGGCCCTTACAGTGCACTTGCACTTGATATACATATACCTGATTGCTATGTGTGTCTGATTAACCTTCATTGTGCACTTGCACAGCTGGCATCTGCCCCCCAAAAAGGAAAATTTGGGGTTAATTTTAAAAAGCCTAAAAGTCTGACAATACTGTGGGTTATTAAACAGGCTGTTGGCTACCACCGGTTACCAACCATCTACCAATAGCTATATATGTTGAGGTCATTTTGACATTACTAAGGCTGCGTTAGCATTTAGAAGCTTGAAAGGGGACGGATGCAGCCCTAAGAGACCTCAGAGTGTTACCCACATCTTTTCATGGTAATTAGAGTATTTACAGTACAGGGGAACAGGAATGTCACAGTTTTCACAGACGAGAGGATTAATCAGTTCAAACTGTTCACAAATGTCAGTGTAGCCAATTTGACGTTTCACTGTGCAATGCTAAATGCATATTTTTCTCCTCCCTTCTTTGGGAGTGTTATGACTCAAGCTGCAGGGCCTGTTATCGTCTGCAGTACTCCAACATTCACTTCTTAGCTTTCTGGCTCGTAACCATTTGTGTGTCTGCAGCTATCCATTGTCTGACTGGCTGCCCCTAGCACTAGTCCATCTCCCAGACACTACTAGCTTCAACTACAGAACCTGACACTCCGACTTGCCCACTAGGAGACATGGCACTGCTCTTGGCCGCATCCTAGGATATAACAAAGGGAGTCTGTCAATATAAAAATCACTGATCAAACAAAACGCTACACCATGTAGTTGACATTTGACATACACATGGAAAAATAGGTAGGGAAAAGGAGAGAGTAAGCTAACAATTGGAGAAAAATACAGCTCACCGCATAATAGAGTCCAGTGTGTAGGGAACAATGCTCTGAGAAGCGTGAAAACTTGAAAAAAGCCAACAAGGATTCCAGCTTTTGGTAAGATGATAAAATTATTTCATTTTATTTAGAAATTAAAAGATTCAAAATGGTGAGCAGGGGATCGCGAAACTCACGGCAAAACATTTTGAATGCTAGCCAGCATTCTTCTTCAAAGTATGATGGGAAAATTATCCCATCAATCCTACAAATCAGCAAGAGCAAATCCCGAATGGATAAAATCCCACTGTCATGTAGTGACAAGAGACTGTGGACCCCTACCTGATAACTTGAACTAGGGGCACAAAAGCTTTTTATGATCAGCGATTACCATGACCAGATGAACTGCCCCTTTCAAAAAATGATGCCACTCCTCAAAGGCCCATTTTATTGTCAAGAGTTCCCTATTACCAATGTCATAATTTCTCTTGGCAGACAACAGTTTCTTGGAGAAGTATGAACACGGATGCCATTTTCTTTGGAGACAAACCCTGGGACAATACAGCCCCAATCCCCACTTCTCATCCGTTAACCTATTCATTGAATGGCTCAGTGACGTCAGGCTGTATAAGAATCTGTGCAAAACATCTGTTTAAAGTAGCAAATGCCTCACTGGCAGGACTGGACCATTTAGAAAAGTTTGTCTCTTTCTTGGTCATATCCGTCTGTGATTTGGCCACTACCAAAAAGTTCTTGATGAACTTATGGCAATAATTGGCGAACACCAAAAACCTCTGTGAGGCTTTTAAGTTTTCAGAACTATCCCAATCCAGTACTGGGCGGACTTTCGCCGGATCCATGTGAAAACCGTTAGACGATAAGAAATATCCCAGAAAAGGGATCTCCTAATCCGAAAACATACATTTCTCTAGACTGACATACAGTAAAGATGTATATCTTCGTACCGTGTTAGCCAGTAGATAGAAAAATATTTAGAGTTGAGAGTCCTCAGTGGTTGATACCTTTTAATGGCTAACTGAAAAGATGGTAACAAATTGCAAGCTTTCGAGACTACTCAGGTCTCTTCATCAGGCTGAACTAATACAAAATCTGAAGAATCACATATTTATACACAAAAACACAGAAAAAATGCAATAGGTAAGACAAGTGACGTGAAGCAGAACAGTCACCATGGCAGAGGGACGAGCACAAACATTGGAACAATTCATAGATAAGGAGAGAAAGTTTTATTACCCTCTGATTGGGGTCTGGTAATGTTTTGTGATGTTTTCACAGGGTATTTGGAGTAAATTCCTTAATTGATGTAATAGGCCATAAAACCATGTGACAGGTTCATTCCAGCATTAAGAGTGTCAAAGGTCACCATCAATTTGTATTCGCAAATTCTTCTCTGCCTCAGAGATGTGAATCTGCTTCTTAGTACCAGTATTTTCATATCTGACATGCTATGATCAGGGGAGCAAAAATGTTTTGCCACAGGTAGATCCATTCTTTTTTCTCTTATTGCGTGGCGATGAGAATTCATCCTTGTTCTCAGTTTTTGCCCGGTCTCCCCCACATACAGACCCCCAGTTGGACATTTAGTACATATAATTAGGTACACAACATTAGATGTGATGCAGCTGAAAGTACCTGGTATCTTGTAGTCCTGATGTGAGTTGGGGATCTTTATCTTGTCCGTGGTCATTATAAATGGACAGGTTTTGCATTTCTTCTGATTGCAAGGCAAGGTTCCTGCAGCTGTTGGGGAGGACAGGGAACTTCTGACAATGATGCTTCTTAGATTTGGGGGCTGCCTAAAACACAGTAGTGGGGGGTCTGGAAATATGGATTGTAACCGGGCATCTTTTTGTAGTAAAGGTTGTAGTTTCCGTGCAGCTCCCCTTAGCACCTCCAGATCTATCTTGTAGTCCTGATGTGAGTTGGGGATCTTTATCTTGTCCGTGGTCATTATAAATGGACAGGTTTTGCATTTCTTCTGATTGCAAGGCAAGGTTCCTGCAGCTGTTGGGGAGGACAGGGAACTTCTGACAATGATGCTTCTTAGATTTGGGGGCTGCCTAAAACACAGTAGTGGGGGGTCTGGAAATATGGATTGTAACCGGGCATCTTTTTGTAGTAAAGGTTGTAGTTTCCGTGCAGCTCCCCTTAGCACCTCCAGATCTGCACGGAAACTACAACCTTTACTACAAAAAGATGCCCGGTTACAATCCATATTTCCAGACCCCCCACTACTGTGTTTTAGGCAGCCCCCAAATCTAAGAAGCATCATTGTCAGAAGTTCCCTGTCCTCCCCAACAGCTGCAGGAACCTTGCCTTGCAATCAGAAGAAATGCAAAACCTGTCCATTTATAATGACCACGGACAAGATAAAGATCCCCAACTCACATCAGGACTACAAGATACCAGGTACTTTCAGCTGCATCACATCTAATGTTGTGTACCTAATTATATGTACTAAATGTCCAACTGGGGGTCTGTATGTGGGGGAGACCGGGCAAAAACTGAGAACAAGGATGAATTCTCATCGCCACGCAATAAGAGAAAAAAGAATGGATCTACCTGTGGCAAAACATTTTTGCTCCCCTGATCATAGCATGTCAGATATGAAAATACTGGTACTAAGAAGCAGATTCACATCTCTGAGGCAGAGAAGAATTTGCGAATACAAATTGATGGTGACCTTTGACACTCTTAATGCTGGAATGAACCTGTCACATGGTTTTATGGCCTATTACATCAATTAAGGAATTTACTCCAAATACCCTGTGAAAACATCACAAAACATTACCAGACCCCAATCAGAGGGTAATAAAACTTTCTCTCCTTATCTATGAATTGTTCCAATGTTTGTGCTCGTCCCTCTGCCATGGTGACTGTTCTGCTTCACGTCACTTGTCTTACCTATTGCATTTTTTCTGTGTTTTTGTGTATAAATATGTGATTCTTCAGATTTTGTATTAGTTCAGCCTGATGAAGAGACCTGAGTAGTCTCGAAAGCTTGCAATTTGTTACCATCTTTTCAGTTAGCCATTAAAAGGTATCAACCACTGAGGACTCTCAACTCTAAATATTTTTCTAGACTGACATATAATTTATTGTCCCTGAGTATTTGTAAGACCTGCCTGATATGTACCTGATGTGACACGATGTCCGTCAAGTAAATCAATATGTCGTTCAGATAGACTACCATAAATTTACCTGCCAGATGACAAAAAATGTAATTTACAAAGTGCTGAGAAACAGCAGGAGCATTCGTCAACCCAAATAGCATAACAAGGTTTTTGTAGTGTCCCTTTGATGTATTAAAAGCAGTCTTCCACTCATCACCCTCCTTTATACGGATGAGATTATATTCCCCATTGAGGTCCAGTTTAGAAAACCACGTAGCCCCGACGATCTGGTTATAGAGGTCTCAAATGAGAGGGAGAGAACAAGGATCCCGAATCAGGATACGATTTAGTTCACGGAAATCTAGGCAGGGGCGTAACCCCCCATCTTTTTTCTTAACAAAGAAAAAGCCAGCTGCAACAGGAGATAAGGAAGATCTGATATGACCGTTAGCCAGACTTTCTGAGATATAGTCCTTCCCTCTCCAGACATGAAATATTATACAACCTGCTCTTAGGAAATTTGGCCCAGAAATTAAATTAATGACACTGTCATAAGGATGATGATGAGGAAGTTCCTGACACGCATGTTGCAAGAACACATCCTGAAAATCAGACAGGTATTCCAGCAGGGACCGGGTATCAACCCTTGCTAAATGGGTGACCAGCAATGTCTTCGACAGTACTCGCTCCACCTTACTACATCAGAGTCTGCCAGTCCACCACAGTATTGTGCAACGTCAGCCAAAGTAGTCCAAAAACTACAGGAGAGGACAATCGATTCCAAGTGCATGGCCCCCACCAGCAGACGTATCCCTCAAATGACCTTAGTAAAATACCCCAAGCGCAGGGGTGCAGAATCAATAGCAATTATAGGGATAGATCTAGACAATTTGTGAGGATTGAAACCTTGGTCCTGGATGAAAAAACACTCCTTCTTTACGACGAACTGCAGGAGGACCGGTAAAACGAGTCGTTCCTCACAAACTGCATTGGTTCCTCGGTAGACTCAGCCCTAGATTCCATTGACACCTGACCCCGAATAGACGTGTCTCTTTTTGTTTCTGATATAGACGGCGGTCCATTCGGTTAGCTAGAGATATGGCCTCCTCCCGGGAAACCGGCGTCTCATACAGAATCAACCAGAGAAGAAAATTATTTATGAAATGTATAAAATTTATTTCTAAAGAGATGAAAAAATCTAATTAATCATATCTCAGACAATGACACTTACAATACAACAGGTTACAAGATTAATAGTGAGGACATAAATTAGGACATCACCCAGGATATTAATATGTATGAGCACAAACACGTAAAGATAATTAATCACATCATATACAGAGGTTAATAAGCGGGGTATGTGTGATAGCAATGAAGCCCGATCTGAAGAAATTAAGGTGGAAAATAATGAGGTATGGCCACAAGATGGCGCAAAAGTACAGATGCAAATGAACTTCTCACAAAATGAAAGGGTTTTTAATTGTTGATATTAAAGGTTTGCTGCTTCCAATAGGTAGCACTTTCCCAGGGATGTTTGTAAGGCATTTACGTTCTTCATACTGGCGTGCCAGACCTGGCTTGTCACTCTCCACAAGTAGAAACCGTACCCCTTAGATCCAAGTCTTATCCACTCACCTTGCCAAATCAGGTCTAATACTTTGCACTTTCGAGGGGTAATACCCCCGAAACACTGTGTATGCAAATTGAGATTCTGTTTGCCTTTTTATCCAAAATCATGTGATAAGGCCCCGTTAAAAGGTCGATATTGACTTGTAGGTTTGCTGCTTCCAATAGGTGGCGTTATAGAATTCAAGTCCTCTTCCTCTCTGAAACGGCAATTTTGCACAAAACTAACCACACAATGAATCAGGCAATTTGTAAGTGCGGAAAACCCAGCTATGGTAATGATAGGTTGACCTCAGACATGATAAAATGCAATGCAGTGCTTACCCATGTGGTGAGGGAGTCGTGACTCAGGTGCACGTCCGTGGCCCCGACACGCGTTTTGCATTACGCTTCCTCGAGGGGCTGTGTGACACATGGACATTTTTGTTGGGGTATACTCACCACTATTAAAAATAGTCAAAGAAAAAGAAGAAAATCGGATTCCATAGAATACATGGAGCAAAGCGGTAGGCAGGGGGTGTGCAGGAAGATGGCTGTTAGTTGGACCCATAGAAGCGGTCACAGAGCTTTCTCTGAAAAGCTATAATGTATCGGCATAAAACTTCTCTGATTCTTTCCGTCCAAGGTTCTGGCAGCACAAATCATCTGAAAGGTTCTCTAGAAACACTTTTTCCCCCATGTTTAAATTTCTTTTAAATGTATCACATATTTTTATCATATTTTTATTCTATTTTAATCCATAATTTCCCTGATTTGTCCCAGTCTGACTGCTGCCATTTTATTAAAGATAAGTTTAAAGGTTTTTTTGGGTCATTTTTTATTGACCAAATATATATTTATATCTTCTAGGGCGCATGACCACTGTATGGGGGGCACTATTACTATG
>JARQOD010000002.1:42123566-42190247 GCA_033576555.1 Oophaga sylvatica | reverse complement strand
TAGTTCACGGAAATCTAGGCAGGGGCGTAACCCCCCATCTTTTTTCTTAACAAAGAAAAAGCCAGCTGCAACAGGAGATAAGGAAGATCTGATATGACCGTTAGCCAGACTTTCTGAGATATAGTCCTTCCCTCTCCAGACATGAAATATTATACAACCTGCTCTTAGGAAATTTGGCCCAGAAATTAAATTAATGACACTGTCATAAGGATGATGATGAGGAAGTTCCTGACACGCATGTCGCAAGAACACATCCTGAAAATCAGACAGGTATTCCAGCAGGGACCGGGTATCAACCCTGGCTAAATGGGTGACCAGCAATGTCTTCGACATTACTCGCTCCACCTTACTACATCAGAGTCTGCCAGTCCACCACAGTATTGTGCAACGTCAGCCAAAGTAGTCCAAAAACTACAGGAGAGGACAATCGATTCCAAGTGCATGGCCCCCACCAGCAGACGTATCCCTCAAATGACCTTAGTAAAATACCCCAAGCGCAGGGGTGCAGAATCAATAGCAATTATAGGGATAGATCTAACAATTTGTGAGGATTGAAACCTTGGTCCTGGATGAAAAAATACTCCTTCTTTACGACGAACTGCAGGAGGACCGGTAAAACGAGTCGTTCCTCACAAACTGCATTGGTTCCTCGGTAGACTCAGCCCTAGATTCCATTGACACCTGACCCCGAATAGACGTGTCTCTTTTTGTTTCTGATATAGACGGCGGTCCATTCGGTTAGCTAGAGATATGGCCTCCTCCCGGGAAACCGGCGTCTCATACAGAATCAACCAGAGAAGAAAATTATTTATGAAATGTATAAAATTTATTTCTAAAGAGATGAAAAAATCTAATTAATCATATCTCAGACAATGACACTTACAATACAACAGGTTACAAGATTAATAGTGAGGACATAAATTAGGACATCACCCAGGATATTAATATGTATGAGCACAAACACGTAAAGATAATTAATCACATCATATACAGAGGTTAATAAGCGGGGTATGTGTGATAGCAATGAAGCCCGATCTGAAGAAATTAAGGTGGAAAATAATGAGGTATGGCCACAAGATGGCGCAAAAGTACAGATGCAAATGAACTTCTCACAAAATGAAAGGGTTTTTAATTGTTGATATTAAAGGTTTGCTGCTTCCAATAGGTAGCACTTTCCCAGGGATGTTTGTAAGGCATTTACGTTCTTCATACTGGCGTGCCAGACCTGGCTTGTCACTCTCCACAAGTAGAAACCGTACCCCTTAGATCCAAGTCTTATCCACTCACCTTGCCAAATCAGGTCTAATACTTTGCACTTTCGAGGGGTAATACCCCCGAAACACTGTGTATGCAAATTGAGATTCTGTTTGCCTTTTTATCCAAAATCATGTGATAAGGCTCCGTTAAAAGTCGATATTGACTTGTAGGTTTGCTGCTTCCAATAGGTGGCGTTATAGAATTCAAGTCCTCTTCCTCTCTGAAACGGCAATTTGCACAAAACTAACCACACAATGAATCAGGCAATTTGTAAGTGCGGAAAACCCAGCTATGGTAATGATAGGTTGACCTCAGACATGATAAAATGCAATGCAGTGCTTACCCATGTGGTGAGGGAGTCGTGACTCAGGTGCACGTCCGTGGCCCCGACCGCGTTTTGCATTACGCTTCCTCGAGGGGCTGTGTGACACATGGACATTTTTGTTGGGGTATACTCACCACTATTAAAAATAGTCAAAGAAAAAGAAGAAAATCGGATTCCATAGAATACATGGAGCAAAGCGGTAGGCAGGGGGTGTGCAGGAAGATGGCTGTTAGTTGGACCCATAGAAGCGGTCACAGAGCTTTCTCTGAAAAGCTATAATGTATCGGCATAAAACTTCTCTGATTCTTTCCGTCCAAGGTTCTGGCAGCACAAATCATCTGAAAGGTTCTCTAGAAACACTTTTTCCCCCATGTTTAAATTTCTTTTAAATGTATCACATATTTTTATCATATTTTTATTCTATTTTAATCCATAATTTCCCTGATTTGTCCCAGTCTGACTGCTGCCATTTTATTAAAGATAAGTTTAAAGGTTTTTTTGGGTCATTTTTTATTGACCAAATATATATTTATATCTTCTAGGGCGCATGACCACTGTATGGGGGGCACTATTACTATGCAGAGTAATGAAAAAGTACTTATTATATGGGGGCATAGTATTTCTATGTTGGACGCACATAGTGTGGCACTATTTCCATGTGGCCGGCCAAAGGATGCCCATATCTATTTGGAGGCACAAAAGGGCACCATTACAGTATGGGGGTACAGAGTTGCACTTACTAGGTGGAGATACAATGTGGGCATTATTACTGTGTAAGGTGACAGAGGGAGCACTGTTACTATATGGAGGCACAATATGGGCACTAGTAAAGTATCGGGTACAGCAGGGTCTTTATTATTACAATGAAGGTGTGGGGGCAAAAATAAGTTTTCACTGTGGTTAGGGCTGAATAGAAGAGAAAAGCGAAAGTGAGAAGCTCCAATCAGCGAGGAAAGTCGTAGAATTATACAGGGTGGGCCTTTTTTATGGATACACCTAAATAAAATGGGAATGGTTGGTGATATCAACTTCCTGGTTGTGGCACAATAGTATATGGGAGGGGGAAAACGTTTCAAGATGGGTGGTGACCATGGCGGCCATTTTGAATTCGGTCATTTTGGATCCAACTTTATTTTTTTCAATGGGAAGAGGGTCATGTGACTCATCAAACTTATTGAGAAGTTCACAAGAAAAACAATGGTGTGTTTGGTTTTAACGTAACTTTATTCTTTCATGAGTTATTTATGTTGCACAGCTTCTGAATCCACACCTTTGCAGTAAAAAACTTCACAGAGCTGCATGGGATAACAAGCTTTTACTTCTATCAACATGAGGTAAAGGAAGAATGCACAGTCATTTCAGCATTGCATCAGGAAACAGGAACAAAACGAAAGTGAAAGTACAAGTGACACTATTTCTTATACAATACATTAAACAGAAGGAAACGTTATACAACATTGCCATCTATTGTCAGGTCAGCATAAAGTCCTCCTTTTACTTATATTAAGTCCTAATCTGCTGCATATGCCAACAATTTACACATTTATGAGCACTTACAAAATGTGTTCAAAGTGCTGCCCATTGTGTTGGATTGTCAATGCAACCCTTTTCTCCCACTCTTGACACACTGATAGCAACACCGCAGAAGAAATGCTAGCACAGGCTTCCAGTATCCGTTGTTTCAGATGCTGCACATCTCGTATCTTCACAGCATAGACAATTGCCTTCAGATGACCCCAAAGATAAAAGTCTAATGGGGTCAGATCAGGAGACCTTGGTGGCCATTCAACTGGCTCACGGACGAACAATCCACTTTCCAGGAAACAGTTCATGTAGGAATGCTCGGACCTGACTCGGGTCATCTGAAGGCAATTGTCTATGCTGTGAAGACAAAGTCAGGTATTATTGGTAATATTGGTCTTGGTATACTGGACTTTATTCAATAGCAGCACAGTGGTTTTATGGGGTCAGTGGCGGTATTATTGGACCCATTTATAGTGGTAATATTGGTCCTAAATGTGCACAGTATAGCGGTAATTTTGTACTTTATGACTGTATTATTATATAGAGGCATATTATCATTCACAGAAAATACATTATATTTACGAGCGAGAGTACAGATATTTCTTTGTAAACCCTAAGTTGCCCGTGCATCCAAGCAACATGCGGGTGGTAGGGTGGGCCAAAAGAAAATGCCCTTAGAACTTTAGTGATGCTTCCGCTAAGGCATCTTTCACACATCAGTTTTTTGACGTCCGTCACAATCCGTCGGCTCGACAGATCCGTCGCAGATTGTGAAAAACTGATGAGACGGATCTGTTTTTTCGACGGATCCGACTAGCGACCATTTTTTCATCCGTCTCTTCAGTTTTTCGACAGATCCGTTTTTAAAAAACGCACACAGGTAGATAGATAGACAGATCTATAAATAGATAGATAGATATATAGATAGATAGATAGAATATATCCATAGATGTGTCTATCTTTTGATATATCTATGGCTAGATATAGATAGATAAATAATAGTAAGGCAGATGTTTATTAATGAACAATTTTCTGCACCAGAGGGGTAAGACAGATGGCTGAGGGCCAATATTTGTAGCCTGGGAAGGGGATACTTTCCATGGCCCCTTCCCAGGCTATGAATATCAGCCCGCAGGTGTCTGCATAGCCTTTACTGGCTATTAAAAAAAATGACGTGGGGTCCTCCTATATTTTATAGCCAGAAAGGCTATGCAGACAGCTGCGGGCTGATATTCAAAGCCTAGAAAGGGGCCATGGATATTGGCTCCCACCGGCTGCAAATACCAGCCCGCAGCTGCCCCAGAAATGGCACATATCTAAGATTCGCCAATTTTGGCACTTAGCCCCTCTCTTCCCACTGCCATGTAGCGGTGACATATGGGGTAATAAGGGGTTAATGTCACCTTGCTATTGTAAGGTGACATTAAGCCCTGTTAATAATGGTGAGGCGTCAATAAGATGCCTATCCATTATTAATCTTATATTAATAAAGGGTTAAAAAAACACATAAGAATAAAGTATTTTGATGAAATAAAACACAACACATTTTTTCAAAATTTTTATTGTACGCCTATCCAGTCGAAGCCATCGATCACCTGCAAAAAAATTAAAAAAGCAAAACAACAATATACTCCCTGTCCAACGTAATCCCATTAATAACGATTGTCCCACAATGATCTCCCCTATAGAGCTGTCACATTAGCAGATGTGATCTCTCTATAGGCCTCTGATGACACACTGACCGGAGATAACCCTCACGCAGTGTGTCATCGGAGATAAGCCTCTCGCTTTACGGCACTACAGCGTGAGAAAATTCTCACGGCTGTAGTGCCACAAAGTGACAGGTTAACTCCGGTGACTTGTCGGCGGCTGAGTGATACAGTCTGGAAGATTATCTCCGTCATTGTATCACTGGAGCCCCTGGAGAGTGGTCGCATCAGCTGATGTGACAGCTCTCCACGGGAGATCGTCGTGGGACAGTCGTATTAATTGGATTACGTCGGACACAGGGAGTATATTGTTTCTTTATTATTTTAATTTTTTTTACAGGTGATCGAGGGCTTCGGGATTAGGTGTAGATGGTGAGTATGGATTCTGACACGGTCTCCCCTGCTGCCATTTCCTATGGTGGCTTACAGTTCTCCCATTCCCCGAGACCCACAAACAGACATGGTGGTGGAGTTGGCATACTCCTGTCCCCACAATGCACTTTCCAGGTCATCCCCACAATTTCATCACTCTCATTCCCTTCTTTTGAGGTCCACACCATCAGGCTCTTCCATCCCCTCTCCCTCAGAGTAGCGGTCATATATCGGCCCCCAGGCTCGCCCACCCAGTTCCTTGACCACTTCTCAACCTGGCTGCCGCACTTCATGTGCTCAGAACTACCAACCCTTATCCTTGGAGACTTCAACATCCCCATTAACAGCCCTACTTCCACATCTGCATCTCAGCTTCTATCACTAACCACTTCTCTAGGCCTCTCACAGCTTTCAACCTCTGAGACACACAAGGATGGTAACACCCTTGACCTGGTCTTTGTCCGCCTCTGTTCAATCTCCCACCTAAATAACTCACCTCTTCCACTCTCTGACCACAACATTCTCTCCTTCATCCTCACAAATCCTCGACCACCCCAGCGCACTCCTACCTACTACACATTCAGAAATCTACAAGCCATTAACCCTCAGACACTTTCAGACTCATCGCTGTCCCCAATCTCCTCTTTTTCTTGTCCTAATCTGGCTGTTCAGCACTACAATGACACTCTTAGAAGCACCCTTGACCAAGTAGCACTGCTCACCCTCAGAACTTCCAAACACACAGTAAAACAGCCCTGGCTCACATTGCAAACTCACCTTCTTCAGCGATGCTGTTGTGAATGGGTTTGAGATGAGTTCTGAGCAGAGGCTCCCTCTGGTGGTTACAAGCGGTACTAGTGAGGATTGGGAATCAGGTGTTACTGATTGGTCTTATTTAAGGAAATCATTTTCCATCAGGGTTGCCGGTGATCAATTGTTCTGGTCTGAAACCTTCTTTCCAGTTTCCCTTGTAGCCTGCTGTGTCGTGTCTGCATCTCCTGCTATCAGATAAGACAATTTCTTATTTTGTGTTTTTGCTATATTTTATGCATTTTGTCCTGCACTTCTGTGGGGGCCTTCTGGGTCCCCTTCGGGGCCTTTGCCCTCTCAGTTTAGTCCAGCCACTGTGTTTTGTACTTTTGCTTTTTGCAGTTTTTTCAGTGGCTGCTGTTTTTGTTACACCAGAGAACTAATTTAGGTGGTAGAGGTCGTGTGATCTCAGGTGATTTTGAAATTAGTAGAGTTGGCGCTTTTCAGGGTTTTCTGGGATTGCAGTAAGTACCCTTCCTGTCCTTTTCTATTTAGATAGTTTGGGCCCCAGCGTTTGCTCATACTATTTTCTTTCTGTGTCAGTATTTCCTCTTGTCTAACCGCCATTACATGTTTGGGGGCTTTCTATTATCTTTGGGGTTCTGCTCCGGGGCAGATAGCTTTCCTATTTCTATCTTTAGGTGTAGTTAGTTTCTCAGGCTGTGACGAGGCGTCTAGGACCATCGTAGGAACGCTCCACGGCTGCCTCTAGTTGCGGTGGTTAGTCAGGGTACTGCAATCTCATAGATTCCAACTGCTCTGGTGTATTTCCTTTTTTACCTGCACTCCTCAGCTACCGTAACATAACAGTATCACCGGCCCTAAAAATTGTATGGTACTCACAGAAGGGAAAAAATATTTTGAAGGAAGAAAAGTTGTCAGAGATATTTTTCTGTTTGTTGCATTTTTTTTTTTTTCCCTCTGTATCTCTGGGTGCTGGGGAGGATCTTTTCTCCCAATGGAGTTTGCACAGTTGTCTGGCCGTGTGGATCAGCTTGCCACTGAGGTTCGGAGTATTGCTGCATATCTTGCTAGGTTGCCTGTTGTGGAACCTAGGATCCCCATGCCAGATTTGTTTTCAGGGGATCGAGCTAAGTTTCAGAATTTCAAAAATAATTGTAAATTGTTTTTTGCCTTAAAATCTAAGTCCTCAGGAAACGCAGCGCAGCAGGTTCAAATTATCATCTCTCTCCTGCGCGGCGATCCTCAGGATTGGGCTTTTTCCCTGATACCTGGGGATCCTGTTTTGAGTGATGTTGATGCATTTTTTCAGGCTTTGGGGTTATTGTACGATGAGCCTAATGTCACTGATCAAGCTGAAAAAGCCTTGTTGGCATTAAATCAGGGGCTTGATGACGCTGAGTTATACTGTCAGAGATTCCGTAGGTGGGCAGTCCTGACCAAATGGAATGACGACGCTTTGGCGGCCCTTTTCCGGAAGGGTCTGTCGGATAATGTAAAGGATGTTATGGTGGGATTCCCTGTCCCCTCTGGTCTCAATGATTCTATGTCATTAGCGATTCAAATTGACAGACGTTTGCGTGAACGGAGAAGTATGCTTGGAGTGGTGTTGCCTTGTGAACCAGCTGCTGAGCCCATGCAGTGTGATGGAGTGGTGTCTGGGGCACAGCGTCATGAGTTTCGAAAGCGCAATGGGTTATGTTTCTACTGTGGTGATGCCTCTCATGCTATTTCAGTCTGCCCTAAGCGGGGAAGACGTTTTGCACGCTCAGTTGTCTTGGGTAGTGTTCAGACTAAGTTTTTATTAACTGTCACTCTGATATGCTCTCTGTCCTCATTTTCTGCTCAGGCTTTCGTTGATTCTGGAGCAGCTATTAACCTGATGGATTATGATTTTGCTAAACGTTGTGGATTTCCCTTGATACCCCTACAGAAGTCTATTCCCCTACTGGGGATCGATTCTACCCCTTTGGCTGAGAATAAACCCCAGTTTTCTACTCAGGTGATAATGAGGGTTGAACCTGATCACCAGGAGTGCTGCAAATTTTTGGTTCTATATAATCTGCATGACATTATCGTGCTGGGTTTCCCTTGGTTACAGTCTCATAATCCTGTTTTGGATTGGAAATCTGTGTCTGTAACCAGTTGGGGCTGCCAATGTGTTAATACCAACACTCCTGTTTTTTCTGCCTCCCCCCAGGCTGAGGATGTTCCTGACTTTTTGTTTGATTTTTCTGATGTGTTTAGCGAAAGTAAATCTGCATCCTTACCTCCCCATAGGAGTTATGACTGCGCTATTGAATTAGTGCCAGGTAGTAAATTCCCTAAGGGTCGCCTTTTTAACTTGTCTGTACCTGAACATGACGCTATGCGGTCTTATATCAAGGAATCATTGGAGAAGGGTCATATCAGACCATCCTCTTCACCCTTAGGTGCCGGTTTTTTCTTTGTGGCCAAAAAAGATGGTTCATTAAGGCCGTGTATTGATTATCGTCTCTTGAACAATATTACTGTGAAATATCAATACCCGTTACCCTTGATTTCTGACCTGTTTTCCAGGGTGAAAAACGCTACTTGGTTTACCAAGCTTGACCTCAGAGGGGCGTATAACCTTATTCGCATTAAGCACGGGGATGAATGGAAGACGGCATTTAACACCCCTGAAGGGCATTTTGAGTACCTTGTGATGCCCTTTGGGCTCACTAATGCTCCTTCCGTCTTCTAGTCCTTCATGAATGATATTTTCAGGGATTTTGTGGACAAGTTTCTGATTGTTTATTTGGATGATATCTTGATTTTTTCTAATGACTGGGACTCTCATGTGAAACATGTTCGAACTGTATTCCAGATTTTGAGAGAGAATGCTCTGTATGTGAAGGGATCAAAGTGTCTTTTTGGCGTACAGAAGATCTCATTTCTGGGATTCATTTTGTCCCCATCTGTTATTGAAATGGACCCGGTCAAGGTTCAGGCCATCTGTGATTGGGTCCAACCTACTTCATTAAAGGCTCTTCAGAGATTTTTGGGTTTTGCCAATTTTTATCGTAAATTTATTGGTAATTTCTCTGTTATTGTTAAACCATTAACTGATTTGACCAGAAAGGGTTCTGATGTGGTGAATTGGCCTCCTGAGGCAGTCTCTGCGTTTCAGGAACTTAAGCAGAGATTCACTTCTGCTCCTGTTCTACGGCAGCCTGATGTTTCTCTGCCATTTCAGGTGGAGGTTGATGCCTCTGAAATTGGGGCAGGTGCCGTTTTGTCCCAAAAAGATCCAGAGACCTCTAAAAGTAACCCTTGTGCCTTTTTCTCTCGAAAATTTTCTCCTACTGAACGTAATTATGACGTGGGTAATCGGGAGTTATTGGCCATGAAGTGGGCTTTTGAAGAATGGAGACATTGGCTGGAGGGAGCCAAACATCAGGTGGTGGTCCTTACGGACCATAAGAATCTGGTCTATCTGGAATCTGCCAAGCGACTCAATCCTAGACAGGCCAGGTGGGCCTTGTTTTTCACACGTTTTAATTTTGTGGTTTCCTTTCTTCCTGGCACTAAGAATGTTAAGGCGGATGCCCTCTCGAGGAGTTTCCTTGCGGACTCTCCTGAGCTATCTGATCCCTCTGTTATTTTGAAGGAGGGTGTAGTTCTTTCCGCCATCTCGCCTAATTTGAGACTTGCTCTGGAGGGGTGTCAGGAGGATAGGCCCGAGCGCTGCCCTGTTGGAAAATTGTTTGTCCCGGACCAATGGAAAAAGAGTGTGATGTCTGAGATTCATTGTTCCGCATTGGCTGGGCATCCCGGAATTTTTGGTACCAGAGACTTGGTTAGTCGGTCCTTTTGGTGGCCTACCTTGTCTCGCGATGTCAGGGAATTTGTGCAGTCCTGCGGGACTTGCTCTCGCTCCAAGCCTTGCTCTCGCCTAGTGGTTTGTTGATGCCATTGCCTGTGCCCAAGAGACCATGGACCCATATCTCTATGGATTTCATTTCCGATCTTCCTGTTTCTCAGAGAATGACCACCATCTGGGTAATTTGTGATAGGTTTTCCAAAATGATACATCTTGTGCCATTACCTAAGTTGCCTTCCTCCTCTGAATTGGTGCCGTTGTTCCTTCAGCACGTGGTTCGTTTACACGGCATTCCTGAGAACATTGTGTCTGACAGAGGAGTCCAGTTTGTTTCCAGATTTTGGAGGACTTTTTGTTCTAAACTGGGTGTTCAATTGTCTTTCTCCTCGGCATTTCATCCTCAGACCAATGGTCAAACTGAGAGAACAAACCAGACATTGGAGACTTATCTAAGATGCTTTGTGTCTGCTGATCAGGATGACTGGATCTCTTTTTTGCCTTTGGCTGAGTTTGCTCTTAATAATAGGGCTAGCTCTGCCACTTTGATGTCTCCGTTTTTCTGTAATTCTGGGTTTCACCCTCGATTTTCTTCAGGACAGACGGAGGCTTCTGTCTGTCCAGGTGTTGACTCTGTTGTTGAGCGTATGCAGCAGATTTGGGACCAGGTAGTGGAGAGGTTGTCCCTCTCTCAGGAGAAGGCCCAGCGGTTTGCTAACCGGCATAGGACTGATGGTCCTCGGTTTAAAGTGGGGGACTTGGTCTGGTTGTCCTCAAAGAATATTCCTATGAGAGTAGCATCTCCTAAATTTAAGCCTAGGTTCATTGGACCTTATAAGATCATGGAGATTATTAATCCTGTTTCTTTTCGTTTGCTTCTTCCAGGGACATTTAAGATCCATAACGTGTTCCACAAGTCCTTGTTGAAGAGGTTTGTTGAGCCAGTGGTTCCTGCTGCTGTGCCTCCTGACCCTGTTTTGGTTGAGGGCAATCTGGAGTATGTGGTTGAGAAAATATTGGATTCTCGTTTTTCTAGACGAAGACTCCAGTATTTGGTTAAATGGAGAGGTTATGGTCAGGAAGATAATTCTTGGGTGTTTGCTTCGGACATCCATGCTAGGAGACTTATCCGTGCGTATCATAGAACTCATCCTGACCGACCTGGTTGCTCAAATGAGGGTTCGGTGACCCCTCCTCAAGGGGGGGTACTGTTGTGAATGGGTTTGAGATGAGTTCTGAGCAGAGGCTCCCTCTGGTGGTTACAAGCGGTACTAGTGAGGATTGGGAATCAGGTGTTACTGATTGGTCTTATTTAAGGGAATCATTTTCCCATCAGGGTTGCCGGTGATCAATTGTTCTGGTCTGAAACCTTCTTTCCAGTTTCCCTTGTAGCCTGCTGTGTCGTGTCTGCATCTCCTGCTATCAGATAAGACAATTTCTTATTTTGTGTTTTTGCTATATTTTTGCATTTTGTCCTGCACTTCTGTGGGGGCCTTCTGGGTCCCCTTCGGGGGCCTTTGCCCTCTCAGTTTAGTCCAGCCACTGTGTTTTGTACTTTTGCTTTTTGCAGTTTTTTCAGTGGCTGCTGTTTTTGTTACACCAGAGAACTAATTTAGGTGGTAGAGGTCGTGTGATCTCAGGTGATTTTGAAATTAGTAGAGTTGGCGCTTTTCAGGGTTTTCTGGGATTGCAGTAAGTACCCTTCCTATCCTTTTCTATTTAGTTAGTTTGGGCCCCAGCGTTTGCTCATACTATTTTCTTTCTGTGTCAGTATTTCCTCTTGTCTAACCGCCATTACATGTTTGGGGGCTTTCTATTATCTTTGGGGTTCTGCTCCGGGGCAGATAGCTTTCCTATTTCTATCTTTAGGTGTAGTTAGTTTCTCAGGCTGTGACGAGGCGTCTAGGACCATCGTAGGAACGCTCCACGGCTGCCTCTAGTTGCGGTGGTTAGTCAGGGTACTGCAATCTCATAGATTCCAACTGCTCTGGTGTATTTCCTTTTTTACCTGCACTCCTCAGCTACCGTAACATAACAGATGCTCTAGGAGTGCTGAACGCCTTTGGAGAAAAACCCGCACACCAGAAGACTTCATCCACTTTAAATTCATGTTAAGAACTTATAATGCTGCCCTTCACCTCGCCAAACAGACCTACTTCACCACCCTGATCTCCTCACTAGCCAACAACCCCAAGAAACTTTTTGACACTTTTCACTCCCTCCTCAGGCCAAAAGCACAAGCCCCTATCACAGACATTTGTGCTGACGACCTGGCCTCCCACTTTATAGAAAAAATAGATACTATCCGTCAGGAAATCTGCTCTCAACCACCAAGTGCTGTGACTCCCATCCCTCCCTGCATTTCCCCTGGCTCAATTTCCACATTTGATCCCATCACAGAAGAAGAAGTCTCCAGACTCCTCTCTTCCTCTCGTCCGACTACATGCACTACCGACCCCATTCCCTCACACCTCCTCCAGTCTCTCTCTCCAGTTGTCACAACTCACCTAACTACAATCTTTAATCTCTCACTCTTCTCGGGCATTTTCCCATCCTCCTTCAAACACTCCATCATTACTCCACTACTAAAGAAACAGGCTCTCGACCCTTCCTGCACAAACAACTACAGACTGGTCTCCAATCTCCCCTTCATCTCTAAACTTTTGGAGCGCCTAGTCTACTCCCGCCTCACCCGTTACCTCTCCACTCACTCCCTCCTAGACCCTTCACAGTCCGGCTTCCGACCCCTACATTCGACTGAAACTGCACTCATCAAAGTGACCAATGACCTTCTGACAGCAAAACGTAACGGTGACCACTCTCTGCTCATTCTTCTCGACCTTTCTGCAGCTTTCGACACGGTTGACTACCGTCTCCTACTGTCTAGGCTCCAGTCACTAGGTATTAAGGACACTGTTCTCTCCTGGTTCTCCTCCTATCTTTCTGACCGCTCCTTCAGTGTTTCGTTTTCTGGCTCCACGTTATCTCCTCTTCCTCTCACTGTCGGTGTACCCCAGGGCTCAGTCCTTGGCCCCCTTCTCTTCTCTCTCTACACAGCCCCAATTGGACAGACCATCAGCAGATTTGGCTTTCAGTACCATCTTTATGCTGATGACACACAACTATACACGTCATCCCCCGACCTTACCCCCGCTGTACTAGAGAACACCACCGACTGTCTGTCCGCAGTCTCCAACATCATGTCTGCTCTCTATCTGAAACTTAACCTCTCCAAAACTGAACTTCTTCTGCTCCCGCTGTCTACTAACCTCCCTAAATCTGACATTTCCCTCTCCGTGGGCGGCACCATAATAACACCCCGGCAGCAGGCTCGCTGTCTGGGTGTCATGTTTGACACCAATCTCTCCTTCACCTCCCATATACAATCTCTTGCCCACTCTTGCCGCCTACACCTAAAGAACATCTCTAGAATCCGCCCTTTTCTCACCATGGAAACAACAAAAACCCTCACTGTAGCATTGATCCACTCCCGCCTGGACTACTGCAACGCTCTATTACTTGGCCTCCCCATTACTCGACTATCCCCTCTCCAGTCCATCCTTAATGCAGCAGCCAGGGTCATCCATCTGGCTAATCGGTACTCGGACGCGTCCGCTCTTCGCCAGTCCTTACACTGGCTGCCCATTCATTATAGAATCCAATTCAAAGTACTGGTTCTCACCCACAAAGCTCTCCACACTGCAGCACCCCCCTACATCTCCTCCCTCATTTCTATCTATCGGCCTAACCGACCGCTGCGCTCTGCAAACGACTTTCGACTAAACTCTGCACTAATCCGTACCTCCCACTCCCAACTCCAAGACTTCTCCCGCGCTGCGCCAATCCTCTGGAATGCTCTACCCCAAGAAATTAGGACTATCCACAATATGCATGGTTTCAGGCGCTCCCTCAAAACACATCTGTTCAGAGCGGCCTATCACATTCACTAATCAAAGTCATTCTATGTGTAAGTGTGTGTGTGTGTAGCCCATTCACTATCTCCATCCATCCCTCACTCCCCCAAGATCGCTGGACCATCATTGTAAATGCACCATCGTATATACACAACTGTACTTTGTATCTCCCCCACCTCATTGTAGATTGTAAGCTCTCACGTGCAGGGGCGGCTTATATTGCTTTAATTATTGTATTGTTAACGTTGTTACTTATGACTTGTGTTTTGAAACTGTTAAACTGTAAAGCGCTGCGGAATATGTTGGCGCTATATAAATAAAGATTATTATTATTATATGGACTATATGTGTGTATATTTTTTTTTTTCATTCAACACATTAGCCGGATGATGGGACTACTACTGTCCCATCATTGGCTAATGTGTCAATCAGTCACTGTAGCAGGTATAGCCGGATGGGACTTGTAGTCCCATCGGACGATGCCTGAATACACACACACAAACACACACACACATGCAGGCCCCCGCACAGCTCCGCAGACCCACGCACAGCTCCGCAGACCCACGCACAGCTCCGCAGACCCCCCCGCACACACACACGCACACAGTGTCGGAGCATGTGCAGTTAAAAAAAAGGAATCCATCACCCATAGGCTTCCATTGTAGCAAAAGTAGTAGCAATTTTTCAGCGTAGACAAAAAACATTCGTACGTCCGTTGTCTCCTTCCGACGGACAAAGAATTTCCGACGGATCCATCCAATGACGGATGAAACATGCGGTCATCCGTCGCAATCTGACGCTAATACAAGTTTATGAGAAAAAAACGCCTTATCCGTTTTTTTCAAAATTCGACGGATTGTGATTGATGGCAAAAAACTGATGTGTGAAAGGGGCCTAAGCTGTACAACTTCTATACTCAGCTACAGCCTTCAGCCATACAAGTCACGGTGACGGGAGAGAGCGTCATTCTTCTGCGGCGTCAGTACATAAGCATCCATAGCAGTCTGCAACCAAGCAAGGACGCTTCTCCTTCCGTGGCAGAACGTTGCTTATTTTAATGTTCATCCATGTTGGACAGATTACTTGGAAATTAACTAGCTTCAAACCCTAAAGAAATAACTGTTTTATGTGTAGGTTTTCAATTGGCCAGCAGAGGGCGAGCAAGCACTGGTTACGTTGGATGTGTCCTTCCACAGGACTAATACTAATGTGTCACTAAACTTGCAGAAAATTGGAGAATAAGTTTTTTTTCATTTAACACCAGATAGAAAATTTTAAAAAATCAGCTGTAATGTAGTCTGGTAATGGCAGAACTCCAGTTTAGGCCCTCTATGCCATTGAAATCTTACTTAACATAATAATTTACAATCTCCAGAGTGAACATGAGTGAAGATCACATGGGTAAATATAGACAAAAAAGATGATCTACGAAGCTCAGGTTGTAGCTATATGCAACCGAACCTTATGGATGTGGACCACTGGACAGAAAAGGGTCCTTGTACAAGAACAGTATATGCCCAATAGCATATGAGGAGCCCAATAGCTCCTCATAATGCACAACTCAACCTATTTTGGCTTTTGGAGGTAGAATTAGGCCCCCTGAAAGCTCTAAAGAATTAAAACACAAGATGCTTTAAAAACTTACAAAAAAAAAATTAAAAAAATAAAATAATGGTAGTAAGGCCGGACTCACACTACCATAGAATACGGACGAGTTCTAAGGGAGAAAAATCGTATAGCACCCGGACTGCTGTTAATCTATGGGACAGATCCCATCACCGTTTTTTTTTCTCGGCCAAATTATACGTGAGAGTGAAATCTCTGCATGCTGCGATTTGGAACCGTATATCGGCCGAGAATCGCCAATGCAAGTCTATGGGTGTAAGAAAAACTCGCACATCACATGGACCATCAGTGTGACTTGCAACAAATACGCACACATTTTCCTCATTACAGCCCATTGAGCCATTAAATTCAATGGGGAAAATCAGTGAGAAATGTAAAGCCATACGGATGTCACACGGATACTTAGATGCGGGGAAATGGCATCGAAAACGGATTACATACAGATCACCATATGGAGAACATTTGTGCGATTCTCGCCAGACAAAATCGAACCGATTTTTTGATACGTTGTGCCTGACTCCGGCCTAAGACTTGAAACTGCTTTAAAGAAAGCATCAGGAAGATCCCAATGATGTGAAATCAAGTATTAGTTATTTTATTTATTTACATAGAACGTATGTATTTTTATAGTGTCATTGTATCACTGTCCGATTTAAGGATGACAATTTACATTTCAAATTCAGTATGTTTTTGTCACTGGTTTATCGTGACCGAGAGCAGCCAGGAGACCGCAGCGTCTGATTTCTCCTTCTCCTGTGCTGAATAGAAGCACTTCTACATACATATTAAACAGTGTCAATTTCTTTGGGCAGTGCAGGGGTTAATATGCTTTGTTGAGGGCTCCTGGAGCTTAGGCTCTCAGCTGTGCACTGTTAGCCACTCCCATCTCCAATATAAACTGGGTCCTGGCTAGCACTCATTGTCAGAGTTAGTTTTTGCTGTTTGACTGGAGGTGGTTGGTGGTTATTTTAGTAGACAGTTGGTGGATTTATCTGTGACTGTTGCTAGGTTTTGAGTATATGATAATTCCCTTTCTTCTCCTACTACTCTCATATGTGCGAGTATATTTGTATGTTTTGTATGTTCCATTACCCTGTTCGTATTACCTTGTTAGTCTGGTTGGTGTAATACGGTACACTACTGCTCCCCTCTACCCTGGGTGAGGGAAGGGTACAGACTTAGGGCGGATTCAGAAGCTAAGGCAAAGTACGTGGTCCTGGCGTCTTCACCATCAGAAGTAGTCCAGGGAGCAGGGCGAGCTAGGGTGTCCCCTAGCTTTAAAGATAGGGAAAGAGCCCCTCGTTCAGGGACACATAACAACAGAATCGTGACAGTTTTATTTATTTATTTTTTTTAAGTCCAGGAGGAAACCAGAAGAAAGACAAGAAGAGCAAGCAAACTCCTGAGGAACCCAGTGCTAACTACCACTCAGACCCCTACTGCCCAAATGCCCATTGTCCATCCCTGAGGTTAGGAACACTAAACCTCTGTACAAAAGATAAACCAGGAGATAATCTGTCCCATAGCATTTGTATGTCATGAAGATTTTCTACATGCGCATTAAAAAAATCTTGCAGAGAATCCTGCAGAAAACACAGGATTTAATTTTGTCCTGATCTCTACTATTTTTGCAGTGGCATCAGTCAGCTGAACAAGCAGCCATCTCTGTAGCATCCCCCTCCCCCTTAAGCCTGCGCTCTTCGCTCTGCTGAGCGTGCATGTGTTATTAATGGGGAGAGAGAAATACGCCACTGACAGCTAAAAAACCTTGCAAGCTTCCAAAATATGCTTTCAAAATAAAAGTATATTATTAATTTACTTTAACACATGTCAACCGTGAATTTTTGGCTTTTTTAATGAAACTGTATGGTTAAGAGGACTTGTCACCAGTCACAAGTGTTCAGTTTGTGCTCTTATTTCATCCCCACAGGTCACCTCAGTATTCTGCTTTTTTATTTTTTTAGTTCAAAAACTCTGTGGATACCGTCTATAGTACGGTATTTTGGCGTTGTTTAAAATTTTCAGAAGCATGATGTTTTTTTCCTATATATGTGTCCATATAATTTTAAAATGCCAGAAAAAAGAAGGTTGTCCGGGTATCACGAACACCGCACTGCACTTGCTCACTGAGCCAGTGCGCGTGTCCTGAATAAGACAGACTGCACTCAAAGATACCTGTGGAGCGGGGCAGCAGCGGTGAAGATGCGTGCTTCAGACTAACAGGATCCGAAGCACATGACTGCCAAGGGGCGGCGCCGGCCACAGGTCTCTCAGAGAAGGCAGTAACAGACAGAGATTGTTTCAGGCCAGAGGACCTTAAGCACGTGACTGCTGGTGGGCGTGGCCTAAGCTCCAGAGAGCTATGAGCAGAAAGAAAACTCCTAGAAGGGTAACTACGGGACAGAGTTACCAAGGGGCATAGACAAAACGGATAGTCAGGATAGCCAGGTCATACACAGAGGGAGCAACGCAGTACAAGTGGAGCAGGCAGAGAATAACCAGAACGTAGCCAAGGGATCAGAAAACCAGAACGGGCAAATACAGTACCAAGACAGTAGACAAACTCACAACGAAGAGACGGACCGGGTCAAAACCAAACAAGCAACAAGATCAGGCACAAGGCACAGGCACACAGGAGGTCAACTAACTCAGCCGAGGGCAGGAGTATAACTGACACCAGACCTAGGTCAATTGGCAACTAAATAGCCGCCCTCTGCCAGAGAGAGGCTGAAAACATTAACCCCAATCTGACCAGGACGGGGCAAAGACAAAACCCCGTCCTGGGTCATGACAGTACCCCCCTCTCAACGGGGGGCCACCGGACCCCCGGGTTTCTCAGGACACCTGGCATGAAAGGCCCGGACCAACTGATCCGCATGAACAGATCGGGCAGGAACCCACGACCGGTCCTCTGGACCGTAGCCTTTCCAATGTATCAGATACTGAAGAGCACGACGGACAAACCTAGAGTCAAGAATTCGTTCCACCTCGTACTCAGACTGCCCATCTACCAAAACCGGTGGTGGGGAAGACAACGATCCTTCCCTACAGGACCCCACAGGTTTCAAAAGGGCCCTATGGAAAACGTTGGGATTCCGTAGAGACGGAGGGAGACGCAACCGAAATGCCACCGGGTTAACTGCTTCCGTAATTTCATAAGGACCAATAAATTTAGGTCCAAGTTTCGCAGAGGGGACCTTGAGCCTTATATTCCTAGTAGATAACCATACCTTATCCCCAACCTGGAACACCGGCCCCACAGACCGTTTTTTGTCAGCAAAAAACTTATATTTAGACTGAGCCTTCGTAATGTTCCTTTGGACCTCCTGCCATAACTCCCCCAACCGCTGTATTGTCCCATCCACCCCAGGACACCCAGAGTCCAAATGGGAGAACTCCCCAAAATGTGGATGAAACCCATAATTGCAGAAAAAGGGAGATGTGCCCGCAGACTGGTTAGTGCGGTTGTTAAACGCGAACTCAGCCAAAGGTAACGCAGTACACCAATCATCCTGTCGTTCTGAGGTCAGGCAACGCAGGATTTGCTCTAAAGACTGATTGGTCCGCTCAGTCTGCCCATTAGTCTCTGGATGATAAGCGGATGAAAAAGACAGATCAATACCCAACCTCTTACAAAATGCCCTCCAAAATCTGGAAACAAATTGTACCCCCCTATCAGACAACACATTCAAGGGTACCCCATGCAACCGCACCACATGCTCAACAAACAATCTGGACAACGTTTCTGCATTAGGTAAAGCCGACAAGGGTACAAAATGTGCTTGTTTACTAAACCTGTCCACCACTACCCAAATGACGGTATTACCCTTGGAAGAAGGAAGGTTGGTGATAAAATCCATGGACAAATGGGTCCATGGTCTATCAGGAATTGGCAGTGGCACCAATTCCCCGGCCGGCCGGTTATGGGGGGGTTTCGCACAGGCACATACCCCACAAGCAGACACAAATTCCCCAACATCAGAGGCTAAAGAAGACCACCAGAATATCCTAGAGATGGCCCTCCGGGTAGCCGAGATCCCAGGATGTCCACCCAGAACTGAGTCGTGGAATTCCCGAAGGACCCTGAGACAAAATTGAACTGGTACAAAAAGTTTATCCACCGGCTTAGCCGGAGGGGCAAAAGACTGAGCTTCCCGAATCTCCTGCTCCAACCCAGCAGAAACAACTGCCACCACCACCCCAGGCTGAAGAATGGAGGATGGAGGTTTGGGGGGAGACACCGGATCCAGACTGCGTGACAAGGCATCAGCCTTGACATTTTTGGATCCTGGCTGAAAAGTGATGGAGAACTGGAATCTGGAAAAAAAAAGCGACCATCTTGCCTGTCTAGGAGTCAACCTTTTAGCAGACTCAATGTAAGCTAGGTTCTTGTGGGCCGTAACCACGGTAATAGGATGGACAGCACCCTCCAAAAAATGCCTCCATTCTTCAAAGGCCAACTTCACGGCCAGAAGTTCTCGATTCCCAACATCATAATTTCTCTCAGCAGGAGAGAATTTCTTAGAGAAAAAGGCACAGGGTCTCAAATTAGTCAAAGTGGCGGGTCCCTGGGACAACACTGCCCCCACCCCCACCTCCGAGGCGTCCACCTCAACAATAAATGGTTCAGACGGGTCCGGTTGAATAAGAACCGGAGCAGACATGAAACATTTTTTTAAGAACTGAAACGCCGCCACCGCTGCGGCTGACCAATTCTTGACATCAGCCCCTTTTGAGTCAGATCTGTGAGAGGTTTAACTACCTGCGAGAACCCCTTATAAACTTGCGATAGTAATTAGCGAATCCTAAGAAACGCTGCAGAGCCTTCAAATCACGAGGTTGTACCCAATCAACAATGGCCTGCACCTTATTAGGATCCATGCGATACCCTCAGCAGACACAATGAACCCCAGAAATGACAGTTCCTGAACGAAGAATGAACATTTCTCTAGCTTAGCAAAGAGACAGTTCTCCCGGAGCCTTTGGAGAACTGCCCGAAGATGATCGTTGTGAGTTTGTTTATCAGGCGAGTAGATAAGAATGTCATCCAAATACACAACCATAAAACGCCCAATAAAGTCAGAGAACACATGATTAATAAAATTTTGGAAGACTGCTGGTGCGTTGGTCAGACCGAAAGGCATGACTAAGTTTTCAAACAACCCTTCAGTAGTGAGAAAAGCAGTCTTCCACTCATCTCCCTCCCGGACCCGGATAAGGTTATATGCCCCCCGCAGATCCAATTTCGAAAACCACTTAGCCCCAGACAACTGGTTGTACAAATCAGGAATAAGTGGGAGGGGGTAAGTATTTCTCACAGTTATCTTATTTAACTCTCAAAAATCGAGGCATGGGCGCAAACCACCGTCTTTTTTCTTAACGAAAAAGAACCCCGCCGCCATGGGGGAAACAGAAGGACGAATGTGTCCCTTACGAAGGCTCTCTGAAATGTATTCTTTCATAGCAGCCCGCTCGGGACCCGAGAGGTTATACAAGCGGGCCTTGGGCAATTTAGTACCTGGAACCAGGTCAATGGCACAATCAAATGAGCGGTGTGGTGGTAAAACCTCAGCCTCTTTTTCAGAGAAAACATCCACATAGTCCTTCAGGTACTCCGGAATACCTTCCAGACCAACGGATGACACAGACACAGTAGCAAGACATTTTTCAGAACAATTAGATCCCCATTTAACAATATCACGGGAATCCCAGTCAATAATCGGGTTATGCCGTTGCAACCAGGGAAACCCGAACACCAGGCCAGCAGAGAGGTTATCCAAAACAAAACATGACATACGCTCCTGGTGAAGGGCCCCCACCCTGAGGGTGAATTCTTCAGAGACAAAATGGACACCGTCCTTGGTGAGAGGTGTAGAATCAATGGCCATTATTTTTATAGGAGTCTCCAACCTAACTGTCCCTAATCTACAGCTGGCCACCAGCTTAGAGTCAATCAGGTTCAAGGATGATCCACAGTCCACAAAAGCTGAAGTAAGGAAAAAGCAGTTCTTCACACCAAGTTCCACCTTTAACAGTATCTTAGAAAATGAAGGAAAGGGTACCTGAGAGTCTGAGTGACCTCCACGATGATCACCCAGACTCAGTCGCTTGTTAGTCGATGGGCAGGAGGGACAGTTCTTTTTCCAATGTCCAGGATCACCGCAGTAAAAACACAGCTTTTCTAAACGCCTCCGTCTCCTTTCTTTCTCTTTGAGGTCGATGGCTCCCATCTCCATGGACTCCAATACAGTACTGGCTCCCCTTCCACTGGAGAAAAGTGGTGTCTCAACCTGCATCACACCTCTCGCCCGCAGCCTGCGATCCATTCGGACGGCCTGTGTCATGGCGTCCTCCAGAGAATCAGGCGGAGGGTGGAGTGCCAAGGCATCTTTCAGACGTTCAGACAGGCCTCTACAGAACAAGCCCCGGAGGGCGGCATCATCCCAACAGACCTCAGCAGCCCAGCGTCTGAACTCTGAGCAAAACCACTCGGCTGAGTACTTCCCCTGACATACACTCATCACCATGTCCTCAGCCATCAGCACTCGATCAGGCTCATCATAAATATGCCCCAGGGCCTCAAAAAATGCATCCACAGTCATTCTCTCAGGGTCAGTGAGAGGAAGGGAAAAAGCCCAAGCCTGGGGGGCTCCCCTTAACAGAGATATAATGACCCCCACCCTCTGACTTTCATCCCCAGATGAGTGCGGTCTTAAGGAAAAAAAAAAGCTTACAGCCCTCTTTGAAAACTTTAAATTCCTTTCTATCTCCGGAAAAGGTATCTGGTAATTTAACCGGGGGCTCTGGGGAAACTAATGTAACATCTTGAACCCCTGTTCCATGAACACCAGATGATAAAGCCCCTGCACAGTGTCAGCCATCAGCTGCTGAGACTGAGACAGAGCTTGTTGTTCCTCATTCAGCTTCTGAGACGTCTGAGTCAGGTGCTTTACCTGCTCAGAAAGGGCATACATAGGATCCATAACACACACAGGAGAAAAAAAAAAAAAGTAGCTGTCAGTTATAATATCACGAACACCGCACTGCACTTGCTCACTGAGCCAGTGCGCGTGTCCTGAATAAGACAGACTGCACTCAAAGATACCTGTGGAGCGGGGCAGCAGCGGTGAAGATGCGTGCTTCAGACTAACAGGATCCGAAGCACATGACTGCCAAGGGGCGGCGCCGGCCACAGGTCTCTCAGAGAAGGCAGTAACAGACAGAGATTGTTTCAGGCCAGAGGACCTTAAGCACGTGACTGCTGGTGGGCGTGGCCTAAGCTCCAGAGAGCTATGAGCAGAAAGAAAACTCCTAGAAGGGTAACTACGGGACAGAGTTACCAAGGGGCATAGACAAAACGGATAGTCAGGATAGCCAGGTCATACACAGAGGGAGCAACGCAGTACAAGTGGAGCAGGCAGAGAATAACCAGAACGTAGCCAAGGGATCAGAAAACCAGAACGGGCAAATACAGTACCAAAACTGTAGACAAACTCACAACGAAGAGACGGACCGGGTCAAAACCAAACAAGCAACAAGATCAGGCACAAGGCACAGGCACACAGGAGGTCAACTAACTCAGCTGAGGGCAGGAGTATAACTGACACCAGACCTAGGTCAATTGGCAACTAAATAGCCGCCCTCTGCCAGAGAGAGGCTGAAACCATTAACCCCAATCTGACCAGGATGGGGCAAAGACAAAACCCCGTCCTGGGTCATGACACCGGGCATCTAATATTGCTGATCTGTCCTTTGGATAGGTTATCAATATCAGATCACTGGGTGTCCAACACTCGTCATTCCCACCTATCAGCGGATACAGTCTTGGCAGTAGCCAGTCGTAATGATTGAATGGAGCTGAATACCACTGCTCCAATCAATGTGCACAGTCGTGAAGAAAATTTTTAAAACTGACACAAATTTTGGCTTTCACAAAGTTTGCTGCTTAAGTTTTTATAGTGTTGTGAAAAAAACAGATTGTATCTTAATTTCCCAGACAACCATGTTTTTGCAAACCAAGAAGAACTGACTTTTATCTGTATATTGGCTTTTGGATTTAAGTGTTTATGTCTCGTGAGTCAAGAAGACAGATTTGCAAACTGATATACTATTTAACATACTGTGAAAGTCTGTAATAGTGACTTGTACGTAGTGTGTGTTTATCTTTGTTTATTGTGTGCTGATATGCTAATCGTGTATTGTATTCTATAACCAGTTCGTTGACTTCAAAGGTAGCTAGGGAAAGGCTGTGAGGGTGGACTGAAGGACACTGGGTAAATCTAAAAATATGCCTCGGGTATAAGAGAGACTTCTTTTCTTCTGGTTGGGATCACTCTTCAGGATCTCAGCTCAGGGTACTTTGGACCCAGGTGAAAGAACACAGGACTGCTCTCGGATATCTCCCTACGCTTGTCGTTACCTCCTCTCTGCATGAGTATCACAGGTGGTGTAGCGACCCTGGGAGCTCGGACATAACATCTACCATTATCCCGGGGAGTCAGCGAAAGGGTGAGACCCTGTAATGTGCATCATTTTGCTGTAATTGCTGGGATTATTCTGTTTGCTATTGGGTGTTGTGGTTCAATAAAGTATTGCCACACTGTGTTACCCTAACCCTGTGTTCCCTGTGTTGTCTGTGTAGTGTATTGCCCATCGGGAGCTAGAGCGGGCGTTCAGTGGTATGAACCCTGTTCCATGCAGTCTTGCTAAAGGCAGCCGGGCCAGCGGACGAGAGCACCCACTGACCCCCGTTTCTCCACAATTGATGGTAAAAAGTACCAGCAGGATGTCCTTAATAGTTCCATAATCCTGGCAGTATTAAGGCTCAAGTGACCGGGCAGCATCCTGTGCCTGACCAGTCAAACTAGTCCACAGGTATTTAGTCCACAGGTTATCATTACTCAGAAACTGATTTCCAGCTGCCAGGGTGTAATGTATGTAGTACAGTTCATATAGCGTCTTGTGCTTGGGTGCGATGAAAACACAGGAGTCACAGGTTTGATATAGAAAAGTCCTGTATTACTTCATACAAGTTGGCAGAAATAGTCACACAGTTTGCAGACACAGAAACAGGAGACACAGCAGGCCAGAGTAATCCAAGCTCAGCAATCACTCTCCAATACAGATTCAGGATCTTCTTCTCTGTTACCGTAAGTCCATGCAAACGTGGGTCTTTCAAAGAGCAGGGTTCAGAGTCCACAAGTGCTTCAGAGCTCCTCAGCAGGAATAGCTGGAGCACAAGGTCCAAGGCTTACAGGAGTCAAGTCACAGGTTCACTGCAGGCTAGATTCTGAAGCACTGATTGCTCAGCTGTGGCTGCTTAAGAAGCAAAGGAGAGAATCAGGGCGGGAACATGCAAACTGGAAACTCCATTTTGACTGAGGGCAAGATAGCTGCAGCAAGACAGAAAGTAAAATGGCTGACGAACAAACTGAGTTTCAGGAATATATACATAGAACCTTACATTACTCCCCCCTTAAGGACAACCTCCGGATGACCTCAGACCAGGCTTGTGTGGGTACCTCTGATGAAACTGACGGAGCAAGCGAGGAGCATTAACGTTATTGACCGGTTCCCATGAGTTGTCCTCCACTGGGTAGCCCTGCCATTTAATCAGATATTGTAACTGATTTCTATACAACCTGGAATCTAAAATCCTTTCCACCACAAATTCTTCCTGACCATCGACTAGCACTGGGTCAGGGCAAGGAGAGGAACGTCAGGAAACGTATTGGGTGTCGCAGCCTTTAGTAGGGATACATGAAAGACAGGGTGGATTCTCATAGTTCTGGGCAGTTGAAGACGACAAGCAACGGCACTTATAATTTTACTGATTTTATAGGTCCAATGTACTTATGTCCCAACTTAGACGATGGAATCCTTAACTTAAGATTTCTGGTTGACAGCCAGACCAAGTCTCCTACCTTGAAAGCTGGTGCAGGTTTACGAAATTTATCTGCTGCTTTCTTGTACCTTTCTTGAGCCGATTCCAGATTTTCCTTTAGAAGATCCATATTCTTCTGTAAAGACGTGATTCTTTCAGCCACTGCTGGTAAAGGCGTTTCTATGGGAAATCGTGGTAGAATGTTAGGATGATAACCTAGATTAGAGTAAAAAGGAGACTGTTTAGTGGAGGCACTCTGAGAGTTGTTATACGAGAACTCAGCTAATGGAAGTAGATCCACCCAATCATCCTGTAGGTGGCAGATAAAGCAGCGGAGATACTGCTCCAGGGTTTGATTGGTTCGTTCGGTCTGTCCATTAGTCTGGGGATGAAAAGCAGAAGAAAGGTTTACTTTAATGTCCAATGCTGCACAGAAATTTTGCCAAAACCTAGAAGTGAATTGCACCCCTCGATCCGAAATAACCTCATCCGGTACTCCATGTAAGCGAAACACATCTTTAATCATCAAATCTGATGTCTGTTTTGCAGTGGGTAAGCCGACACAAGGGATAAAATGAGCTGCCTTTGTTAGACGGTCAACCACCACTAGAATGGTGTTCTTCCCCTGAAAGGTTGGTAACTCCACAATGAAGTCCATAGAAATGGATCCCCACGGGCGGGACGGGGTGGGAAGAGGCTGTAACAGACCAGTTGGTGAGGAGCGAGGTGTTTTGCATCTTGCACAGACCTCACATGAAGTGACATAATTCAAAACATCCTTCCTGCAAGTGGGCCACCAAAAGAAACGAGAAAGAAATTCCTGTGTCTTTAGAATTCCTCTATGCCCAGCTATCTTGGAATCGTGAATGAGTTGCAATACTCTTAATCTGACTGTTTCAGGAATATACAGACGTTGTCCCTGAATCCACACACCATTCTTAAAAACAAGACTTACGTCCCTTGGGGGTTGTGCCAAAAAGGAATCCGCATGGTATGCTTCCTTGATGTCCTTAAGTAGGTCTTGATTATGAATTACTCCTAGGAATCTAGAGTCAGGAAGAATAGTCTTAGGAGGAGTAATTGGACGTGTCTCTGCTGAGTAAATCCTAGAGAGTGCATCAGCCTTTCCATTGCGCGATCCTGGTCTATAAGAGATGATAAAATTAAATTGGTTTAAGAAAAGATTCCAGCGAGCCTGGCGAGGAGTCAGGCACTTAGCCGACCTGATAAACTCAAGGTTACGATGGTCTGTCAGGACGACTATTTGCTGTGCAGCTCCCTGAAGAAGGTGTCTCCATTCTTTGAAGGCGGCAATAATGGCCAACAACTCTCTATTGCCCACATCGTAGTTCCTCTCAGCCGAAGACAACTGCTGGGAAAAGAAGGCACAGGGATGCAAGACATTCTTCTCACCTGTTCTCTGAGAGAGTATAGCTCCAACGGCACAGTCTGAAGCATCCACCTCTATTATGAAGGCAAGCTCGGGGTTGGAATGTACTAGGATAGGTGCAGTGGTAAATTTATCTTTTAGACGGGAAAATGCTTCCTGGGCTTGGGGAGTCCAGGAAAACCTAGACTCTTTCCGGGTAAGTTGAGTGATAGGTGACACTACCTCAGAGAAATTTCTAATGAAACGTCTATAGAAGTTGGCAAACCCGATGAAGCGCTGTACCTCCTTCACATTTCTAGGACTTGGCCAATCCTTGATGGCTTGGGTTTTGCTTCCATCCATACTAATTCCTTGTGTAGACAGTACATACCCCAGAAATTGAATTTCGGTCCTATGGAATTCACACTTTTCAAGTTTGATGTAAAGATGATTTTGTCTTAGACGTTCCAAGACCATTCTCACATGTCCATGATGTTCCTCTGTGGAGTTAGAAAAAATTAGAATATCATCCAAATAAATTACCACGAATGTATCTAGGAGATCTCTGAAGATGTCATTCACCAAGTGTTGGAAAGTGGCTGGGGCGGTACTCAGACCAAAAGGCATAACTAGATATTCAAAGTGTCCATAGCGTGACCTGAATGGCAGTCTTCCATTCATCCCCAGGTCTAATACGGACTAAGTTATAGGCCCCACGAAGATCTAGTTTAGAAAAAATTTTGGCATGTCGCACTCTCTCCAATAACTCAGGGATTAAAGGCAATGGATAACGGTTTCTAATAGTAACCTTATTGAGTTCCCTATAGTCTACGCATGGTCTCAGAGATCCATCTTTCTTCTTTACAAAGAAGATGGGTGCACCTGCAGGAGATGAAGAGGGGCGTATGAAGCCCTTGGCTAGATTTTCATCTATGTAATCCTTTAAAGCCTTTAGCTCGGGCCCCGCCAGGGGGTAGATCTTACCAAAAGGTATCTCTGCTCCAGGCAATAATTCAATTGGACAATCATATGGACGGTGAGGAGGAAGCTGGTCAGCGTTCTTCTTGTCACATAAATCCACATAGTCCTGGTATACAGCTGGTAGTTCAGGGACTGACATGATTCCTTTAGGAACAGAGCAAGCTGAAACTTTTGGACTCATCTGTTTCTCTGGAAAGTGTAATTCCTTGGTCTCCCAGTTAATGGTAGGATTCTGAGCCTGCAGCCATGGTAGCCCTAGAATAATGGGAAAGTGGGGAGAAGAGATAAGCATAAAGGACAGTTTCTCTTGATGATCTTTACCCATAAGAACCCTCAAAGGCTCTGTTTCCTGATCCACTGGTCCAGAGGTCAGCAGGGAGCCATCCACAGTTTCCATCTGTACTGGAGTAGCCTTCTTCACTGAACGTATTCCCTGTTTCAGAGCAAAGGAGACATCCATAAAATTTCCACTTGCCCCTGAGTCGATCATAGCAGAGCTAGACACCCAAGCTGAGTCAACCCAGAGTTTGATGGAAAGAAAGCAATGAGAATTGTTTTTCTTACAACTCAGCTGGGACACCGCTGAGGAAACTTGAAAAATGGCAGCGTTTACACAGTCAACGTCCTCAGAGGTAACGGAGTTTAAGTCCGAGAAATCAAGATCTGTTGCTGCAGATCTCTCTGGAGCCTGAGGCTCGGACCTGACAGATCCCCTCTCGCAACACTCACAATGAATGAGTGCTGCAGTAGTCTTACGAGAACGGCTGGGGCAGTTTATAATGAAGTGCCCTGACTTACCACAATAGAAACATAGATTCTCCTTAAAACGATGTTCCTTGCGTGCATCACTAACCCGTCGTTGTAAAGAGTCTACCTGCATGGGTTCAGGTTCAGGTTCCCGTGTAATCCTACTCAAAGGTTCCTTAGCTGGAGAGGAAGGTAGGAAAAGGTTAGTACGATTGCTTTCGAACCATCTCTCTTGCCTGCGTTCAGTCAGACGAGTATCAATACGGATGCAGTAGTTAATAAAGTCACCTAACGCAGTGGGAGGGTCGGCACGAGCAAGTTCATCCTTAATCAGTGGAGATAACCCCTTTCGAAAAATAGATTTTTTGGCGGAACTGTCCCAGGTGGTATCAAGGGCCCATCTCCTGAAATCCAAGGCATATTCAGCTACCGAGTGCTTACCTTGGCGCAAAGCTAACATGGCTGCTTCAGCTGTTGCACCTCGATTGGGGTCATCAAACACCTGCCCCATGGCTGAAATAAAATCATCAAGGTGATTCAAACAATCATCCTCAGTCTCAATCAGAGGGTTTGCCCACATTAAAGCCTTGTGGTAAGCAACATAATTATAGTAAGCACCTTAGATCGTTCAGTGGGAAATTGTGAAGCATGTGCAGAAAAAAAAAGATTGCATTGATTAATAAATCCCCTGAATTTCTCACGTTCACCGCCAAAACGAAAAGGGGGCAACTTGGGAATCCCAGTACTCGGGGCTACGGCAGGAGCCTGGGCTCGCCCCTCTAGAACCTCAATCCTGGCTCGCAAATCCTGGGTAGTCTGTCCAACCACTTGCAAATTGTGATTATTGAGGTCCTGTAGATTTGTAAAACGGGTCTTTATATTCTGCAAATCTGCAAGGATATTATCAGTCACTCGACAAAGTTCCTTTATGCTGGCCTCCATTTTCCAGATCTTTTAAGACAGGATTACTGGAAGAAGAGGAGAGAAAAAAAAAAACAATAGTGTTCACCTGTGGCAACACTGCAGAGAGAAAAAAAAATTAAGGGAACTGCTCACCTGGAATGGTTGTGAGAAGTCACAACCACTATCATCACAGAAAGTTTCAACCAGACATCTGATATCCAGAGTTACAGCAGACAAAAAAGAGAAAAGAAAGGGAAAAAAAAAAAAACAATAGTGTTTACCTGTGGTAACACTGCAAAAAGAAAAAACTTAAGGGAATTGCTCACCTGGAATGGTTGTGAGAAGTCACAACCACTGTCATCACAGAAAGTACAACCGGACGTCTGATATCCACAGTACAGCAGACACAGCCTTCCAGACCCAGCAGACACTAACGTTTTGGCTTCAGAATCTTGTAATGTATGTAGTACAGTTCATATAGCGTCTTGTGCTTGGGTGCGATGAAAACACAGGAGTCACAGGTTTGATATAGAAAAGTCCTGTATTACTTCATACAAGTTGGCAGAAATAGTCACACAGTTTGCAGACACAGAAACAGGAGACACAGCAGGCCAGAGTAATCCAAGCTCAGCAATCACTCTCCAATACAGATTCAGGATCTTCTTCTCTGTTACCGTAAGTCCATGCAAACGTGGGTCTTTCAAAGAGCAGGGTTCAGAGTCCACAAGTGCTTCAGAGCTCCTCAGCAGGAATAGCTGGAGCACAAGGTCCAAGGCTTACAGGAGTCAAGTCACAGGTTCACTGCAGGCTAGATTCTGAAGCACTGATTGCTCAGCTGTGGCTGCTTAAGAAGCAAAGGAGAGAATCAGGGCGGGAACATGCAAGCTGGAAACTCCATTTTGACTGAGGGCAAGATAGCTGCAGCAAGACAGAAAGTAAAATGGCTGACGAACAAACTGAGTTTCAGGAATATATACATAGAACCTTACACAGGGCGAATTTCAGAAGTTTTGAAAAATAATAGTCAACACCATAAATATTGAGTCTTTACATAATTTTGATGTATTTGTGACTAAGTTTAAAAAACGTATGAAATGCTGAAAATTGTACTTCAGTAACTGTAGAAACATCTGACTACAAGATCTAGAAACACTGAAGAAGTAAACTGTATGAAAACCAAAATTTGTGACAGTCTCAAAACTTTTGTCCATGACTGTGGAGGTCATTGTCTACATAATAGGAGATGATGTGCAACTCTTGAGCTAATCAGGGGATAATAACAGCTGACTCGGTGGGGTGTCTGGTCTTGTACCACCATTTGATATCGATTACCTATCTTAAGGAAAGGTCCTCCATATTAAATGACGTTTGCCAACACTTGAAATTCATGATGCTTTCTTTGTAAGCTTTTGAAAACACTTAAAAGTGTGAAGCAGGCCTTTGGAAGAAATCTTTCAGAGTCAGTTGCATAATATGACTTGTGTTAGGTGGGTAGAGGGACTTGCCATTTCCTCTTCCTCCAGTCATGGTTTCTCCTCTGATCTTTGAAGCTACTGACCTCATTAATGGGCTGCAAAAGGTCTGCAGATAAAAGTAGACAGGGTCGCCTGCTAAGGAAGTCACATGAACCTCATGTGCTACTGCTGTTTTGTTAATGTAGGGGTCAGGAAAATGGCATTATTTCTTTAGTTAGATCCCAGATGGTAAGGTAATTATTTTGTTATTTGATGCAAGTCTTATTGCTAATGTAAGATGTGTGCAGGCACAGAGACACACCAATGATAAACATACATCTGATCTGAACATCATTGAAAATCTGTGACCAAACCTCAAAATAGCAGAGCATGCAAGACGACCCAGGAATCTCACAGAAAGGAAGAATGGATGAGAATCCCTCAAACAAGAATTGAAAGACTCTTGGCTGGCTACAAAAAGCGTTTATAAGGTGTGAGACTTTCAAAAGGGGGTGCTACTAGGCACTAACCGTGCAGGATGCCCAAACTTTTGTGCAATTTGTAATTTTTAAAATGTAAAAGTTAAAAAAATATTACTTTTTTTTGCCTAAAATACAAAGGAAATGTCTCATCTTTAACTTTAGGCCTTTTAGAGATCATTTCATCTTCAACTTGCTTAACTGTTCAGTATAACAGTAATTTTAATCAGGGGTGCACAAACTTTTACACGCCACTGTATACACCAGGATGGGGTCAGGATGAGGGACATATATACCGGGATGGAGGACATATGTATATGTGTATATATACAGCTCTGGCAAAAATTAAGAGACTACCACATCAAAACACTGTCATGGGCAGCCCATTCTCCAGACATGAACCCCATTGAAAACCTCTGGAATGTGATCTAGAGGATGGTGGATAGTCACAAGCCATCAAACAACGAACTGCTTAAATGTTTGCGCCAGGAGCAGTGTGAAAGACTGGTGGCAAGCATGCCAAGACGCATGAAAGGTGTTTTTAAAAATCATGGTTATTCCACAAAATATTGATTTCTGAACTCTTCCTGAGCTAAAACATTAGTATTGTTGTTTCTAAATGATTATGAACTTGTTTTCTTTGCATTATTTGAGGTCTGAAATCACTGTATGTTTGTTTTTAATTTTGACCATTTTTTCTTTGTCAGAAAAAAAATACAAAATTTATTGCTTGGAAATTCGGTGACATGTTGTCAGAAGTTTATAGACTAAAAGAATAATTTACATTTTACTCAAAAATATACCTATAAAGAGAAAAATCAGACAAACTGAACATTTGAAAGTGGTCTCTTAATTTTTGCCAGAGCTGTATATATATATATATATATATATATATATATATATATATATATGTAGCGCCGGCGTCGGCGTCCCTGCCCTCTGCCAGGCAGGGACGCTGCTCCCCTCACCCCTCTGCTCCAGGTCCGGCGTCCTCCTGCCGCTCTGCTGGCGGCGCACGCTCCTTTCCTGCCTCTGTGCTTAGGGCGCGCGCGCGGGCGCTGCCCTCCCTCTTAAAGGGGCCGCGCGCGTCGTCCTAAGGAGTCCCCGGCCAATGGCCGGAGGACTTCACCTTTATAAGGCCCCTCCTCCAAAATGGAGGTGCCCGAGCAATGTTGTTGCACAGTTCACTACTCTGCTTCAGTCCTCAGGGTCTTTGCCAGATACCTGTCTGTCGCTATCTGTTACCTGCCTGCCCGCTCACCTGGGAGCGCTCATCTGTTACCTGCCCGCCCGCTCACCTGGGAGCGCTCATCTGTTACCTGCCTGCCCGCTCACCTGGGAGCGCTCATCTGTTACCTGCCTGCCCGCTCACCTGGGAGCGCTCATCTGTTACCTGCCTGCCCGCTCACCTGGGAGCGCTCATCTGTTACCTGCCTGCCCGCTCACCTGGGAGCGCTCATCTGTGACCTGCCTGCCCGCTCACCTGGGAGCGCTCATCTGTTACCTACCTGCCCGCTCACCTGGGAGCACTCATCTGTTACCTGACTGCCCGCTCACCTGGGAGCGCCCATCTGTTACCTGCCTGCTAGCCTACCTGGAGGCTCAGCCATCACAGGTCGTATCTACACTCATCCAGAGACTACCCCGGTCACTTGCCGTGACCTCCTACCCACTCATCCAGAGACTGCCCCGGTCACTTGCCGTGACCTCCTGCCCACTCATCCAGAGACTGCCCCGGTCACTTGCTGTGACCTCCTGCCCACTCATCCAGAGACTGCCCCGGTCACTTGCCGTGACCTCCTGCCCACTCATCCAGAGACTGCCTCGGTCACTTGCCGCGACTCCCTGCCCGTTCATCCAGAGACTACCTCGGTTATCTGCTGTGACTACCTGCCCGTCCACCCTGGTCGCCACCCGCTCTCTTACAAGGTCCGCCCCTTTGTATAAGTAGCTCAGAGGTTCCGCCTCCCAGACCCGTTACAGTTTGCTCGGGCCATGAAACCCGGTGGCGCCCAAGTTCCCTCCATCTCGGACCTGTGTCATGAACTGTCCCGTCAGAAGTCCCAACAGGAGTCCATCCTGGGTCACCTGCGGAATGTCAATTCTCGCCTGGACACTCTGACAGCTACACCAGCAACCACCGCTGGTGCCATGACTCGCAATCCGGCAGTCCCTCTGCTCCCCAATACCATGGGCTCCTGTCACGGACCCCGGCTCTCCGCACCTCCTCGCTTTGGAGGCGACCCTGCTCAGGCTCGGGGCTTCATTAATCAGTGCACTCTGCACTTTGAACTTTTCTCCCACCAGTTTAACTCCGACCGGGCCAAAATTGCCTTCATCATGTCCCATCTCACTGGAGAGGCCCTGGCCTGGCTGAATCCTCTTTGGGAGAGAGGAGATCCTCTGGTGTCCGACCTGTCTGCCTTTCTCGCGGCTTTTCGGAAAGTCTTTGACGAACCCGGACGAAAGATCTCATCCGCATCATCTCTGCTACGCCTCCGTCAGGGAAATCTCACCGTGGGCCAATATGCCATACGGTTTCGTACCCTTGCATCGGAGCTGGCCTGGGACAACGACGCTCTGGTATCCGTTTTCTGGGAGGGTTTGTCCGGCCGTATTAAAGATGAACTCGCCGGTCGGGACATTCCTACCACTCTCGATGACCTTATAACTCTCGCCACCCGGATTGACCTACGCTTCCAGGAGCGGGCCAAAGAGGTCACCCGTGAGAGGAGGTTTCCACGTCTAGCTCCTACGTTTCAGAAACCCGTCACTCCCTCCGTTTCTCCCCAATCACACTCTCCTGAGCCTATGCAGGTCGACCAGACCAAGATTGTCAAAACCCGTCAGGACTTACGCCGTGCTGAGGGAGTTGCTTCTACTGTGGCAGTAAGGAGCATCGGATTCTTACCTGTCCGGAGAGGTCGGGAAACGCCTGTGTCTAGGTTCGCTCAGAGAGGTCGACCTAGACAAAGAGAAAGCCTCTCCATCTCTGCTGCTGTCAGTCTCCATTCTCTGTGGGGAAAATCGTTATTTTGAACTAGCCCAACTTGACTCTGGAGCAGCCGGGAATCTTATGTCACAGTCCCTGGTAGAAAAATACCGCATTCCCACCAAACCTCTGGTTGTACCATTATCAGTCGCTGCTGTGGACGGGGGTCTTTTACCACACCCCATCCAACTCATCACCGAACCCATAACTCTGCAAGTGGGAATGCTGCATTCTGAGAGCATCTCTTTTCATGTTCTGCCTGGACTCTCTCACGCCCTCTTACTAGGGCTACCTTGGCTCCAGAGACATGGACCCGTGCTCGACTGGCAGACCGGAGAGGTTCTTCGCTGGGGACAGGATTGTCATAAGATGTGTTTGGTTCCTGTTCATCCTGTCTGTCCTTCTCCTACCCCAACTAATCTACCTGGACTTCCGATTCCCTATTGGTCATTTGCTGATGTCTTTAATAAAAAAGAGGCAGAGACATTACCTCCTCACAGACCATACGATTGTCCTATTGACCTGTTACCTGGTACTAGCCTCCCCGTGGGCGTATTTACCCATTATCCGCTGCTGAGACCCGGTCGATGTCCGAATATATCGAGGAGAATTTGGCCAGGGGATTCATCTGGAAATCTACCTCCCCGGCAGGAGCAGGCTTCTTTTTCGTAAAAAAGAAGGACGGCTCTCTTCGCCCCTGTATAGACTATAGAGGTCTTAACCAGATCACGGTGAAGAATAAATACCCCCTTCCGCTCATTCCAGAATTATTTGATCGTTTGAGGGGGGCTAGAATCTTCACCAAACTGGATCTCCTGTCAGTATTCCGGGTTTTCTAGGTAACTTTGTCAATGATTTTGCCCTTTGTTAAAATGGAGTTTGCTGTTTTGTGTGCCCTACTTCCTGTTCGTTTGTTTAAAACCCGGCTCAGGTGCTGGCTTCACTGCTGGAGTATTCTGCTTCCGTTTCCCTGCAACCCAGCTGCTTTGTTCCTCACAGATCTTTTGTGTATTTACCAGGAAAGTGCATAACCTTATCTTCAGGTGTTTCTCAGCCACAGCAGTTTCTACCCATGGCTCTGGACATTCTCTGCATACGTAAGTTGCACGTACTGTGTTATCACTAAACTGTTGACTTGGGAATTTAACCCTTGGTTCACTCCATCTGATAAGAACTGTGTTTCTGAACTGTTGCTGTTTAACCCTTCGTGCATTACCTCTGGTGAGAGCTGTTGGAACTGTTACTGGAATCTTACTGACATATGAACTTGTTGTTGGACTTCACTGAATTAAGCCACAACTGAGATTAACTTGTTCCTGGACCTCCCTGTGTTTTCTGCATACCTGGATCTGACTCTTCACACACCAGCAGTGTGTAAATCCAGCAACGTTACCTGTGCATCAGACTTACCTTGTGGTCACATTTGTGTGAGGACTCCGTCGTAAGAACTTTACCACCCTCGCTATAGAGGTTCAAGGACTTATATATCCGGATTCATATAACTGGACTTGTATATATATATATATGGACTCATTGCATGTCACTACGGGTTGTTTGAATATTGTTTTTGGGTGTTTTGCTGTTTCACAAATACATTATTTGCATTCAAAGAAACCCGTCTCTGATTGTTCATTGCCCACGCTATCAGAATCCTCGAGTTCCTACAATAGTATTACATCTCCGTGGGGCGTACAACCTGGTCCGTATCCGTCAAGGGGATGAATGGAAGACTGCATTTAACACCCGGGACGGCCACTATGAATATCTAGTGATGCCCTTTGGTCTCTGTAATGCTCCTGCCGTCTTTCAAGAGTTGGTCAATGACATCTTCCGGGACCTTCTCTACTCCTGCGTAGTGGTGTACCTGGACGACATCTTGGTCTTCTCTCTGGATCTCCAGACTCACCGGAGGGACGTTCGTCAGGTTCTGCTCAGGCTCAGGCAGAATCACCTCTTCGCTAAATTTGAGAAATGCCTCTTTGAGCAGACCTCGCTGCCGTTTTTGGGCTACGTTATTTCTCAGACCGGCCTACGAATGGATCCAGAGAAACTGTCGGCCATCGAGAAATGGCCCCGACCGGAGGGATTGAAGGCCATTCAGCGGTTCCTGGGCTTCGCCAACTACTACCGCCTCTTCATACCGCACTTCTCTTCCCGGACTGGCCCAATTTCCGCACTTACCCGTAAGGGTGCTAACCCCAAAGAGTGGACGCCCGAAGCAGAGGAAGCCTTTCTTTCCTTAAAACAGGCCTTCTCTTCCGCCCCGGTGCTGCATCGCCCGGACGGCAACAAGCAGTTCTTCATGGAGGTTGACGCTTCCTCCTCTGGAGCCGGAGCGGTACTTACTCAAAAATCCTCTTCCGGGAGGATGGTCACTTGTGGCTTCTTCTCCAAACTCTTCTCCTCTTCTGAGCGCAATTATTCCATAGGAGACCGAGAGTTATTGGCCATCAAGCTGGCATTGGAGGAGTGGCGTTACCTACTCGAGGGGGCTCTTCATCCGGTAATTATTTACACGGACCACAAAAACTTGGCTTACCTCCAGCATGCCCAGAGACTTAACCCGCGTCAGGCCCGGTGGTCCTTGTTTTTTGCTCGTTTCGATTTTGTTCTACATTTTCGCCCGGCAGACAAGAACATCAAGGCGGACGCCTTGTCCCGATCCTTCCTGGTGTCGGATCTCGAGGAGGAACCGAAACATATCATCGATCCCGCCAGAGTAATGCAGGTGGCTCCCGTGAGTCTAAATCGTCTCCCTCCTGGTAAGACGTTCGTATTGGTACCCGATCGGGAGAGAATCCTACACTGGGGCCATTCGTCTAAATTAGCTGGCCACGCCGGTCAAAAAAAGACCCTCCAGCTTATTACTCGGCATTACTGGTGGCCTACCCTGCACAAGGACGTAATAGACTTTGTTTCTGCCTGTGCCTCATGTGGCCGCAACAAGGTTCCGAGACATCTGCCTGCCGGTCGTCTCCTTCCGCTTCCTGTACCCGCTGCTCCCTGGCAGCATATAGCCATGGACTTCATAACGGACCTCCCCGTTTCTGCCGGTTGTACGGTCATTTGGGTGGTCGTTGACCGCTTTTCCAAGATGGCTCACTTTATTCCCCTGCCAGGCCTCCCATCTGCACCCAAGCTGGCTAAAGACTTTATCCGCCACATCTTCCGTCTTCATGGCCTGCCCCGCCATATCGTGTCGGATCGAGGGGTACAGTTCACCTCACGTTTCTGGAGAGCCACTTGTAAATTGCTAGACGTCACCTTGGACTTCTCCTCCGCCTACCACCCACAGTCCAATGGTCAAGTTGAGCGGGTCAATCAGATCCTGACCAGTTACCTCCGGCACTTCGTTAATGTCCACCATTCTGACTGGGTGGATCTCCTGCCATGGGCCGAATTTTCTTACAACAATCACGAGAGCGAATCTTCCTCCAAATCCCCGTTTTTTGTAGTCTTCGGTCAGCATCCTCGGATCCCATTTCCCGTCTCCATCTCAGTGGACAATCCGGCTGCGGAATCTCTTGTTAACAAATTTTCCTCCATATGGGAGAGTACCCGGTCCGCACTCCTTCTGTCATCCGAGCGTATGAAAAGACATGCTGACAAAAAACGTCTGGATCCTCCTCAATTCCGTCCTGGGGATAAGGTCTGGCTCTCGTCCAAGTATGTCCGGCTCAAGATTCCTTCCTATAAGTTAGGGCCTCGATTCATCGGTCCTTTGGAGGTCATCAGTCAAATCAACCCAGTGGCCTATAAATTGAAACTGCCGGCCAACTTGCGGATCCCTAACTCCTTCCATGTATCTCTACTCAAACCGGTGGTACTTAACTCTTTTTCCAAGTCTACAGGTACGCCTCCTGCTCCGGTTTCAGCTGAAAATGAATTTGAGGTAGAGAACATTTTGGCCACCAAAAGGGTAAGAAGGAAGACCTATTTTTTGGTGGATTGGAAGGGGTTTGGTCCTGAGGAGAGAACGTGGGAGCCTCGGGAGAACATCCATGCCCCTCTCATCCTAGCTAAATTTCTTTCTAGCCTAAAAAAGGGGGGGCCTAAAGGGTGGGGTACTGTAGCGCCGGCGTCGGCGTCCCTGCCCTCTGCCAGGCAGGGACGCTGCTCCCCTGACCCCTCTGCTCCAGGTCCGGCATCCTCCTGCCGCTCTGCTGGCGGCGCACGCTCCTTTCCTGCCTCTGTGCTTAGGGCGCGCGCGCGGGCGCTGCCCTCCCTCTTAAAGGGGCCGCGCGCGTCGTCCTAAGGAGTCCCCGGCCAATGGCCGGAGGACTTCACCTTTATAAGGCCCCCTCCTCCAAAATGGAGGTGCCCGAGCAATGTTGTTGCACAGTTCACTACTCTGCTTCAGTCCTCAGGGTCTTTGCCAGATATTCCTGTCTGTCCTATCTGTTACCTGCCTGCCCGCTCATCTGGGAGCGCTCATCTGTTACCTGCCCCCCCTCATCTGGGAGCGCTCATCTGTTACCTGCCTGCCCGCTCACCTGGGAGCGCTCATCTGTTACCTGCCTGCCCGCTCACCTGGGAGCGCTCATCTGTTACCTGCCTGCCCGCTCACCTGGGAGCGCTCATCTGTTACCTGCCTGCCCGCTCACCTGGGAGCGCTCATCTGTGACCTGCCTGCCCGCTCACCTGGAGCGCTCATCTGTTACCTGACCTGCCCGCTCACCTGGGAGCGCTCATCTGTTACCTGACTGCCCGCTCACCTGGGAGCACCCATCTGTTACCTGCCTGCTAGCCTACCTGGAGGCTCAGCCATCACAGGTCGTATCTACACTCATCCAGAGACTACCCCGGTCACTTGCCGTGACCTCCTACCCACTCATCCAGAGACTGCCCCGGTCACTTGCCGTGACCTCCTGCCCACTCATCCAGAGACTGCCCCGGTCACTTACCGTGACCTCCTGCCCACTCATCCAGAGACTGCCCCGGTCACTTGCCGTGACCTCCTGCCCACTCATCCAGAGACTGCCTCGGTCACTTGCCGCGACTCCCTGCCCGTTCATCCAGAGACTACCTCGGTTATCTGCTGTGACTACCTGCCCGTCCACCCTGGTTGCCACCCGCCTCTCTTACAAGGTCCGCCCCTTTGTATAAGTAGCTCAGAGGTTCCGCCTCCCAGACCCGTTACAATATATATATATTGTAAGTTTCACTCACTCGGCTGCTTCAGAGGTAAATCAGGACGCACTTTTCTTATCCAAATTTCATCAGGTTTATTACATCATAAACCTCAAAGCAACATATAGTACAAGTCTTCAGTAAAGCTTCTTAAGATCTCTACAAACACAGATACAGGAAGGCTTCTCCATTCCTACACAGAGACCTCTCTGTAATGTCCCGCCGGGACACATGGAAGTCTGTCCACACTGGCAGACTCCCACACACTCTCTCACAGGTGCCAAGCACACTCCATTACATAGGCGTAACCCCGCCCACAGGTGAGGTCAGGATCACATGGTTAGGTCACCTGATCATGACCTCATCACAGGTCCTTCAGATACACACAACCATATACAGGTTTTATCTTAGGTATTCAGACACATACCCCTTGGGTGGGTTTGTAGGTGACTGGACCCACCCAGCTCTCCTAGTCACCTGGAAGCCTCCCAATATATAGTACAACTCTCAGCAATAGATCTGCTGAACCAAAACATATCCAGGCTTCCATCACAGGGCCACTCACCTCTGCGATACATAACGTCCATCCATCACATGCCTCCATGCATATCCCGAGGAGCCTACACAGTGCCCCCTAGCTGCATCAGGGGTCACTACACCACAATATATATATATATATATATATATATATATTATACACATATACGCACAGTGGGGGAAATAAGTATTTGATCCCTTGCTGATTTTGTAAGTTTGCCACTGACAAAGACATGAACAGTCTATAATTTTAAGGGTAGGTTAATTTTAACATTGAGAGATAGAATATCAAAAATAAAATCCAGAAAATCACATTGTATAAATTATATACATTTATTTGCATTTTGCAGTGAGAAATAAGTATTTGATCCCTCTGGCAAACAAGACTTAATACTTGGTGGCAAAACCCCTGTTGGTAAGCGCAGTCAGACATTTTTTGTAGTTGATGATGAGGTTTGCGCACATGTCAGGAGGAATTTTGGTCCACTCCTCTTTGCAGATCATCTCTAAATCATTAAGATTTTGAGGCTGTCGCTTGGCAACTCGGAGCTTCAACTCCCTCCATAAGTTTTCTATGGGATTAAGATCTGGAGACTGGCTAGGCCACTCCATGACCTTAATGTGCTTCTTTTTGAGCCACTCCTTTGCTGCCTTGGCTGTATGTTTTGGGTCATTGTCTTCCTGACCCAGCCATGACCCATTTTTAATGTCATCGCGGAGGGAAGGAGGTGTCACTCAGGATTTTACGGTACATGCTCCATCCATTCTCCCATTGATGTGGTGAAGTAGTCCTGTGCCCTTGCAGAGAACACCCCAAAACATAATGTTTCCACCTCCATGCTTGACAGGGGACAGTGTTCTTTGGGTCATAGGCTGAATTTCCCTTCCTCCAAACAATTCAAGTTGAGTTAATTCAAAGACCTCAATTTTTGTCTCATCTGACCACAGCACCTTCTCCCAATCACTCACAGAATCATCCAGGTGTTCATTGGCAAAGTTCAGATGGACCTGCACATGTGCCTTCTTGAGCAGGGACTTTGCGGCCACTGCAGGATTTTAATCCTTCATGGCGTAATGTATTAGCAATGGTTTTCTTGGTGACTGTGGTCTCAGCTGCCTTGAGATCATTAACCCTTTCTCGCCAGAGACAGTTTTTGCCTTCGTGACCGGGCCAATTTTTCAATTCTGACCACTATCACTTTATGAGGTCATATTGTACGTTATGATAGTGTAAAATTTGGCAAATGGAAATTTGCAAAAATTTTGAAAATTTCGCAATTTTCAAACTTTTAACTTTTATGTCCTTAAATCAGAGAGTCATATCGCATAAAATAGTTAACAAATAACATTTCACATTTGTCTACTTTACATCAGCACAATTTTTGAAACATCATTTTTTGTTAGGACGTTATAAGGGTTAAAATTTGACCAGCGATTTCTTATTTTTCAAACAAAATTTACAAAACCATTTTTTAGTGACCATCTCACATTTGAAGTGAGTTTGGGGGGTGAATATGACAGAAAATAACCAAAAGTGACACCATTCTAAAAAAAAACTGAACCTGTCAAGGTGCGCAAAACCACATTCAAGAAGTTAATTAACCATTTACGTGCTTCACATGAACTGAAGAAAAGTCGAAGTAAAAAATGAACATTTAAATTTTTTCACAAACATTTTACTTCAGAATCAATTTTTTTATTTTCACAAGAGCAAAAATAGAAAATGAATAACAATATTTGTTGTGCAATTTCTCCTGAATATGCTGATACCCCATATGTGGAGGTAAACTACTGTTTGGGCACACGGCAGAACTCGGAAGGGTAGGAGCACCGTTTGACTTTTTCAATGCAGAATTGGCTGTAATTAAGATCGGACACCATTTCGGGTTTGGAGAGCCCCTGATGTGCCTAAACAGTGGAAACCCCCCACAAGTGACCCCATTTTGGAAACTAGACCCCCCCCAAGGAAAATATCTAGATGTGTGGTGAGCACTTTGAACCCCCAAGTGTTTCACTAAAGTTTATAATGTAGAGCCGTGAAAATATCATTTTATTTCCACAAAAATTATTTTTAGCACACAATTTTTTATTTTCACAAAGGTATCAGGAGAAATTGGAACCCAAAAGTTGTTGTACAATTTGTCCAGAGCATGCTAGTACCCCATATGTGGGAGGAAACTACTGTTTGGGCACACGTCGAGGCTTGGAAGGGAAGTAGTGACATTTTGGAATGCAGACTTTGAAGGAATGGTCTGCGGACGTCATGTTGCGCTTGCAGAGCCCCTGATGTGCCTAAACAGTAGAAACCCCAGACAAGTAACCTCATTTTGGAAACTAGACCACCCAAGTAACTTATCTAGATGTGTGGTGAGCACTTTGAACCAAGTGCTTCACAGAAATTTATAACGTAGAACAATGAAAATAAAAAATTATATTCGCCACCAAATTGGTATTTTCCCAAGAGTAACAGGAGAAATTAGACCCCAAAGTTGTTGTGCAATTTGTCCTGATTACGCTGATACCCCATATATGGGGGTAAACCACTGTTTTAGCATGGCAGAGCTCGGAAGGGAAGGCACATCGTTTGACTTTTTCAATGCAGAATTGGCTGGAATTGAGATCGTACACCATGTCGCGTTTGGATAGCCCCTGATGTGCCTAAACAATGGAAACCCCCCAATTCTAATTCCAACCCCTACACACCCCTAACCCTAATCCCAACCCTTACCACAACCATAACACCAACATACCCTTAACCTTAATCCCAACCATAACCCTTACCACAACCCTAACCCCAACACACTCCTAACCCTAATCCTAAACCTAACCACAAAACTAACCCTAAAACACCCCTAACCCTAATCCAAACCCTAACCATATTCCCAACCCTAACTCTAACTTTAGCCCAACCCTAACCCTAGCCCCAATCCTAACCCTAAGTTTAGCCCCAGCCCTAACCCTAAGTTTAGCCCCAACACTAACCCTAACTTTAGCCACAACCCTAACCCTAGCCCCAATCCTAACCCTAACTTTAGCCCCAGCCCTAACCCTAAGTTTAGCCTAACACTAACCCTAACTTTAGCCCCAACCCTAACCCTAACTTTAGCCTAACACTAACCCTAACTTTAGCCTCCACCCTAACCTTACCCCCAACCCTAAACCTAGCTGTAGCCTAACACTAACCATAACTTTAGCCTAACACTAACCCTAACATTAGCTCCAACCCTAACCCTAACTTTAGCCCCAACCCTAACTCTAGCCTAACACTAACCATAACTTTAGCCCAACCGTAACCCTAATTTTAGCCCTAACCCTAACCCTAAATTTAGCCCCAACCCTAACTCTATCTTTAGCCCCAACCCTAACCCTAACTTTATCCCCAAAACTAACCCTAACTTTAGCACTAACACTAACACTAACTTTAGCAGCAACCCTAACCTGCTTTATCTGTTTTTTTACTTTATAACAGGATTGCTGACTGGCACAGCTGTTGCCAGCAGCACTTGTAAGGCCAGGGTCTCACTTGCACGAGTCTCGCACCTCAATACCCGGCACTGCCGCCGGCACTCGGTACCATTGTGCAATTTGTCCTGATTACGCCGATACCCCATATGTGGGGGTAAACCTAACCCTAACCCTAACTTTAGCCTAACACTAACCCTAACTTTAGCCTCCACCCTAACCCTAACCTTAGCCCCAACCCTAAACCTAGCTGTAGCCTAACACTAGCCATAACTTTAGCCTAACACTAACCCTAACTTTAGCTCCAACCCTAACCCTAATTTTAGCCTCAACCCTAACCCTATCTTTAGCCCCAACCCTAACCCTAACTTTATCCCCGAAACTAACCTTAACTTTAGCACTAACACTAACCCTAACTTTAGCACTAACCCTAACCTGCTTTATCTGCTTTTTTTTACTTTATACCAGGTTAGCTGACTGGCACAGCTGTTGCCAGCAGCACTTGTAAGGCCAGGGTTTCACTTGCACGAGTCTCGCACCTCAATACCCGGCACTGCCGCCGGCACTTGGTACCGTTGTGCAATTTGTCCTGATTACGCCGATACCCATATGTGGGGGTAAACCACTGTTTTGGCGAACGGCAGAGCTCGGAAGAGAAGGTACAGCATTTGACTTTTTCAATGCAGAATTGGCTGGAATTTAGATCGTACGACATGTCGCGTTTGGATAGCCCCTGATGTGCCTAAACAATGGAAACCCCCCAATTCTAATTCCAACCCTAACCCCAACACACCCCTAACCCTAATCCCAACCCTAACCACAACCCTAACACCAACACACCCTTAACCCTAATCCCAACTATAACCCTTACCACAACCCTAACCCCAACACACTCCTAACCCATACTCCCAACCCTAACTCTAACTTTAGCCCCAACCTAACCCTAGCCCCAATCCTAACCCTAACTTTAGCCCCAGCCCTAACCCTAAGTTTAGCCCCAACACTAACCCTAACTTTAGCCTCAACCCTAACCCTAGCCCCAATCCTAACCCTAACTTTAGCCCCAGCCCTAACATTATGTTTAGCCTAACACTAACCCTAACTTTAGCCCCAACCCAACCCTAACTTTAGCCTAACACTAACCTTAACTTTAGCCTCAACCTTAACCCTAACCTTAGCCTAACACTAACCCTAACTTTAGCCCCAACCCTAACCCTAACTTTAGCCCCAACCCTAACCCTAACTCTAGCCTAACACTAACCATAACTTTAGCCCAACCGCAACCCTAATTTTAGCCGCAACCCTAACCCTAACTTTAGCCCCAACCCTAACCCTAACTTTAGCCCCAATCCTAACCCTAACTTTATCCCCGAAACTAACCCTAACTTTAGCACTAACACTAACCCTAACTTTAGCACTAACCCTAACCTGCTTTATCTGTTTTTTTTTACTTTATAACAGGTTAGCTGACTGGCACAGCTGTTGCCAGCAGCACTTGTAAGGCCAGGGTCACACTTACATGAGTCTCGCACCTCAATACCCCGCACTGCCGCCGGCACTCGGTACCGTCACTGGCTTTGTATAGGAGGAGAGGTACGTGTCACTGCACATGCAGCGATCAGTGATATGAAACTGGAGTGTTTTTTTTCTTCCAGCACACTATGTGCTGAGAGGCCGTGTACAGAGTTTAATTGGCCGGTTTTATGTGACAACTGCAGTGCGGGAGGGAGGGTGCTCACCATACCCTTTTCCCTGCAGGACCTGCAGGTGTTCGAGGACCAGCAGTGATATCATGATCACGTGACCAGCACATGTGATGATATACATGGACCTGTGGTTCAGTCTGGGTGTAGTGTTGTGGGGAGAAGCTGCACTTCCCACAGAAGTGAGGACTGAGAGTGGTTTTCCCTAACAGTGTGCGGGATGACCCCGCACAAAGGAGGACTGAACCGCATGCTATTATTTTTGTTTTGTTTCCTCTGTCATGCCCGGAGGGCTGTGTTTTGTTTACACACCATGGTTTATGCTGCATATAATAAACCAACTGGTGTTTAATGAGCACGGGCTCTGAGTCTACCTGGAGGCTTCTACCAAGTGTGACAACTCCTCACAATATATATATACATATATATATATATATATAGTGGAGAAAAAAGTATTTAGTCAGCCATCAATTGTGCAAGTTCTCCCACTTAAAAAGATGAGAGAGGCCGGTAATTGACATCATAGTTAGACCACAACTATGACAGTCAAAATGAGAAAACAAATCCAGAAAATCACCTTGTCTGATTTGGCAAGATTTATTTAGCAAATTATGGTGGAAAACACGGGTATTACATACCTGGTAATGTGTTTTTTCATGAGACATGACGGCACCACGAGAGAGGGGATCCGCCCATCAAGGAAAGGAAACCTTCAAGATAAAAGGGGCTGCTCCTCTCTCCGCATCAGTTGTTTTACAGAGCACGAGAGGAACTCCGCATGTTAGTACATACATAAAATAATACATTCTTTACAATTTCAATTATCCCAATCCAGGGGAGTGAAAAAATAATAAAAATGCACCCAACTAGTGATGTGATCAAGGGCGGGAATATAAGGGTGCCGTCATGTCTCATGAAAAAACACATTACCAGGTATGTAATACCCGTGTTTTTCCATCATACATGACGGCACCACGAGAGAATTACAGAGAACGCATTCTGTTTTTTAGGGAGGGATCACTGCTTCCAACACTCTTCTCCCGAACGTGAGATCAGAGGTAGCAGATAAATCTAATCTATAGTGTTTGAAAAAAGTTGACGGAGAAGACCAAGTGGCCGCCTTACATATTTGGTCAATCGTGGCATCTGCTTTCTCCGCCCAAGATGTCGACATGGCTCTTGTGGAGTGGGCCTTAAGTCCTTCAGGAACAGCCCTGCCTACACTACTATAAGCTAGCATAATGGCCTCTCTCACCCATCTAGCTATAGTTTGTCTAGAGGCTCCTAGGCCTTTCCTCGCCCCCTGAAAGGAAACAAGTAATGACCTGCTTTTCCTCCAAGTTTTCGTTCTTTCTAGATATTGTAGGATACATCTCCTAACATCTAAACAGTGTAGTTTTTCCTCTTTTGCGTTGGTAGGGTCAGGACAAAAGGATGGCAATATTATTTCCTGAGCTCTGTGGAACTTTGATACCACTTTGGGTAAGTATGCAGGGTCTAGTCTTAATACTACTCTGTCATCTAGAATTCGAGTATAAGGAGAGTCGGCCGATAACGCATGCAGGTCTCCTATCCTACGGGCTGATGTGAGCGCTATCAACAAGGTGGTTTTAATAGTTAGGGCTTTGTCAGATATTGTGTTAAGGGGCTCAAAGGGGCACCCATTAAGGCTGATAGAACTAGATTGAGGTCCCATGTGGAGGAGCAGGGGATGGAACAGAATCCGCTCTACTACAGGCACGAATGAACCTGGCTACCCATTTGTTGTTTGCTAGATCATGGCTAAACAGGGTGCGAGAGCAGATACATGAACTTTAAGGGTGCTAACCGCTAGCCCTAGTTCTAAGCCCTTTTGTAGGAATTCTAATATGGCCACTATTGGGATCTCCCCTTCCCGTATTGGCGGTGAATTTGTTAAATTTTTTTCCATATTCTGGCATAAATTTTTGTAGTTACAGGTTTTCTGCTGCGAAGTAGAGTAGATATTACTGCGGCTGAAAAACCCTCTTTTTTCTAAGAGTGACCTCTCAAATTCCAGGCCGTGAAATGTAGCCCGATTTCTGAGGGTGACTGAAAGGACCCTGTGTAAGAAGGTCCTGGTCTTCCGGCAGTACCCACAGATCTGTTATGGACATTATCTTTAGCCAGTAGAACCAAGGTCTCTTTGGCCAGAAGGGAGCTATTAAGATCACCCTGGCTTTGTCCTCCCTGATCTTCTTCAGAACTAATGGAATTAGACATACTGGGGAAAGGCATACAGAAGTCCCGACGTCCAGCTTATTCTGAAGGCATCTACTGCTAAGGGCCTGTCTGCAGGATTCAGAGAGCAGAATTCTCGCAGTTTCTTGTTGGTCCTTGTGGCGAAGAGGTCTATGCTGGGCTCCCCCCACATATGTACTATCTGGTGAAAAATGGACTCTTGTAACGCCCACTCTCCCTGCTTCAGGTGGTTTCTGCTCAAAAATCTGCTTTTTGGTTGTCTATGCCTCTTATATGTAGGGCCGATAATGAGTGGAAGTGGCGCTCTGCAAGAGCCATAATCTTTTCTGTTATGTCCATCAGTGACCGGGAACGGGTGCCTCCTTGGTGGTTTATATAAGCGACTGCTGTCCGATTGTCTGACAGGACTCGGACATGATGTCCCGATATACTTGGTAGTAAACCCCGCAGTGCTCTTTCGACCGCCAAGAGTTCCCATTCGTTTGAAGACAGCTGTTTTTCTTCTTGTTTCCACGGTTCTTGGAGCCACAGTGTATCCAGATGGGCTCCCCACCCCCAGGGGCTTGCGTCTGTTGTGACCACCTTCGAGACCGTGAATTTCCACGGAATCCCTCGCGGAGATGTGTCTATTCTCAGCCACCATTGGAGTGATTGGAGTACCGGGATTGGAAGTGTGATCTTCTGGTCTAGATGTCCCTGGAGGGCTAGATCTTCCTGCAACACGTTCCACTGTAATTTCCTTGTATGGAACTGAGCCCACTTTACTGCTGGTATGCATGCCGTTAGTGATCCCAACACCGACATGGCTTTTCTTAGCGTAATCTGGGGTTTTTGTATTGTTGTTGTTATCATTTGTTTTACTCTGAGCTCTTTCTCTTCCGGAAGACGACATTCCTGTGCTATAGAGTCTATTGTTATTCCCAGAAAGACCTGGGTCATTGCTGGTTCCAGCTTGGATTCTGGTAACATGAGATTTTTTCTCTGGCTTCTCCCATTCTCTCCTGATAAGGTCTTTTAACTGGTCTTTAATGGGAAAGGTTTTCCGTTTTTTCTTTTGAAGCCCCACGAACATAAGTTCTTAAGGTGTTCGCTTGGGTTTGTCTTGTACCAGTCCCATGGTAGAGCGGACTGTTTTTATTAATTTATCTGTTGCCTCAATCGGGAAGACATTTTCATCCTCTGAGCTGCTATCTGTGTTACAGGACCTACTAGAGTCCCTCTCTGCTCCAGAGGAATCTTCCTGGGATATCCCTGAGACGCTAGATCTGTCTCTGGACTTGCCGTCCATATCTGCCGTGTGAAAGGCTTTCATGGACTTACATACTTCAGGCTTTCAGTAAAGGAGGGCGTTTCCTCCACCAGTGTTTTGGTGATACAATCCTGGCATAAATCCTTAGCCCAGGCTCTTTCTAGCGGGGTTTTACATAAGGGACATTCCCTATTTTTGGTTTTTGCCTTACTCTTCTTATAAACCCCCTAATTTTACCATGTGTATGTGAGAGGGAAAAAGGAGATATATGCAGAGAAGAGAAGAGAAAGAGAACAGACATTAGGTACTGGACTTTCTCGAAGTTCACTCACCACTCGGACGCTGTAATAGATGGGTACCGGTTCCGGAGGCTGATTGGCTCCCTCCGATATCACAGATCCTTCCTTACTGTGCCCCGTTCTTATGCTGTCCGAGCGGCTATTGCTGCGGCGTGTCTGGGTCTGGGTCTTTTCACCAGACAGAGACCGTCTGACATGTATCTCCTGGCGTGAGTCCAGGTGCCCCGGCGATAAACTCTCCATTGCAATCTTTTTCCCCACTATACCGTCAGCTGCAGCTGCAGTCTTGTGACGGATTACAGTGGTGCCGCTTTAACCTTCAGCAGTGCGCTTGTCGCGCCGCGCGCCCCTTTTTTTTATTATTATTTATTTATGGCGCAAGCGCCTCGCGTCGCCGGCGCACGCCCGGTCGCACGTCCGGCGCGCGCTCAGTTCTGCCCCTTTCTCCTGCGAACAGGAGAATCCATCTGCTTACCAGCCCGGGCACCCCCGTCATATCCGGAGCGCGACTTCCGGTCCGGCTTCCGGCTACAGCGTGGGCAGAGCGCAGGAGACAGGCTGAGATGAATCACCGCTCTATGCAGCGGTTCTCTGGTTTCCACTGCCACCAATGAATACCTCCACAGTTCCATCATCCTCCGGTGTCAGCCTCCCTTCGCAGGTGTCCCAGGTATCCGGGGGGAAAGGGGAAAGAGGAGAGGGGGGTCTTTTATAACGCCTGGCACCGATGTGCTATCAGGCTGCATGGCCCAGTATCAACAGGGGGATACACTGAAAAGTGTTCCCGAGGATTGCCCCCACCTACAGCTGCCTTAAAGGGAGCCGTAGGGAAAAAGTCTGCAAAAGAAAAAGGCAGTGGCCATGCCTCGCTCAGGGGGGGCAGGGTATACCTGACCCCCGAGGCGACCTCCAGTACCTGGTGACGTCCACCGTTAGCCATCCGACCCAGGCCTAGGCATCCTCTTCATCCAAGAGTCTTTATCTTGAGGGTCTCCCATCGAGGACAAGAAACCAACTGATGCGGAGAGAGGAGCCGCCCCTTTTATCTTGAAGGTTTCCTGTCCTTGATGGGCGGATCCCCTCTCTCGTGGTGCCGTCATGTATGATGGAAAAATAAGTATTTGGTCACCTAAAAACATGCAAGATTTCTGGCTCTCACAGACCTGTAACTCCTTCTTTAAGAGGCTCCTCTGTCCTCCACTCATTACCTGTAGTAATGGCACCTGTTTGAACTTGTTATCAGAATAAAAGACACCTGTCCACAACCTCAAACATCACACTTCAAATTCCACTATGGTGAAGACCAAAGAGCTGTCGAAGGACACCAGAAACAAAATTGTACCCCTGCACCAGGCTGGGAAGACTGAATGTGCAGTAGGCAAGCAGCTTGGTGTGATGAAATCAACTGTGGGAGAAACAATAAGAAAATGGAAGACATACAAGACCACTGATAATTTCCCTTGATCTAGGGCTCCACGCAAGATGTCACCCCGTGGGGTCAAAATGATCACAAGACCGGTGAGTAAAAATCCCAGAACCACACGGGGGAACCTAGTGAATGACCTGCATAGAGCTGGGACCACTGTTACAAAGGCTACCATCAGTAACACACTACGCCGCAAGGGACTCAGATCCTGCAGTGCCAGATGTGTCCCCCTGCTTAAGCCAGTACATGTCCTGGCCCATTTGAAGTTTGCTAGAGAGCATTTGGATTATCCAGAAGAGTACTGGGAGAATGTCATATAGTCTGATGAAACCAAAGTAGAACTGTTTGTTAAAAACAAAACTCGTCTTGTTTGAAGGAGACAGAATGCTGAGTTGCATCCAAAGAACACCATACCTACTGTGATGCATGGGGGTGGCAACATCATGCTTTGGGGCTGTTTCTCTACAAAAGGATCAGGACGACTGATCCGTGTACATGAAAGAACGAATGGGGCCATGTATCGTGCGATTTTGAGTGCAAACCTCCTTCCATCAGCAAGGGCATTGAAGATGAAATGGGGATGGGTCTTTCAGCATAATCCCAAGCACACCGCCAGGGCAACAAAAAAGTGGCTTCGTAAGAAGCATATGAAGGTCCTGGAGTGGCCTAGCCAGTCTCCAGATCTCAACCCCATAGAAAACCTTTGAAGGGATTTGAAAGTCTGTGTTGCTCAGCGACAGGCCCAAAACATCACTGCTCTAGAGGAGATCTGCAGGGAGGAATGGACCAACATACCACCAACAGTGTGTGGCAACCTTGTGAATACCCCCTCATCCCAGCATGCGGCCTGCAGCAACGCTCCACTCTTTCCTCCTCCAGCCGAGACCCCTGGACCCCGCTTCACCGCAGCCGGTAAGGTAGTTCCACATTATAAGACGCACCCCCATTGCTTATAATCCAAAAAATATGGTATATATATATATATATATATATATATATATATATATATATATGCATACCAGTATGGGTGGTCCGTTTCAAATCTTGCATCGGGGCCTATCAGACTCTTTACGCCATTGGCTGTACCCTCAAATACTCAAGTCCTGGCATTAGATTAATATATTGTAAATGTGAATTATATTGTGCAAGCTGAAGTCTTACAGTTTTCCTCCCACTTGCATCTGGTATAACCCTTTTGATATTATCTGTGATGAAATATGACTGCACAGGCTCCATGATACCCCATACTTCTTGAAGATATGATCTGATCCTTTCTAGTTAATTCATTCTGGCTGCCATGGTATGTAACTCACCAATGCAAACAATGAGTGGGTGAAGGATGAGGATGTTCATCCTGTGTAACAGTACAGACAGCATGCATATTGTTGGTAAGTTCTAAAATTAAGTACTAAAATACAAGGTTTTAAAAGAGACATTCTTGTAATATAATGAGTGAGGTACAAACAAAATGGCCTAAAAATAAATGTTGGTGCCAGGTCACTAAACTGTGCATGAGCATGGTGCATCCGATTCCGATGCAGCAACATTAGGTAAAAGTAGCATTTTCTAGGTGACTGGTACACCTCTAGGAATTGCTGCACATTCTGCAGTTATATAATACCAGACATTGAACTCGTTCTATGCCCTGGTGGCGAGCATTGGTCCCTCTCCCCTCTCTTCTCTTCTCTTCCTCTCTCTTCTCTTCTCTCCTCTCTCTTCTCTCCTCTCCTATCTCTTCTCTCTCCTCTCTTTCCTCTCCTCTCTCTTCTCTCCTCTCTCTTCTCTCCACTCCTCTCTTCTCTCTCTCCTCTCCTCTCCCCTCTCTCTTCTCCTCTCTCTTATCTCCTCTCCTCTCTCTCTCTCCTCCTTCTCTCTTCTCTCCTCCTCTCCCCTCCCTTCTCTCCTCTCTCCTTTCGTCTCTCTCCTCCTCTCCTCTCTCTCCTCTCTCCTCTCCTCTCCCCTCTCTTCTCTCCTCTCTCCTCTTTTCTCTCCTCTCTCCCCTCTCTTCTCTCTCCTCTCCTCTCTTTCCTCTCCTCTCTCCTCTCAATTGAATTCAATTCAAATGAGCATTATTTGCAGGACTAAGTACATGCTAGCATTACCAAAGCAAATGGTAAAAATATGGGGATGGGGGGTGAGGTAGGGAGGCATATAGTGTTCTGCCCATCTGAGTACTGGGCAGTATGTTTCTTATTGTGTGCTGGTTTTGTTTGTTATAGCACCATCTAGTGGTGGCTGAATTTATAGCCTGTGCCTTTAACAAGCAGATAGAGTATTGCATTGTGGGATTGAAGCAAGGAATGCTGTGAAGAAGAATCTCCATTTTCTTCTGTGTACTTCAGGGAATACACGTGTTTCATGTGCTCTCCTGTAACCTCTCCAACTAGAGTTTGCTATCCTGGTAAAGCATATCTGGTAAGATCAATATCTTCTCTAGCAATGCAGTGTTTAGTAGATTATTAACTGTATAGCAGCCAGTGCATAGGAGATGTTATTATAATCCTGTGTAAAGTTTGCATCATACTGTATACTTTCCTGTTAATTGTAAAGTGTCAGCTGTGTGCCCAATACTTATCTATGTCATTTGTATTTTTTATAGTTTTACCGCGCATGTTCTATACTGTTCACCAATAAACAAGTTAGACTACAGAGGACAGTCTGCTTATTTGGAGTACGGAATCATGGTTTAGGCTGTATGCTAGATTGCACACCGTGTCAACGTGTATAAAGGCAGAACATATAGGGGTCCAGGATATATCAGGCTCCTTTTAGAGAATAGGGGCATGTCCAGGGTGGGGTATAGAAATCCATGACATATCAGGCTCTTTAGTCGGGGATAGGGACATTCAGGTGGGTATAGAATCCATGACATATCAGTTCTTAAGTCGGAGGGATAGGGACATGTCCAGGGTGGGTATAGAAGTCCATGACATATCAGGCTCCTCTTAGTCTGGGGATAGGGACATGTCCAGGGTGGGGCTTTAGTCTCCTCCTTGGCAGGTGCAGCAGCAGGAGTTGAAGTCGCCTCCACAACAGGAGCAGCAACTGCAAAAGCTGAAGGATCTGCCAAGAAAGACTTGACCTTATCTGCCAATGGGAAGCTGTAGTCGGTCTCCACTGCAATAGCCAAAACTCGCTTGTATCCATTGATAATGGAATGAGGTACAGAGGTGCTTTTCTTTTCTTTCCTCTCTCTTCTATTCTTTCTTCTTCTTTTTCTCCTCTCTTCTCTCCTTTCTCCTCTCTCTTCTCTCCTTTCTCTCCTCTCTCCTCACCTAGAGTCACAGTTTTCTCTGCTGCATATCTAGCAGAGCTCTATGGCTGATGTTGATAATAATCCCATCCACACAATAGCTTTCTGAGTACATTGAATATTGACATAAAACTGCTATTCAGTGCTGGGGGTGCCTACTAGTCCTACAAATATTGATTTTATTGAAAACAGTAAAACAGAGCCCAGAAAGGTTAGTTTCACACTAGCGTTCGGCAGGGCTGCGTACTTCCTCCAGTAAGCCCCGCCCACTGCCGCACCTCTTCCGTTCAGCTCTGCCTACCTCTGCATGCATCCTGCGCACCCTATCTTTAACATTGGGTACGTAGGCCATGCCAATGTATGCGGATGCGTTCGCATGCGTCGTTTTGACGCTGCGCCGAAAGCAACATGTTATATATTTTGAGCCTAAACTTATAGTGGATGAGGTCTTCTGCTGAAAGTGATTTTCTTTACAGATCATTAGAATAAAGGAGTCAGCATGTACAATTGGTAGAGTAGCAAAACACGCTGTTAGGGTCTGCGGAACGCACCAAATATATGATGTAGAGAGGTGCGTTCGCAGCCCGGGGTCCACCGTGCAGGCGGAGCCCGCTGCTAGTAAAATGGCGCAAGAAGCAAACTCTGTTATCCCGCAGAGTCGCCAAAATAAACGCCGTAACGCGCTGTGGCAATATGTGCGAACTCTGTTATTCCACAGAGCCGCTAGAAGGAGTGCCGCAGCGCTATATGGCGATGTGTGCGAACTCACTTAACACCACTGAGTCGCAAAATAAACACGCTAGGGCGCTGTCTAGCGTTGAAAGCGAGCCCTGTTACGTCACAGAGCCGCTGAGACAAACTTCTGTGTCCTGTCAGGCTCTCAGGTACACAGTTGACTGCTAAGCGAACATAGAACGTGATCATGCACTAATGTCCTCGCGGGAGTCATCCACAATCTATGGCGTCTGAATGCCAGGCCCTGAATACGGCAATCAAACTCCTCACCGGTTATGCCGGTAATCTAGGGCATCTAGGACACCGACCCTGACCAGCTAGCATACCAAGCTCCTCACCGATTAAGTCGGTATTGTAATGGCGTATTTCAGCCGGGCCCTAACCACACACACGCATGACCACACTGGCGCAAAGCATATAACGGTTGATATTAGCGCATGGCGGCTCAGCATTGCCACCCTTTTACAGTAACAGCTACAGGACCTGCCAGAAACAAAGCCCAATGAGAAACTGTTCCAAAACACATGTAGTTTCAGGACCTTCCTGGCGGACCAATAGGAGCTGCTGCAGTACCTGAACATGTGACCCCTGATTTCCAATGAGAGATCTTACCCTGGGCATGCTCAGAAGGGGAAACGCAGGACTTCGTCCCAAAGACGTCTGCTCCAGCACTGGCTATAATAGCAGATCCAGGAGAGGCAGCAGCAAGTCTCTGCACAGTACTGGAATGGGCAAGACACTGGGACTGACGTCTCTGCTGAGCAGGCTCCACTGCGGCCGGAGATGGATGGGGGACTGCAGCGGGACTGGTTCGAGACCCTCCTTGTGCAGCAGCGGGAACTCAAACCCTAACACACGCTGTCTATGAAATTTGGCACAAAAGGAAAAATGCTCTTTATTTTTGGCTTTAACTGTTTTTGCTACTTCTCATCACCAAAAGTCACAAATCCTTTAAAAATTGCACAAATGCGTCAAATTGAAAACTCCCCTAAAAACCTTACTCCAAGGAAAGGGCACTGAAGGGAGATGCACTAAAAATAGGACATTTGGCTACAGTCGCAGTTTTTGAATCTGTCTAAAACAATCTGGATAATCAGAACTGTCAAGCAAAAGTATTAAAAATAAAGAACCTAAAAAGTGGCACAAAATATAGAGAATAAGGCGAAATACTAAAGTCACTACAAAAATGATGACATTTCTGCAGAAAAGTGAATAAATCGGGGTCTTAAATTTGACAGTCTTAGGACACAAGTTTATCACAGTGGCTCACACTGTTTTATATTTTTAGTTGAAATCTGTCAGTAGGATCAGCCCTCCTATGCCATCTATATGGACATGCAGGTCATAGAAAATAAAATGAAACTATTATCTGCGATCTGATGCCTTATTACAGAGAACATACACATTTTTCTTATATGAAAATGAATTGTTACGATCTCTGGGCCGGACATAGATCTCCATGAGAATCTGCCTCCAGAGATTATTGTTAATAACAAGGGGCTTTACCAGTGTGAGACATGTAGATGAGGAGAGCAGACTGTCAGATATTCCATGTCTCACACTGGTAACACCTCCTTACAGTTAATATAAGCTCTGGAGGCAGATTCTCAGAGAGATCTATGTCCCGCCCATAAATATTAACAGCTCATTTGCATATAAGAAAAAAATGATTTTTCTGGAATAAGACATCGGATCGTAGACATCACGGTATAATTTTATTCAGCTTCCTATAAGTCCATATAGACGACTTAGAAGGGTGGATCCTACTTTAACACTATCTTGTCTAAGTTCACACAACACTACAATTCTGGTTCTTTTTAGGCGCATGATAGACCTCGCTTCTTTTCGATAAGCCATGTTCCTTTTCATTAAGTCTTGAAAAGTGTCTAAAACACATAACAAGTATGTAGTATTAAATGTATATACAGTTTTACGTTAGAATTCTGGAACATTTTGCTTGATAAATCTGCTCCAGTCTTGTCACCGTCATATGGTATTGAATGAAGCCACTGAAGAACGTTGCATGGACTCCTCTGCATGTCTCTGCTGTGTACGAGGCCTAAAACATAAAATCACATTGAGTTAATGAAGTTTTTTTCCTTCTTTTTCTTAGTAAACCTTTGATTGCATAGCTTCTCTTTGGCAATAAAGACGTTAAATCGTGGAGATCGCAGGTAAACTGACACTTTAAATGTGTCTGAAACAAATATATTGCATCTCAAGTACAGTGGAATCTATGTGAAATTCAGCCACAGGCTGCGTCTATGAGATGAGTATGTGTCACTGGTCCTGCAGCAGTAAATGATGTCATGGGATCTGTCTCATTGTGAGATGAAAAGGATTAAGTAAAACCCGCTGGCACTAGGCAAGAATCCAAAACATAATCTTCCCTCTTCTTTGTGTGACTCTGTAGTGAACCTATCCAGCTCGGCCACTGTTGTAAAGCCTGCGCCTAAACACCAGAGAGAAAATGTTTCCACAGTCGTAAGTCAATAATCGGGGAGGAACCGGTATTATTGCCAGTCTGGTATGGCAGGAAGGAAAGATTCAAAGCCGTTTTTTTTTAATGTTTGGCAAGGTATCACTCCTCCATGAAGTCAATGGACAAGGTCTTCAAATCGAGGAACATTTCACTGGCGACAAGGACACAGCTCGTAACTAGTTTGGTCTTTTCTTTTTCCGGAGTAATATATGGATGCGAAACCTGGACGATAAAGAACGAAGACAGAAGAAGAATCAACGTCTTCGAAATGTGGTACTGGAGAAGGATACTGTCAATATCATGGATGGCAAGAAGAACAAACAAATCAATTTTGGACAAATCAAGCCAGACATGTCACTCGAAGCAAGGATCACCAAGCTACGACTTGCCTACTTTGGATACATCATAAGAAGAGAGCGATCACTGGAGAAGGATATCATGGTTGGAAAAATAGAAGGAGCAAGAGGAAGATGGCTTGATACAATCAAGATAACGGCGGAGAAGACCCTAGTGGACCTATCTAGGCTTGCACAAGATCGATCTTCCTACAGAGCGTTCATCCATCAAGTCGCCATGGCTCGATATTGAGCAGAAGGCAGTTAATAATTAATGTATCACTCCTCCAATTACTGATGTTTGGTTCAGGTGTGCATTCTCTTTGATCTTTCTGGTTTATTTTATATCCTGGATTTATGATATCATCCTGGCTCATATTTTTAAGGACACACAACATATCTCCAATTTTGGATAATACAGCATGGAATTATCTACAGGTGCTAACAGATAGGCAGATTTGGAATTAGTAGTGTTACATAATTGCGTTTTGCACCAATATTTGGTATATGATTGAAGAATGTGAGTCCAACCAATTGGAGGATCATTAGATTAGACCTTCTTCACTATGATAGTCTTTGGAGGTTATGACATGTGGAAGAGCATACCCACTGAAGTATCCTCAGAGTCAACTCTTATATTCCCCTGATTGGTATGACGCAGAAATGCACTGTCTCAGCCACTGCGCCAGGCAATTCAGTAGTCCTTCTGATGAGGAATGGTCAGTGGGATCCCAAGTTTTAGCATTCACTGGGTATCTGACTGCTGAAATAGTTGATCAGTGATTGGATGGTTTCAGGTATCCATGCTCCTAAAGTGATTTTTTTTCACATTGACACCTAGTGGGTCGGCATTGTTTTTCTTAAGAATAAAGATTTTAATGTCCATATCACGGCCAGGGAGGGATTAGGTAGAGGGTGAAGGTGGAGAAAGGGGGAAAAGGGAGGAGTCAGAGAGTGGTGAGCAGTGGTCTCTGAGACCAGAGGGACAGTCTGCAGTGGGGACTGAAAGAGCCAGGAGCTCGTCCCCAGACTACAGAGAGAGAGAGAAGTGAAGAACTTAGGGGAGAGAGAGGCTCTAGAGGAGGAAAGGAAGAAGAGGTCTTAGGGGCACGGATAGTGAGCAATCCATCCGTGGGGCCCGCATCCACCGGCATGGTCGGTGGAGGGACCAGGTCGCAGTTAGGGGACCGGCCCCAAAACTAGTGGAGAAACGAAGGACTCAGCTAGGAAACCGGAGTCTGCAGTATCTTCAAGTGCTAGATCCACATCCATACACATTCGCCGAAAAGGTAGACATATAGGATCCAGGGGTCTGACCAACGTCGCCCGACAAGATCCGAGTCTGCTGGCTCGGGACACTGTGTGTGAAGACACAGGGCAGGAGAGGTGGTAGCCAGCGTAGTGAGATGGCCAGGAAAGGAACATCTAAGGGAGCCTTGGCAACGTGCACCCCAAGCTACCTGAGAGCTGTCTTGTGCCACCTCCTCAGAGGACACAGCACCCCGGCTGGGGATTGTAACAACAAACTGTGAGTAAACTGGAAAGACTGCACCCTGCTGTGTCCTCACAATTATTTACTGCATCATCTGCCCTGCACTACAACCACCATCATCATCTCTTACACATACAGCTGCCCTGGGGCCTAGCTTTACCTGTGGAGAGCTGTAACAATTCTGCTGCATCACCATCAGCCCCAGCGGACTCTGAAGCAGCGTCGGCTAACATCTTTATTGCCGAATACCACAGGTGGCATCACGAACTATCTTTCATAAACTTTATCGTCCCCTTATCATCATTTTCATTGGACGCCCAGGGCCATGGACCGGGTCACTGCTGCCGTGACCCAATTCCTTAAGAACCGGCTCGGTACCGAATACCCCTCCCGGCCCTGGTGGGCGCTCCACGTGCATGTTCAATCCAGCTGAGTGTGCATGTGTTGTCAGTAGAGTTGAGCCAAAAGATAAGATCTGCAGAATGCTAGTCAGTCAATGGCCACTAGTAGTCCATGGCCGCCAGCCTAAACGCTGTGGATCTTCTACTACATGCGGTACCCCCAGCACTGTCATTATGCTACGACATGATGCACATGGTGTCATAGGGCCGCTAATAACAAGAGGGGCATTTAACAGGTAGTAGGAAAGGTCACTTTTCTCTGCTCCATGAACTACCAAAGTACCTGACCGTCATTTAGCTCAACTTTAGTTGTCAGTGGGAGAAGAGAGATCGACCTGGATGGAGAACAAAGATATGGGCATGTTGAAGTTCTGTATGTCCAACTGTTTATGTTCCTGGCCAAATAAAGATTGCCCGGACATCTAATACACATCAGATGGTAGGTGCGTCCCGACAAAATTTTCCGGGTTGGCCGACCAAAGTCTGATGTTTAAGGCCTTGTTCATGCAGTAGGTTTTTGTTGGTTTTTGTTTTGTTTTCAAGCCAAAATTACATTTGGATGCTAAAAAGAGAAGGTTATAATGTATACCGTCTTCTCTTTAGACCAACCTTTGTGAACCCAAGCTAAATCTCAAGCATGGCCGGGTGTTATAGAGCAATAAAGCTGGCAGCCCTGCCTGTTACTGGTTATTATACCATTGTAGTGTGTAATCTGGATTCATTTCCTGCCTTGCAGATAACATCAAAGCAGTGGAGTCCAGCAATGGTGATAATTACTGTGATTCTGCACTTCTTCCTGCAAATTAAATGGATATTGGATGTCACAGAGGGCTTGTGAGGCTTCCATCCCTGCTGGTATGAGATGACTCAGTTCAGTAAATATTCGCAAGACTCAGTGCCTTTTACAGCATAAGGGTCCCGTCACACTCTTCAATGTCCCAGCGATCCCACCAACGATCCGACCTGGATGGGATCGCTGGGATATCGTTAGCTGATCGCTGGTGAGCTGTCACATGGCAGACTCACCAACGATCAGGACCAGCGAGCACACTGGTATCCAATGTACACATCGGGTAACTAGGCACCTAGTTACCCGATATGTACCCTAGATACCGGCTCTCAGCTTCTGCTGTAGAGCGCTGAGAGCCGGTATCCAATGTACATATCGGGTAACTAGGCACCGCGCAGCACCTAGTTACCTGATATGTACCCTAGATACCGGCTCTCAGCGCTCTACAGCAGATGCTGGGAGCCGGTATCTAGGGTACATATCGGGTAACTAGGGGCCGCTCGGTGCTTAGTTACCCGATATGTACATTGGATACCAGCTCCCAGCTCGCTGATCGCTGTCTCCTGCCTGTCACATGCAGCGATGCGCGCTGGCCAGCGGGAGACCAACGATGAAAAAATGGTCCAGGACATTCAACGACGATCAGTGATACCCAGCAGGGAGGCTGATAGTCGCTGCGTGTCACACTAAGCGAGATCGCTGGCTAGGTCGCTGTTGCGTCACAAAATTGGTGACGCTTCAGCGATCTCGCTTAGTGTGACGGGGGCTTAAGAGTATGTTCACATGTTGTGTTTTTGTAGCGCTTTTTTTTTCTGTGTTTTACAGTACCATCAAAGTGAATGAGATTTAAAAAATGTCACACACATGCTTTTTTTTGCATTTTTTTAGCTCCTGGGCAATTTTGGAAACCCGTTGCATGTCAATTCTTTCAGCATTTTTGCATCTGGGGAAAAAAATGCTGCAAAAAGTGCACGTAAAAACACTCCAAAAATATGCATACTTTACACTGCGTTTTTCCTAGAAACTCTGTTTTTAGTGCAGAAGAAAACGCTGAGTGTGAACGTGCACTAAGACCTCATGAACAGGACTGTATTATAACTCTCCTTTGCATGAATCTTCAGGGCTCCTACTGTAGAGCATGGCATCATCTCTGTATGTTTGTTCTTTCATACGGAAGTTTTTCCCAGTGGCTTATTACCCAAACTGACAGAAGAAAAAAAATGGCGCACACAGAAGAGTGCAAGAACAATATATGAGCCCTATACAGTCCAATAGCTCATTATCATGCACAATTCCACCTGCTTTGGAGGTAGAAATTGGCCCCTTAACCCCTTGGGCCCCTGTGCGGCCGCACAAATGATATATCCACCCCTGCATCCTCCATTGGATGTCATATGTATGGACACAATTTTCCTTAGAAGTTTTGCTCTGAACATGCAGCACTCAATGGAGCCTATACAGTAACCCAATATTCATAGGATCACTAACGTTATACATAGAGAACATCTCACTTTCAAATTCTTTGTAGCATCTAGTGCAGTGATGGCGAACCTATGGCACGCGTGCCAGAGAGGGCACACAAAGCCCTTTCAGCTGGAATGCGGCCTCGCCTCATCCTTGTTCCGGACTGCAGCTTCCTATCACACATTGAGCGGCGCAGCTGCGGAGCTGAAAGATTGTGTCATCCAGCCGCGGTCAGCAGCGCCGCTCAATGTGTGAGAGGAAGTGAGAGGAAGGAAGCTGCCGGCGCGCAGAGTGGTGAGTGTGGCCGCTGTGCCAGTGAAGCTGCTGTGTGTGTGTGTGTGTGTGTGTGTGCGGTGAGTGCGGCCGCTGTGGTGTGTGTGTGCTGAGTGTGGCCTCTGTGGAGAGATGATGGCGGTGATAGGGAGAGGGCCGGTGATGGGGAGAGGGCGAATGATGGGGAGAGGACCAATGATGGGGAGAGGGCCAGTGATGGGGAGAGGGCCAATGATGGGGAGAGGGCCAATGATGGTGAGAGGGCCAATGATGGGAGTGATGGGGAGAGGGCCAGTGATGGGGAGAGGGCCAATGATGGGAGTGATGAGAGAGGGCCAGTGATGGGAACAGGGCCAATGATGGGAGTGATGGTGAGAGGGCCAATGAAGGGAGTGATGGGGAGAGGGCTAATGAAGGGAGTGATGGGAGAGGGCCAATGATGGCAGTGATGGGGAGAGGGCCAATGAAGGGAGTGATGGTGAGAGGACTAATGAAGGGAGTGATGGGGAGAGGGCCAATGATGGCGATGATAGGGAGAGGGCCAATGATGGGAGTGATGGGAGAGTGCAACGATGGTGGTGGGGGAGACAGCAATGCTGGGGTGATGGGGAGAGGGCCAATTATGAGAGCGATGGGGAGAGAGCCAGTGATGGAGAGAGGGCCAATGATGTGAGTGATGGGGAGAGGGCCAGTGATGGGGACAGGGCCAATGATAGGGAGAGGGCCAATGATGACAGTGATCGTGAGAGAGCCAATGAAGGGAGTGATGGGGAGAGGGCCAATGATGGGAGTGATGGGGAGAGTGCAACGATGGTGGTGAGGGAGAGGGCAATGATGGGGAGGAGGAAATGATGGAGGTGGTGGAATTTCTAAATTTCTACATGAAGGGGATCATGATAGGGCATATTTCTACATGAAGGGGATCATGATGGGGTATATTTCTGCATGAATGGGATCATGATGGGCATATTTCTGTATGAAGGGGATCATGATGGGGCATATTTCTGCATGAATTGGATCATGATGGGGCACATTTCTGCATGAATGGGATCATGATGGGGCATATTTCTTAACATGAAGGGGATCAATGATGGGGCAGATTTTACATGAAGGGATCATGATGGGGCATATTTCTACATGAAGGGGATCATGGATGGGGCATATTTCTGCATGAAGGGGATCATGAGTGTGGCATATTTCTGCATGAATGGGATCATGATGGGGCATATTTATACATGAAGGGGATCATGATGGGGCATATTTCTGCATGAATGGGATCATGATGGGGCACATTTCTGCATGAAGGGATCATGATGGGGCATAATTTCAATCTTCATGAAGGGGATCAAAGATGGGGCATATTTGCATAGGGGCACAATAGAAGGGGAATCATGAGATGGGCATATTTCTGCATGAATGGGATCATGATGGGCAATTTCTGCATGAGGGGATCTGATGGGGCATATTGGTCTGTGGCATAACATGAAGGGGATCATGATTGGTTGCATATGGATCTGGGTCATGAAGGGGATCATGATTGGGCATTTGCATAGATCATGTGGGCTCATTTCAAAATAATTGGGTTTTAGGTTGCAGTTTGGGCACTTGGTCTCAGAAAGGTTCGCCATCACTGATCTAGTGTGTTATAGAGGCCTGATCCAGCGGCCACCAAAAAAATGTGTAGACTCTTGGTTGGTCTCATTCATGCGTGTTGCCTGTAGCAGTAGCTCTCTGAGACCGTCAGGCCTCCACCACCTTGGAGTCAACTACCCGTGTTACTATCCTTAGATTTTTCAGACAATAGTAGTCTACGAAATTTATATGATATTTGTGCCACCTGAGTGTGACTGAGCATGAAAGCAGGTTGAGCTGTTAAATGTAGTATCAGGGATCCCAGCACAGGAGACCCACACCGATCCCCCACCCACCTCGTCTTACTGTGACTTTCAATTGAAAGCTGTAAATGCTGGCCCAGACCCCGATACCTCATGCATGGCTGATTGCTGAAGTGCCATGCTACAATTTGTACTGTGGGTGAATTGAGGCCACTTTCCTGGTGTCTCCTCATAATTTGATGTGTTTTGGCAGCTTTTGGGGCTGTTAGAAGGTGTTGTGCATGCCTTTGTTTTTGGCTACCTTTGACTTGAATGGCGTTCGGAGAATATTCGACAAATAGATTGGTGAATATTGCAAATTCGGCGATCGTAATCTGAACCGAACTTTGAAATATTCGCTCATCTCTACACGTCATCCACACAAAGCAAGAAGGAGGACAGGGATCATAAGAAAATGAGAGGCCCCGGACCAAGACCTGCGACACCACTCGGACCGGATTGCCCACAGGTGAGTATAATAAAAGCTTTTTCTTCTCTTGCAGGCCAGATTGGAGGCAGATATACAGTACAGACCAAAAGTTTGGACACACCTTCTCATTTAAAGATTTTTCTGTATTTTTATGACTATGAAAATTGTACATTCACACTGAAGGCATCAAAACTATGAATTAACACATGTGGAATTATATACTTACAAAAAAGTGTGTAACAACTGAAATTATGTGTTATATTCTAGGTTCTTCAAAGTAGCCACCTTTTGCTTTGATGACTGCTTTGCACACTCTTTGCATTCTCTTGATGAGCTTCAAGAGGTTGTCACGGGAAAAGGTTTTCACTTCACAGGTGTGCCCTCTCAGGTTTAATAAGTGGGATTTCTGGCCTTATAAATGGGGTTGGGACCATCAGTTGTGTTGTGCAGAAGTCTGGTGGATACACAGCTGATAGTCCTACTGAATAGACTGTTAGAATTTGTATTATGGCAAGAAAAAAGCAGCTAAGTAAAGAAAAACGAGTGGCCATCATTCAGAAATGAAAGTCAGTCAGTCCGAAAAATTGGGAAAACTTTGAAAGTGTCCCCAAGTGCAGTTGCAAAAACCATCAAGCGCTACAAAGAAACTGGCTCACATGAGGACCGCCCAAGGAAAGGAAGACCAAGAGTCACCTCTGCTTCTAAGGATAAGTTTATCCGAGTCACCAGCATCAGAAATCGCAGGTTAACAGCAGCTCAGATTAGAGACCAGGTCAATGCCACACAGAGTTCTAGCAGCAGAAACATCTCTACAACAACTGTTAAGAGGAGACTTTGTGCAGCAGACCTTCATGGTAAAATAGCTGCTAGGAAACCACTGCTAAGGACCGGCAACCAGCAGAAGAGACTTGTTTGGGCTAAAGAACACAAGGAATGGACATTAGACCAGTGGAAATCTGTGCTTTGGTCTGATGAGTCCAAATTTGAGATCGTTGGTTCCAACCACCGTATCTTTGTGCGATGCAGAAAAAGAGAACGGATGGACTCTACATGCCTGGTTCCCACCGTGAAGCATGGAGGAGGAGGTGTGATGGTGTGGGGGTGCTTTGGTGGTGACACTGTTGGGGATTTATTCAAAATTGAAGGCATAGTGAACCAGCATGGCTACCACAGCATCTTGCAGCGGCATGCTATTCCATCCGGTTTGCGTTTAGTTGGACCATCATTTATTTTTCACACCTCCAGGCTGTGTAAGGGCTATTTGACCAAGAAGGAGAGTGATGGGGTGCTACGCCAGATGACCTGGCCTCCACAGTCACCAGACCTGAACCCAATCGAGATGGTTTGGGGTGAGCTGGACCGCAGAGTGAAGGCAAAAGGGCCAACAAGTGCTAAGCATCTCTGGGAACTCCTTCAAGATTGTTGGAAGACCATTTCCGGTGACTACTTCTTGAAGCTCATCAAGAGAATGCCAAGAGTGTGCAAAGCAGTCATGAAAGCAAAAGGTGGCTACTTTGAAGAACCTAGAATATAACACATAATTTCAGTTGTTACACACTTTTTTGTAAAGTGTAATGTATATGAGAAGGTGTGTACAAACTTTTGGTCTGTACTGTACAGCTTATATAATTCTGTATATCAGGCCTGAAGGGTGGTGGCCGTGTCTCATATATGCCAAACCTGGTGACAGGTTCCCTTTAAGTAAAATACATCTGTAAAAGTAATGTAGTTGTAAGTAGGAAGATCAAGCTGCGGGTACCTGCACAATGCCGGGTCCGAAACTGTTGAGGCTGCATCCAATGTTGCCGGGGGGAAGGAATGGGGAACCGAACAGGACCCATGGCCTGCTGAGAGGGTGCGTGGCCAGACCTGGCAGGGAGCAGGACGCACGGAGAAGTTTCCCGCCGGCAGCGAGAGAGGAAGCAGGGGTGCACCGCGCCCTGCAGCGAGAGAGACAGAGCAAAGCACTGCCCCGGCAGAGCTTACGTGAGAGCTCCCGAGAATCAGTGAGCGCTCAGAGCGTCGGGTGCTCAGCCACGTAGTGTGCGGTGCTCACGTTGGGAAGTGGGTGCCAGGTGCAGAATCGCAAGGTGTGTTCCCCCATCTTTCACAGGCGTGCAGTGGAGCACGCATTGGGCAGAGACTTCTGCAGCACTCCCCATTTCTGCTTCACAGATTGATGAACTAGGGGCTTCAGCTGGCAGAACCGGTGACCGCCCGTTGCCGCCAGAAGCTGGACCGTGATTTGGTGGGTCACGTCTGAAGACGACATGCCGGCCATTGCCGGTACTACAATGCTCATCAGACTGCATGTGACAGAGGAACAGAGGAGTCATGATAAGTGGAGTTTAACCCCTTTCTTCCATCTGACGTACTATTCCGTCCATGTGACCTGGGACTTAGTTCCCAAGGACAGAATTGTACGTCATACGCCATCAGCCATGCTCACGGGGGAGCACGGCTGATAGCGGCCGCTTGTCATTGATTATCACAGCTGACACTCGGCACTAAGTGCCAGAAGTGGTCACGGACCGCTCCTGGTACTTTAACCCCCGGCACACTGCAATCAACCATGATGGCAGCGTTCCGGTGGCATAGGGAAGCATCGCGCAGGGAGGGGGCTCCCTGAGTGCTTCCCTGAGACCCTCAGAGCAGCGCGATGTGATCGCGTTGTTCCGAGGGCCTCCTCCCTGCAGGCCCCCGTATCCAAGATGGACGCAGGGTCCTTCCGGGTCCTGCAGGGAGGTGGCTTGTCAGTGCCTGCTGAGAGCTTTGCAAACTGTCAGATCAGGGATCTGACACTATATAGCGATGTCCCACCCTGGGACAATGTAAAGATGTAAAAAAAAATAAACGTGTAAAAATATTTTTTTAAAAATCCCTAAATAAATAAATAAAAAAAAAAATATTTCCTCAATAAACACATTATTATTATGTAAATAAAAAAACAATAAAAGTACACATTTTTAGTATTGCCGC
>JARQOD010000002.1:41995802-42123466 GCA_033576555.1 Oophaga sylvatica | reverse complement strand
TATGGATACATGGGTTGGAGAAAATCGCATCATCGCATTGCAAACGCATTACATACGGATGACCATACGGAGAACACTTGTGCGTCTCTCGGCAGTGAGACTCTGACCGATTTTCCATACGTTTAGTGTGACGCTGGCCTAAGTCTGGTCCTTCCCATTGGGAGTACCTGGGGCTTCATGGGACTGAAGAACATGATGGCAATAAATACAGCTCTAACCCCAGAAGGGAAACCTTGTCAGGATACCATTCTCTGGAATATGGACAGTAAACTCACAGTGGCATGAAAAATAAATTAAATATATGCCCCATGTGTACTGTCCAGACATCCAGATGGAATTATTAAAATTCCTCATAGTAGCCTTGCCAGAATTGTGTGCTCGATCAAGCTCGAGCACCCCAAGGTCAACAGCCACAGGGATCATCTGCACCTCATGCTTTTACATGATCCTGGCCATGGATTCAATCTGACAGTCTTCACTCAACTTACAAGTGGCTATAGGAGCCACCCTGCATATACCCAGAAGCTTTCTTTCCATGTACATTGGTGCACCCATCTTTTACAGGCAGCCCAGGCCAAAACAGACGCTACACTTGATCTTAGCCAAAAGGCCATGAATTAAACCTTCGGCTCATACCTTGGACATGTATACATTCTGTGGCCGCTTTTAAAGGAGCTGTTCGAGGATGCTTGGTTTTCTTGTGATCCATTTCCATTCTTCTTTGTTCTAAAGAAAACCATCACTCTAGTGTGGAGGTCCCCAACCCATCTGACCTTTAGAGCCACATTCATCACAGATGGCAGAGGACATTCTCCTTCAGGATGTTTTGGTAAACAGCAAAATTCATGGTTCCATTTACTACAACAAGTCTTCCAGGTCCTGAAGCAGCAAAACAGCCCCAGACCATTACATTACCACCACTATATTTTACTGTTAGTATGATGTTACTTTTCTGAAATGTTGTGTTACGTCTATGCCAGATTTAATGGGACATACACCTTCCAAAAAGTTCAACTTTTGTCTCGTCAGTCCACAGAGTATTCTCCCAAAAGTCTTGGGGATTATCAAAATGTTTTCTGGAAAACTAAGACAAGCCTTTATGTTCTTATTGCTCAGCAGTGGTTTTCGTCTTCGAACTCTGCCATGCAGGCCGTTTTTGCCAAGTCTCTTTCTTATGGTGAAGTCATGAACACTGACCTTAACTGAAGCAAGTGAGGCCTGCAGTTCTTTGGATGTTGTTGTGGGGTCTTTTGTGACCTCTTGGATGTGTCGTCAATGCGCTCTTGGGGTAATTTTGGTTGACCGGCCACTCCTAGTATGGTTAACCACTGTTCCATGTTTACGCCATTTGTGGATAATGACTCTCACTGTTCGCTGGAGTCCCAAAGATTTAGAAATGGTTTTATAACCCTTTCTAGACTAATAGATCTCAATTACTTTGTTTCTCATTTGTTCCAGAATTTCTTTCGATCGCAGCATGATGTCTAGCTTTTGAGGAACTATTCGTCTACTTCACTTTATCAGGCAGGTCCTATTTAAGTGATTTCTTGATTGAGAACAGGTGATGCAGTAATCAGGGTGGGTTTGGCTAGGGAATTTGAACTCTGCTCCCCAAAGATGTGATAAACCACAGGTAATTTATGTTTCACACAGGTCTCTGTAGGTTTGGATTTATTTTTTCATTAATAATAAAGACCTTCAATTAAAAATTACATTTTTGTGTTTACTTGTGTTATCTTTGTCTTATATTTAAATGTGTTTGGTGATCTGAAATATATAAGTGTGACAAACATGCAAAAGAATAGGAAATCAGGAAAGGGGCAAACAGTTTTTCACACAACTGTAGATGTAAATTAATGTCTGTCCCATTAACCTTGACTAGGAATTTCTGGTTTGGCTGACTTCCAAGGATGCTGTATTATGACTTTGCACATCTTGCAGATTTACAAAGCCATGATATTTTTTACACCCCTTTTCACATGTAAAGAGCCATGGAATAAATGGTGCTATAATAATAAATAATAATATGGTTGTGTTCATAAGTTTGTTAGCTTTATAGAGGTTCCTAACTGTGGACTATCGCGACTTGTTAGAAGGGTCTCTTGAGAAGCTGATTACAAAACTTTCGCCTGCTGGAACCTCTAGCGATCAGCTGGTATCTATGGTGAAACCTTACTGTATACATTTACATTCCTACAGTGCCATTGCAGGAGAAGTGAAGAATTGCACAGTGCCCACATGCCAATGGCCTATATGCAGGAGAGGAGCGGTCCTCCTGAGAGAGACACCTCAGTCCACTGGCAAAATCAGGAACCTGAACAGAGGAACCTCTCAATCCTGTAGAATTCCCTAATCTGGTATCTGAAATGGCTCTAAATAGTGTAGACAAATTCTTAAACAGTTACTATATACACGTATATTCTATCTATTGCGCCTCCTCTACAGAGAATGCATTCTTTACATCAATATCTGCCCAAGCCAGATGGCCTACCAGCATGGGCTAGGAATATGCAAGGAGAAGACAAACTTCACGCACTTGTTGGCCTGGTTGGGAGATGATGTCACGTCCACGGCAGGACTAACCAGTGTGCCCCTATGGAAATATCAGCAGACTGATGGAACCAAACAAGTCCAGACTCCTTTCCATTTAGAAGCATCTGTTCCTTCCTCCCGTGTTCAGTGATTTTACAATGAATAAAAGCCCACTTAGTTTTTTCTTTTCAAGGAAGAGTTTTGTAAAGTATACACAACAGACGTAATATGTGGGCACCGGGTACATATATGTGCACATATAAAGATAGATGAGCCCATCATATCTCTACAGCTACCTATATTAACAATACTACTGCACCCAAACTAATTGCCATCACTTTCTAACAATTTTCCTAAGAAAATTTATTGACCACATTGTCCACAATTTCAGGTAGAGGGGTACTCCACCTATCGGCTCTGTTATGTTGATTTGAGACAAGAAGTATTTAAACCGAGTACATCCATCGTCTAAAGCCACAAAACCCAAGACCCTAAAATCGATGTCCACCCTGACTTCGCATGCGCTGCTCTCTTTAGTTGTATTGAAGTACCAGCCGGGAGCAACAGCTGATGGTTAACTGTGTACTTTGTTACAATCCCTAGCTTTACTTAAGCAGGTGTTCCAAAATGTCCAGATATAGAGGATAATTGTTAGATCGGCCTAGGTCCCCTTATGGGGACTCTCATGGATCGTCAGAAAGGGGGACTTGCTGCAAGAGCGCCCCCTGGAGGAGTTGAATGATTTCCAGTTGAGCATGCATCCCTATGCTGATGAATGCAGTGCCATATGATGCGTAAAGCATCGGCCCAGCCAGCTGAGCTTTCAAATTGCTCATGGCCACGATCTTGTAGGCAGCGGGCCTTAGACTGCATTACCCCCTTAATAGACAAGTTAATAATAGAGAATATCCTCAGTGTTGTGTGTGATTAGAAATAAAGGGTTAGACCCAGCACCACCCTTATCTGTAGGGTCATTTTTAGTATTGCAGTTCAACAAGAATTAAATAAATTTGCCTGCCATACCAGACTAAGCCCCTGGACAAGAGTGGCGCTGTTGCTTAGGAAATAAAAAGTCTTCCTTCCTTCGTTTACTTGCCGATACCAAATGTAGACTATGTTTTACTATGATTGTGCAGTAGACCTCCATGCATTAGTGACGGTGATCCTTCTATTCTGATTTCGCTCGTTTCCCTAGTCTTTGTAATCCGTGATTATCTCAATGAAGAAACGAGTCACACAGTTATGGGTAAATGTTGGGCAGCACATACCTGGATCACCTCTGTATCCTACCTAAATGTTTATGTATCTAATGTATTAATCTGAATTTCAGAGTTTTTGGCCACATTGCGCTGCCGCCGGCCGGTCCTCCTCTGTAGATATTATTGTGCAGTGACAGCACAGGGAAAGGGCTCTGGAGAATATTTTGGAGCATGAACAGAGCAATTTGAGCCTGTGCCCTTCCGATTGCGATCTTTGTTCTTGCTCCCAGCTGGCAGCTTCGTCCTCTAATCCTTGTGGAAACTTACATTTCAAGCACAAAAGCTATTTTATGTCTTATCCTACTGCACAGATGTTGCGGAGAGGATGTAAAAGAGGACAGCTCAGTGGGCGCTTTCATTTTTATTACGTGCTTTACAGCAGCACTTCCTTTTGTAAGTCATATAATTCATGCTGTAACCATTAATAAGTAAAAGCGAAAATTTCCATCCGGCTCTGCAATGCTTTTGGGTATATACAGCTGCTTAAAGGGGTTATCTGGTTTAGAAAGCCCATTAAGTAATTCTGATTCTTTTCGCTCCCTCTTCTCTGTTTTCTGTCTGTTCCCTCTTGGCACTTCTTCCTGAACAGCCCATTGATTTAAGCAGACAACATGTAATACCTTGTTTTTCCTTTAGTAGTGCTGTAGGGAAACTGAGCACTTCCTGTATACAAGCAACTGCTAGTTTTTTTGTACCTGAAACTACAGGAGAGCCATCTAACAAGTGATCACCAATCCATGACCACTAGAAATGAATGTATTACAAACTTTAACAACTTTGCTTGTAAGACCAATATATCTCCCATGTGAATAGTCCTTTAAGGCAGATTTACCTAGTGTGACAAAAGTCACTGGTAAAGTGCTGGAGCCTCGGAGATATGTTTCACTGCGCCTAATGGCGTCAGTGATATAAAACCCAGACTTTTTCCTCCAGCACACTAATTGTTGTGAGGGGTTAAGTCATTTGCATAATTTGCTGGCTTTTATGTGGACATCCATAGAGCGGGTGGGAGGATGTTCACCTTATCTCCACCTGCAGAGCGGGCACTGCCGTGTGCTGACAGGACCTGTCTGATGTCACAGTCATGTGATCAGTCACATGAGGGAGGAGTCTCATGGTCTGGGGTTTAAATAGCTGGCCTCCAAAGGCAGCAGTGTTCAGTGTCTGGAGAGGGAGCACTGCACTGTATTGGTGCCTGTGTTAAAGGACCTGAACCGTGGACATTTCTAACCCTGAGCAGGCTGATCCCTGTTAGGAGAAGGACTGTGTTTTGTTTTGCCCAGAGGGCCGTGTTTATTTTTCCAGCTTTTTTTATGCTGCGTTTAATAAACCAAGCACGTTCTTTAAGAGACAGAGTTCCGTTTCTACCTCTGTGTCCAGCCGAGTGAGCCGATCTACCACAATAGGCAGAACACTAATCAGCGATAGAGCAAGACTGGCATTTGTTAACTCCTTCTCTTACACTGGATCATTTTTAGACCACATAAATGTTGCGTTTGTTGGCTGATCGCTGTCATGTTCACACAAATTGCCAATTGGGACGCGCAATCTTCTGAACGTTCAGTCTGTGTAATAGGCGTCATGTACATGGGGACTCTGCTAGACGCACACTGCTCTGCTGACTACAGGATATCGAGCATGTTGGACTTCATGGGCTGATTGTTTTGTTGGCCTTACATTAGTGGGGGCTTTACATGATTTATTGTTTGTTCATTTTTAGGTGCAGAACTGTAACTAGAAGCTCTGGATCCTCAATGTAAATTGTGTAACATTTCACTCTATCCACAATGTACCATTTATAGTAGTCTCTTAAGAGACAGGAGTCTTTGGGCCAATAGTCAAGTTGTATGTTCGGGGAACTGAACCATTAGTGTTAAAGGGAATCGGTCAGCAGGTTTTTGCTATGTAATCTGAGAGCATCATGGTGTAGGGGCTGAGAGCCTTGATCCAATGGTGTGTCACTTATGGGGCTTTGTGTTGCTGTCTTCAATAGTCAGTGTTTTGTCAGCAGGATATTATCACTTCAGGACTAAATGTCTTGTGCCTCCTAGTCCAACCCCGCCCCTAGCACTGATTGGCAGCTTTCAGGGTACCAATAAAGCTGCCAATCAGTGGTGTGGGCGGGGTTTTACACACATCAGCATTCAAAGCTCTGCTAGATCTACAGCAGAGAAAACAGGGATTGTATCAAAATTAGACCATCAGGGTATCAGCCCCTACATCATGCTGTTCTCAGATTACATAGCAAAAAACTGGTGACAGATTCCCTTTAATTGTAGACTTATTTAAGGTAGCGGGAACTTTCTAAAAAGGTCACCGGTGTCCGTGATTGCCATTGCTAGATGGCGGTAAGATTCTGAACACATGATTTGATTAGTTTGGTAAGGCCACCTTCAGTTGAGCAGATTGTGAAGGATAGACACCTATCTCCACAAATCTGTGAACAGAAGACTCAAGACCTCACCGGGCATCCTTTGTAAGCAATGAACGTCTAATGACACACGTCCCTTTCCCTAGAGACGTAGTTGTAAATGCAGATCCTACGCCAAAAAAGGTAAGTATAGTCTGAGCATGCATCTATTTCATCGCAACCCTTACAACCTGAGGAATGTCCTTTCTTCTCGTGGGGCTTGTTGAATTCTTCTGATGACATAGGATCAACTACATTTCTTAACCACGTGCTAAAATAACTTAACCAAAGTGCAAGGTTACAAGTGCTGTCACCTGTTTACACTATATATGCCGCGCACAATGATTGGGATGAGGATATAATATGCCTTATCCAGAATCAATATTTGTAGAAACGAGAGCCTTATCTACAGTCTATAAACCTGCTATACCATTGATCCCCTGCTGACCTTAGTATAAATCACTAATCTAGAACCAACACCATCTAATCCCGGTCCATTGTGTATGATTTACTGATTAAGCCAGTGTTTTTACGCCCAACGTCAGATTGTGTAACAGATGCGTGATCATTTCCTTCAAGAGTATGATCCAATTCAGTAATCGAGTGGGACAACCTTGAGAAGATTCAATTTCAGTAATCGAGTGGGACAACCTTGAGAAGATTCAATGAATGTTTGGAGGCATAAAGAGTCCGTAGTATTGAGCCCTGTGCAACCTATGCCCCACCATATAATGCCTACAGACCCCGGTATGAGCTCTGTAATACAATGATTGTGTCCCTGTATGGCCCCATAGACTACCTTGGGTGCCATATTATAGATGCGTACAACCCAGAAGTTGTATGGACCCATAATATGGCCATATAACATTTTTCATGTCTTCAAAATCTCAAATCATTGCAATGATAACATTCAAAATTCACAACAAGATTTTATGCAGTGTGCCGAGAGTCAAGCACTGCAGGAAATAATGAACCATAAGTTTCAAGATTCAGTGGCGTAGTGTTGGCGGTCAGCGCCTGGGGCAAGGCAAGTATTTTGCACCCTAACCCTGATCCATTAGCGCTCTTGGAGATCCTTCTACCAGTAGGGTATTAAACCCCTTATTGAAATAATTACGTAATTATGGTTTGCACTTTGAACTTCTAGTTTTTTCTACTTTTTCCAAAATGTTAAAAGTAAAAATGTTTTACATGTTGTTTTTTGTTTTATTACATTTTGTAGCATTCATTAAATTTATCTCTAAGCCCAGCCCTAGGTTAACCCTAACCCAATCCTTATCCCAAGTTAGGGTTAGAAAAGTGTAAAAATATAAAAGCAGCTCTTAGTAATGAATGAAGACCGGATTGATTCATGTGCAGTACTGTGTTCAATCATTCGCCGTTCATGTAATCTCTGTCGGTACCCGTGCAGAGCGCAGCAACCGAAGACAAACTCCTCTCACTGCGCTCCATGCCGGCAATGACTGCTAGCTTGCGGGGGCCGATCACTTCACAGTGCAAGCAGCCTGAGCAAGGTGCCGGTGAGGCCAACTATTGCTTCCGTTATACACCGTGCCGTCAGGGATAACATGCCCTCTGCACAGCCCCCATTCACAAGCTACACCTCTGCGAGTCTGAACTTCCTGCAGTCACCCCCCATCTTTGTAGAACGCCCAGACCATTTATTTCCCGCTCCCAGATTCATCAATTGAAATCTTTAAAAAAAAATGGAGATACCGTGCCATTGATGTCCATCGGGATACTCTGACCTAGCAGATGGCAGTATATGATCTGATCTACCCAGCCTCATTTCCTGAAGAAGGGAAAAGATAAATAAAGATGAAGCACAAACCCGAGAAGTGCCCAAACCAGTTCTTGGAAGGATTGACTGCCGTTTACTGGCGGCAGCGCGGCCATGATTGATGGCAATGTCTGACTGGTGACACAATGGTGAAAGAAGACGTTGACTTATCATAGGACACTCGCCGTTCTGCTTACATGACACGAAGAATTGCAACCATTCACTCAGTAGATTCTTTGGACACATCTCAACTTTTAGCACATTATAGACATGTATACGTTGAGTCCTTCACTTTTGGTGTTATGTTTTTGATAATGACTGTATGTCATGTCACGTCTCCAGTTACACCAGAAAATGGCTGCTTAGTGTTTATGGCAAATGCCGGTCGTAGTGGGCATCAACTATGATGGTGAAAGATATCCCATCCTCAGACCTTCAGTAGTCGTAGATGCTTGCACGTCCCAGTCCCGACACTACTGTGGAGACGACAAAATAAGGCTCGTTTTATCAATAAATTGCATTTGGAGTGGGGGAAGATCTATTGCTTTATGGCAGCGTGCCCCAACTCCGGTCTTCAAGATCCAACAACAGATCCTGTTTTTAGGATCAAGTTCATTTCTCCATTCTCTCGAATTTTCGGCAATTGGACTGCACTCGGATGACATCTGCCTGCAGTCTGATGTTTCACACGCACCCATAGACTTGTATGAGGGCAAGTGATCCGATCATCGAACGCACTCACAGCATGCTGCCATTGGTTTCTCATGCCGAACCGACATTTTATTTTTTTTAGACCTTTCCTAGTTGTCATGGGAATCTTCCCTTTGTATATTGATTTATTGGAATGGTGGCTTTCTTTTATAGACCGCAGCTAATTGGAGATTTCAGAAAACCCCTGTTCCCAGGCTGCCATTTGTTTTTAAAAAACAAACAAAAAAGTTATTTACTCCCCCGGTCCGGTGCTGAGTCACCGCCGTCTCTATCTGTTATTATCTAGAGTGCTGACAGCGCTGCAGCCAATCAGTGAGCTAAGTGGCTCATGCAGGACTGCTGAGCTCAGTTCTTGGCAGCCGTGCTGTTGACATAACGTTAGCGCTGCAGACAGTATCAGACACTGGGAGCAGCGCCAGAGAGTTGGTGCTGGACCTGGGGAGGGTGAGGAAGGATTTTTTAAAAACAAACTGCACATGAAGTCGAAAACCCCTTTCAGGCTATGTGCTCACCACGTTTTTTAAGCTTTTCCTATGCAAAGAAATTTCAGGAAGGAGCCAGCGCTGTGACCTTACTACTGTCTACATCACAAGGCTTGGCGCCAGGACTGCACTTTTCCGGTGTGACCTCTTTGCTTTGTGACGGTCAGTGAGGCAAATATCCATATTCTGCTCCTAACTGAAGCAAAACTAAGCCAATCTTGGAAATAATTGATGTGGAATAACCTGCAGAAATGTCTGATAAATGAGTTTATGTAAAGTAACACAATCTCCTCGTCGGTGCAGCGGCTTTCCTCTGATTGCTCTTGGCTTTGATGAATGTGGCTGCCTTCAAAGCTTCATTCCTGCCATTTCATACCTTAAAATCCCCTCTGCGGCGCGCCGTCTACTGACGTGGGACCTCGCATGAATTTGTTCTGGTCAGTCAGCCATTTCGGAGGTTTTGGAATAGAAGAGTGGAAATATGTATGGGAACGTGGAGAAGCTCGACGCTTTATGGCGGGGCAGCAGATATTTCTGTACTTGGCTCCTGGAGAACGTTTTGACAAATGTGGTTTGACCATAAGCTCTTTGGATATTGGCCATAGCTGAAAATCTGTATTTATTCCACATGGTGATGGTTGTGTCTCCGCATGGCTGCTTGTTATGTGGGGAACAGAAACTCGGTGTCATTAGGAAGCTAAGCCGTCTGCGTGTGTATGACCGCATGACTAAGGCCGAAGCTTCTCGTAGAGATGGGGGATGTGGGTTATATAAATATGTATTCTATATACTGAATGCCTTCTGGATTATTGGTAAAGCCAGACTCATTCACATATAGACAAGCTCGTTTACCAGATAAGGACATGTACATAGCAGATGGTTCTGTATCTACCAAGGCGTCCTCATGTGCCATATGCTATGCTATATGGCTAGACGCTTACATGGACGTGGCACATTTCAGATTTTTTTTCTTTGTTTAAAACTGTGTAATTTCTTATTTCTTCTAGGCAGCAAAGTAAATCTTGTGAAGATTAGTGCTACAGCATCAAGTCCCCGGGATACCGCTCTGGCCGCTGTTATATGTAGTGCCTTGTCCACGGTGCTCCTAGCTCTGCTCATCCTCTCTGTCATCTACTGCAAAAGGCAGTTTATGGAGAAGAAGCCAAATTGTAAGCATGGAAGTTTCCATTCTGGTTTATGTATTTAGACCTGGGCTGGGGAAGAAATCTACAGACTTCTCCTTTTCCATAATGCCTTTCCTTTCTTTCCCTTTAGTTTCTTCCTTTTTCCTTTATTATTCTCCTTTAATTTCATCCCTCTGTTCCTTCTTTTCTTCCCTCTTTATATTCCTTCCTTCCTTTTCCTTCTCATCCTTTCCTTACCTTCACTTGCTACCTTCCGTCCAATCCTTCTTTCCCTTCCTCCTTATCTTTCTTTCCACTCGCTCCTTCCATTTCCTCTTGATCTCCCTTCCAATCCCGTTCTACCTTCGTCCCGTCTTTCATTCTTATGCCCTTACCTTCCCTTCCCCTCCCTCTTTATCTTCCTTTCCTCTTTACCTTCCTTCCCTCTTTACCTTCCTTCCCTCTTTACCTTCCTTCCCTCTTTACCTTCCTTCCCTCTTTACCTTCTTTCCTTCTTTACCTTCCTTCCCACTTTACCTTCCTTCCCTCTTTACCTTCTTTTCCTCTTTACCTTCCTTCCCTCTTTACCTTCCCTTTCCCTCCCTCTTTACCTTCTTTCCCTCTTTACCTTCCTTCCCTCTTTAGCTTCCTTCCTTCTTTACCTTCCTTCCCTCTTTACCTTCCTTCCCTCTTTACCTTCCTTCCCTCTTTACCTTCTTACCCTCTTTACCTTCCATCCCTCTTTAGCTTCCTTCCTTTTATTGATTCATTCAATTCTTAAGACAATTGCAAATTATCAATGTGCTTTTGATCTCCCTCTCTGCTGTACAGGGTCTTGCCGATCTCAAGAAGTGCAGTACACTGGGTCCGAACTGTTATGTTTCGACAGACCACAAGTCAACGAGCACCCAACTAGGACATGCTGCCGCTGTCAGCAAGAGCCGCCACAGGCTTGTGGTGAGTGATAAGTTTACAAGCGGAGACACATTGTACTAATACGATTCTACCAATCAAGAGGCATTGTAAACCTCCACAATCAGCAAGTTATTTGTCTTAATCCCTTTAGGTCCTGTCCACTTGATTCCATCATTGTGCTGTGAAGAGACGCACAGCATAGACCCGGGCTGTATATTCCCGTCACACAGCACTTTGTACGATGGGTAAGTGCGCATCGTTTTATTTATAAGCCACACTTGTATTCATCCATTAAAGCCTGCATCGGTCTTTGCACGAAGTAACACCGACACAGCGGCAATAACACAACCAGACTCTGATTTTTGCTGAATGTCTAAATCTCTTTAACTCCCAGATTTCTTGTGGGCTCATGCATATATATATTTTATAATTTGTGAACTGTGTCACCTACACATAGAAAAGGAGGGGGGCAGAATTATTTCTAGCTGAACCAGAATATTAGTGAGAATATATCATACCCATTTTTGGGAAACGATACGTAGATGACGTCACGTCTCATTCCTGGTGAGTTGATGAACTCTATGAGGGCAGAATGTGACTGTGCAGGCGATAGATTAATACAAGCAGTTATGACTAATCAATTATGGTCTCTTCTAATAATTGCTACTTTTTTCAGGAACGCGGATTCTGTGGTGGACATGATTCCAGCATACTTTGGACCCACTTCAGACTCGGCCTGCAGAGAGCTAGCTGAAACTTGGCCTCTTATGCAAACACCTCCTGGCAGTGATAGCACTCCTGCCTGTGAGCCACATCCGGAGCTAATAGGGAGAGATGCAGACACTTTGAACAGAGATATGGAGGAGCCAAGTATTTTGCACACACACAGTGCGCAGAGTATCAGTGCAGAGACGGCGTCTTCAAAACATCTTCATTTATTAGAGCTGGACGCTTGTCAAGAAGATGCGGAAACCAGCCAGAGGTGGATCACCTACCATGTGTCCAAGACGAGAACCAGGTGGAGTGGCTTATTTAATGTGATGCAGGGTAGGCAATGTTAAGATCTGTGCGTTCTGGCATTCTATTGCTGAAAGAATAACTTGATTGCAGATTTGCTGTGGCTTTTCCCTTTGCATTGACTTTCAACCTATGCAAACGCCATACTGTAGGTTGACTGCAAATTTCCTCTAATTGTGGAAGAGATTTTGAGAGTCTCTGCTTAGATCGTGGCGTATTCTGCAGTAACTATGTTACGTAAGCATGTAGCCTAAACTTAGACCTTTCTTTGTCTGATATAGCTATTTAAACTCATTAACATTTTGTTGTTTTTTTAATTTTATTCTACCATATATTCTCGCGTATAAGCCGAGATTTTCAGCCCATTTTTTAAGGCAGAAAGTCCCCCTCTCGGCTTATACGCGAGTCATATATGCCAGGGGGTCGGCGGGGGAGGGGGAGTGTCAGATCAAGCTCACTCCCTCCTGGCGCGTATCTGCAGCCCCCTTGCTTCTCCGACGATCTCAAGCTCCTTCCTCCAGCGGTCACGTGGTACCGCTCATTAAAATCATGAATATGCGCATATTCATGACTTTAATGAGCGGTACCACGTGACCGCTGAAGGAATAGATGCCGGAGACCGTGGGAGAAGCAGGGGGGCTGCAGAGATGCGCCAGGAGGGGTAAGTATATGCGATGTTCACCTGTCCCCGGTCCACCGCTATGCACCGCTCTATCCTGTGCGTCCTCTGGCTGTGACGTTCAGGTCATAGGGCGCGATGACGTAGTTAGTGCACTCACTGACAGAGGACCCGGAAGACAACGGCGCACAGCAGTGGAACGGGGACAGGTGAATATCTCAGGTGCCGGGGCCCTGAACCAGTGGTAACACCGGCACCTGTCCCCCATAGCGCGCCGGTGTCCCCGCCTGCTCAGGAGACCGGCACCTGGCCCCCAGCGACGAGAGGTGAGTATGTCATTTTTTTTTTCATTTGCAGCAGCAGCAACATATGGGGCCTGTTCTATGAAGCATCATATGGGGGCATAAAATATATGGAGCATTTTATGGGGGCATAATCTATGGAGCATCATATGGGAGCATAATCTATGGAGCATCTTATGGGGGCATAATCTATTGAGCATCATATGGGGACAATCTATGGGGCATCATGTGGGGGCATAATCTATGGGGCATCATATGGGGGCATAATCTATGGAGCATCTTATGGGGGCATAATCTATGGAGCATCATATGGAGCATAAAATATATGGAGCATTTTATGGGGGCATAATCTGGAGCATTTTATGGGGTATAATCTATGGAGCATCATATGGGGCATAAAATATATGGAGCATCTTATGGGGGCATAACCTTTATGGAGCAGCATATGGGGCATATTATTCTATGGATCATCTTATGGGGCCATTATTAACCTTTGGGCAGCATTATATGGGGCATATTTTGTATGGAGCATCTTATGGGGCCACCATGAACTGTATGGAGCATTATATGGGGCTCCTGATTCAATAAGGATATTCAAAAACCTTTAACCTACTGAAGTCTCAATTAATTTTACTTTTATTGGTATCTTTTTATTTTTGTAATTTACCAGTAGCTGCTGCATTTTTCACCCTAGGCTTATACGCAAGTCAATAAGTTTTGCCAGTTTTTTGTGGCAAAATTAGGGGGTCGGCTTATACACGGTCGGCTTATACATGAGTATATACAGTATTTATAAGAGTTGAAAAAAAATGTCATTAGCCCTGATTAGTTAAAAGTCTTTTTCATGCCGGACTTGATGAGGGGGCAGGGTGGAGTGCGAAGGCCAATTAATTAAGAGACGCACACCTCTTAATTAAGCAAGCAAGGTGCAAAATGGCATGCACATTTGTATGCGCCTCACCACAAGTCTTACTCCAGTCCCTGCAGAAGTAAGATATGCCCCAGCTCTACCCAGTTTGATGGAGCTGAGCAAAAATAGCGTGAAAACTACAAAAGTTACGAAAGTTTTGCGCAATCTCGAGTTTTCGGTTTTTCAAAGCTTTTTACACCAGAAGAGAAAAGGCTTTGATGACTCTGGGCCCATTGTCTCCCATCACAAAGTAACAATCATTTTATTAATTTTCAGGACTGCTGAGTGAGGTGTTCTCCACGATCCACCATCCAGAGGTTCATGTCTAGATCAGCCCACCAGAAGATCTGCTAGATCCCTCACCTGGAGATCTAGACCTGCCATCTGAAAATCCACCTCTAGACAAGCCATTTGGAGAGCTACGTCTCGAGCCTCCTGAAGATCTATTTCTGGATCAGACACGGCGAGATCTATAACTTGCCACAATGTTCTGTATTGAACGAGTCTCCATCTTTTCTAGAATCGCCTTGAAATATGGCCGCCTGCTCATCCTTAAGATGTCTGGACCTGGGGATGTGTATCTGCTGGGATGAATTTCCCTTGTAGCACATTGGTACATGGAGAGATGCTCAAGCAAAAGAACTATGGGATGAAACTGACTGGAGAAATCCAGTGTGGGACTTACGTAAATTGTGAAGCAGAATGTAAATGTAATTTTTCATTATTTATGTGAGGACCTTCATTGAACTGTACAGTCCAGCTTCATCGCACTGCGAATATTCATTGCACAGCTCCCATTATTTTCTGTGGGTTTGCACACTGCAATTTAATGAGTATTGTATGAGGTCTGCACATTACAACTCTTCCCCATCTGCTGAATACATTGACTGCCATCCTAAACGGTTGGATCCGTTTCCCGGTACGTCTTGTCTGGTGGAGCCATGGTCATCTATATATTGTACTTTTCACCTGTCTAGATGTAATGCACTTATGCTGGACCCTTATCCAGTCCATTATGCTGAGGAAATCCTATTTATCGCATGTCGAGATCATTACATTTCTGAGACACCAGCACATGTATTACCCATGAGCACTATTTCTGCCATGTGCATTTTTCTATGAAGCGTTATTTTGTATGATAGGTCAGTTTTTTTATAAGAAAATTTTGCTTTAACTTCCATTGTTTTGTAGACTATTGTTATTTATGTTTCTAGATCATAGTTTATGGCTAGTGATGAGCGAACGTTCTGGGATATGGTGTTATCCAAGCGTGCTCGGGTGCAAACCGAGTCGGCATGCTTGAAAAATATGTTCGAATCCCCGCGGCTGCATGTCTCGCCACTGTTCGACAGCCTCAACACGTGCAGGGATTTCCTGTTTGTTAGGCAATCTCTACATGTGTTTCGACTGTCAAACAGCAGCGACACATGCAGCCGCGGGGATTTGAACATATTTTTCGAGCACGCAGAAGTCACTCGGTTAGCACCCGGATAACACCTTATCCCAGCACGTTCATTCATCACTATTTGTGACGTCTGTTGTGTCTCCACTCATGGTCCAGCATTTCTGTCTGATCTCGCAAGGCCGGTACTTGGAACTTGCTGGGGACCACTAACAAGGGTTTCCGATACTCAGAATAATACTACTGGCCCCCCAGCAGGATCGGCCGACAGTCTAAGATGTACGGGGGCCTCCCGACTGGAATTTCAATGGCCGATCCGGGAGTCAAGAGAGAGAGTTGTCAGCTGAATGATCTAATGATCTATGGGGCCCCTGCATAAGAGCTTATAGGACTTTACTTTACTGGCTTCATCTAATGGACCTCCATGCTAACGCAAACATATAAAATGCACAGTATTAAAACAAGGACAGCAATTTACGGACAGCAGGGAAGACATATATCTTTTACTAGATCGGGTTGTGTCGGTCGGAGCTGAGGTCGTATTTGTAATAAAGTTGTGCCCTTGAAGGACCACGTAGCAAGTTCTCTAACCATGCTTAGGTTGGTTTTTCATACTACATTTTTCATCTTCTTAGCAAAAACAAAAAACACAGCGGACTGATGTTACTTTGAAGTTGACACTACATACATGGCATTTTGTTTTGTGGTGTATCTTTAAGGTATTTTCCCCAGAGGCTCCTCTATAAGATTTACAGGCTTTATCGAGCTACGTGGGTTTCAAAAATTGCTGAAGGAGTTTTTAAGGTCGTGAATAAGATGTGCAACTCTGGTGGTTAAGAGATAAGGACCTCTGTAGAATGAGCAAAACCTTGAAGACTAAAAGCACCTCCATACACATTAGATAGTTGTCAGCCAAATGATCTGGCAGTGGGTGATCATCCTGCCAAATCGTTGAAATTTCAACTGCAGGATTTTTTTTTTCTAGTTCTGTCATCACCTGTCAGGGAAGAGTTGGGAGGCCTCCACACATTTCCCAACTGTCGGCTAGCCGCACCGATATTTGTGGGTTCAGCCAGCGTTAGTCTAGTGTACACGGTTGGCCTTAAGGCTTTGTGCTCACAGCCTTAGCCTTAGATGCCCTTTAGTTAGCACTGATTGCCTACAGTATATAGTCATGGCCAAAAGTGTTGGCACCCTTTAAAGTGTTCCAGAAAATGAAGTATTTTCACCAGAAAATTATTGCAATTACCCATGTTTAGTTACACATTTTTTTCTTTGTGTGTATTGGAACAGCACAAAAAACAGAGAGAAAGGCAAATTGGACACAAAATCCCCAAAATTGGCCAAACAAAATTGTTGGCACCCTCAAATTAATATTTAGTTGCACACCCTTTGGAATAAATAACTGCAATCGCTTCTTATAACCATCAACAAGTTTTTACATTTCTCAACTGGAATTTTGGACCACTCTTCTTTTGCAAACCGCTCTATGTCTCTCATATTTGAAGGATAGCATCTCCCAGCAGCAATTTTAAGATCTCTCAACAGGTGTTCAATGGGATTTATATCCGGACTCAGTGCTGGCAACTTCATAACTCTCCAGTGCTTTGTTTCCATCCATTTCTGGGCACTTCTTGAAATATTTTTCGGAGTCATTGTCCTGATTGACCCAAGACGCAAACCCAGCTTTCTGGCACTACATTACAACCCAAAATCCTTTGGTAATCTTCCGATTTCATGATGCCTTGCACACAGACAAGGCACTCAGTGCCAGAGGCAGCAAAATAACCCCAAAACATCTTGGAACCTCCATCATACTTGACTGTAGGACATGTGGTCTTTTCTTTGTAGGCCTCATTCCATTTTTGGTAAACAGTAGAATGATATCTTTTATCAAAAAGCTCTATGTTGGTCTCATCTGTCCACAAGATGCTTTTCCAGAAGGATTTTGGCTCACTCCTGTACATTTCATTCAAATATCAACGGATATTTCACTCTGACACTGATGCACCAAGAGCCTGCAAGACAGCTTGCATTTCTTTGGAACTTGATTGTGGCTGCTTCTCCACCATCCAGACTCTCATACGTTGCAACCGTTCATTAATTTTTCTCTGCCATCCACATCCAAGAAGATTAGCTTCAGTGCCTTGGGTTGTAAACGTCTCGTATGTTGCGCACCATGGACAAAGTAACATCAAGATCTCTGGAGATGGACTTGTAACCTTGAGATTGTTGATACTTTTCAATAAGTTTGATTCTCAAGTCCTCAGACAGTTCTCTGCTCTTTCTGTTCTCCATGCTTAGTGTGGCACACACTGTAAAGATTGCATCAACATCTCCCCTTTTTTTCAGGTGTGATTTTCATATTGCCCACACCTGTTACTTGCCACAGGTGAGTTTGAACGAGCATCACATGCTTGAAACAAAGTTGTTTACCCACAGTTTTGGAAAGGTGTCAACAATTTTGTCTGGCCCATTTTGGGGGTCTTATATGAAATTATATCCAACTTGCTTTTTTCTCCTCTGTGTTTTTTGTGTGTGTTGTTCCAATACACACAAAGGAAAAATCATGTGAATAACAAAACATGTGTAACTGCAATAATTTTCTGGGAGAAATACATCATTTTCTGAAACTATTTCAAAGGTGTGAATACTTTCAGCCATGACTGCTCAAGCCATTGGAGCTCATTTACTGTCCTTTTTACACTGGACAACAAGCCCTGATGGACAGAGAGTCGCTAATACGATTATTCTATCCCTATACAGCATTGTGTTATCGGCAGCACGTCCTATTTTATTACAATGGCTTTTAAGTCTCCATAAACTATTTGATCACTCGGCAGACAACAGCTTTGCTCGTTCTTCAGGTGAACAATGCCCAGTTTCCATGGCTGATGATCGGGAACAGCTTTTGTTGAATCTCGGCACATCCAAATAAGCTTACAGCAAAATCAGATGCTGATACAGTGATTTTCCCATGATATTTAGGAAATGTTTGTATGGATAAACATAGTACTACATGTAAAAAACACAATCACGTTTCCAAGCTGCATTTTTAACAATTGTGAAGATCACAAAGCTTTGAGCGAGAACAATCCTGCAGAATCTATGGAAGATCTATAGAGATTTAGGCGACTGCCTATACCAACCAATAGAATATCACCTAATTTTTCTGAGGACTTTTGGACAATTCTGTGCTGGGAGCCTCTATATATAGGGTACAGTCTGGTCTTCTTGTTGTATACAATGGACCTTATGTATGAACACAACCTTGGAAAACAAGAATTTGTCTTTTAGAAGCTCTGGTTGCTACAGTCAACATGGGCACTTTACGAGGCCCAGCGAGTGATGACATTGCTGTAAAGTGTAAATCCACGATGGGTTAATGGAAACCTCCAGATATTCGCTTGCCTGTAAATCTGAATATTTTGCCTTTTTTTATATATATCTAAATTATGTAAATATATTGTGAAAAAAAGGAGCATTTCCATTTTGTATCTCGTTGAAGACCGAGAGTAAAAACAAGATTAAGACCAAGATTCTGGATTAAATTTACTAATTCCGTCTCTTTAATTGCAATCTACTATTGCATTGACTTTCTGAAAAACAATGTGCCTAAGCACTAACAGGCAGGTAGTTGCTACTTACCTGTATTTTGAGCTGCCTCTGCTGACTTCACATTGACAGACCGCAGGCTTCTTTTCTGGTCCGTGCTGTCGACGGGGCGGGATTTCTGATGTTATTTTCATTGACAGCTGGCTCCCCCAGTTAGATAGCGGGATCTCACCACTTTAATATACAAGACATTTGGCAGTTTTGATGTTTGGTAAGTAGAATCCTTCCGGCAGACTTTGTTCAGGATTGGGTTAGCATTAGTGATGAGCGAGCATGCTCGGGTGTCCTCCGAGTATTTTGGCGTGCTTGGAGATTTAGTTTGTGTCGACACAGCTGCATGATTTGCGGCTGCTGGACAGCCTGAATACATGTGGGGATTCCCTAACAAACAGGCATTCCTCACATGTATTCAGGCTGTCCAGCAGCCGCAAATCATGCAGCTGCGTCGACACAAACTAAATCTCCGAGCACGCCAAAATACTCGGAGGACACCTGAGCATACTCGGGAAAACCCGAGCAACGAGCATACTCGCTCATCACTAGTTGGCATGCCTTTATTTTGCTTAATAGAAAAATGTTTTCTTATGCCGAGTGGCCCAGTAGAAAAAAATGCATACACTACGATATATGTTTTTGGCAACGGTAACCAAGTAGGTTTCTGCATGCATATACATTGGCGTATGTCAGAGGTTTCTTTTGGAGGTATACGTTGGAGAACGTGGCCAAAAAAATTAGATTAGAACATACTGTAATGCAGGACATTTCCACAAGAGAGGTTCTCTCCACCATAGCCCAGAGATGGGGATCCTGCCAAAGCACCCGTGTATTAATGTAGACTTGTCTAGTAGGGTATATGAAAATGGGCTTTCTAAACTGGACAATCTCTTTAACCCATTCCCGCTCCATGGCATAAACTATATCATGGTGTATGGAGCGGGCTCAGGAGCTGAGCCTGCTGCCTACAGAGCAAAGTACTGGCTCTGTTACAAAGCCGTCATCCCCCTTTATCAGTAACCATCGGAGTAGCTCTGACTGCTGCTGGTTAATCACTTAAATGTCACAGTCAACCTATGACAACGCCAATTTAAGTGGTGTGTTCCTCATGGGGCACCACCTCTCACCCACACAAGGCAAACAACGCTGTGCTGATGGATTGCTGGAGACCCCTGTCAATGCCATCTTGACGGTCTGTCATAGGAGACCGTAATTTTCACTATATATTGCAATAATGAAGTATTGTATCATATAATACAAAACGATGACAGGTTCAAGCCTCTAGAGAGTGTAAAAAAAAAGTTTTTATAAACGTAAAAAAAAAAATCACACCTCTTTCAACATCCAAAAATAAAATAATAAAAAAATGTAAAAGTCATCATGTTTAGTGCTGCTGTATGTGTAAAATGCAGTCAAACAACATTTAAATTATTTAACCCATAAGGTAAACACTAAAGAAAAAAATATTAGAACTCCGGAATTGGTCTTTTCCAGTCTCTACACATACAGCAAATATGCAATAATAAGACATCAAAATGTTTTTAATGCCACCATGTTAGGGTAGATATGACTGCTTGGCACACGCAAAACAGGCCTCGTACAGCTCCATAGACAGAAAAATAGATATGACTTTCAGAAAATCGAAATGGCAAAAAATAAAATTGTCTGCATCTTTAAAGGGTCAATTTATTTTGACTCTATTCTCATTATGATATCCCATTAATTACCCTAGTACCCACTTGGCCATGTAAGGACATGTTTATGTGTCAGACAGCAAAGGGCAACTTTTTAATGATACATTCCCCTTAAAGGGAACCTGTCAGTAGGTGTTTGCTATGTGAAATGACAGCAGCATGATGTGGGAGCAGAGACCCAAATTCTAGCAATATGTCACATAGTTTACTGGGTGCAGCAGTTGTGATACAATCACAGTTTTCTCTACTGCAGAGCTCTGAATGCTGAGCTCTGCATAACCCCGCCCACACCACTGATTGGCTGCTTTCTGTGCACACTGTATATTGACAAATATGAAACAAAGGAAAAAATTGGTCCCGCTGCGAGATCAACATATAGTGTTAGTAATATAATTGTATAATGAATATAGTATCCTCACAAGTCGAAACACCGGACCCTATATATCTAGAACAGGACAGTCAGTGAATAACCAGGAGAAAGGAATAAGAACAAATCCGACCATAAAAGTCGCAGTACATCAAAAAATGGTGAAACAAAATTATATTTTATTAGGATCAGGCGATAAGCAGATTAGCAAACTAATGTCATACAACATAGAAATAAAAAAAATATATTAATAAAAACAAGGGATGCACTCCCAGACTAATGTCCAGAGGGGAAGTAGTAAAGTCAAGATCAAGTAAAGATATCCAAATGAAGTCCATAAAAATTGGCACATTAGTATGTCATCTTGTCACATATATAGCTCTTATAGTTCATGCCAATACAGAATAAGACAATATTTATATGTAAAGTGCTAGTGCAGAAAAAATTACATAGTCCTATAATGTGCGGTGCATAGAAAGTGCTAATGCTGTTTTAGTCATCTAATTCATAAAAATTTTACAGTACATGCATATAAATTGCCAATATAGAGAGCGAAATCGTAATCATGAGCATTAGTAATATACTCAAGAAAACACCTTTCCTGCCGCACGTCTGTCATATGTGGGCCAGTATCTGTCACTTAAAATATTTCCTATCGCAGGAGGTAAATCATTCAAAGATTAATAGGACTGGTATAAGGACTTACACTATCGTGCTTCCTCTTCCGAGCGGCGTCCATCCCCCCGGAGAGGCACAATAGTGTAAAAAGTCTTTTCTGCACTAGCACTTTACATATAAATATTGTCTTATTCTGTGTTGGCATGAACTATACATGAGTTATATATGTGACATGATGACATTATTGTGCCAATTTTTATGGATGTCATATAGATATCTTTACTTGGTCCTGACTTTACTACCTCCCCTCTGGACATTAGTCTATACGTTTCTTGGTGCACGTCCCTTGTTTTTATTAATATATAGTTATTAATATATTTTTTATTTCAATGTTTTATAATATTGGTTTGTTATTCTGTTTATCACCTGAGCCTAATAAAATATTTTGTTTCACCATTTTTGTGATGTATTGGGACTTTTATGGTCGGATTTGTTTTCATTTATTACTTTCTCCATTGAGTATTGACTGTAAGCTGATAGTCAGTGATGGAGAGAGGTTGGACCAGGAGGCACGAGAAATCTAGTCCTGTAGTGATAATATCCTGCAGATAAAACACTGATTTTATTGAAACAGCAATACACAGCCTAATAAGTGACACATTACCTGAATTAGGGTCTCTGAACTTCAAAATGATGGTGATCTCAGATTACAGAGCAAAAACTGCTGACAGATTCCCTTCAAGAACCTTGGATCCATCAGCAAAATCTAATTCTTTGGCTTTCTCATTTTCATCCTCTGTAAATTCCTTTACCCAAGTCATCCGTCATGTAAGTTTATGGGTGTCATTAAGATTCTCCATGTTTTACATGCTATTATGCCTCGTAAATTTGGGTTCCTCCGATGTGAAGCACAGTTTAGACGTTCTTTTGTCTCCTCCACTCCACCATGTAAACACTGAGGATGGGAACCTAATATCCCTTCAATAGGTGAAGAAAGCGAAGGATTATCTGTGGTATTTGCGACATCCGACCCGATAGACACTTGAAGTGCGTCTTAAACACTTGATCCTCTTCATAGTGATGTTTTCATACTGAGGATTTTGTAAACTTGCTTTTCTTTATAGATAAAGTTGACCCCTGAACCTAGAAGACTAAGGTCAAGGACTAAGAGATTCCCGCGGGTGACCACGGAGGAGAAGAATTTACCCATAATAATGTAATATCCCTATCCACATGGTCGCTGTATTATACGGCTCTTTACAACAAGCACAAAACATACAAAAACATTCGAAAACATCACTGACAGCTGTGTCCGACACCAAGAATTCGCAAGACGCATCGACTCTTCAGAGAATCGCCCAGAATCCAGCGTTTAGGGCAGGTTCCTTTCATATGGGTCAGGTTTATCCCTGATGACGCACAGATCAGGTTTGGAAATTGATGTCCACATGTCGCATCAAAAAAGGAGCCCGCTCGTTATATTGCAGATATTAACTCTTCAATTTGTACATGGTGATGTCCATGAAACGTGGGCAGATCCTGTTCTGGAGTTCTCACCAATTTGCATCACGATCTGTAGTGTGAATCTGCCGTCTGCGGCTTTTCTGCATTTTTAAAACCTTTTAAAGTAAAGTTGGCGCCGTATTATTATTTTTTTAAATTCGTTTATTAACACAAAAGAATGTACACGCTGGTATGGAGCCAGAATAACATATGTGCATTTGCCAAAGTATTCATAAAAGAGTACAATTTAGCACAATAAACTGTAGTGTTGATTACACAAATTTTGGTATTATTATATAAGTAATCAACTAATTAACAAATGAACAAAGAACATCGAACATCATTCAACCTAATATACGTTTGATAGTGTATACCTCAAAACATTACTCTTAAACTACAACTATCCCTGTTATGTTTCGGTAGCTGAGGAGTGCAGGTAAAAAAGGCAATACACCAGAGCAGTTGGAATCTATGAGATTGCAGTACCCTGACTAACCACCACAACTAGAGGCAGCCGTGGAGCGTTCCTACGTTGGTCCTAGACGCCTCGTCACAGCCTGAGAAACTACACCTAAAGATAGAAAGAGAAAAGCTATCTGCCCCGGAGCAGATCCCCAAAGAACATAGAAAGCCCCCAAACATGTAATGGCGGTTAGACAAGAAGAAATACTGACACAGACAGAAAATAGTATGAGCAAACGTTGGGGCCCAAACTACCTAAATAGAAAAGGATAGGAAGGGCACTTACTGCAATCCCAAAAAAACCCTGAAAAGCACCAACTCTACTAATTTCAAAAACACCTGAGATCACACGACCTCTACCACCTAAATTAGTTCTCTGGTGTAACAAAATCAAAACAGCAGCCACTGAAAAAACTGGAAAAAGCAAATGTACAAACATCAGTGGCTGAACTAAAGTGAGAGGGCAAAAGCCCCCGAAGGGGACCCTGAAGGCCCCCACAGAAGTGCAGGACAAAATGCAAAAATCAAGCACAAAAACAAAAAGAAGAAAATGTCTTATCTGTTAGCAGGAGATGCAGACACGACACAGCAGGCTACAAAGGAAGCAGGAATCAAGGATTGAGACCAGAACAATTGATCACCGGCAACCCTGATGGGAAGGCGACTCCCTTATATAAGACCAGTCAGTAACACCTGATTCCCAATCCTCACAATCTTCACTAGACAGTCCAGTACCGCTTGTAACCACCAGAGGGAGCCCCTGCTCAGAACTCATTTCAAGTCCATTCACAACAGTACCCCCACCTTGAGGAGGGGTCACCGAACCCTCACTTGAGCAACCAGGTCGGTCAGGATGAGTTCTATGATACGCCACGGATGAGTCTCCTAGCATGGATGTCCGAAGCAAACACCCAAGAATTGTCTTCCTGACCATAACCTCTCCACTTAACCAAATACTGGAGTTTCCGTCTAGAAAAAACGAGAATTCAATATTTTCTCAACCACAAACTCCATATTGCCCTCAACCAGAACAGGGTCAGGAGGCAAAGCAGTAGGAACCACTGGCTCAACAAACCTCTTCAACAAGGACTTGTGGAACACGTTATGGATCTTAAATGTCCCTGGAAGAAGCAAACGAAAAGAAACAGGATTAAGAATCTCCATGATCTTATAAGGTCCAATGAACCTAGGCTTAAATTTAGGAGATGCCACTCTCATAGGAATATTTTTTGAGGACAACCAGACCAAGTCCCCCACTTTAAACCGAGGACCATCAGTCCTATGCCGGTTAGCAAACCGCTGGGCCCTCTCCTGAGAGAGGGACAACCTCTCCACTACCTGGTCCCAAATCTGTTGCATACGCTCCACAACAGAGTCAACACCTGGACAGACAGAAGCCTCCGTCTGTCCTGAAGAAAATCGAGGGTGAAACCCAGAATTACAGAAAAATGGAGACATCAAAGTGGCAGAGCTAGCCCTATTATTAAGAGCAAACTCAGCCAAAGGCAAAAAAGAGACCCAGTCATCCTGATCAGCAGACACAAAGCATCTTAGATAAGTCTCCAATGTCTGGTTTGTTCTCTCAGTTTGACCATTGGTCTGAGGATGAAACGCCGAGGAGAAAGACAATTGAACACCAAGTTTAGAACAAAAGGTCCTCCAAAATCTGGAAACAAACTGGACTCCTCTGTCAGACACAATGTTCTCAGGAATGCCGTGTAAACGAACCACGTGCTGAAGGAACAAAGGCACCAATTCAGAGGAGGAAGGCAACTTAGGTAATGGCACAAGATGTATCATCTTGGAAAATCTATCACAAATCACCCAGATGGCGGTCATTCTCTGAGAAACAGGGAGGTCGGAAATTAAATCCATAGAGATATGGGTCCATGGTCTCTTGGGCACAGGCAATGGCATCAACAAACCACTAGAGCGAGAGCAAGGCTTGGAGCGAGAGCAAGTCCCGCAGGACTGCACAAATTCCCTGACATCACGAGACAAGGTAGGCCACCAAAAGGACCGACTAACCAAGTCTCTGGTACCAAAAATTCCGGGATGACCGGCCAACGCGGAACAATGAATCTCAGACATCACACTCTTTTTCCAGTGGTCCGGGACAAACAATTTCCCAACAGGGCAGCGCTCGGGCCTATCATCCTGACACCCCTCCAGAGCCAGTCTCAAATTGGGCGAGATGGCGGAAAGAACTACCCCTTCTTTCAAAATAACAGAAGGATCAGATAACTCAGGAGAGCCCGCAAGGAAACTCCTCGAAAGGGCATCCGCCTTAACATTCTTAGTGCCAGGAAGAAAGGAAACCACAAAATTAAAACGTGTGAAAAACAAGGCCCACCTGGCCTGTCTAGGATTAAGTCGCTTGGCAGATTCCAAATAAACCAGATTCTTATGGTCAGTAAGGACCACCACCTGATGTTTGGCTCCCTCCAGCCAATGTCTCCACTCTTCAAAAGCCCACTTCATGGCCAATAACTCCTGATTACCCACGTCATAATTACGTTCAGTAGGAGAAAATTTTCGAGAGAAAAAGGCACAAGGGTTACTTTTAGAGGTCTCAGGATCTCTTTGGGACAAAACGGCACCTGCCCCAATTTCAGAGGCATCAACCTCCACCTGAAATGGCAGAGAAACATCAGGCTGCCGTAGAACAGGAGCAGAAGTGAATCTCTGCTTAAGTTCCTGAAATGCAGAGACTGCCTCAGGAGGCCAATTCACCACATCAGAACCCTTTTTGGTCAAATCAGTTAATGGTTTAACAATAACCGAGAAATTACCAATAAATTTACGATAAAAATTGGCAAAACCCAAAAATCTTTGAAAAGCCTTTAATGAAGTAGGTTGGACCCAATCACAGATGGCCTGAACCTTGACCGGGTCCATTTCAATAACAGATGGGGACAAAATGATTCCCAAAAATGAGATCCTCTGTACGCCAAAAAGACACTTTGATCCCTTCACATACAGAGCATTCTCTCTCAAAATCTGGAATACAGTTCGAACATGTTTCACATGAGAGTCCCAGTCATTGGAAAAAATCAAGATATCATCCAAATAAACAATCAGAAATTTATCCACAAAATCCCTGAAAATGTCATTCATGAAGGACTGGAAGACAGAAGGAGCATTAGTGAGCCCAAAGGGCATCACAAGGTACTCAAAATGCCCCTCAGGGGTGTTAAATGCCGTCTTCCATTCATCCCCGTGCTTAATGCGAATAAGGTTATATGCCCCCCTGAGGTCAAGCTTGGTAAACCAAGTAGCGTTTTTCACCCTGGAAAACAGGTCGGAAATCAAGGGTAAAGGGTATTGATATTTCACAGTAATATTGTTCAAAAGACGATAATCAATACACGGCCTTAATGAACCATCCTTTTTGGCCACAAAGAAAAAACCGGCACCTAAGGGTGAAGAGGATGGTCTGATATGACCCTTCTCCAATGACTCCTTAATATAAGACCGCATAGCATCATGTTCAGGTACAGACAAGTTAAAAAGGCGACCTTTAGGGAATTTACTACCAGGCACTAATTCAATAACGCAGTCATAGCTCCTATGGGGAGGCAAGGATGCAGATTTACTTTCACTAAACACATCAGAAAAATCAATCAAAAAGTCAGGCACATCCTGAGCCTGGGGGGAGGCAGAAAAAACAGGAGTGTTGGTATTAACACATTAAGTAGAATAAGGTTCACCGCACACAAAGGTTGATAATCATGCAAAAAAAGGGTTACCAGTATAGTGTACAATTATCCCATATGGCACTATCACTTATCTCTTTACTGGATTGAATATTGTTCAATAAAACAAACCCTTTTTTTGCATGATTATCAACCTTTGTGTGCGGTGAACCTTATTCTACTTATACTTATTGGTACCATTTCGGTCCAATTCACCAGCACCTCATTTTCTATACCCTGAGTGCACACCATTCTACTGTATCATGTGGTATTAACACATTGGCAGCCCCAACTGGTTACAGACACAGATTTCCAATCCAAAACAGGATTATGAGACTGTAACCAAGGGAAACCCAGCACGATAATGTCATGCAGATTATACAGAACCAAAAATTTGCAGCTCTCCTGATGATCAGGTTCAACCCTCATTATCACCTGAGTAGAGAACTGAGGTTTATTCTCAGCCAAAGGGGTAGAATCGATCCCCAGTAGGGGAATAGACTTCTGTAGGGGTATCAAGGGAAACCCACAACGTTTAGCAAAATCAAAATCCATCAGGTTAATAGCTGCTCCCGAATCAACGAAAGCCTGAGCAGAAAATGAGGACAGAGAGCATATCAGAGTAACAGTTAATAAAAACTTAGTCTGAACACTACCCAAGACAACTGAGCGTGCAAAACGTCTTCCCCGCTTAGGGCAGACTGAAATAGCATGAGAGGCATCACCACAGTAGAAACATAACCCATTGCGCTTTCGAAACTCATGACGCTGTGCCCCAGAAACCACTCTATCATACTGCATGGATTCAGAAGCAGGTTCACAAGGCAACACTATTCCACGCATACTTCTCCGCTCATGCAAACGTCTGTCAATTTGAATCACTAATGACTAGTGTTGAGCATTCCGATACTGCAAATATCGGGTATCGGCCGATATTAGCTGTATCGGAATTCCGATTCCGAGTTCCGATATTTTCGTCTTATCGGATACCGGAATCGGGATTGTCACTGTCACTGTCAGTGTTCGTCGGTCGGGTCTGTCAGGAGTCAGCGGCACTTACCCGGCAGAAGATCTCCGGCGGTCACGTCCTGGACTGCTTCATGGCCGCCATCTTCTTTCCCCGGCGGTCACATGCAGTTTCTCGCGATAACTGCAGTGACTGCTGGGTAATCGCGGCCGTAAAGCAGTCAGTCCGATGACGTCACCGCCGGGGAAGCAGGTAATCAGCTGTGCTGCGCCGGGATGTCAGGCTCTGCCTGTCATTGCGATGTAGCAGAGCTGGATCGTCGTGGGACTGTCGTTATGGACTGCGTCGGACAGGTGGTATACTGTTGGTTTGTTTTTTTTCTTTTTTTACAGGAGATCGATGGCGTCGCAGGAATGAGAGAGTAATAAAAGAAATGAAAACTGTGTTGTCTCTTTTATTTCATTAAAATACTTTTTTCTTGCTGTGTCTTTTTTTATACATTTAATAACTTTGGGATTAATAATGGATCGGTGTCTTATTGACACCTCTCCATTATTAACCGGGCTTATTGTCACCGTGCAATCAACGGTGACAATAACCCCTTATTACCCCGCTTGCCACCGCTACAGGGCAAGTGGGAAGAGCCGGGTAAAGTGCCACAATTGGCACATCTTTTGATGCGCCAAATGTGGGGCTGCTGTAGCCTGGTATTATCAGGCTGTTGAGGGCCAAAATCCATGGGCCTTGACAGTCTTTTAATACCAGGCCGCAGCAGTCTGCATTTTACTTGGCTGGTTAACAAAAATAGGGGGATCCCCACGCCGTTTTTTTTTCGAGGGGATCCCCTATTTTTGTTAACCAGCCAAGCTAAGCAGACTGCTGTGGCCTGGTATTATCAGGCTTGCAAGGTCCATGGATATTGGATCCTTACCAGCCTGAAAACCAGGCCTCAGCGGTCTGCTTCATCTAGCTGGTTAACAAAAATAGGGGGGACCCCACGCCAATTTTTTTCAAGGCGATCCCCTATTTTTGTTAATCAGCCAAGATATGCAGACTGCTGTGGCCTGGTATTATCAGGCTGGCAAGGTCCATGGATCTTGGCTCCTTAACAGCCTGAAAATCCAGGCCTCAGCGGTCTGCTTCATCTGGCTGGTTAACAAAAATAGGGGGGACCCCACGCCAATTTTTTTCGAGGGGATCCCCTATTTTTGTTAATCAGCCAAGATATGCAGACTGCTGTGGCCTGGTATTATCAGGCTGGCAAGGTCCATGGATCTTGGCTCCTTAACAGCCTGAAAATCCAGGCCTCAGCGGTTTTCTTCATCTGGCTGGTTAACAAAAATAGGGGGGACCCCACGCCAATTTTTTTCGAGGGGATCCCCTATTTTTGTTAATCAGCCAAGATATCCAGACTGCTGTGGCCTGGTATTATCAGGCTGGCAAGGTCCATGGATCTTGGCTCCTTAACAGCCTGAAAATCCAGGCCTCAGCGGTCTGCTTCATCTGGCTGGTTAACAAAAATAGGGGGGACCCCACGCCATTTTTTTTTTCGAAGGGAACCCCTATTTTTGTTAATCAGTTCCCTCTGACGTCACTGATTGTGTCCCTGGCTGACCTGAAGTGAAAGTGGAAAGCAATCAATTAAGCTTTCCACTTAAGGGCCCGTCTCACATAGCGATATCGCTACCGAGATCGCTGCTGAGTCACTAGTTTTGTGACGCAGCAGCAAGCTCACCAGCGATATCGCTGTGTGTGACATTCAGCGACGATCAGCCCCCCTGCCGGGTATCGCTGATCGTCGCTGAAATGTCAGGACCTTTGATCGCTGGTTTCCCGCTGACAGGCACACATCGCTGCGTGTGACAGGCGGGAGACCAGCGATCCGCTGGTAACCAAGGTACACAGCGGGTTTCCAGGCGCGGGGCTGTGCCTAGAAACCCGCTGTGTACCTTGGATACCAGCGCCCTGATGCAGGGAGCTGGTATCCAAGGTACACAGCGGGTTTCCAAGCGCTGCGCGGTGCCTGGAAACCCGCTGTGTACCTTGGTTACCAGCGGATCGCTGGTCTCCCGCCTGTCACACGCAGCGATGCGTGCCTGTCAGAGGGAAACCAGCGATCAACAAAAGGTCCTGACAGTTCTGCGACGATCAGCGATACCCGGCAGGGGGGCTGATCGTCGCTGAATGTCACACACAGCGATATCGCTGGTGAGCTCGCTGCTGCGTCACAAAACTAGTGACTCAGCAGCGATCTCGGTAGCGATATCGCTATGTGAGACGGGCCCTTAAGCGATGTTACCCGCAGTGTCGCTGTCCCAGATCGCTGCCTGTTTGGCAGCTCAGCAGCGATCATGTAGCGATACACCAGCGATCCTGACAAGTGCATATCGTTGTCGGGATCGCTGGTGTATCGTTATGTGACACCCAGCCTTTACTCTCCTGTCAGGCAGGAGAGGAACTCATTCATTTGGGGTTTACTGTGAGGCTGCAGCATTAGCTGCGGTCCCTGCAGTAAACATTAACCCTTTCTGAAGGATTACACCGTGGGACCTGACTGTGCATGGGATAGGTAAGAATAATTTTGCTTTTTTATTTTATTTTTATTACAGGAAATGGTTTTTGCAGTAAAATAAAAGATGGTCAAAAACATGTGTCTTTATTTCATTAAAATGATTTTTAATTAAAGTGTGTGTGTTTTATTTTTATTTCATGCAATAGGATTAATAATTGATAGTTGTCTAATTGACAGCTCTCAATTATTAACCTGGCTTAAGGTCACCTTTCAATAGCAAGGTGGCTTTAACCCCATATTAACCCATTCGCCACCGCTACAGGGCAATGGGAATAGACGGGCAAAGTGCCAGAAAGGGCGAATCTAATTATAGATTTGTCTTTCCTGGGGTGTCTGGGGGCAGATGTTAGTAGCCGGGGGGGGGCAAAAATAATGGTCCCTCTCTGGGCTATTATTATCTGCCCCCACTCACTGGCTTTGTCTGTCTGGTTGCGAAAATAGGGCGGGAGCCCACGCATTTTTTTTCAGCAATTTTACACCTCATATATATATATACATGTCATTGAATTTGTGACACATATATATATATATTTATTTGTAGTTCATACACTTCTACATAGTATAATAGCCGCTAATTCAATTGCCGGCTTTTGTGAAAATGCAGAACCCGACATGAAATGACACTTGGTGTACATAGGGTTAACCATGTCTTTTCATGTCGTTTGCTATCTGATTTGCACAAACAATTAAATCAGACTATGTGTGCAAAATTTCACACCTGTAGGGGTTAATTAAAGGTGTAAATTCGTTGTAAAAAAAACGGACTTTTTTTGCTACGAATTTACACCTTTAATTAACCCCTACAGGTGTGAAATTTTGCACACATAGTCTGATTTAATTGTTTGTGCAAATTAGGCTGGAGTCACACACAACCACAAAAAATCGGTCCGTTTTAGACGGTCGACAATCGGATCAAAATAAAAACATCACACATCCTTCTGGCATCCGATTTTCCTTCAAAGATGCGATTTAATCGCATGTGTGTGTACCTTGTAACATCCGATTTTCATCCGACTTGCGAGATTTTCTCGCAGGCTTGCAAAACTGACATATAATGGATCCAAAAGAATAGTATTTAAATGCCAAAAGAAAGAATAGATATATACACATATATATATATATATATATATATATATATATATATATATATATTATAGTCATTGTGACATATATATATATACATATATTTATAGTTCTTACACTTCTACATACTGTTATAGCCGCTAATTCAATTGCCGGCTTCAGTGAAATCACAGAAGCCGACATGAAATGATACATTGTTTCCACACATTTAACCATGTAATTTCATGTATTTTTATATATGTTTGAAACATACAATTACATGAGTATATGTGTGCTAAATTTCAGACATGTAGGGGTTAATTAAAGGTGTAAATTCGTAGCAAAAAAGTCCGTTTTTTTTACAACGAATTTACACCTTTAATTAACCCCTACAGGTGTGAAATTTTGCACACATAGTCTGATTTAATTGTTTGTGCAAATTAGATAGCAAAGGACATGAAAAGACATGGTTAACCCTATGTACACCAAGTGTCATTTCATGTCGGGTGACATGAAATGACACTTGGTGTACATAGGGTTAACCATGTCTTTTCATGTCCTTTGCTATCTAAGGCCGGAGTCACACTGGCGACAAAATCGGACGACTGCAATGCGATGAATACGCGCAGCGACCTATGTTAATCTATGGAGCAGCTCCCAGTATCAGATTTTTTGTGGTCCGTTTTAAACGTCCGTGTACAATCGCAGCATGCTGCCACTGTCACCGATTGTCGGTCGACAATCGCCAATGCAAGTCTATGGGAGCGATGAAAAATCTGATTACAAACGGACCACACTGTGTGACTTGCGATGAAATCGCATCGGTGTCCTTTAGAAAAGCCGGCAATTCATCCCCGGCTATACTGTAAAATCACACTGACAGCTTTAATAAAGACTAGAAAGAATAGATATATACACATAGAACACATACATATATATATACATGTCATTGTGACATGTATATATACATATATTTATAGTTCCTAGACTTCTACATACTGTAATAGCCGCTAATTCAATTGCCGGGTTTTGTGAAATCACAGAAGCCGACATGAAATGATACATTGTTTCCACACATTTAACCATGTAATTTCATGTATTTTTATATATGTTTGAAACATACAATTACATGAGTGTATTTGTGCAAAATTTCAGACATGTAGGGGTTAATTAAAGGTGTAATTTCGTTGAAAAAAAATGCGTGGGCTCCCGCTGTATTTTCTCCACCAGACAGACAAAGCAAAGCGAGTGGGGGCAGATAATAATAGCCCAGGGAGGGTGCATTTTTTTGTGCCCCCCCTGGCTACTAACATCTGCCCCCAGACACCCCAGAAAGGGCAAATCTATAATTAGATTCGCCCTTTCTGGCACTTTGCCCGTCTATTCCCATTGCCCTGTAGCGGTGGCGAATGGGTTAATCTCACCTTACTGTCACCTTGCAATTGAAAGGTGACCTTTAAGGCAGGTTAATGATTGATAGCTGTCAATTAGACAACTATCAATTATTAATCCTATTGAAGTAAATAAAAAAACACACACACTTTAAGAATAAATAATTTTAATGAAATAAAAACACATTTTTTTGACCATATTTTATTTTACACTAAATCCGTGCGAAGCCATTGATCTCCTAAAATAAAGAAAAAGAAATAAAACAACATTATTCTTACCTATTCCGCCGATCTGTCACGTCCCACGCTGTAATCCTTCACAAAGGGTTAACTAGCTTTGAGCCAAGCAGTGCAAGTAATCCTGCATGCTCAGCTCAAAGCTCATGAATGAATAAGTTCCTCTCCTGGCGACAGGAGAGGATGTGTTTCATGAATGAAGCTTAATTGATTGTGTCCACTTTCCCTTTAGGTCAGGTCACTACAGTTAAATTGGCAATAAATCAATTAAGCTCCATTCATGAATCTATTCCTCTACTTTCGCTGGGAGAGGAACTTATTCATTCAGGGGAATACAGGTCTGAGACAGCATTATTAGCTCTCTGCGACCTTTAACCTGTTAACCCTTTCTGATGGATTACACCGTGGGACCTGACTGTACATCGGATTGGTAAGTATAATTTTGCTTTTTTATTTATTTTTATTACAGGAAATGGTTTTAGCAGGAAAATAAAATATGGTCAAAAACTGTGTGATTATTTCATTAAACTTATTTTTTATTAAAGTGTGTGTGTTTGATTTTTCTTTCATACAATAGGATTAATAATTGATAGTTGCCTAATTGACAGCTATCAATTATTAACCTGGCTTAAAGTGACCTTTCAATTGCAAGGTCATTTTAACCCCTTATTAACCCATTCGCCACCGCTACAGGGCAATGGGAATAGACGGGCAAAGTGCCAGAAAGGGCGAATCTAATTATAGATTTGCCCTTTCTGGGGTGTCTGGGGGCAGATGTTAGTAGCCAGGGGGGGGCACAAAAAAAATGTACCCTCCCTAGGCTATTATTATCTGCCCCCACTCGCTTGCTTTGTCTGTCTGGTGGAGAAAATACAGCGGGAGCCCACGCATTTTTTTTTAACGAATTTACACCTTTAATTAACCCCTACATGTCTGAAATTTAGCACACATATACTCATGTAATTGTATGTTTCAAACATATATAAAAATACATGAAATTACATGGTTAAATGTGTGGAAACAATGTATCATTTCATGTCGGCTTCTGTGATTTCACTGAAGCCGGCAATTGAATTAGCGGCTATAACAGTATGTAGAAGTGTAAGAACTATAAATATATGTATATAATATATGTCACAATGACTATATATATATATATATATATATATATATATATATATATATATGTGTATATATCTATTCTTTCTTTTGGCATTTAAATACTATTCTTTTGGATCCATTATATGTCAGTTTTGCAAGCCTGCGAGAAAATCTCGCAAGTCGGATGAAAATCGGATGTTACAAGGTACACACACATGCGATTAAATCGCATCTTTGAAGGAAAATCGGATGCCAGAAGGATGTGTGATGTTTTTATTTTGATCCGATTGTCGACCGTCTAAAACGGACCGATTTTTTGTGGTTGTGTGTGACTCCAGCCTAATTTGCACAAACAATTAAATCAGACTATGTGTGCAAAATTTCACACCTGTAGGGGTTAATTAAAGGTGTAAATTCGTAGCAAAAAAAGTCCGTTTTTTTTACAACGAATTTACACCTTTAATTAACCCCTACATGTCTGAAATTTAGCACACATATACTCATGTAATTGTATGTTTCAAACATATATAAAAATACATGAAATTACATGGTTAAATGTGTGGAAACAATGTATCATTTCATGTCGGCTTCTGTGATTTCACTGAAGCCGGCAATTGAATTAGCGGCTATAACAGTATGTAGAAGTGTAAGAAGAACTATAAATATATGTATATATATATATGTCACAATGACATATATATATATATATATATATATATATATATATGTGTATATATCTATTCTTTCTTTTGGCATTTAAATACTATTCTTTTGGATCCATTATATGTCAGTTTTGCAAGCCTGCGAGAAAATCTCGCAAGTCGGATGAAAATCGGATGTTACAAGGTACACACACATGCGATTAAATCGCATCTTTGAAGGAAAATCGGATGCCAGAAGGATGTGTGATGTTTTTATTTTGATCCGATTGTCGACCGTCTAAAACGGACCGATTTTTTGTGGTTGTGTGTGACTCCAGCCTAATTTGCACAAACAATTAAATCAGACTATGTGTGCAAAATTTCACACCTGTAGGGGTTAATTAAAGGTGTAAATTCGTAGCAAAAAAAGTCCGTTTTTTTTACAACGAATTTACACCTTTAATTAACCCCTACATGTCTGAAATTTAGCACACATATACTCATGTAATTGTATGTTTCAAACATATATAAAAATACATGAAATTACATGGTTAAATGTGTGGAAACAATGTATCATTTCATGTCGGCTTCTGTGATTTCACTGAAGCCGGCAATTGAATTAGCGGCTATAACAGTATGTAGAAGTGTAAGAACTATAAATATATGTATATATATATATGTCACAATGACATATATATAATATATATATATATATATATATAATATATATATATGTGTATATATCTATTCTTTCTTTTGGCATTTAAATACTATTCTTTTGGATCCATTATATGTCAGTTTTGCAAGCCTGCGAGAAAATCTCGCAAGTCGGATGAAAATCGGATGTTACAAGGTACACACACATGCGATTAAATCGCATCTTTGAAGGAAAATCGGATGCCAGAAGGATGTGTGATGTTTTTATTTTGATCCGATTGTCGACCGTCTAAAACGGACCGATTTTTTGTGGTTGTGTGTGACTCCAGCCTAATTTGCACAAACAATTAAATCAGACTATGTGTGCAAAATTTCACACCTGTAGGGGTTAATTAAAGGTGTAAATTCGTAGCAAAAAAAGTCCGTTTTTTTTACAACGAATTTACACCTTTAATTAACCCCTACAGGTGTGAAATTTTGCACACATAGTCTGATTTAATTGTTTGTGCAAATCAGATAGCAAACGACATGAAAAGACATGGTTAACCCTATGTACACCAAGTGTCATTTCATGTCGGGTGCTTCTGTCTTTTCACTGAAGCCGGCTTTACCCGGCAATTGAATGAGAGGATATTTTACTATGTAGAAGTGTATAAACTATACATATATGTATATATATATGTCACAATGACATGTATATATATATATATGTATTCTATGTGTGTATATTTAGTGTTTACAAGGAAAGAATGGGTTTTTTTTAGTTGCGATATTTTGTTCCCATAGACTTACATGGGACTTCCGGTATCGGTATCGGGTATCGCCGATATTTTAGTGATATCGGCGATACCATTCCGATTCCGATACTTTAGGATATCGGAAAGTATCGCTCAACTCTACTAATGACATAGAATCATTGAGACCAGAGGGGACAGGGAATCCCACCATAACATCCTTTACATTATCTGACAGACCCTTCCGAAAAAGGGCTGCCAAAGCGTCGTCATTCCATTTGGTCAGGACTGCCCACCTACGGAATCTCTGGCAGTATAACTCAGCGTCATCAAGCCCCTGATTTAATGCCAACAAAGCTTTTTCAGCTTGATCAGAGACATTAGGCTCATCGTACAATAACCCCAAGGCCTGAAAAAATGCATCAACATCACTCAAAACAGGATCCCCAGGTGTCAGGGAAAAAGCCCAATGCTGAGGATCGCCGCGCAGGAGAGAGATGACAATTTGAACCTGCTGCGCTGCGTTCCCTGAGGACTTAGATTTTAAGGCAAAAAACAATTTACAATTATTTTTGAAATTCAGAAACTTGGCTCGATCCCCCAAAAACAAATCTGGCATGGGAATCCTAGGTTCCACAACAGGCAACCTAGCAAGATAGGTAGCAATACTCTGAACCTCAGTGGCAAGCTGATCCACACGGCCAGACAACTGTGCAAACTCCATTGAGAGAAAAAATCCTCCCCAGCACCCAGAGATACAGAGGGAAAAAAAAAAAAAAATGCAACAAACCGAAAAATATCTCTGACAACTCTGACAACCTTTTTTCTTTTACAATATTTTTTCCCTTCTGTGAGTACCATACAATTTTCAATTTTTTGGCCGGTGATACTGTTATGTTTCGGTAGCTGAGGAGTGCAGGTAAAAAAGGCAATACACCAGAGCAGTTGGAATCTATGAGATTGCAGTACCCTGACTAACCACCACAACTAGAGGCAGCCGTGGAGCGTTCCTACGTTGGTCCTAGACGCCTCGTCACAGCCTGAGAAACTAACTACACCTAAAGATAGAAAGAGGAAAGCTATCTGCCCCGGAGCAGATCCCCAAAGAACATAGAAAGCCCCCAAACATGTAATGGCGGTTAGACAAGAAGAAATACTGACACAGACAGAAAATAGTATGAGCAAACGTTGGGGCCCAAACTACCTAAATAGAAAAGGATAGGAAGGGCACTTACTGCAATCCCAAAAAACCCTGAAAAGCACCAACTCTACTAATTTCAAAAACACCTGAGATCACACGACCTCTACCACCTAAATTAGTTCTCTGGTGTAACAAAATCAAAACAGCAGCCACTGAAAAAACTGGAAAAAGCAAATGTACAAACATCAGTGGCTGAACTAAAGTGAGAGGGCAAAAGCCCCCGAAGGGGACCCTGAAGGCCCCCACAGAAGTGCAGGACAAAATGCAAAAATCAAACACAAAAACAAAAAGAAGAAAATGTCTTATCTGTTAGCAGGAGATGCAGACACGACACAGCAGGCTACAAAGGAAGCAGGAATCAAGGATTGAGACCAGAACAATTGATCACCGGCAACCCTGATGGGAAGGCGACTCCCTTGTATAAGACCAGTCAGTAACACCTGATTCCCAATCCTCGCAATCTTCACTGGACAGTCCAGTACCGCTTGTAACCACCAGAGGGAGCCTCTGCTCAGAACTCATTTCAAGTCCATTCACAACATATCCCGCCGTCAAACACAGCTATAAGATTAACCACCATGTGATGCCATAAAATATAACCATAACATTTACGGTGGCGTTAAGCCACTATTCACTGGTAGAGTAAGATGAGAAGAGTTCCAGCTGTCCCAAATCTTATCAAATTTCCCCAAACATCCCCTATTCTGATATAATGTCCGCTCATATGGTATAACCGAGTTCACCAGTTCAATCCAAGCTCTAAGAGAGGGACGCGAACCACCCATCCAACGTAATGCCAGTACCTTCCTAGCCAGAAAAAGTGTCTCACGTAGGAAGATCTTAACATAATGCCCCCAAGTTTCTTCATCCAACACCCCAAATAGACACTAGTGGACTGCGAGGAACGGGTTTGCACTAGAGATGTCAATAATGATATTACCACCTTCCAATAGAGGAGGATAATAGGGCAGCCCCATATCATATGTATAAAATCTGCATCCAATGAGAGGCACCTCAGACATTCTGATGACTGAAACCGACCCATTTTAAAGAGCTGTATCGGGGTTAAATATGATTGATATATATTATATATAGTTGGATCATTCTATTATTAATAGATGGGGACACCTTAGTTGAGGATTCAAGAATTTCCTCCCAGTGTTCCTCCTGCACATTATGGATAAGTCTCTCCCACCTTCCCCTAATTGATCTCATATCAGAGTCAGTTCCCACAGATAACATGTATGTATATAGGGAAGAGATGAGACCCTGGGGGCCCTGTGAGTTAAGAATTCCTATCAAAGGGAGAGATGACATAGTGCGGCTCACGTCCATACAGCGCAAATAAGATTGAACAGCTGACCTGAGATGAAGGTAGCGAAAAAATTGGACCTCGGAATATTGTATTAAGTTTGTATTTGCTCTAAGGACATTAGAGTACCGTGATCATATAGATCCCCCACCGATGAAACACCATACAAAATCCAAAAATTAGTGGATTGTGGTTTAATAGGACGGGAAAATAAGTATTATTCCATAAGGGCATTTCAGCTATACACTGTGCAGAATTATTAGGCAAATGAGTATTTTGATCACATCATCCTTTTTATACATGTTGTCCTACTCCAAGCTGTATAGGCTTGAAAGCCAACTGCCAATTATGTAAATCAGGGGATCTGCATCTCTGTAATGAGGAGGGGTGTGGTCTAATGACATCAACCCCCTATATAAGGTGTGCTTAATTATTAGGTAACTTCCTTTCCTTTGGCAAAATGGGTCAGAAGAGAAATTTGACGGACTCTGAAAAGTCAAAAATTGTGAGATGTCTTGCAGAGGAATGCAGCAGTCTTGAAATTGCCAAACTTTTGAAGCATGATGATCACCAAACAATCAAGCGTTTCATGGCAAATAGCCAACAGGGTCGCAAGAAGCGTGTTGATAAAAAAGGCGCAAAATAACTGCCCATGAATTGAGGAAAATCAAGAGTGAAGATGCCATTTTCCACCAGGCTTGCCATATTTCAGAGCTGCAACGTTACTGGAGTATCAAAAAGCACAAGGTGTGCCATACTCAGGGACATGGCCAAGGTAAGGATGGCTGAAAAACGACCATCTTTGAACAAGAAACATAAGATAAAACGTCAAGACTGGGCCAAGAAATATGTTAAGACTGATTTTTCTAAGGTTTTATGGACTGATGAAATGAGAGTGACTCTTGATGGGCCAGTTGGATGGGCCCGAGGCTGGAACAGTAAAGGACAGAGAGCTCCACTCCGACTCAGACGCCTAAGGTGGAGGTGGGGTACTGGTATGGGCTGGTATCATCAAAGATGAATTTGTGGGACCTTTTCGGGTTGAGGATGGAGTGAATCTCAACTCCCAGACCTACTGCCAGTTTCTGGAAGACACCTTCTTCAGGCAGTGGTACAGGAAGAAGTCGGTATCGTTCAAGAAAAACATGATTTTCATGCAGGACAATGCTCCATCACATGCATCCAAATACTCCACAGCGTGGCTGCCCAGTAAAGGTCTAAAAGAAGAAAAAATAATGACATGGCCCCCTTGTTCATCTGATCTGAACCTCATAGAGAACCTGTGGTCCCTCATAAAATGTGAGATCTACAGGGAGAGAAAACAGTCCACCTCTCGGAGCAGTGTCTGGAGGCTGTGGTGGCTGCTGCACGCAATGTGATCGTAAACAGATCAAGCAACTGACAGAATCTATGGATGGAGGCGTCTGAGTGTCATCATAAAGAAAGGTGGCTATGTTGGTCACTGACTTTTTTTTGTTTGAGAATGTCAGAAATTTTTATTTCTAAATTTTGTGTTGTTATACTGGTTTACCTGGTGAAAATAAACAAGTGAGATGGGTATATATTTGGTTTTTATTAAGTTGCCTAATAATTCTGCACAGTAATAGTTACCTGCACAGATAGATATCCTCCTAAGATAGCCAAATCTAAAAAAACCCACTCCAACTTCCAAAAATATTAAGCTTTGGTATTTATGAGTCTTTTGGGTTGATTGAGAACATAGTTGTTGTTCAATAATAAAAAGAATCCTCTCAAATACAACTTGACTAATAATTCTGCACACAGTGTAATATTATCAAATCGTATAACTTTTTTAATTTGTCTCCAAACTGATAGCGCTAATCAAAGTAAGGGTAGCAAACAAGGGACATTGATTTTGTCTTTTTCGAGGAAACTCAATGGGCAGTTGATTTTCGCAGCATGGGTTAGATGAATCTCGGAATTAGGTAAATAATTATTAGACATCCATTTACTCAGAGCTTTAACTTGCACAGCTAAATAATATAGAAAGAAATCCAGCAATGCCGCCCCCATCTGTTTAGATCTCTGCAAAGTAGACAATTTGAGCTTGGGCCTAGTTTTTCCCCATATAAAAGATGTAGTCAGGGAATTTAAACTTGCAAAGAAGGATTTAGGAATCGGTACAGCACTGTGTTGAAGGGAGTGACTAAGCTTAGGAAGTAAAATCATTTTAATTAGATTTATACGGCCAGCAACAGTTAACGGGAGTTTACTCCAAGTTGCAAATTTAAGCTTGACTAGTTCCAATAATGGATGAATATTAAGTTGTAGGTCAAGTTCACTGCATTTAGAGATATTAATTCCTAGATATTTAAAGTTAGATACAATAGGCAACGAAGATATGGTTTCAAGACGGGGCATCGGACTATGGGAGAGGGGCAATAAGGCAGATTTGTCCCAGTTTATGTATAGGCCCGAATATTTACTAAATTTATCTATAATAGCGATCACCTGTGTCAACGTCTCTTCTGCCCTATCCATGAATATCACCATGTCATCGGCATATAAACCAATAGTATCTAGACGATCTGCTATACTTATACCCCTAATATTTGGAGAGGACCGTATGCGTATTGCTAACACCTCAATTGCAAGAGCAAAAAGGGCCGTGGAAAGAGGGCACCCCTGACACATCCCTCTAAACAGAGAAAATGATTCTGATATAGAGATATTTATAATTATACGAGCTTTGGGTTTCATATATAGTACGCCAATCCATGTTTGAAACTTGACCCCAAAGCCATATCTTTGCAGACTGCAGTCAAGAAAGGCCACTCGAGAGAATCGAAGGCCTTAGCTGCGTCCAGCGATTCCAAAGCCCAGTTATTATCCGGTACTAATGAACTATATTGGACTAGCGACGGAACCCGCCTAATGTTAATAGAGGTGCTCTTACCAGGCACGAAGCCAGTCTGCTCCAGATGTATAAGGTCCAGCATAATCGAGTTCAGTCTAGTGGCCAGTACCTTAGTAAAAATTTTAAAGTCTACATTTACCAACGATATGGGGCGGTAAGATCCTCAATCCAGGGGTCCCTCCTCTCCTTCTTAAGTACAACAATATTTGCTTCATAAAAGGATTCCGGTAAAGATCCTCCCTCCCAAACCCCCCGAAACACCCTCAAAAGAAGAGGTGCCAATATATCTCGATATTTCTTATATAGTTCAATGATGAATCCAGGCGCCTTCCCAGAAGCCATATCTGCCATGGCACCCTCTATCTCCTCTATAGTAAACTCAGCGTCCATAAAGGCCCGCTGGGTAGAACTCAGTGTAGGGAATGTTATTTCTGACAAATAATTTAAACATTCCGAGATATCAAAATCGCTTTTAGAGCTATATAACATTTTATAATAATCGCAAAAACAATGAAGTATATCTTCAGTCGAGGTCACTATAGAATTATCCGGTTTCTGAATATGGAGTATAGCATTAGATGTTATATGTTGGCGCACAGGGAAAGCCAAGAATTTACTTGCCTGGTTCCCTAATTCAAAATAGGATTGACGAGTAAAAAATAATTTACGTTTAGACTTAGTGTCCATGTACTGGGTATATATTCTCTGGGAGGTCAGCCACTCCATTCTATTCTCATTGGTCTGACTAGATATATATGCAGCTTCTGAGTCCTTTAGTCGTTGCTCCATCTCATTATCCTCCCTTGAAGTCACCCTTTTGATATAAGAAATTGTAGAGGATAAACATCCTCTCAAATACGCCTTAAAGGGAATCTGTCACCCCATTTTAGCCATATCAGCTAAAGAATAGTGCGTCCCATAAGCAACCTATCGGTATGTAGCTTATATCCAGATACCCCCGTTTTGATAACAAAATACCTTTGTAAAGTCCGGATTCTTTTCTGTAAATCAGGGCGGTCCGGAGGGCGGCGTTTTCTCTCTTCTCCCACCCCGCTCCTCGACATCTCTTGCATAGGCCGTCTGTGAATCGCACACACGGCGTTCTGCTTCCCGCAATTGCGCTTTTCAAATTCCCCCCACGCATGCGCAGTGTGCTTTGCCCAACAGTGGGCAAAGCATAGAATCATTACAGCGCATGCGCTACTCTTTCCTTGCCCTTCCGGGGCAAGGAAAATGCATGACAATAGTCTCGCATGCGCTGTAATGATTTTATGCTTTGCCCACTGTTGAAACATATGAAAAACTTTATTGGCACATAATAGCAAAAAAAGTGAGATAAAAACATAAATAAAAACATAAGGTTAAACCCACTCAAGGTCACCTGCCAAAAGCACAAATACAATCAAGGCATACATGAAATATATTAAATATACAGATCTAAACACCTTGCAAAAAACTGGCTCATGAGGAAAAAACAGAAACCCAAATGGCTATAAGGGTAAAAGACTCCTAATAATATAGGTATAAACTAGAGCCAAGACCATGTATGATGACCCTAAATAAGAATATCCATCCAAAGGGCTGAAAAGGCAGTGCCGTGCAATATCACACATAGAACTAATTTAGCTCACTGGAACAAAGAGTGAAAGACCAGTGCATGATGATAAAAATAAGACAGCATTGCCCTTAATAAAGTGGACCAATGTCCAAATGAAAACAGCCCAAAGGTATATAGAATATCATAGCGGTATTACCAAAACAGGGTCATCCGTGCAAAAGAATCCCAATAGGCAGGGCCAGAAGTCGGGACCCAGAAAAGTGGCCCCACGCGTATCGCCGTGCAGGTATGGCTTCGTCAGTGACTTCCCCTGGTCAGGTGCGTCTCCACCAAAGCCACAATGTGAGGGTGATACCGCCTAATCTGGGAGAATATCTTAATCTTTTTACAGGGAGATTTGAGGCCCCTCACATTCCAGGTCATACATATAATTTTAGAGCCCATATCTTCTCATCTGAATATAGCAGACATTATCGCTCAGGCAAAATTTAGAGACATCACAAGCAAATTTTTGACGGCGGCTTCTACATAAACAATAACAAACAAAACTAATGTAAAAAAGAGAACATAAGAAAATCCAGAAAAATATAAAGGAGCAAAGTCCTGTGTTCCTATCATTGGTTAAACAGAGGGAAACCCTCACCGAATACAGTGTCCGGTATTGGACGCCAGTGGAAAGAGCTCTAATCATGCAATTATCAAAAGAGTTCCGCCTGGCTGCAAGCATATTAGGATTTCTTCGCACAAGACCCTCCATGGGACCATAACCATTCAGCTGCCTCCACTAGATCCGTAAAAAATATGGTGGAACCCTCATGGGCGATTCGAAGTCGAGCTGGATAGATCATGGAATATAAAACATTCTTCCCTGAGCTGCCTATTAATCTCCATGAATTGTGCTCTCTGCTTCAGGAGATCCATAGAGAAATCCGAAAAAATCGAAATCGTAGCATTATTATACTTAATAGGGCTTTTTTGCCATGCCAGACGTAAAATAGCATCTCTGTCCTTGCAATTGAGGAGGCGCACCAGGAAAGGTCTGGGTGGAGCACCTGGAGGAAGAGGTTTTGTAGGGACCCTATGAGCCCTTTCCACAGAGAACGTGGAACAGAATTCATCTCCCAGAGAAGCTTTAAGCCACCCTTCTAGAAATTGCCCAGGTTGCTGACCTTCTGAGTGCTCCAGCAGACCAATGATTCGGATATTGTTCTGGCATAGTCTATTTTCCAAATCGTCTGCTTTTTGCCTCCAGGCGTTTATAGAGCCAGCCACTTTTGTCAACTTAGCCACCATAGGTGTAATAGTGTCTTCTGTTATGAATGTGCTAGAGATGGTTTCTGAGCAGAGGCTCCCTCTGGTGGTTACAGACAGTAATGAACCTTTCAGCGAGGAGTGGCAATCTGGGTTCACGGACTGGTCTGATATAAGGGAGGTTCCCTCCCATGATGGTTGCCGGTGATCAATTGTTCTTGTCTCAATTGTGGTTCCTGGTTCATTTGGAAGTTTGCTGGAGTCTTGCTTGCATCTCCTGCTTTCAGATAAGATATTTTTTGCTTTTCTTTTTGTGCTTGCTTTTTGCATTGTTTTCTGCACTTTTGTGGAGGTCAGCCAGGTCCCCTCCTGGGGCCTGAGCTCCTCACAGTTTATCTGCAGCCACTGTTATTTGCTCATTTGCTTTTTCCTGTTTTTTCAGCGGCTGCGGGTTGGTCTTTGTTCACACTGAGATCTGATTTAGTGGGTGGCGAGATCGTGTGATCTCAGTATTTTTGTAATCAGAATTGTTGGATTTATGTAGGGTTTTCTGGGTTGCAGAAAGTAATCTCTCCTGTCCTATCCTATTTAGTGAGCTTGTGGCCCCAGCGTTTGCTCAGTCTATTTTCTGCCTATGTTTGTATTTTCATCTTGTCTAACCGCCATTATATGTTTGGGGGCTTCCTATTTTCTTTGGGGATCTGCTCCGGGGCAGGTAGCTTTCATCTTTCTGCCTTTAGGTGTAGTTATCTCTCAGGCTGTGACGAGGCGTCTAGGATCAATGTAGGAACGCTCCACGGCTACCTCTAGTTGTGTCGTTAGTTTAGGAATCTGCAACCCATCAGTTACCAACATCTCAGGTGTTCGGCTGCCCTGCTGTTGTTCCTGTCCTCCTCAGCTACCAAAACATAACAGTCGTCTATATGGGACACTCTTGTTTGAATTTCTGTAATGCGCCCCCTCATGGCCTGCATGTCTTGCCGAGAAGCCCCACCTCAGAGTACACATCCTCTATTTTTACAGTCAGGGATGTTCTGGTCAAAGATATGGCCTGTATTAACTTCGGATGCCTGTCTAAGGGTCAGTTCCTCCTGTTCACTCCCCTCCTCACTATCAGAAGCACGGTTTTTACGCTGTTTTGCTGTTTGTAGCCTGTGAGGAGTTATTCCTAAGAGTCTTCCCCATGATTGTGGAGCCTACTGAAACAGACTAAGGGACCTTTTTAAACCCTTAGGAAGCCTTTGCAGGTGTTTTTTGTTAATTATCACAGATCACTCTGTGTGTAATGACTCTATATAATATATGAGATTCACTTTTTGTATTGAAGAACTGAAATAAATTAACTTTTTGATGATATTCTAATTTTCTGAGAAGCAACTGTATATACACAGATATGGCCGAAAGTGTTGAAATTGTTCAAGAAAATGAATTTTCTCAGAAAATTATTGAAAATACACGTTTATTTCCTTTGTGTGCATTGGAACAACAGAAAAAAAAAAACAGGAAAAAAGGCAAATTGGACATTATTTCACACAAAAGCCCAAAAATGGGCCGGACAAAATTGTTGGCACCCACAACTTAATATTTGGTTGCACAGCCTTTGGAATAAATAACTGCAATCAGTCGCTTCCTATAACCATCAACAAACTTCATAAACCTCTCATTTGGAATTTTGGACCACTCTTTGGCAAACTGCTCCAGGTCTGTCATATGTGAAGGCGCCTTCTCCCAACAGCAATTTTAAGATCTCTCCACAGGTGTTCAAGGGGATTTAGATCCGTACTCATTGCTGGCCACTTCAGAACTATCCAGTGCTTCGTTTCTATCAACTTCTGGGTTCTTCTTGAAGTATTTTTGGGGTCTTTGTCCTGCTGTAAGACCCATAACATAGGACGCAAACTAAGCTTTCTTACACTGGGCACTGCATTGCAACCCAAAATTTGTAATCTTCAGAGTTCATGATGCCTTGCTCACAATTAAGGCACCCAGTGCCATAGGCAGCAAAACAACCCCAAAACATCTTTGATCCGCCACCATATTTGACTGTAGGTCCTGTGTTCTTTTCTTTGTAGGCCTCATTCCCTTTTCAGTAAACAGTAGAATGTGTTTTACCAAAAAGCTCTATCTAGGTCTTGTCTGTCCACAAGACACTTTTCTGGAAGGATTTTGACTTATTTACATTTTGGCAAACTGCAGTCTGGCTTTTTTATGTCTCATGTCAGCAGTGGGGTCCTCCTGGGTCTCCTGCCATAATATTTCTTTTCATTCAAATGACAACAGATAGTTTGCACTGAAGTCATGCGCCATGAGACTGCAGGACAGCTTGAATTTCTTTGAAACTTGATTGGCCTTGTTTATCAAACTTCTGGACTATCCTGAGTCGCAACCTTTCATCAGTTTTTCTCTACCCTCCAGGGAGATTAGCTACAGTGCCATGGGTTGTGAACTTCTTGATTATGTTGCGCAGCATGGACAAAGGAACATCAAAATCTCTGGAGATGGACTTGTAACCTTGAGATTGTTGATATTTTTCAAACAATTTTGGTTCTCAAGTCCTCAGACCATTTTCCTTTCTTTCTGTCCCCCCTGCTAAGTGTGGCACACACATTGCAAAGATTGAGTCAACTTCTCTTTTTATCAGGTTTCAGGTGTGATTTCCATATTGCCACCACCTGTTACTTGCCACAGATGAGTTTTAACATGCATTTTGGAAAGGTGACATTTCTGTCGAGCCCATTTTTGGGGTTTTGTGTGAAATTATGTCCAGTTTGCCTTTTTTTCTCTGTTTTGTGTGTTCTTCCAATACACAGAAAAGGAAATTATCATGTGTATAACAAAACATGTGTAATAACGATAATTTTCTGGGAGAAATACTTCATTTTCTGGAACAATTTCAAGGATGCCAACACTTTCGGCCATGACTGTATATATATATAATTTTTTTTATTGATATTATCACTATATATATTTTTTGTTACTTGAATAAATATTTTCGGTTTCCTATTGAAATTTAATTAAACTTAAAGGAACTTTAATAATGCTCCTACGATGGAATAAGGCCAAGGGCAGTTTTCATCCCCCACTGTGCCAACTATAGGAAGAAAGAAACTGTATGTGTGTGCATATGATATTTGTGTGTATAAGATATACGGTATGTGGATATTTGATATATGTGTGTGTATGATATACGGTGTGTATATATGATATATGTGTGCGTATATGATAAACGGTATGTGTGTATATGATGCATGTGTGTATATGATATACAGTATGCGTGTACACACGTGGTCAAAATTGTTGGTACCCCTCATTTAATGACAGAAAAACCCACAATGGTGACAGAAATAACTTGAATCTGACAAAAGTAATAATAAATCAAAAATCTATGAAAATGAACAAATGAAAGTCAGACATTGCTTTTCAACCATGCTTCCACAGAACAAAAAAATAAAACTCATGAAATAGGCCTTGACAGAAATGATGGTAGCCTTCACTTAATATTTTGCTGCACAACCTTTTGAGGCAATCACTGCAATCAAACGATTCCTGTAACTGTCAATGAGACTTCTGCACCTCTCGACAGGTATTTTGGCCACTCCTCAAGAGTAAACTGCTCCAGTTGTCTCGTGTTTGAAGGTTGCCTTTCCAGACGGCATGTTTCAGCTCTTTTCAAAGATGCTCAATAGGATTTAGGTCAGGGCTCATAGAAGGCCACTTCAGAACAGTCCAATGTTTTCCTCTTAGTCATTCTTGGGTGTTTTTAGTTGTGTGTTTTGGGTCATTATCCTGTTGCAAGACCCATAACCTGCGACTGAGACCAAGCTTTCTGACAGTGGGCAGCACATTTCTCTCTAGAATCCCTTGATAGTCTTGAGATTTCATTGTACCCTGCACAGATTCTAGACACCATGTGCCAGATGCAGCAAAGCAGCCTCAGAACATAACAAAAGCCTCCTCCATGTTTCACAGTAGGGACAGTGTTCTGTTCTTGATATGCTTCACTTTTCCGCCTGTGAACATAGAGCTGATGTGTCTTGCCAAAAAGTTCCATTTTTGTCTCATCTGTCCATAGGACATTCTCCCAGAAGCTTTGTGGCTTGTCAACATGTAGTTTGGCAAAATCCAGTCTGGCTTTTTTATGATTTTTTTTTCAACAATGGTGTCCTCCTTGGTCATCTACCATGAAGTCCACTTTGGCTCATGCAATGACAGATGGTGCGATCTGACACTGATGTTCCTTGAGCTTGAAGTTCACCTTTAATCTGTCTAGAAGTTTTTCTGGGCTCTTTTGCTACGATTCATATTATCCGTCTCTTTGATTTGTCATCAATTTTCCTCCTGCGACCACATTCAGGTAGGTTGGCTACAGTCCCATGGAGCTTAAATTTCTGAATAATATGTGCAACTGTAGTCACAGGGATATAAAGCTGCTTGGAGATGGTCTTATAACTTTTACCTTTAACATGTTTGTCTATAATTTTCTTTCTAATCTCCTGAGACAACTCTTTCCTTCTCTTCCTCTGGTCCATGTTGAGTGTGATACACACCATGTCACCAAACAGCACAGTGAGTATCTGTAGCCCTCTGTACAGGCCACTCACTGATTCCAAGATTGTAGACACCTGTGATGCTAATTAGTGTACACACTGCGATTTAACATGTCCTTTTTGTCACATTATTTTCAGGGGTACCATCATTTCTGTCGAGGCCTATTTCATGCGTTTTATTTTTTTAAATTCTGTGGAAGCATGGTTGAAAAGCAATGTCTGACTTTCATTTGTTCATTTTCATACATTTTTGATTTATTATTACTTTTGTCAGATTCAAGTTATTTCTGTCACCATTAGTGTTGAGCGATACTTTCCGATATCATGAAATATCGGATCGGATTGTCTCGGACCGATACCCAAAAAGTATCGGGTATCGCCGATTCCGATACCGGAAACCAAGGCAAGTCAATGGGACAGAAATATCTGAATTAAAATAAACCCTTTCTTTCCTTGTAAACACTAGATATACACACATAGAATACATATATATATATATACATGTCATTGTGACATATATATATACATATATTTATAGTTCATACACTTCTACATAGTAAAATAGCCGCTAATTCAATTGCCGGCTTTTGTGAAATTACAGAACCACACCGACATGAAATGACACATGGTTTACATACAGTTAACCATGTCATTTCATGTAGTTTGATATATGGTTTTCACTAACAATTACATGAGTGTATGTGTGCAAAATTTCATACAGCTAGGGGTTAATTAAAGGTGTAAATTTGTTGAAAAAAATGCGTGGGCTCCCGCGCTATCTTCTCAGCCAGACAAAGACAGCGGGTGGGGGCAGATATTAGCCAAGGGAGGGTGCATTTATTTTGTGCCCCCCCTGGCTACTAACATCTGCCCCAGCCACCCCAGAAAAGGCAAATCTATAATTAGATGCGCCCTTTCTGGCACTTTGCCGGTCTATTCCCATTGCCCTGTAGCGGTGGCGAATGGGTTAAAGCCACCTTGCTATTGAAAGGTGACTTTAACCCCTTCACCCCCAAGGGTGGTTTGCACGTTAATGACCGGGCCAATTTTTACAATTCTGACCACTGTCTCTTTATGAGTTTATAACTCTGGAACGCTTCAACGGATCTTCGCGATTCTGAGACTGTTTTCTCGTGACATATTGTACTTCATGTTAGTGGTAAAATTTCTTCGATATAACTTGCGTTTATTTTTGAAAAAAAACGCAAATATGGCGAAAATTTTTAAAATTTTGCAATTTTCAAACTTTGAATTTTTATTCCCTTAAAACAGAGAAATATATCACACAAAATAGTTAAGAAATAACATTTCCCACATGTCTACTTTACATCAGCACAATTTTGGAACCAAAATTTTTTTTTGTTAGGAAATTATAAGGGTTAAAAGTTGACCAGCGATTTCTCATTTTTACAGCAAAATTTACAAAGCCATTTTTTTTAGGGACCACCTCACATTTGAAGTCACTTTGAGGGTCTATATGGCAGAAAATACCCAAAAGTGACACCATTCTAAAAACTGCACCCTCAAGGTACTCAAAACCACATTCAAGAAGTTTATTAACCCTTCAGGTGCTTCACAGTAACTAAAGCAACGTGGAAGGAAAAAATGAATATTTTACTTTTTAGCCACAAAAATGATCTTTTACAAACTTTTTTTTATTTTCACAAGGGTAAAAGGAGAAAATGGACAGATAAGGTTGTTATGCAATTTCTCCTGAGTACGCCAATACCCCATATGTGGGGGAAAACCACTGTTTGGGTACACGGCAGAGCTCGTAAGGGAAGGAGCGACGTTTGACTTTTTCAAACTAAAATTGGCTGGAATTTAGATTGGATGCCATGTCGCGTTTGGAGAGCCCCTGATGCGCCTAAACAGTGGAAACCCCCCACAAGTGACACCATTTTGGAAACTAGACCCCCTAAGGTACTTATCTAGATCTGTTGTGAGCACTTTGAACCCTCAAGTGTTTCACAAAAGTTTATAAAGCCTGGGTGTGAAAAAAAAAAAAATCAATTTTCCACAAAAATGATTTTTTAGTCCCAAATTTTTGAATTTTCCCAAGGAAATTGGACCCCAAAAGTTGTTGTCCAATTTGTCCTGAGTACGCTGATACCCCATATGTGGGGGGGGGGGAAACTGTTTGGGCGCACGGCAGGGCTTGGAAAGGAAGTAGTAACGTTTTGGAATGCAGATGTTAATGGGGGTCATGTTCCGTTTGCAGTGCCCCAGATGAGCCTAAACAGTGGAAACCCCCCACAAGTGACCCCATTTTGGAAACTAGACCCCCTAAGGAACTTATCTAGATCTTTGGTGAGCACTTTGAACCCCCAAGTGCTTCACACAAGTTTATAATGCCCGGGCATGAAAATAAAAAATCCTATTTTTTTCCCACAAAAATTATCTTTTAGTCACTAATTTTTTATTTTCCCAATGGTAACAGGAGAAATTGGACCACATAAGTTGTTGTACAATTTGTCCTGAGTACGCTGATACCCCATATGTGGGGGGGAACCACTGTTTGGGCGCACGGCAGAGCTCGGAATGGAAGGAGCACCATTTGACTTTTTCCAACCAAAATTGGCTGGAATTGAGTTTGGATGCCATGTTGCATTTGGAGAGCCCCTGATGTGCCTAAACAGTGGAAACCCCCCACAAATGACCCCATTTGGGAAACTAGACCCCTAAGGAACTTATCTAGATTTTTGATGAGCAATTTGAACCCCCAAGTGCTTCACACAAGTTTATAACGTAGAGCCGTAAAATTTAAAAATCATATTTTTTCCACAAAAATGATCTTTTCACCCCAATTTTTATTTTTCCAAGGGTAACAAGACTCCAAAAGTTATTGTGCAATTTGTCCTGAGTGCGCTGATACCCCATATGTGGGGGTAAACCACTGTTTGGGTGCATGGCAGAGTTTGGAAGGGAAGGAGCGCCGTCTGACTTTTTCAACGCAGAATTGGCTGGACGCCATGTCGTGTTTGGAGAGCTCCTGATCTGCCTAAACAGTGGAAACCCCCATAAATGACACCATTTTGGAAACTAGACCCCTCAAGGAACTTATCTAGATGTGTGGTGAGAACTTTGAACCCCCAGGTGTTTCACTAAAGTTTATAACGTACAGCCGTAAAATAAAAAATCTTTTTTTTTTTTTTACAAAAATGATTTTTTCGCCCCCAATATTTTATTTTCACAAGGGTAACAGGAGAAATTGGACCCCAAAAGTTGTTGTCCAATTTGTCCTGAGTACGCTGATACCCAATATGTGGGAGAAAACTACTGTATGGGCGCATGTCAGGGCTCGGAAGGGAAGTAGTGACGTTTTGGATTGCAGACTTTGATGGAATGGTCTGGGTGCGTCATGTCGCATTTGGAGAGCCCCTGATGCGCCTAAACAGTGGAAACCCCCCACAAGTGACCCCATTTTGGAAAATAGACCCCACAAGGAACTTATCTAGATGTGTGGTGAGCACTTTGAACCCCGAAGTGCTTCACAGAAGTTTATAATGCACAGCCGTAAAAATAAAAAATCTTTTTTTTTTTGTTGCAAACATGATTTTTTCGCCCCAATATTTTATTTTTACAAGGGTAACAGGAGAAATTGGACCCCAAAAGTTGTTGTCCAATTTGTCCTGAGTACGGTGATACCCAATATGTGGGAGAAAACTACTGTATGGGCACATGTCAGGGCTCGGAAGGGAAGTAGTGACGTTTTGGATTGCAGACTTTGATGGAATGGTCTGGGTGCGTCATGTCGCATTTGGAGAGCCCCTGATGCGCCTAAACAGTGGAAACCCCCCACAAGTGACCCCATTTTGGAAAATAGACCCCACAAGGAACTTATCTAGATGTGTGGTGAGCACTTTGAACCCCGAAGTGCTTCACAGAAGTTTATAACGCACAGCCGTAAAAATAAAAAATCTTTTTTTTTTTTTGCAAACATGATTTTTTCGCCCCAATATTTTATTTTTACATGGGTAACAGGAGAAATTGGACCCCAAAAGTTGTTGTCCAATTTGTCCTGAGTACGCTGATACCCAATATGTGGGAGAAAACTACTGTATGGGTACACGTTGGGGCTCGGAAGGGAAGTAGTGACGTTTTGGATTGCAGACTTTGATGGAATGGTCTGGGGGCGTCATGTCGCATTTGGAGAGCCCCTGATGCGCCTAAACAGTGGAAATCCCCAACAAGTGACCCCATTTTGGAAAATAGACCCCACAAGGAACTTATCTAGGTGTGTGGTGAGCGCTATGAAGCCCCAAGTGCTTCACAGAAGTTTATAATGTACAGCCGTAAAAACAAAAAAATTTTTTTTTTTTGTACAAAAATGATATTTTCGCCCCAGTTTTTTATTTTCCCAAGGGTAACAGAAGAAATAGGACAAATTGCACAATAACTCTTGGGGTCCAGAGTACGCTGATACCCCATATGTGGGGAATCGGGGATAAACTACTGTTTGGACGCATGGCAGAGCTCAGAAGTGAAGGAGCACCGTTTGACTTTTTCAACGCAGAATCGGCTGGAATTGAGATCAGACGCCATGTCACATTTGGAGAGCCCCTGATGTGCCTAAACAGCGGAAACCCCCCAATTCTAACTCCAACCTAACCCCAACACACCCCTAACCCTAGTCCCAACCCTAACCACAAACCTAACTCTAACACACCCCTAATCCCAACCCTAACCCTAATCCTAACTTTAGCGCCAACCCTAACCCTAACTTTAGCCGCAACCCTAACCCTAACCCTAATGGGAAAATGGAAATAAATACATTTTTTAAATTTTATTATTTTTCCCTAACTAAGGGGGTGATAAAGGGGGGTTTGATTTACTATTTATAGCGGGTTTTTATGATTGGCAGCTGTCACGCTAAAAGACGCTTTTTATTGCAAAAATAGTTTTTTGCATCGCCACATTTTGAGAGCTATAATTTTTGCATATTTTGGCCCACAGAGTCATGTGAGGTCTTATTTTTTGCGGTACGAGTTGATGTTTTTATTGGTACCATTTTTGAGCAGGTGACATTTTTTGATCGCTTTTTATTTAGATTTTTGGGAGGTTAGAATGAACAAAAATCAGCAATTCATGAATTTCTTTTGGTGGAGGCGTTTTTATTGTTCCGCGTGTGGTAAAATTGATAAAGCAGTTTTATTCTTCGGGTCAGTACGATTATGGCGATACCTCATTTATATCATTTTTTTATGTTTTGGCGCTTTTATAGAATAAAAACAATTTTATATAAAAAATAATTATTTTTGCATCGCTTTATTCTGCGAGCTATAACTTTTTTATTTTTTCGCTGATGATGCTGTATGGCGGCTCGTTTTTTGCGGGACAAGATGACGTTTTCAGCGGTACCATGTTTATTTATATCGGTCTTTTTGATCGCGCGTTATTCCACTTTTTGTTCGGCGGTATGATGATAAAGCATTGATTTTTTGCTTCGTTTTTTTTTTTTTTTAAGGGGTTCACTAAAGGGGTTAACTAGTGGGACAGTTTTATAGGGGGGGTCGTTACGGACGCGGCGATACCAAATATGTGTACTTTTATTGTTTTGTTTTTTTTTATTTACAGGAAGAAATGAATTTATTGGGGAATATTCTTTTTTTTTTTATTTATTTTGGATTTTTTTTTATAACATGTTTATTTTTATTTTTTTAACTTTTTTACTTTGTCCCAGGGTGGGACATCACTGTATTTTATCAAATCGCTGGTGTGACAGTGTGCACAGCACACTGTCACACCAGCGATCGCTCAGGCAGTGCAGCAGGCTTCTCAGTGCCTGCTCTCAGTAGCCACTGAGGAAGCCGCCTCCCTCCAGGACCCCGGCGCCATCTTGGATCCGGGTCCTGGGAGGGAGGAAGCCCTCAGAACAGCGTGATCACATCGCGCTGGTCTGAGGGTCTCAGGGGGGCGCGCAGGGAGCCCCCACCCTGCGCGATCCTCCCCTGTGCCCCCAGTACACCGTGATCATGTTTGATCGCGGTGTGCTAGGGGTTAATGTGCCGGGAGCTGACACACAGTCACGGGTGTCAGCTGTGATAATCAGCTGACACCCGGCAGCGATTAGCTGCGCTCCCCTCAGGAGCGCAGCTGATCGCCTATGACGTACTATCCCGTCCATGGGCAGAATGGCACGGGTTTTATGGACGGGATAGTACGTCTAATGTCAGAGAGGGGTTAAGCCAGGTTAATAATTGAGGTCAATTTGACAACTATCAATTATTAATCCTATTGAAGGAAATAAAAAACACACACACACATGAAGAATAAATCATTTTAATGAAACACATTTTTTTGACCATCGTTTATTTAACTGTTAATCCTTGCGAAGCCCTTTCTCTCCTGTAATAAAGAAAAAATAATAAAACAACATTATTCTTACCTATCCGCCGCTCTGTCAGGTCCCACGCTGTAATCCTTTACAAAGGGTTAACTAGCTTTCAGCCAAGCAGCGCAGCTAATGCTGCCTGCTCAGCTGTAAGCTCCCGAATTAATGAGTTCCTCTCTGGGCGACAGGAGAGGAACTGATTACTGTGGTAAGCTTCATTGATTGCTTCCTACTTTCACTTCAGGTCAGCCGGGACTCCCTCTGACGTCACTGATGCTGTGCGGTGTCCGCGGCTGACCTGAAGTGAAAGTGGGAAGCAATCAATTAAGCTTCCCACACTAATCACTTCCTCTCCTGTCAGCCAGGAGAGGAGATGATTCATTCAGGGGTTTACTGTGAGGCTGGCAGCATTAGCTGCGGTCCCTGCAGTAAACATTAACCCTTTCAGAAGGATTACATCGGGGGACCTGACTGAACACCGTATAGGTAAGAATAATGTTGCTTTACTATTTTATTTTTATTACAGGAGAACAAGGGAATCGAGGATTGACTGTACAATAAAGGATGGTCAAAAACTGTGTGATTATTTCATTAAAATGATTTTTAATTAAAGTGTGTGTGTTTTATTTTTATTTCATACAATAGGATTAATAATTGATAGTTGTCTAATTGACAGCTTTCAATTATTAACCTGGCTTAAAGTCACCTTCCAATAGCAAGGTGGCTTTAACCCATTATTAACCCATTCGCCACCGCTACAGGGCAATGGGAATAGACAGGCTAAGTGCCAGAAAGGGTGCATCTTACTATAGATTTGCCTTTTCTGGGGTGGCTGGGGGCAGATGTTAGTAGCCAGGGGGGGGCCCAAAAATAATGGTCCCTCTCTGGGCTATTATTATCTGCCCCCACTCGCTGGCTTTGTCTGTCTGGTTGAGAAAATAGTGCGGGAGCCCACGCATTTTTTTTCAACGAATTTACACCTTTAATTAACCCCTACATGTCTGAAATTTTACACACATACACTCATGTAATTGTTAGTGAAAACCATATATCAAACTACATGAAATGACATGGTTAACTGTATGTAAACCATGTGTCACTACATGTCGGGTCTGTAATTTCAGAAAAGCCGGCAATTGAATTAGCGGCTATTATACTATGTAGAAGTGTATGAACTATAAATATATATATATATATATATATATATATATATATATATATATATATGTGTCACAATGATATGTATATATACAGTACACACCAAAAGTTTGGACACACCTTCTCATTCAAAGATTCTTCTGTATTTTCATGACTATGAAAATTGTAGAATCACACTGAAGGCATCAAAACTATGAATTAACACATGTGGAATTATACATTACACTTTACAAAAAAGTGTGAAACAACTGAAAATATGTTTTATATTCTAGCTTCTTCAAAGTAGCCACCTTTTGCTTTGATTACTGCTTTGCACGCAGAAAAGGTGAACGGATGGACTCTCCATGCCTGGTTCCCACCGTGAAGCATGGAGGAGGTGGTGTGATGGTGTGGGGGTGCTTTGCTGGTGACACTGTTGGGAATTATTCAAAATTGAAGCGGTGAGCGGTCCAGCTCACCCCAAACCATCTCGATTGGGTTTAGGTCTGGTGACTGTGGAGGCCAGGTCATCTGGCATAGCACCCCAACACTCTCCTTCTTGGTCAAATAGCCCTTACACAGTCTGGAGGTGTGTTTGGGGTCATTGCCCTGTTGAAAAATAAATGATGGTCCAACTAAACGCAAACCGGATGGAATAGCATGCCGCTGCAAGATGCTGTGGTAGCCATGCTGGTTCACTATGCCTTCAATTTTGAATAAATCCACAACAGTGTCACCAGCAAAGCACCCCCACACCATCACACCACCCCCTCCATGCTTCACGGTGGGAACCAGGCATGAAGAGTCCAACCGTTCACCTTTTCTGCGTGCAAAGCAGTAATCAAAGCAAAAGGTGGCTACTTTGAATAACCTAGAATATAAGACATATTTTCAGTTGTTTCATACTTTTTTGTAAAGTGTAATGTATAATTCCACATGTGTTAATTCATAGTTTTGATGCCTTCAGTGTGATTCTACAATTTTCACAGTAATGAAAACAGAGAATTCGTTGAATGAGAAGGTGTGTCCAAACTTTTGGTCTGTACTGTATATATATATATATATATATATATATATATATATATATATATATATATATATGAGGTGTAAATTTGTTGAAAAAAATGCGTGGGCTCCCGCGCTATTTTCTGAACCAAAGCCAGCGAGTGGGGGCAGATAATAATAGCCCAGGGAGGGTGCATTTATTTAGTGCCCCCCCAGGCTACTAACGTCTGCCCCCAGCCACCCCAGAAAAGGCAAATCTATAATTAGATTCGCCCTTTCTGGCACTTAGCCCATCCATTCCCATTGCCCTGTAGCGGTGGCGAATGGGTTAATAATGGGTTAAAGCCACCTTGCTATTGGAAGGTGACTTTAAGCCAGGTTAATAATTGAGAGCTGTCAATTAGACAACTATCAATTATTAATCCTATTGTATGAAATAAAAGTAAAACACACACACTTTAATTAAAAATCATTTTAATGAAATAATGACACAGTTTTTGACCATCTTTTATTGTACAGTTAATCCTCGATTCCCTTGTTCTCCTGTAATAAAAATAAAATAATAAAGCAACATTATTCTTACCTATCCGGTGTTCAGTCAGGTCCCCCGATGTAATCCTTCTGAAAGAGTTAATGTTTACTGCAGGGACCGCAGCTAATGCTGCCTGCCTCACAGTAAACCCCCAAATGAATCATCTCTTCTCCCAGCTGACAGGAGAGGATGTGATTAGTGTGGGAAGCTTAATTGATTGCTTCCCACTTTCACTTCAGGTCAGCCAGGGACACCGCACAGCATCAGTGACGTCAGAGGGAATCCCGGCTGACCTGAAGTGAACTGATTAACAAAAATAGGGGATCCCCTCGAAAAAAAAAATGGTGTGGGGTCCCCCTATTTTTGTTAACCAGCCAGATGAAGCAGACTACTGAGGCCTGGTATTTTAGGCTGTTAAGTATCCAATATCCATGAACCTTGCAAGCCTAATACCAGGCCACAGCAGTCTGCTTATCTTGGTTGGTTAACAAAAATAGGGGATCCCCTCGAAAAAAAAATGGCGTGGGGTCCCCCCTATTTTTGTTAACCAGCCAAGTAAAAAGCAGACTGCTGCGGCCTGGTATTAAAAGACTGTCAAGGCCCATGGATTTTGGCCCTCAACAGCCTAAAAATACCAGGCTGCAGCAGCCCCGCACTTTACCCGGCTCTTCCCACTCCCCTGTAGCGGTGGGATATGGGGTAATAAGGGGTTAATGTCACCTTTGATTGAACGATGACAATAAGCCCGGTTAATAATGGAGAGGCGTCAATAAGACACCAATCCATTATTAATCATAAAGTTTGAAAATGTTTAAAAAATGACACAGCCAGAAAAAAGTCTTTTAATGAGATAATACACAACACAGTTTTCATTATTTTTATTTCACGCTCATCCTGCGACGCCATCGATCTCCTGTAAAAAAACAAAAATAACAAACCAACACAAATACTCCCTGTCCGACGTAGTCCAAGATAACGAGTGTCCCACGACGAGTCCAGCTCTGCTACATCTGGATGCCAGGCTCAGCCTGACATCCAGACACAGCATAGCTGCTTACCGGAGGAGATTCCCCGGCGGTCACGTGACGTCGAATGGATTTCTCATGGCCAGCTGTCGCGAGAGTACAGCTGGCCGAGATTACCCAGTACCCGGCAGCCACGTGCACTTATCGCGAGAAGCTGCACGTGACCGCCAGGGAGAGGGTAATGGCCGGTCAGCTGTACGATCAGCTGGCAGCGAGAAATCCATTCAGAGTCGTGACCACCGGGGGTCCTCTGGTAAGGTAAGTGCTGACAGCCCCGACACTGACAGTCGGGAAGTTCCTGTGTCACGTACTTCCTTCTGTGACACAGGAACTCCCCATATACTGCTGACATGGGAACTTCCGATTCCGTTATCCGATATGCAAAAAGTATCGGAACTCAGAATCGGAATTCCGATACTGCGAATATCGGCCGATACCCGATATTTGCAGTATCGGAATGCTCAACACTAGTCACCATTGTGGGTTTTTCTCTCATTAAACGAGGGGTACCAACAATTTTGACCACATGTGTATATGACGTGTGTGTATATATGATATATGGTATTAGTGTATATAAGATGTATGGTATGTGTGTATATGATGTGTGGTATGTGTGTATATGATATACGGTATGTATGTATATGATACATGGTATGTGTGTATATGATATATGTGTGTGTATATATGATATATGGTATGAGTGTATATAAGATGTGTGGTATGTGTGTATATGATATACGGTATGTGTGTATATGATACATGGTATGTGTGTATATGATATATGTGTGTGTATATATGATTAGTGTTGAGCGATACGATACTGCAAATATCGGGTATCGGCCGATATTAGCTGTATCGGGCTTTCGATTCCGAGTTCCGATATTGTCGTCTTATCGGATACCGGAATCGGAATTGTCACTGTCACTGTCAGTGTCCGTCGGTCGGGTCTGTCAGGAGTCAGCGGCACTTACCTGGCAGAAGATCTCCGGCGGTCACGGGCTGGACTGCTTCATGGCCGCCATCATCTTTCCCCGGCGGTCACATGCAGTTTCTCGCGATAACTGCAGTGACTGCTGGGTAATCGCGGCCGTAAAGCAGTCCGATGACGTCACCGCCGGGGAAGCAGGTAATCAGCTGTGCTGCGCCGGGATGACAGGCTCTGCCTGTCATTGCGATGTAGCAGAGCTGGATCGTCGTGGGACAGTCGTTACTATGGACTGCGTCGGACAGGTGGTATACTGTTGCTTTTTTTTTTTGCTTTTTTTACAGGAGATCGATGGCGTCGCAGGAATGAGAGTATAATAAAAGAAATGAAAACTGTGTTGTCTCTTTTATTTCATTAAAAGACTTTTTTCTTGCTGTGTCTTTTTTTTATACATTTAAAAACTTTGGGATTAATAATGGATCGGTGTCTTATTGACGCCTATCCATTATTAACCGGGCTTATTGTCACCGTGCAATCAACGGTGACATTAACCCCTTATTGCCCCACTTGCCACCACTACAGGGCAGTGGGAAGAGCCGGGTAAAGTGCCACAATTGGCACATCTTTTGATGCGCCAAATGTGGGGCTGCTGTAGCCTGGTATTATCAGGCTGTTGAGGGCCAAAATCCATGGGCCTTGACAGTCTTTTAATACCAGGCCGCAGCAGTCTGCATTTTTACTTGGCTGGTTAACAAAAATAGAGGGACCCCTACGCCGTTTTTTTTTCGAGGGGATCCCCTATTTTTATTAACCAGCCAAGCTAAGCAGACTACTGTGGCCTGGTATTATCAGGCTGGCAAGGTCCATGGATCTTGGCTCATTACCAGCCTGAAAAACCAGGCCTCAGCGGTCTGCTTCATCTGGCTGGTTAACAAAAATAGGGGGGACCCCACGCCAATTTTTTTTCGAGGGGATCCCCTATTTTTGTTAACCAGCAAAGATAAGCAGACTGCTGTGGCCTGGTATTATCAGGCTGGCAAGCAGGGTCGGACTGAGGCACCGGGACACCGGAGAAACCTACGGTGGGCCCCAGCTCCTGCGTGGTGGGCCCTGATTTGAAAGGATAGGTCGCGGGGCAGAGGGGGCGGTGGCCCCTGGGCCCGCGCTCTGAGGGGGCCCACCCGTAGCTACGATACAGTTACATTCTGCGGCAGAGCAGGGAGAATCGGTCTCCCTGCTCTGCCGCCCGGAAGCTATGGGGCCTGAACAGGCGTTGGGGGGGCCCGGTGCCAGCAGTGGGCCCCCCACCCGTCATCGGAGGGTCAGCTGTATCGGCATCCAGCCGATAAAGCTGACCGCATAGAGAGAGAAGGAGCGAGCGCTCCTTCTCTCCCATAATCCCCCTCAGCGTATGACAGCGGGCGCAATAACATCACCTGCCGGCGCCCGCTGTCAGACGCTGAGAGGGAGAACAGTGAGCAGCACAGGAGCCGGGAGGTGAGTATTTTTTTATTTTTTTTTTTAATGGGGGTGCAGTCGAGTCCAGGCTGGAGAAGTCGTCATGTCGGTGTGGGCCAGATGGAAAAGACATGAAAAGTGAACAATTCCATTAGAAAGAACATCAGCGGTAAGTCATTATCTGTACCTGTGCTGTAATCTATATGTTCTGTAGGACTGGTATTATTTAACACAGACCATATGGCGGTAATATCAATATTGGTCTTTTTATATATAGATTATTTTGGCCAACAGCGCGGTCATTTGCTGAGGTTCTCTGATGATGGGCCCACTCAGAAGTTTTGCCCCCACTAAACCAAAACCCTAGCTACGCCTATGGCTCTCTCTCTAGTCTTTCTTTCTCGCTCTCTGTTCTTTCCTTCTCGCTCTCTGTTCTTTTTTCTCTCTGTTCTTTCTTTCTCTCTTTTCTTTCTTTCCTCTCTTTCTTTCTCTGTTTGTTCTTTCTCTCTCGCTGCTCTTTCTTTCTTTTCCTCAGTACCAGCCACTGTGCCCTCATTACCAGTCAGTGTGATCAGCAGTGCTAAATGGTTACGCTTGGGGTGAGGATATGGGTGTGATTAGCTGTGAAATGGGTGTTGTCGGGGCGTGGGCTAAAATTTTCAGCGGCGCGCAACACGCCCCGCAGCCTTTAATCCTCTTTCCTGTCTTCCAAATTTGGGAGGTATGCTGTATGACCTCCCTACAACTTCTGGCCATGCTCCTGATGAGCGCGACGGATGGTCTCGTGAGGGATCTCCTCCCACACCTGGACTAAAGCATCCACCAACTCCTGGACAGTCTGTGGTGCAACGTGGCATGGCCTAAAATTTTCTGCAGCATGCACAGCGTGCCACAGCCTTTGTCCCTCTTTCCCTTATTCAAAGGTTGGGAAGTATGATGGTGGGCCCCAAGAATATATTTTCTCTGGTGGGCCCAAGGTACTCCAGTCCGACGCTGCTGGCAAGGTCCATGTATGTTGGCTCCTTAACAGCCTTAAATACCATGCCTCAGCAGCAGGGGCGTACATATAAATCATGGGGCCCCATAGCAAAAGTCTGAATGTTCCCCACCCCCCAAAAAAAAAAACCCAGAGGCATTGTAAATGTAAAGTGCCAGCACAGTGAGGGAAGTTGAGTCGCACAGAGACAGGGGTTTTGGGGGTACTCGGCACCGATCACGTCGACTTCTATGGGGGATGTCACGAGTAGCACAGCTCGGTCCGTGACCTGGGCGATCACTGGAATGTGGGATATTTCCAGGGGATGATAGAATGTTCGTGTAGTTTGTCGTGACGCCACCTGTAGTACCTGGTCAGGGTGGCCAGCGCTGCTGTGCAGGTCCTCTGGAAGGGATGGTGTAGTGCAGGTAGGTGATAAGTCTTCTACAGGTAAGACGGGCAGATAGATGTGAGATAGAGCAATGGTGCAGAGTGATGTGGCAGAGTGGACTATGCGACGTAGTAAGAAAGCAGGAAACACTTCAAGTTAAACGTTGCATAATAAAATTTTTAATAATAACATTACAAAAGTGCAAATAGCATTACTGCCGAAGTTCGTTGAGACTTCTTAGGACTACCCCCACCGGGGTAACTTCACAGTGTCCTTTACTTGTGCTTGTGGAGGACCCGTTCCAAACCTCCAACTGTGGTCTTGGGTGGGCTGCAAGACTTTCCTTGAGCAGACCTCACTTTCGGCCACACCAAACGGGTTTTTAGTTTCTGAGGTAGTTGAAAATAGTGCACAGTTAAGTTTTTTGTAAAACCAAGATGGAGCACCGAAGTGCCAACTATTTACAGAAAAGTTTGTGAGCCAGTACAGTTCATGGCTTCAAAGTTCAACATTTTGATTACATTGAAACACCATTACCCAACCTGGGTATATAAAGGCAACAATAAACTTGTTCTTCTGAACATTCACCCGTCCGGGTACATCAAACCATTACCCAACCTGGGTATATTAAGGCAACAATAAACTTCTTTTTATGAACATTCACCCGTCCGGGTACATCAATAATTTAACGATTTACATACAGAGACCCTGTCCGGGTTATTTAGACTTCTTTGGCTGGCCTCTTACAGGTACCACCTGGTACTCTTCTGGAGCTTGCCAAACATCCGTGACAGGAGGGTCCACCCAGACCTGATGACGTCGTGTGGCCTGTACAGTTACGTCGTGACCCGCTATCTGGGTCTGTGTGGCCACCTCTTTCGTCTCCCTCCGGGTCTGGAACCCTATGTCCCGGACTGTACGAACCCCAGGGGGCCTAACAGGCGCCGGGTACGGGCCAGCTATCATTATCATGTCCATAGCTGGGGCTGCTGAGGAGACCACTGAGGGAGGCTGGGGAGATTTACGGCGTGGGGTGGGCACTTGTGCAGAGGCCTGGTTGGGGAGGCTGAAGGCTCGGAGGGTCTGTCAGTTTCCTGACACTCTGGGGAGTAGGGGTCGCACCGGTGAACATTTAGGGCGTACCATCCATTGTAACCCCAGTGTCGGGTGTAAGTCACCAAGTCTCCTGCCAACAGGTCCCTCCCCGGGTGTCCTTCTGGGAGGTGAGCCTCCACGTCCCGCCGGGTTACAAAGACTTCTAAATAAAGTCCAGGCTCCTGGATGAAGCCCCAACCACCTTTTAACTTAAAGTTCCGTACTGCACCCTTACGCCGCGGCTCCCTCACCGTACTTTTATCCTTTCTCATACGTGCCTTCTCTGCCAGGTCCTTCTCCAGGTGACGTTGCCGAAGCTTTTGGGATTTTCGCTGCTCCCTTTGTCGCTCTGCTTCCCGCTCCCGACGTCTCCACTCTTCCTCATAACGCCGGTTGTAATTCTCCTCCACCAGCAGCTCCATGTCTCCACCATCAAATGCCAGCTTACGATGTCCGGTTTGCGGCAGCTCTCCTGGCGCCCGCCAGTCCTGGCGGCGCTCACCTGTGGTGGAAGCAGCCGGCTCTGGAACAGATGACGGTCGGGCTCCGGTACAGGCAGGTAGAGCTCTGGTGCCTGTGCGGCCTCCTCCATGAGGACGGGTGTCGCTTCTTCTGCCTCAGCGACGGGGGCAGACAGCGGGATCTGGGGTGCTGGTGCGGCGTTTTCTGAAGGAACGGGTGCCTCCACTGTGATACTGGCAACCGGTTCAGATTGCAAGAGCTGGGATGCCCGCACGGCCTCCTCTACTGGAACGGGTGCCTCACCTTCCGGTACATACAAGAGAAAAAGGTAGCACACTGTAGCGCTATAGCTTGCAAACACGAAATATGAAAAATATGAAAAATGAATTGCATCATTACCTTAGAAATATGAAAAATTGAGAAGTCTTAGCGCATAAGATGGCCAAATTATGTGAGCCTGATAGCCACGTCAAGGCTCTTCTCGTATATCAGGTCCTAACTAATGCCTATCCTCGCTTAGAAAAGTCTGTCTGCATGGGAACATATGAATCCTCTCTTCAGACTAAAATCTACATCTCTGTGGAGGGGTGATGAACCTGTTGTAATTAAAAAGCCTGTGACCACCAGGTGGAGTGCTCAGGTAGAAGGTAAATGAATACATATCAAAAAACTGACCGGCACATCCAAACATAGATTCAGTGTGAACAGGTGCTAAACCTAGAGTCACCAACTCATATACATACAAGAGAAAAAGGTAGCACACTGTAGCGCTATAGCTTGCAAACACGAAATATGAAAAATATGAAAAATGAATTGCATCATTACCTTAGAAATATGAAAAATTGAGAAGTCTTAGCGCATAAGATGGCCAAATTATGTGAGCCTGATAGCCACGTCAAGGCTCTTCTCGTATATCAGGTCCTAACTAATGCCTATCCTCGCTTAGAAAAGTCTGTCTGCATGGGAACGTATGAATCCTCTCTTCAGACTAAAATCTACATCTCTGTGGAGGGGTGATGAACCTGTTGTAATTAAAAAGCCTGTGACCACCAGGTGGAGTGCTCAGGTAGAAGGTAAATGAATACATATCAAAAAACTGACCGGCACATCCAAACATAGATTCAGTGTGAACAGGTGCTAAACCTAGAGTCACCAACTCATATACATACAAGAGAAAAAGGTAGCACACTGTAGCGCTATAGCTTGCAAACACGAAATATGAAAAGTATGAAAAATGAATTGCATCATTACCTTAGAAATATGAAAAATTGAGAAGTCTTAGTGCATAAGATGGCCAAATTATGTGAGCCTGATAGCCACAGGTTCATCACCCCTCCACAGAGATGTAGATTTTAGTCTGAAGAGAGGATTCATACATTCCCATGCAGACAGACTTTTCTAAGCGAGGATAGGCATTAGTTAGGACCTGATATACGAGAAGAGCCTTGACGTGGCTATCAGGCTCACATAATTTGGCCATCTTATGCGCTAAGACTTCTCAATTTTTCATATTTCTAAGGTAATGATGCAATTCATTTTTCATATTTCGTGTTTGCAAGCTATAGCGCTACAGTGTGCTACCTTTTTCTCTTGTATGTATATGAGTTGGTGACTCTAGGTTTAGCACCTGTTCACACTGAATCTATGTTTGGATGTGCCGGTCAGTTTTTTGATATGTATTCATTTACCTTCTACCTGAGCACTCCACCTGGTGGTCACAGGCTTTTTAATTACAACAGGTTCATCACCCTCCACAGAGATGTAGATTTTAGTCTGAAGAGAGGATTCATACGTTCCCATGCAGACAGACTTTTCTAAGCGAGGATAGGCATTAGTTAGGACCTGATATACGAGAAGAGCCTTGACGTGGCTATCAGGCTCACATAATTTGGCCATCTTATGCGCTAAGACTTCTCAATTTTTCATATTTCTAAGGTAATGATGCAATTCATTTTTCATATTTTTCATATTTCGTGTTTGCAAGTTATAGCGCTACAGTGTGCTACCTTTTTCTCTTGTATGTATATGAGTTGGTGACTCTAGGTTTAGCACCTGTTCACACTGAATCTATGTTTGGATGTGCCGGTCAGTTTTTTGATATATATCACCTTCCGGTACAGACACTTCAGGGGGTAAGAGGGATTGGCGCCGCTCCAAGTGTAGTTTTAGGGCCCGCCAGCTCGCTTCCATCCTGGCGACCTCCTCCCGGTGCCGGGCCAGGTCTCTCAGGGTATCCTCCGCTTCTTCCAGCGTAGGAGGGTTTCCAGGCCGGGTGCCAAACGGTGGCTCCGTGGCGATCGGGTCGCTTCCGTGGGGGGAGAGCTCTGACTCCTCCATCCCTTCCCACTTCTGCTCACGTCCGTTCGCCATCTCTGCCAAGTCACATGTGTCATTAGCATCAGGAGAGGCGCCATCTTTTGTAGGGAGGCGGGACCTTCGCGTTCGTTTCCACCCACTGAGGAGGATGAGGAGGCGGAACTCCAGAGCTGTGGGGCACGATCTTACATTGCAGTAACATTTAGAGTGGGCGGACATCGTTTTCGCGCCACGGAGTGAGTGTACACCCACGAGAGCACGCCCTTATTCTTCACCTGTGCCTCGTGGCGCAGATATGACGGAAAAATGGCAAATACAGTCTATGATGATTTTTGCAATTCTCAAGCAAAAAAACAGTTCAATTAAGGCACACAGGACTCGCTTATAGCGAGCTTCTGAATCCTGTTCGTGACGCCAAAGTTGAGTCGCACAGAGCCACAGGTTTTGGGGTTACTCGGCACCAAGCCCGTCGACTTCTATGGGGGATGTGACGGGTAGCACAGCTATGTCCGTGCCCTGGTCGCTCACTGGAATGTGGGATATTTCCAGGGGATGATAGAATGTTTGTGTAGTTTGTCGTGACGCCACCTGTAGTACCTTGTCAGGGTGACCAGCGCTGCTGTGCAGGTCCTCTGGCAGGGATGGTGTAGTGCAGCTAGGTGATAAGTCTTCTACAGGTAAGACGGTATCCTTCCAGGGCAGATAGATGTGAGATAGAGCAATGGTGCAGAGTGATGTAGCAGAGTGAAGTATGCGACGTAGTAAGAAAGCAGGAAAGGAAACAATTCTTACTACAAAGACATGCAGCATAAGGCTGCCTCAACCCCTCCCATCCAACTAGCTACACCCTGTTCTAACCAGCCTGAGCTAGACCATCCCATTGGGTCCGCCTACACTCAGCTGCTGGCATAGTGTACTGTTGAATGCAGTGGTTGGAGTCAATGGGGTGTTTCCTCCTTACCTGAGAGTAAGTTGTCACACCGCTGGGTGCGATGCAACATCTCTGTGGCGACTGGACCCTCGGGTGCTTCTGTCTTTTCACAAATGCCGGCTTTACCCGGCAATTGAATCAGAGGCTATTTTACTATGTAGAAGTGAATAAACTATACATATATGTATATATATATGTCACAATGACATGTATATATATATATATATGTATTCTATGTGTGTATATTTTGTGTTTACAAGGAAAGAAAGTGTTTTTTTAGTTGCGATATTTTGTTCCCATAGACTTACATGGGACTTCCGGTATCGGAATCGGATATCGCCGATATTTAGTGATATCGGCGATGCCATTCCGATCCGATATTTTTGGATATCGGAAAGTATCGCTCAACTCTATATATGATATATGGTATGAGTGTATATGATATACAGTATGTGTGTTTATGATGTGTGTGTATATGATATACAGCTCTGGCAAAAATTAAGAGACCACTTTCACATGTTCAGTTTGTCTGATTTTTCTCTTTATAGCTATATTTTTGAGTAAAATGTAAATTGTTCTTTTAGTCTATAAACTTCTGACGACATGTCTCCGAATTTCCAAGCAATAAAATTTGTACTTTTTTTCCTGACAAAGAAAAATGGTCAAAATTTAAAAAAAAAAACCCAGTGCTTTCAGACCTCAAATAATGCAAAGAAAACAAGTTCATAATCATTTAGAAACAACAATACTAATGTTTTAACTCAGGAAGAGTTCAGAAATCAATATTTTGTGGAATAACCATGATTTTTAATCACAGCTTTCATGCGTCTTGGCATGCTTTCCACCAGCCTTTCACACTGCTTCTGGCGCAAAAATATAAGCAGTTCTTCTTTGTTTGATGGCTTGTGACTATCCATCATCCTCTAGATCACATTCCAGAGGTTGTCAATGGGGTTCAGGTCTGGAGAATGGACTGCCCATGACAGGGATTTGATGTGGTGGTCTCTTAATTTTTGCCAGAGCTGTATATGTGTGCATATGATATATGTGTATGTTTTCCTTTATAGTGATAATTACTTGTAGCTCGGTGTCAGTTTAGGGGATGTAAACTTTGTTTTCACAATGGATCTTGTGGTCTTAACTTTGCATTCCTCTGAGATACCTTCAAGCAACTTCAGGAGATGAAATTAATTATGTGTCTTCCCGCACCTCCTCCTGTGACTGAAGATTACTACCTGCAGCACATTCCTCATCCTACACCGACCCTTTTTCTTTTTTTTTTCCATAAGACACAACAAAAGGCATAGTGTCTGCGGTTTGTGTGCTGCATGACAAAGAAATACAAAGCTGACTTTGTGCTAGCAGGGTGCAATCTAATCCATATTTGGTTTAAGCAGCAGTGTTGGCAAAACCCACTTGGCCTTCACAGTGCATCTGATCCATTTTGATTATATCCCGTGATGCAATTCTTCCAAACCGGATATAACAATGGCCGGTGGATTTGCCAGCAGTCCTGCTGTTTTTCACATACGTGGTGAATGGCTGGATTAGAGGAGAATGTTTCTGATGGTCGACAGGATGGGAATGCACATTGCATCGGGTCTCTTCAGAGATCAGAGTGGAAAGCACAGTCTCCACGAGATGTGTGAGAAAGGGAGCGCTCAGAAGAAATCCCACTTACATCCAGAAATAGCTATGAAATCCCTTATAATACAAAGGAGAAGAAAAATGTGCAGATGTGCAGACTGCGTGGTAGAGGAGCAGGTTCTCCCACCTACAAACAATGGAGAGGTCTGTAATATTTATCGTAGGTACACTTCACCTGTGTGAGACCGAATCTAAAAATAAAAACCAGAAAATCACATTGTATGAGTTTTACATAATTTGCATTTTAGTGCATGAAATAAGCATTTGATCACCGACCAACCAGCAAGAATTCTGGCTCTCACAGACCTGATAGAAGCACTTCTACTATGCACTCATTACCTGGATTAATTGCACCTGTTTGAACTTGTTTACTGTATAAAAGACACCTGTTCACACACTCAATCACACTCCAACCTCTCCACCATGGCCAAGATCAAAGAGCTGTCTAAGAACACCGGGGACAAAATTGTAGACCTGCACAAGGTTGGGATGGGCTACAGGACAATAGACAAGCAGTTTGGTGAGAAGGCAACAATTGTTGGCACAATTATTAGAAAATGGAAGAAACCCAAAATGACTGTCAATCTTCCTCGGTCTGGAGCTCCATGCAAGATCTCGTCTTATGGGGTAAGGATGATTCTGAGAAAAGTCAGGAATCAGTCCAGAACTACACAGGAGGAGCTGGTCAATGACCCGAAGAGAGCGGGGACCACAGTCTCAAACATTACCATTAATAACACACTACGCCGTCATGGATTAAAATCCTGCAAGGTCCCCCTGCTCACGCCAGCACATGTCCAGGCCTGTTTGAAGTTTGCCAATGACCATCTGGATAATCCAGAGGAGTCATGAGAGAAGGTCATGTGGTAATTCTTTTTGGTATCAACTCCACTCTCCATGTTTGGAAGAAGGAGGAGTACAACGCCAAAGACACCGTACCAACCGTGAAGCATGGTGGGGGAAACATCATACTTTGAGGGTGCTTTTCTGTAAAGGGGACAGGACAACTGCACTTTATTGCAGGAAGGATGGATGGGGTCATGTATCTCGAAATTTTAGACAGCAACCTCCTTCACTCAGTAAGAACATTGAAGATGGGTCATGGCTGGGTCTTCCAGCATGACAATGACAAGAAATACACAGCCAGGGCAGCTAAGAAGTGTCTCTGTAAGAAACATTTCAAGGTCCTGGAGTGGCCTAGCCAGTTTCCAGACCTGAACCCAATAGAAATTTTTTGGAAGGAGCCAAAATTCAATGTTGCCCAGCGACAACCCTGAAAGATCTGGAGAAGATCTGTATGGAGGAGTGGGCAAAATCCCTGCTGCAGTGTACTACAGGAAACATCTGACCTCTGATATTGCAAACAAAGGTTTCTGTACCAAATAATAAGTTATGTTTTTCTATTGTAGCAGAATGAACTGACAGCACTAACTGCATTGGGGCGCTCATCTCACAGCCAAGGAACCTTCTTGGACACGTAATCAAATGCAATAGAAGAAACAGCGCTCCATCCAGGTGAAATAATTTTCAAATAGCTTTAATCCGCCATATAAATGTTTTTCTATTGTATCAAATACTTATTTTCCCCACTGTAAATGTGGTGGAAAATACAACGTTAAAGCTTCCATTTGTATTAAAAACCCACATCTTTCAGCCAAACCATCAAAAGGATGCACACTATCGGTGTCACTAATACTTGCTGCTCTCTTCAGATGTTGATACCCTGAAAACTACAGAGGAAATGGGGACAAGTGTGGGGGGATGGTGTCAGTCCAGGGGAAGGGGGTAATGGCATCGAAAATAACATATAGTAGGAGAAAACCACTTTGATGACCATAAAAATCCTACGCTATATGGAAGACAGTATTGTATTGAGGCACCTACACATTCCACCTACAGGATCCTCTATGACCTCCCATCCTGAATCCATAGACAATAATATGGAGTTGGTTTCCACTTTGCAGTTTTAACGGCTTCCATTCTTCTGGGAAAGTTTTCCATAACATTTTAGAGGTGTGTGGGGACTTTAGACCACTCATCCAGAAGAGCATTTGTGAGGTCAGACACTGATGTTGGAGGAGTCCGGGCTCCAAATCATCTTTACAGTTCATCCCAAAGATGTTGGATGGGGTTGAGGTCATGTTCTTCCACATGAAACTCACTCTTCCATACCTTTTTGGCCTTTGCCTTGTACATTGGGGCACAATTATACGGAATCAGGAAAGAGTCTTCCGCAAACTGATCCCACAGAGCTGGAAACTAGAATTGTCCTGAATGTCTTGGTAAGATTTCCCTTCATTGGGACTAAGGGGCCCAAATCAGTCCCTGAAAAAGACTCCACATCATTGTTCCTCCTCCACTAAACTTTACAGTTGGCACAATGGAGTCGGGTAGATAACGTTTTCATGGCATTTGCCAAACCCAGACTCATTCATCAGACACCAGAGAAGTGTGATCCGTCACTCTACAGAACATGTTTTCCTCTGCTCCAGAGTCCAGTAGTGGCGGCTTAACACCACTAAATCTGACCCTTGGAATTGTGCTTGGTGATGTAAGGCGGCATACAGCTCCTCGGCCATGGGAATCCATGCCACAAAGCTCCTGGTGCGGTTTTTGTGCTGGTGTTAATGGCAGAGGAGTTATAATTCCTGAATGCCTCCATTTCTCCATAATTCTACTCACGGGTGACGGTGGAATATTTAAGTCATGAACGGACTTGTTACACCGGTCACATCCTATTACAGGACCGCGCTGGTATCAGTGAGCTCTTTACCTGCTCTGGACCATTCTCTCACATCTGTTAGTAAGTGCAGACGGCACGGCGAGGGACCGGATTTTATTCATTTGTGGCTATGAGACCGACTTAAAAGCCTGAATTCAACGATTACGTTGTGTGTCCCAATATTTTTGTCCATTAGGTGAATATTTTGTTTGGAACATTAGGTTCTTCAATTATACGTCCATAATTTTTGTGACATCTCCATTCGTCTTGTTGCTGGTCATCTACATTCTCCTTTTCCATTCAGTCCGCCATTAATAATTTTGTCTTTTAATAGACCTGATTGGTTTAAAGTTTGTTTTTCAATCCTGGACTTTCTATCAATATGATTTCTGCACCACCAGTGCTCCTTTCACCGTTTACGAGACATAACCCTGTATATTATATAGAGGCAGTGCCTGTTGCTGCAACGCAATCACATTAACCTGACAGTGTCAGTGCTGCAGTTCCAGGCACGGCCACTATGGAATGTGTGGTGCTCTTCCTGGAGCGCAGCTCTGGAGAGCGCCTCAATCAGCTGATCAGTGGGAGTTCTGGGAGTCCGATGGCAACATCTAATGAACGCAGATATTAAGGATAGGCCATTGATGTCAAATGTCTTTAAAGGGGCTATCCGGGAAAACAAAAAACATTGCATGACACATGACTACTAGTGATGAGCGACCGTACTCGGATGAGGTGTTATCCGCCATGCTCGGGTGCTAACCGAGTGTCTTGAGTGTGCTCGAATAATATGTTCGAGTCCCCGCAGCTGCATGTTTCACGGCTGTTTGACAGCAGCAACACATGCCTAACAAACAGGAAATCCCTGCCTGTGTTGTGGCTGTCTAACAGCCGCAGGAACTCGAACATGTTATTCGAGCACGCGGAAATCACTCGGTCAGCACCCGAGCATGGCGGATAACACCTTCGCTCATCATTAATGACTACCCAGGCTGGTGTTAATCAAAACATATTGATACCTTTGGGGGCCTTTTATTTTTACATAATTGTATTGATTTTGTGCCAAAAATGTTTTTTTTTTCAATTGTATTTCATTAACAATTTTGCACCATTTGGCTTTAATGGAGTCTTTGCTTCTCTGCACATATCTGTCTGCTGAATACTTCTCGGCTGATTTATGACCACAAAGTTCAAGTCAACTTTGATGTGGTCTGAGGTTCATACATCAACACAAAAAGCTCAGACAAAAGAAATACAAACTACCCATCAAAACAAGCTCACTGACAGACTCTTAGATAACTCATTCTGCAACCACCTAAATGACAGTGTAACACTGTATAAAGCATGTAATGTATATTTTTTTAATGAAACCCAATTTTCAGCCCAAAATACATGCTTTTAAGATGAAAACAAATAGCCTCTGAATTTGTTCATATCCTTTACAGTTTCCTAGTCTGTTCTCCATCTTTGCCTCTGGCGAGCTCACTGACTGTCAGACAGGTGGCATCTCTCATTAAGGACAAGCAGGGCTCCTCACCTGTGTGTAATGTGGAGACCTGATGATACAACGTAACCGCCACCTCACATGGTTTCTCATGCAAAGATCAAATGCTGCGTTCTGTACATTGTTTTCTGCTCGTTGTGCGGCAATAGATAATCCCATCAAGGGCTTTGAGGGCAGCCGAGATTAGAACAAAGCGGAGAACTCATCTATGGACCGCAAACCAGATCGGTCTCAAGTGGCTTTACTTTGTTTATGAGCACAAAGACATAATCTTAGCCAGGGACATAGACCCGGAGCTGCCATTACCAGGCCCAGAAATATGCAGAACATCGATCTAATCAGGCTCGGGTCTCCAGAAAATACAGAAGCAGTTACATTTAGGGGAAAAAAATTAGAAAATCTTAAAAACTCCCGTTTTATAAACTTTTTTCCCTTCCTAATTGCAATGGAATGAGACTGAAAGGGAGAAGATACAGATTAGATACTAGAAAAAACTCTTGACACTGAGGGTGATCAGTGAGTGGAACAGGCGGCCACAAGAGGTGGTGAGTTCTCCTGCAATGGAGGTGGTGAGTTCTCCTTTAATGGAAGTCTTCAGAGGCTGGACAGATGTCTGCCTGGGATGATTTAGTAAATCCTGCATTGAGCAGAGGGTTGGACACAATGACCCGGGAGGTCCCTTCCAACTCTAAAATTCTATGAATTGCTTCGTAATGTCTGATTCGCACTTGATAGCTATTCCTCATCTTGGATAATGCAATAGTTAACTGTAGGGTCCTGTGATGTTACTTTGTAGCTAAAGGGAACCTGTCAGCAGGATTGTGCACAGTAACCTACAGACAGCATCAGGTCGGCGCCGTTATACTGATTACAATGATACCTGGTGATGAAATCCGTCTTGTGGTTCTTGTGTAATAGTAGTAGTTTTCAGTTAATGATATGCTCGTGCTCGTGGGGGGTCTGCATGTGGTGCTCTGATTAGGTATTCACCAGTATGGCTTCTGACAGCTCACTAAATGGTGGTCCACCAATTAAAAAATATAATAGTGGTTAGAAGTAAAGTCGTTATTTTCATTGAATCTTAAAGGGAGCCTGTCAAGTCAAAAAAAATTATTAACCTTCAGAGATGGGGTTAATCTGCAGGTTAATACCATTCTAAAGCTGTGCGGCCACCACACAGAATGCCCGACTACTTCAAAGAAATGAACTTTATTCCTCCTGGCAGCCTCGGGCTTTCAGTCACAGAGGCGTGGCTTCAGTCACCGCTCAGTGCATAGGGATTGGCAGCTGTAACCACACCCCCGACACAGAGTCATCTCTGTCCTGCTGCACTGCAGAGCCGTCTGTCAGTCATTCCCGCTGGCGTGGTTACAGCCAAAGAGCGGTGACTGAAGCCCCGCCTCTATGACTGAAAGCCTGCGGCTGAACGATAATGATCTGCTCCACTGTGTGTGTTTTTTGTGCCATGAAGAATGACATGCGTCAACAACATATGAACAAGTTGGCACTGAAATGATGAGATAGAAGGTCGCTTGTGGAATATAATGCTTTTAATTCTTACCCAATTGGTGTAAACAGAAAATATCCTATCAGGCATTTCGGCCTTTGTCAAGGATATCTGGTTTAAATGGGGGTAATTAGACTGAGTCTAATGATGCTGCTAAGAGATGATACCCCTGTGTGCAGTACTGGTGGTCAGTGTGTCTGGTGCAGAGCATGACCCGCGGCTCAGGTTCAGGACTCTATGAACCTGCAGAATAACCCCTTATATGGCATTTTATGACATGTTTCCTTTAAGACCATACTCCCACGTAGAGTTACACACCTTACATGCACACACTCCATGACGCACACACTATGGAGGAGATACCATGCTCTTTCCTCATCTTCATTTCCTCCATACTCCCGCAAGAGAAATTTTTGGGGACAGAGGCACTGGGTAGTTGCCCAGTTTTCCAACCCCTAACAGTAGCCCAAGTGCAAAAACATGTTTTTCAGCAGGTTTTTGCTCCAGAATATGCAATAAAAATCTGTTCTGATTATTTAATTTTTGGAGCAGATTTGACTCAGGTTTTTGAAATGTATTTAGTATAGAAACGTGTACATTTCGCAATTAAAGACACATTTTATTTTTTTTACATTCATGCACTAGTCTTTAGGGAAAAAACCCACCAACGCCCACCAATGCCCCCCCTACACACAGTTCAACGTCGTCTTTACCCGCACTGTGTGCTTGAGTTTTTATGAAATCACATCCACTTTGCTTGATTTGCTTGAAATGTCTAATGCAGGTTTTCTGCTACATGGGAACGTGGTCTTAAGTTTCACTTTCTTAGTTGTAACATTTTTTTTTGTTTATTGTTAGAACACTACTATTAGCATTGTTGATGAGCTCTGCATTACGTCACTGACCTGATTGCTCTCATGGCTCCACCTATTTGTACAATAATCTTTTCTTTCACCTTCAAGCAGAGACCACTCCCCAGCCACTTGTCACTTATGTGGCATTTGCCAATCATAATGCAGAATGAGTAAAGTGCCCATTACTGCACCTGCAGGTTCCCGTTACTGCACCTGCATATACTGCATCCTGCAGGTGCCCATTACTGCACCTGCAGGTTCTGCATCCTGCAGGTGCCCGTTACTGCACCTGCAGGTTCTACATCCTGCAGCTACAGAGATTCATTTTCACATTCTTGAATTGTATTTGCCACTCATCTGGTTTTATTATGAGATTTTCCTACCAGGAATGTGTATGCAGGTGAATGAGATAGTTTGATACTTACAGAAATATGAATCCATGCAATTCTATAATTGGCTACACATGGATTTATGACCTCCTGAGACTTTCTCCTCCACTAACCAATCAGAAGCAGCCAATTTCAATGTTATTTCCGGTTTCCTTGTTAAAACATCAGTAGTAACAATACAAGGCGCCAAAGATGTCATACGAGTCTAGAACGTCCTATACTTTGGGTCTGGTTGCACCCTCATTCTAACCACATTAACCACTTTTCAAAGTTCCTTATTATTACATTTTCTTTCAAGGCCTTGGCCGTTCTTCACACAAAATATGAGACTCAGTATCCTGCACGGCCGACTTTGGCAGAAAGTATGGTGTTTGAGTGGAGAGGCGCAGAAATGTCAAGAATGTGAACAGTTAGAAAGGGTTAAATGAAATGTGAAGTTTCGCTGATCTTGAAACATGGCGATAAGCTCATCATGTTCTAACAGTTAGAGCAGTCCCAGGCCAAATTCACAAGACTAGTATTTTCAGTCCGAGTCCTATCAGACCACATTCACACCACTGCTATTCAATGGAACAGTGCAGATGAGAGATTTTTTTCATTTTTTTTTTATACCGACCTTCTAGCTGCAGTTAACAGGAGCGCAGTCAGCTACACGCTACTCACAGTAAGGCCTCGTTCACACATCTTTGGGAAATGTCTATTTTTTATCGTACGGCACATGGACCCATTAAGTAATGGACGATTCTGATCCTCAAAATGGGATCGGAATAGAATCTGCTCGGAGTCTCACCAATCTCTATCAGATCCGTGATTTTAACGAATGTCTACCTACATCCGATCTACTCAATGGATCCGTGTGCCGTCAGATAAAAAAAAAAAAAGTAGACGTCACATGGATATTTCACATGGATTTGTGCACTCAAAGGGACAAGTGGCACAAAAAAGGGCCCTAGGATGTGGTCATTCTGCACCCTCTCCGACAGGAGAAAGGCCCCTAATAAACCATCCCCATCTCTCCGAGCCAGAAGGCCACAGCGAGGGGAAGGGACTCGTGACCTCCCATAGCCAAAGCTTAGGGAGGCCAAAATTCTTCCCAGCGGCCACCATGTATGTTGACTCCCCTCCTGAGAGTAGATAGAACCTAATGGCTTCCCCCCCTCCAGACCAATCAAGAGAGAACCCATAAGGGAAACATACCCCTAAAAAGTCCTAGTGACATGGACACATATTGATAGGGTGATACACAAGTGAAAACAAATATCATAAATATGGAAGGTTGCTCAACAAAATAGTGACTAGCCCTTCACCCCAGAATTGGAAAAACTCCACATCCCAAGGCCAGAAGGGCAAGAAAAAGGAGAGGGCTCAAAAGAATGAAAGTGCAATGCAAATGTGAAAAAACTCAAGATGGTTTCCCACGCCTGGTGAGTTAGACTGCACAGCCTGGTTAAGGTCGGAGTCACACGAGCATAAGATTTTCTCCTCCGAGAGAATTGGATCGATTATGTTAATTACATTCGGATCAAATTCCGATTAGAGTGGCGGCTTACTGTGATCCCAATGTCTCGGAGGAGAAAATCAAAGCACATGTGAGAAGATTGAGACGAGAACAAAATTTCTCCATCTTCTTTATTCTGTGAGTCTGCGGAAATTGGACTGCACTCGGATGTCATCTGAGTGCAGTCTGATGTTTTCCATGCACCCATAGACTTGCATGGGAGCGTGACATCAGATTTGCGCTGCAAATCACAACATGCAGAATCGCTGTGAGAAAAAAAATACCAGTTCTGCACTGCCCCATAGTATAACTGGGCAGAGTGCTATCCAAAAACACATCACACAGCACTCGGCAGATGTATACGCTGGTGGGAGAGAGCCCTAAGTGATCAAGCTTCTCCTTGTGGAGAGCTATGAGTTGACATAAAGAGACTTAAAGGCCACGCAATGCTCCTCTGGGAAATTATATGTGCAAATTGCCTCTTCAGAGAGAAAGAGAAAAGGACCTCTGGGACAACCTATTGGGGGTAGAAGTCCTAAAAGTACATTTCTACCCTTTATTGGGCTGTTACGTGCTGTTTTGATAGAATCCCTGTTTTCTCTGCTGTAGATGTAGCTGTGCTCTGAATGCTGAGCCCTGTATAACCCCGCCCACACCCTTGATTGGCAGCTTCCCATGCACACATTGTACATTGTCAGCAAATTGCTAATCAGTGGTGGGGGTGAGGTTACACAGATTAGCTGGACTGTCTGGCACAAGACACCTAGTCCTGCAGTGATCATCTCCTGCTGATAAATCACTGATTGTATTGAAACTACATCAAGCTGCTAAGCAAGCGGCACATCCCTGGAGTCAGGCTTTCTGCCTCTACTGCCATGCTACTTTTAAATTTCATAGTCAAAACTTGCTGATTCCCTTTAATGAGCCACATGACTTGGGAAAAGCCAACCAGAAACTATTTGCAAACATGTTTTGTGGGGTAATTTGGAACTCTACGCCTTAGAATCCACCGTTAGAAGCCCCTCACCCAGTCAAATCAAGTCTCCTGATTTGCGCTAATGAAAGGCAAACACCCAGAAACACGTTTGAAAATGGATTTTATGGTTTGGATTCTTATCCAGGCTCTTGAAAGGGTCAATATTGGCTGTTAAGATTGCTACCTACAGCAGGTGGCATTAAAGGTCCTCTTCCTCTTTGTACAGGCACAAATAGCCCCTTCACACTCCTTAGTACGGAGCCGCGTGGACTCCGTTGCATGTGAATATTCATGGAGGTAATGCTTCATTAGGAAATGTAACCATAGATTGTAGATGCAGCAGAAAAATCCATCCAGAAAATCCGCTGCGCATTTCAGTGGCACAATCTGTAGAGTAAATCCACAGCAGAAATTGAAATCCTCAGCGTGTCAATGTAATCTCCGGATTTCACCCACGACTTTAATCCTTGCAATGCAAAAAGTGAAATGTATGGCATATCTGCAGCATTTCCACAACTAAATCCACAGGGGAACAAAAAAAACAGCCCAAAAATTTGGGACTTTTTTTTGTTAACGCATCGTGCGCTGCCTTTAGCGGCCTCTTGGGGAGCATTGGAGAACTCAATAATACCGTATGGAGAAGCTCCCTCTAGTGGCGGCTGCCATCGGCTGAGGATTTGGACCAATACAGCAAATCAATATGAAGATTTATACAAAGAGACACTAAGAATTAAAAAGCACATAACGATGGTGCTTAAAACAGAGCAGCTCCTCTATGTTTTGCTCACAGTCCCATTTTTTAGCTTCATTTTCACAGCCTAAGTAAATGCAATTAAGGTTGTTGTGCGTCACCTGCGAAAAATTAGAAAAAAAACAATCGAGACTCACCTCGCCAACCAACGCTGCTCCTCCATAGTCAGTGCTGCTCCTCCATAGTCAGTGCTGCTCCTCCAGTCAGTTATGCTCCTCCATAGTCAGTGCTGCTCCTCCACAGCCAGTGCTGCTCATCCATTGTCAGTGCTGCTCCTCCATAGTCAGTGCTGCTCCTCCATAGTCAGTGCTGCTCCTCCACAGCCAGTGCTGCTCATCCATAGCCAGTGCTGCTCCTCCATAGTCAGTGCTGCTCCTCCACAGCCAGTGCTGCTCATCCATAGTGCTGCTCCTCCATAGTCAGTGCTGCTCCTCCACAGCCAGTGCTGCTCCTCCAGTCAGTGCTGCTCCTCCACAGCCAGTGCTGCTCATCCATTGTCAGTGCTGCTCCTCCAGTCAGTTATGCTCCTCCATAGTCAGTGCTGCTCCTCCACAGCCAGTGCTGCTCATCCATTGTCAGTGCTGCTCCTCCATAGTCAGTGCTGCTCCTCCATAGTCAGTGCTGCTCCTCCACAGCCAGTGCTGCTCATCCATAGCCAATGCTGCTCCTCCATAGTCAGTGCTGCTCCTCCATAGTCAGTGCTGCTCCTCCACAGCCAGTGCTGCTCATCCATAGTGCTGCTCCTCCATAGTCAGTGCTGCTCCTCCACAGCCAGTGCTGCTCCTCCACAGTGCTGCTCCTCCATAGTCAGTGCTGCTCCTCCACAGCCAGTGCTGCTCCTCCATAGTCAGTGCTGCTCCTCCACAGCCAGTGCTGCTCATCCATAGCCAGTGTTGCTCCTCCATAGTTAGTGCTGCTCCTCCACAGCCAATGCTGCTTCTCCATAGTCAGTGCTGCTCCTCCACAGCCAGTGCTGCTCCTCCATAGCCAGTGCTGCTCCTCCATAGCCAGTGCTGCTCCTCCACAGCCAGTGCTGCTCCTCCATAGTCAGTGCTGCTCCTCCATAGTCAGTGCTGCTCATCCATAGCCAGTGCTGCTCCTCCATAGTCAGTGCTGCTCCTCCATAGTCAGTGCTGCTCATCCATAGTCAGTGCTGCTCATCCATAACCAGTGCTGCTCATCCATAGCCAGTGCTGTTCCTCCATAGTCAGTGCTGCTCCTCCATAGACAGTGCTGCTCCTCCAGTCAGTGCTGCTCCTCCACAGTCAGTGCTGCTCCTCCATAGCCAGTGCTGCTCCTCCATAGCCAGTGCTGCTCCTCCATAGTCAGTGCTGCTCCTCCAGTCAGTGCTGCTCCTCCACAGCCAGTGCTGCTCATCCATAGCCAGTGCTGCTCCTCCATAGTCAGTGCTGCTCCTCCACAGCCAGTGCTGCTCATCCAGTCAGTGCTGCTCCTCCACAGCCAGTGCTGCTCCTCCACAGCCAGTGCTGCTCATCCATAGCCAGTGCTGCTCCTCCAGTCAGTGCTGCTCCTCCATAGTCAGTGCTGCTCCTCCATAGCCAGTGCTGCTCCTCCATAGTCAGTACGCTCCTCCATAGCCAGTGCTGCTCCTCCATAGTCAGTGCTGCTCCTCCAGTCAGTGCTGCTCCTCCACAGCCATGCTGCTCCTCCATAGACAGTGCTGCTCCTCCATAGTCAGTGCTGCTCCTCCAGTCAGTGCTGCTCCTCCATAGCCAGTGCTGCTCTTCCAGTCAGTGCTGCTCCTCCACAGCCAGTGCTGCTCATCCATAGCCAGTGCTGCTCCCCCATAGTCAGTGCTGCTCCTCCATAGTCAGTGCTGCTTCTCCATAGTCAGTGCTGCTCCTCCATAGACAGTGCTGCTCCTCCAGTCAGTGCTGCTCCTCCACAGCCAGTGCTGCTCTTTCATAGCCAGTGCTGCTCCTCCATAGCCAGTGCTGCTCCTCCATAACCAGTGCTGCTCCTCCATAGTCAGTGCTGCTCCTCCAGTCAGTGCTGCTCCTCCACAGCCAGTGCTGCTCCTCCATAGTCAGTGCTGCTCCTCCACAGCCAGTGCTGCTCATCCATAGTCAGTGCTGCTCCTCCACAGCCAGTGCTGCTCCTCCACAGCCAGTGCTGCTCATCCATAGCCAGTGCTGCTCCTCCAGTCAGTGCTGCTCCTCCATAGTCAGTGCTGCTCCTCCATAGACAGTGCTGCTCCTCCATAGCCAGTGCTGCTCCTCCATAGTCAGTGCTGCTCCTCCAGTCAGTGCTGCTCCTCCACAGCCAGTGCTGCTCCTCCATAGACAGTGCTGCTCCTCCATAGTCAGTGCTGCTCCTCCATAGCCAGTGCTGCTCCTCCAGTCAGTGCTGCTCCTCCACAGCCAGTGCTGCTCATCCATAGCCAGTGCTGCTCCCCCATAGTCAGTGCTGCTCCTCCATAGTCAGTGCTGCTCCTCCTTAGTCAGTGCTGCTCCTCCATAGTCAGTGCTGCATCTCCATAGTCAGTGCTGCTCCTCCATAGTCAGTGCTGCTTCTCCATAGTCAGTGCTGCTCGGTCAGTGCTGCTCCTCCATAGTCAGTGCTGCTTCTCCATAGTCAGTGCTGCTCGGTCAGTGCTGCTCCTCCATAGTCAGTGCTGCTCCTCCATAGTGAGTGTTGCATCCCCTGCTCGGATCAACTTCCAGCAGAGAAGACATGTGAGCGCTGCAGCCAATCAGCAGCCATAGTTTGACTGCAGTCTTTACATTTTGTCTGAGTTAAGGTGGAAAAAATAGTAAACAAAATACAGTTGAGGGATCAGCAATGACGACGGAGGAATATATATATATATTTAATATCCGTGGGCCCTTTCATAATGGGGGTTTCCGATAGTGGATAATACCTCTAAAGAACTGCACAAAAAAGGAGCCAAAACCATCTGCAGAATTGTTGATTTGATGCGTACATTTCCCTTTAAATCCACGTGATATTGTAGCTGTCTGCTTGGATCAGTCGCTCCGTGGCCTTTAATCATCAGCCAAGTGACAGTCAGTATCTTTCAGTAAATATAAATAAGGCTGTTTTGATTGGTGCCCATTCATCTGCCAGGTGCGGGCACACAGATAGTCAGATACTCGCTAAATAAAAGCTACCGAGAGTCAGTCTCAGACAGCGCGTAAGGCAGCCTGTAATTTACTGTGATGAGTGAAACCACGATGACTTGGTCTATTCCAGCACCGACAACCAGTATGGAAGAACACACAATGGAAATAAACTGGGTCCGCACATTCCAAAGCCGCAAAAAAAAAAGTGGGGTCACACAGAGTGCAGCAGATCGGTGGAATAAAATACATTAAATGTTATAGTAACTCAGCTGTAATAAGAAAAATGTAGACTAAGACGGCGTAAACGGTGACGTCTGGAGAAATTCTATTCATGTGTATCTCTATGTAGCCTAATGGGAGACCAGCATGGCTGCAGATGAGGCTACACCGTCTGCATCGTCTTCGGTCTTATCTTGCACATCTGGGACGTCATTGGCCGGCTACTGCAATGGCAGCTGCCAACAGCGGATCTTGATGATTCACCCAAGTGCATTCGATACGGCAGAACATTGGACTACCATTAATAACCTCAGATAACAGCCAAGGGTGTAAGTGCCGGGACATCTGCACGTGGCGCTCGTACTCTCGAGACTCGCACCTTAGCCAGGAGCATTTACATGCCAGGCACTGTATATATGACACTTTTTGGGAGACGTTATGGTGGTACACAAGGGGGCTGTGTCTATTGTGGCTCTTGGACTATTTCCACATCTGTGGATTGTGTCTAAAGGCAGCAGGAAGATCCGTGGCAGGTACGTGTATCACAGACCATGAGACACGGATGTCACGTTGCACCGGCCTCGCATCGTTACGGTCTACAAACATTCGTCATCGAGTTTCCAGATTATTTTTTTTATTTGGAAAAATATCTACAATTTCTCATGGATACAAGACAGTAATGTAATAGCAGAACTACAATCCCTTCCTGTTCCCATAGACGTCTATGGTCCCAAACAATTGTAATGAATCAATCAGATTAAATGTCGTCCTCTTGTAACTTTTCTATTTGTATTTTTCTGGGTAAAATGACTGTACAGGCCTTAAAAATGTGACCAATGGGTGCAGTTCAAAGGAATCTTCCAGCCATTGCTACACTCTGTGTACCAAACCTTATGTATGAATGACTAACAACGATCCTTCCTACTGAATACAGATCAGACCCCGGATAAAGGGACGGTGTATACCGGTCTATTAGCCAGGAAGACGCCGTGTATTATGTGGCTTTAAGGTGCTGACTATGATAGTAAAAAGGTTACAGTTCTGACCCAGGACAGCTTGAGAGAGGCTTTAATTTGATCAATTAGGAACCGTTACTTAAAGGGATTGTCCGATACTTTAATATTGATGGCCTGTCCCTAGGATAAGCCATCAATACCAGATTGGTGTGGATGCAACAGCCGGTACTCCCTGTCCATCAGCTGTTCCCAAAGCTGGATGCGATCAGGTCATCCATATAAAAGTAATGAAAAACCAAAAGGAATGTCATCAGGTTTTTGTACCCCATCTGACAGCAGCATGACAGGGACAGAGACTCTCCAGTGATGTGTCACTTACTGGGCTGATTGCTGCAGTTTTGATAAAATCACTTTCAATCTGCTGCAGATCTAGCAGTTCTCTGAATGCTGAGCTCTGTATAACCCCGCCCACACCACTGATTGGCAGCTTTCTGCTTACGCAAACTGTACATAGCAAGCTGCCAATCAGTAGTGGGGGGCGGGGTTATACAGAGCTCATGAATAAGGAGGACTACCTGACAGCAGGTTTTCTAGTCCAGTAGTGATAATCTCCTGCTGATAAAACAGTGACTTAATCAAAACTGCAGCAAGCAGCCCAGTAAATGACACATCACTGGAATCAGGATCTCTGTCCCTACATTATGCTGCTCTCAGATTAGGTGGCAAAAAGCTGATGTCAGATTCCCTTTCGGTGCCTTAAAGATTACGCTGCATGGCGCAGACTTACTAATCCTAATAAGTAGGAAATGTAACCAGACTGTGAAGTCTGAAAATCATCAAATTTGTCTCAATGTGTCGTAATGAACAGATCTTTAATCATTTTTGAAGAAGTTTACATTCTAGTCAGAAGCAATATTGTGCACAGATTTTGGTCGAGGAAAAAAATGCAGAAACTGTAAAAACCCATAATAAATGTGCTGCATTTACGAGGCTTTTTTTTTGGTGTAAATTATGGTGAATTTATCTTAATAAATTTCCACCTATCTGTACAGGAGAACCATGGGCACAGAATAGTTTTTTCCCGTACTGCATTGGGGACATGTAGAGAGGACCATACAAAGGACTTGAAATGTTAACCCCTTCCTACTGCAACCAATTCAAACTTTCGATCATTTCTGCCCTTTTTTCAAAAGTCACAAAAATGACATATTTTTCTGTAAACTTAGGCGTAGAAAAGCTTGATTTTTACAAAAGGAATTAAAGTTTACGCCGACGTGATTCATTTTGCCATATGAGGAGATGAAAAATTAAAAAACAAAAAATCCAAGTATGATGAAATAATGTAAAAGAATTAAAATTGTGTCATTTTGGGGGGATGAAAGGATTGTTTTTACAGTGTTCAATCTATGGTAAAACTGACCTTGTAATAGGATTCTTCAGGTTAGTACGAATATGGTGAGACCAAACTTTTATCGTTTTTTTATTCTTTTGTTTTCAACGAATGATAACAAATTTTGAAATTTATTTAAAAAAAAAAGTTAAAGAAAAATAATTTTTTTGAACGTTTTTAATTGAATTTTATTTTCTCTTTATAGCATTTACTGTACGGAATAATTATAATTTTTTCATTGATAAAATTTTTACGTACGCAGAAATACCAAATATGTTTATTTATTTTTTATTCTTAAATTTGGGATGAGATTCAAACTCATATAGATTTAAAAAAAAACAACAACTTTTTATAACTCCATTTTTAGTCCTTATGGGGGACTGCATGGTGTGTATGCTGCAATATTGTAGTATATAGAAAAAATTACAACCCTAGCCTGTTTCACAAGATAGCAGTGACGGTGGGGTTGTTGAGCAGGTAACCCCCTCAGCATCGCACAATCGCTTCATAGTGGGGGGAATCGATGGACGCCAATGGACTCATGTAACGGCGAGCAGCACATTAACTGGCGCGATCAGAGGCTGACCACGGCATTTAAGTAATTGAACAGCAGTGATCAGGGCTTGCTCCGGTTGCTGCTGCTACTGGCAGATGCCGATCGTCGCCTGCACTTGCTAGCTATGAACCAGGCTCAGATCCTCAGCTGGTGCAGGACGTACTATTATCTCCTACAATGGGAAGGGGTTAAGGGTCTAAAAAAAGGGCTATATTAATTTATGACATTGTCCACATTATGTGAGCCTGTCATGGCTTTCTGTGGAGTTGAAAAAAAAACAACAAAAAGAAACAATTGATGTTTAATGTGAGGGGACCCCCATTTAGAACGTGACTTTGCTGACACATGCAGGTGGACAGACCACTGATCCCACGTTACTTCCCTGTAAATGTATCTGCTAGTAGGCATGTGGCCACACAATGACATTTATCAGGTGGCCTGGTAGCAGCAGCTTTCTTGTACGGTGGCGCTAATTAACAGGTCACATATCCATTCTTCTGCATTGTCTTCTACTCCGAGTCCATAATGAACGTCTCGAAGTCTGGATCCAGATCTGACACCAGCGCATCCACGTAGTCCTCCACTGACGGACACTTCTGAAGCATGCCTGCAAAGAACGAGATCCAGCATTAATACGTAACATCTTCTCATCTCCATTGTTTCAGACATTTTTCTTCTAACAATCTGCATATTCAAAAAAAGAAAAACCCCAAACGTAAGAACGGGGATATAAACAGGTGTGCATGCAGCGTGTAAGCGCACGTTCACACTGGCCACGGAACAGAAAAAACACGAAAGACAGAAACAATCAATCTGTCCGATTTTTTCCTTGGACCAAGTGGTCCGTCACGCCGTGGGGTAAAAAAATCATAATCAGATTTCCACATTCGAGAAAAACTGATGCCACTCTGATCAAACTCTGATGTGGAGAAAAACGGTGGTGTGACCCTGGCCTTAGAGTATTTCCAGGACCATTTCTACATTGCAAAAAGTGCATCCAATAATGTCTTATTTGGGAATTCAGGTTTTTTTTTTCTCTGCAAAAAAAAAAAAAAAAAAAATCATGTCCAGGACTCCTAAAAACCTGGTGCTTTCTTGAAGCCTGGCATAAGCTGGCACAGAAGCCAGGACTTGGTACACAGACTCCTCTCCAGCTTTGATGTGGTTCTTTACGAAAGAAAGAAAAAAATCCTCCCATGTAAAAGTAAACATGACCCGGTTGTGGACTGCCGCACCTTGTGTACATCATGCAAAGTAAAAATGCCTTCAACAATTGGGCTCCTCCAGAATAATTAGAGGCAGCATTTATTAACAGCGTAATCTCTGGCCTCTATCCCTGAATAAACATTGCCGGAGCCATTCCCCGCACCGGCCTGCAGCTCTGACATCAGGCGCTGAGAAAAAAAGAGCCGCGGGCAATAATGAGCAGTTATACAAATTGTTCCCTGATACAAGCAGTAAACGGCCTTATGCAAGTGCCGGCATGAAGAATCAATAGTATCGGGGATAGCGCCCACTTCCAAATAAAATCTAATTAGTAAAATATTCCCGGTAGATTGTTAGAAGGAATGCAGATGGAATCCTGCTTACCCTCCTCATTCCACAGACCACAAAGCTCAGGAGCCATCACAGCCAAGGACGTTTCAGCCTGTATTCCTGGCCTTCATGAGGGTTAAATGAATGGAAAAAAAGTGTTTTTTTTCCAAAGCGCCATTTTTATCTATAGGTTGTGATTGGTATTGCAGATATAGTCACCAAAATAGGGCTCAGCAGCAATACAAGACCCAGCCAATATATTATTATTTATTTATATAGCGCCATTAATTCCATGGTGCTGTACATGAGAAGGGGTTACATACAAAGTTATAGATATTGTTTACAGTAAACAAATTTACATTGACAGACTGGTACAGAGGGGAGAGGACCCTGTCCTTGCAGACTTACATTCTACGGGATAATGGGGAAGAAACAGAAGGTCGGGGTGCGGCAGCTCTGGTGGTGGCGGCGATGTGGCAGCTCTGGTGGTGGCGGCGTGGCGGCAGCTAGGGTGATGGCGGCGAGGCGGCAGCTCGGGTGGTGGCGGTGAGGCGGTAGCTCGGGTGGTGGCGGCGAGGCGCAATGGTTATTGCAGGCTGTAGGCTTTCCTGAAGAGATGGGTTTTCAGGTTCCGTCTGAAGGATCCAAGGGTGGTGGATAATCGTACATGTTGAAGCATGGAATTCCAGAGGATGGGGGATATTCGGGAGAAATCTTGGAGGCGGTTGTGTGAGGAACGAGTAAGTGTGGAGGATAGTAGGAGGTCTTGGGAGGATCGAAGATTACGTGAAGGAAGATATTGGGAGATTAGTTCAGAGATATAGGGAGGAGACAGGTTGTGGACGGCTTTGTAGGTCAGTGTTAGTAGTTTGAACTGGATTCGTTGGGGAATTGTGAGCCAGTGGAAGGATTTGCAGAGTGGAGAAGCAGGGGAGTAGCGAGGAGAGAGGTGGATTAGTCGGGCAGCAGAATTGAGGACAGATTGGAGTGGTGCAAGAGAGTTGACGGGGAGGCCACAGAGGAGGGTGTTGCAGTAATCAAGGCGGGAGATGATGAGGGCATGCACAAGAGTTTTAGTAGATTGAGGGCTGAGGAAGGGACGGATTCTGGAAATGTTTTTAAGTTGGAGGCGACAGGAGGTGGCAAGAGTTTGGATGTGTGGTTTGAAGGACAGGGCAGGGTCGAGAGTTACTCCGAGGCAGCGGATTTCAGGTGCGGGAGAGATTGTGATGCCATTTACCATAATAGATAGATCGGGTAGGGAAGATACGTAGGGTGGAGGAAAGATGATGAGTTCGGTTTTGTCTACATTGAGTTTTAAGAAACGAGAGGTGAAGAAGGAGGATATGGCTGATAGACACTCCGGGATTCTGGACAGCAGAGAGGTGACATCTGGGCCAGAGAGGTAGATCTGAGTATCGTCCGCATAGAGGTGGTACTGGAAGCCATGGCACTAAATTAGTTGTCCTAGGCCAAGGGTATAGATGGAAAAAAGTAGGGGCCCCAGGACAGAGCCTTGAGGGACTCCAACAGAGAGAGGGCGGGATGAGGCGGTAGTGTGGGAGTGGGAGACGCTGAATGTGCGGTCGGAAAGGTAAGTGGCGATCCAGGACAGGGCAAGGTCTTTGATGCCATGGGAAGAAAGAATCTGTAGCAGTAGGCAGTGGTCGACTGTGTCAAAGGCAGAGGACAGGTCAAGGAGGAGGAGGATGGAGAACTGTCTGTTAGCTTTGGCTGTGAGTAAGTCGTTAGTAATTTTGGTCAGGGCAGTTTCAGTGGAGTGGTGGGGGCGGAAGCCAGATTGGAGGTTGTCGAGGAGAGAGTTAGATGAGAGGTGGGAGGAGAGTTGAGCGTGGACATGCTGCTCAAGGAGTTTGGAAGCAAACGGGAGCAATGATATTGGGCGATAGATGGGCATAGCAGTTGGGTCAAGGTTTGTTTTTTTGAGGATGGGTGTGATGGTGGCATGTTTGAAGGCAGAGGGAAAGGTACCAGAACATAGCGATAGGTTGAAGAGATGGGTTAGGGCTAGGATGAGCATGTTAGTGAGGTTGGGGAGCAGGTGGGAAGGGATGGGGTCAAGTGCACAGGTGGTGAGGTGTGATTTGAAAAGCAGATGAGTAAGCTCTCCTTCAGTAATGTTGGAGAGGGAGGCTAGTAGGGAAGGACAGAGGTCTGGTATATGGAGTGGTTGGGGTGGTGGAACAGTAAAGGTTTGCCTTGTTTGGTCGATCTTATTTTTGAAATATATAAAAATGTCCAGCTCGGTTCTTATCAAGATAAGTTTGGAGCTCCCCCTGTCCATGTGACAACACTTTCTGCTCTTAGTCTTGTTTCTGGATGTCAAAAAGGGAAAAATTAAAATCCATAAATACATCTCCAGAGAGGTAACATATTACCCTCACATTCAACATATTATTAATTATAACTGGGGAAATGAGAAACTAATTATAACTGGGGAAATGAGAAAGAGATGACACTTCACCCTCCATTGAAGTAGTGACCTTCTTCAGTGACCAGGTAATTACAACAGAAGATTTTCTCTAGGAACTAGACACCAAGACTGGAATTCATTTACGCAGAGGCAGAGAAGTTCCCCCTCCAGGCTAGAGCTTCTTCTGATCAAAGCACGGCTTCGAGAGCTTTTGGAGCCAGTGGTCAGTGATGAATATTGGGATTTGCATTGATCCGATATTTATGGGAGATGTATTTTCGTGTCGTAGCGAAGGGACGAACATAACACATTTATTCACATCGTCATAAAGACGGCAGAACCCCTCCAACTTAATAACGGTCCGATGGATGATTGTATCCAGGCCATGTTCCATCTCTTTAGAAAGGTAAAATCGCAATAGGAATCATGACAACAATATATATCGCCTTGGACCTCCAAAGGCAAAGATATCCTGAAAGCTGGGGATCTCATAAACTTCTGAAAGACCCAGCACATCTTACAACCAGTCCGGGAGGTATGTGGGCGTAACTTTGATCGAATAAAAAGCAGAATTTGAGTTTTGTATTTTGTCAGTCCTGGAAGGTACAGCTTGCTGTGGGTTCTGTCAATTTTTCTAAGGAGTATCTCCCTCCAGTAAGCTCTCAGCAATTTCCGTGAAATCAGGTTTAGTCATTTTCTTGTTATCCCTTTTATTTTATGTAATTGTATATACCATATTGTTTTGTTCCCGTTTTGTATCATCTTTGCATATTTTTATAAGCAAGGCCTATATTTCTGGATTAAATACACTGCTCAAAAAAATAAAGGGAACACTCAAATAACACATCCTAGATCTAAATGAATGAAATATTCTCATTGAATACTTTGTTGTGTACAAAGTTGAATGTGCTGTCAACATAATCACACAAAAATCATCAATGGAAATCAAATTTTTGAACCAATGAGGCCTGGATTTGGAGAGACCCCAAAATGAAAGTGGAAACAAGTCAAAATGATGCTCAGTATTGTGTGTGGCCTCCACATGCCTGTATGACCTCCTTGTGCCTGTATGACCTCCCTACAATGCCTGGGCATGCTCCTGATGAGGTTGCGGATGTTCTCCTGAGGGATCTCCTCCCAGACCTGGACTAAAGCATCCATCAACTCCTGGACAGTCTGTGGTGCAAGGTGACGTTGGTGAATGGAGCGAGACATGATGTCCCAGATGTGCTCAATGGGATTCAGGTCTGGGGAACGGGCAGGCCAGTCCATAGCTTAAATGCCTTAATCTTACAGGAACTGCTGACACACTCCAGCCACATGAGGTCTGGCATTGTCTTGCATTAGGAGGAACCCAAGGCCAACCGCACCAGCATTGGTCTCTATGGTCTCACAAGGGGTCTGAGGATCTCATCTCGACACCTAATGGCAGTCAGGCTACCTCTGGCGAGCACATGGTGGGCTGTGTGGCCCTCCAAAGAAATGCCACCCCACACCAATACTGACCCACTGCCAAACCAGTCATGCTGAAGGATGTTGCAGGCAGCAGATCGCTCTCCACGGCGTCTCCAGACTCTGTCACGTCTGTCACATGTGCTGAGTGTGAACCTCTTCTGGCAATCGGTGGTCATCCTAGCAGTCAGATCTATGTATAGGTGACAAATGCTCTTCACCAGTTAGCCCCTTTAATGAGGACAAGTTCAAAATGTAAAATTTCTCCTGGAGCTCTAGATCAACCATGTGCCACACAGAATACGGTCATCCTGTAATATTTGCTTTTGGGTCCAGGTGTGACTGCTACATCCTTGAAATGTACAGCATTTATGTACGGCATGTACAGCATTTATGTACGGCATGTAAAGCATTTATGTACGGCATTTACAGCATTTGTACAGAAATCAGAACAGCAAATGTTGTCCAAGGAGCAGAAAATGTATAAATTAAACAGGACCTGTCGGAAATTCAAACACGGCCAGTTCTCGCACAAATTTTATTACTTCTGCTACACGTTTTTGTTTTTAAAATCCTCCTTATGATTACGCACTAAATAAAAAAGGCCATTTCTTTGGAGCCATATGGCAAATTTAAAAACAAAAAATGGCAGCAGGAATAAATAAGTGCAAAAACTGGACACTTAACCTGGTGCCTGTAGAATGCTAAAAAACAGAAATTGCATCTGGATTCAATATTTTTTATAATGTAATAGTTGTCTAAAGTCTACAGGCGGGGAAGAGGTGAGTGCTAGAGGCAGATACGGATGCGGGGAAGGGGCGAGTGCTAGAGGCAGATACGGATGCAGGGCAGGGGCGAGTGCCAGAGGCAGATACGGATGCAGGGAAGGGGCGAGTGCCAGAGGCAGATACGGATGCGGGGAAGGGGCGAGTACTAGAGGCAGATACGGATGCGGGGAAGGGGCGAGTACTAGAGGCAGATACGGATGAGGGGAAGGGGCGAGTGCTAGAGACAGATACGGATGCGGGGAAGGGGCGAGTGCTAGAGGCAGATACGGATGCGGGGAAGGGGCGTGTACTAGAGGCAGATACGGATGCGGGGAAGGGGCGAGTATTAGAGGCAGATACGGATGCGGGGAAGGGGCGAGTGCTAGAGGCAGATACGGATGCGGGGAAGGGGCGAGTGCTAGAGGCACATACGGATGCGGGGAAGGGGCGAGTGCTAGAGGCAGATACGGATGCGGGGAAGGGGCGAGTGCTAGAGGCAGATAAGGATGCGGCGAAGGGGCGAGTGCTAGAGGCAGATACGGATGCAGGGCAGGGGCGAGTGCTAGAGGCAGATACAGATGCAGGGAAGGGGCGAGTGCCAGAGACAGATACGGATGCGTGGAAGGGGCGAGTACTAGAGGCAGATACGGATGCGGGGAAGGGGCGAGTACTAGAGGCAGATACGGATGCGGGGAAGGGGCGAGTACTAGAGGCAGATACGGATGCGGGGAAGGGGCGAGTGCTAGAAGCAGATACGGATGCGGGGCGAGTGCTAGAGGCAGATACGGATGCAGGGAAGGGGCGAGTGCCAGAGGAAGATATGGATGCGGGGAAGGGGCGAGTGCTAGAGGCAGATACGGATGCGGGAAGGGGCGAGTGCTAGAGGCAGATACGGACGCGGGGAAGAGGCGAGTGCTAAAGGCAGATACAGATGCGGGGAAGGTGCGAGTGCTAGAGGCAGAAAGCCCCTTACAGGAAAAGTATATCATGGTGACCGTTCCTTATGAAAGGCGAAGGACTATAAAGCCATGCATGTAAAAGTGGTTCAGGGAGAGAAGTACGGACAACATGAAAAACACATAGCGGTTTCTAAGATTAGACAAGAAACGGACGTTTCCATTCTTGTCTGTGGCCTGGTATTGCAGCTGAGCTCCTTTTTTATATCAATTGAACAACCCGTTTGTCTATGTGCACACAGAGTAAGTTTGCAGAGTTTTTGGACCAGAACCTCCAAATTTTTGAGGAGGATTTGAAGAGTCCCGCTCAGTTTTGGCTCCAAAAATTCCTCAAAAATCTCTGCACATCTCCCAAACTGTATGGGTTACGTTTAGGCCATGCTCCCACAATATTGTGTTTGTTGTAAGTCTGCTGCTGTCAACAGTTCAAGCAAACGGGATGTGATTTCAGGAAATCTCCTGTCCAATGTGCGTTTGAAGACGCTGCTGTACTGGGTATTTTTTTATGCATTTTTTTCTCAACAGGCTTTTACGTGGAGCCTGAAAACCCCAAATAAAAAGGTGCTTAAATTCTGCACCAATAACGCACTAAAATAAAAAAGGAAAACAAAAAAATGCAGCAAAAAACTAAATAAAAGGGGATTATTACGTATCTTTGGTGTGGATGCGTGCAAAAAAACAAACAAAAAAACCTGCAGTGGGGATAAAAAAAAAAAAAAAGTGCAGGTTTTTTCATGTAGGAACATGGCCTTAGAGGGGTAGATATTTTGCTTACAAAAAAAAGAGCAAGCTGATAATGTAGCAAATCTATTTGCGTTTTTTTGAGAAATTGATGTAACCATATCCAGTCTTTTTTTTTTTTTTAACGAGCTATTGTCACACATTTCCTTCTCTCATCATTCTTAATATTGGTGTAGAAAGCCCCTAAACCGGCTGAGAATTTCATTTATTAAAAAAAAAATCATTTGGATATCAGGAATCCAATCTCATCTTGGTTTGTGATCTACAATCTGATTAGCCAGTGACTCCAGACTGAAGCTCCGTAGTTTTCACAACACAGTTTGGAGCCCAAGAGTGACTAGCGATGGGCCGCTCCCATGCCCGAGGCCGTTGTGAGGCTCACCTTCTCTGCTTTGAAGTTTCGGCCTTCATGAAAGGAAATAATTTCATTTAATTATGTTGGTGACTACAAAGATTCTTGGTTAAGGCAGTGATTTATGAGCATTGGACAAGTGAAGGAGGCTGAATATTAACGTGTTCAGAAATGTCAAGCCCCTCTAACTGTTGAACTGGCCAGTGATCACAAGACAAAGAAGCCCTAATCCTCCTCCATCAAAGTTTTATCCTCTTAATATATTGCAGTTATCCATATTATATAGCACTGTGTACTTGCAATTGCTCATTTTGCCTTTCTACCAGATAATTCTTCTGTTTTCCATTAGGTCTATGACATCACGTGATTAAAAACTGACTAGCCAAATCCTTCTAAGCTCTATGTAGAAACAGGAGGTCAATTTTCCCTGCACGAGTCATGAATCACTGAAAAAGTCCCTGACAGTGGGGAGGATGGAGAAGAAGGTCAGGATAAGAAGAGGGGAATGATGAATGCAGGGAAAAGAGACTTCCTGTTTCTACAAAGAGCAGAGAAAGAGAACAATTAGCTGGTAGAAAGACAAAATTAGCAATTGTAAGTACACAGTGCTGTATACTATGATAACTGCAATATATGAAGAGGATAAAAACTTTGATGGGACGAGGGCTTCTTTAAGGTTGATTATCGTGAAGAGGTGTTCCTAAGAACAATGAATAATGGTGCATTAAGAACAGGCTGCCAATCGCTCAACGAACGAACAAAACACTCGTTCCTCGTGTCAAGTGATTTCTAAGATTGCTTAACATTCACTCATTGTTCCCGGCAACACATCGTCCTCTGTAAACAGGATATCAGCTGCCGAGAACAATGAATTACTAACATATTGCTCGATCTGTGCGCATGCAAGTGCTGCAGTCGCCTCTGTGTAAACAGGTTAGTAAACGACCATCGATTGGGTACGTGTCTGGCGGCTGTTTAATAACCTTTCAAGATGGAGGAACCTTACTTCCATGAGCACAGAATGATCGATAATCATCTGTGTAAACGGCCACGATCAGAAAAAAATAGAGCTTTTGCAAACAGAGCAAAAACATGCAAAGTTGAAAGCAAAATTTCTGTTTTTAAATGGATTAGTCAACAGAGAAAAGGATCAGTTTAAAAAAAATCAGACACTTCAGTTTCTGTTTTTCCATCCATTGCCACTAAAAGGATCTATTTTTTAGCACCTTCAGCATGCCCAGTGTTAAATAAAAACAAACAGATCATTTAACGGATGACAACTAAAGACCACCTGCGGCTATGATCCGTTTCCTATAGACTTGTAAAAAAAAAAAAATTGAAGACATTTTATGATTCTTCAGTTCTGGAACATTTTATTTATGATCACAAATCTTGTGCAAAAACGCAATAACTACATGAGTCTTTAGGGGGGTATTCCCATCTACAAGATACTATCCCAATATGTAGAGTAGGTGTAATAATAATAATATTAGCACATGCCTCCAATTAGAAATGTAGTATAGTTCTTCTGATTCGCTATATCTCTTTCCCCATATGCAGACATTGCAGGACCTTAGGTTACCAATGGTTACGACCACTGATATAGTGACAGTTAGCTAGTTACTAGAGGTCGTAACCATGGATACCTAAGGTCCTGCAATGCCTGCATACGAAGAAAGACAGACAGCGAATCAGAAGAACTATACTACGTTTCTAATTGGAGGTATTTGCTAATATTATTATTATTACATCTACTACATATTGGGATAGGATCTTGGAGATGGGAATATACTCCGCACTCATTAGAAAGCTAAAATTGACCTTAACGGGAACCTGTCAGTAGGTTTTACCATCCTAAAACTGAAGTTATCTATGTAAATGATCAGAAATGTTGATTTTCTCTACCTTTGCATTATAAATCCGTGTCTCCCTCACTATAATATAATGAATGGTGAATGTATATAGTCTTTGTACAATACAGATTTATTGGGGGTAATGTACTAAGAGTAACGTTTTATACGCCAGTCTTGGTCCACTGTAAGCTGGGACATTTCTTAGGAGTTGGCCGCCTTATTGTAGCCTTGCTTTTCTATGTCACAGAAGGATAAATCCGCTTCCCCCAGCTATGAGCAGTACAATTTACCACTGCTTCTGGCATAAACTAGGCTGAATCTGCCACACATCGTAGTGTCTGGACACTTAAGAAAAATTACACAACATAAAACAAGCTTGTGCCAACATTTGCAGCTGTTAATGTAGAGATACAGAGGTTGTCAGGACCTGCTGGGAGTTGCAGGTTTCGAAACAGCTGGAGACATAATTTTTTTTTTGCTCCTAGAAATAGTCACTTTTATGTTTTGTAGCCATACTGATTACAGGGATCTTCCAGGATTATGATATCATGGATGCTTCCTTGTAGAAACAGAGCCATCCCTAACCATAGGGCTGAGCTGTAATACCAAACAAGGGTGACACTCTCCTTGCTGCTGAAATCGCTAATCTCCTCTATCACTGCAGTAGAGGAGAGAACACACAAATCACACTCTCCTCGCTGGTCTCCTTTGCTATCACTGCAGTGCATGAGAGAGCAGAAAACACTCTCTCCTCACTAGTGACAATGCTAATCTCCTCTGCAATCACTTCATGCTGGTAGGACACACAAATCAATTCCTCCTCGCTGCTGACATCATTGGTCTTGGTCTCCTCTGCCATACTTCAGTGCAGGAGAAGGCACACAAATCACTCTCTCCGGAGCGGTGTACCAATGTCAACATCAAGAAGAGAGTGATTTGTGTGCTCTTTCCTGCACTAAAGTAATAGAAAATAGGGATTTTTGTGTACTCACCGTAAAATCTTTTTCTCTGAGCCAATCTGCCACCAGGAGGCTGACACTAAGTAATACAAAGAAAGTTAGCTCCTCCTCTGCAGTATACACCCTCATGCTGGCTCACAGAGAACCAGTTCAGTGCAAAAGCAGTAGGAGATTAATAACAACATATAATAGTATAACATGTCAATTTACAGGACAGGCACAAAACCATTAACAGGGTGAGTGCTGTGTCCCCCAATGATTGGCTCGGAGAAAAGGATTTTACGGTGAGTACACAAAAATCCCTATTTCTCCTTCGCCTCATTGGGGGACACAGACCATGGGACGTCCCAAAGCAGTCCCTGGGAGGGGACATAAAGATTGGGCTCAGCAGAACAGCTGCCTAAAAGTGCGCTTCCGCAGCCTGTAGAGTCCGCCTGTCAAGACTCACATCTGCGGATGTCTGGATGTGAATATGATAGTGCTTCAAGAAAGAGTGCGGACTGGACAAAACCGCCATCTTGCCGGCCTGCTGTACCGACACCTGGTGCCTAATGGCCCAAGAAACCCCTATGGATCGAGTAGAGTGTGGCCCGATCCATGCTGGGATAGGCTGGCCTCTGACGCAGAAGGACTCCCGGAAAGTGGAACGAATCCACCTGGCAATCATAGTAGATAAAGCGGTTAAACCCTTCCTGTGACCATCAGGAAGCCTGAATAAAGCGTCCGACCTATGGACGGATGCCGTCCTCGATACGTACCTTCTGAGAGCTCTCACCTCATCCAGAGTATGGAGAACCCATTCCACTTTGTGGAAGTACGATACCACCTTGGCAACAAAGGACGAGAAAGGCCTTAGGACAACCTTGCCTTGATGGAAATAAGGAAGGGCGTCTAAAAAGACAGAGCGGGATCTCCGAAAAGTCGCCTGACGTGACCGCAGAGGAAAAAAGTTTGATCTTCCATGACCGTAAGGTGAGTCCGGATCAAAAAGGAGTCTCCTGTAAGACCCCCAGGACCAGTTAAGGTTCCAAAAAATCTAGCGGTATGCGATAGGGAAGTGCCACATGAGATACTCCCTACGTGAAAAACCTTACCTGCAGATTTGTTGCCATAAAGGGGGAGGTATCCGTGATCCGTGTCCCAGGCAAAATGTGTGCTGAGGCGGCCTTACAGCACTAGTTGCTCACAACTTGTTGTGAGAGTCCAACCGGGGTCAGACCTCAAGTACTTTGGCGTTCAGTTTGGACACCATCAGATCTACATCTGAGTGCCCTAGCGAAGTCAGATTTGTTGGAAGACTTCTGGATGAAGTTCCCACTTGCCTGAGGCAAGACCCTGATGGCTGAGGAAGACTGCGGCCCAGTTTCTCACTCCTGGGATGAGCCCTGCCGAGATCACCGGAATTTGGATGGAGGGACCTGCCAGAAGACAGTGGAACTGCTGTAGGGCTAGTCATGTCGCTCGGATCTCCAGAACGTTGATCGGGAGTCTGGGAGCCCGAGTTGGCCGGCGGCCTTGAGTAGTGTGGTGAAGACTGGCCATCGGTAGACACTACTAACATTAAACTGGAAAAAAGGATCTCCCCTAGTTGAGGGAGGAACTCTAGTCCACTGACTGAGAGACAGTCTGACCCGCAGAGACAAGCGGAGCGAAGGGACATAGTGCGCAAGCTCTCTGCTGGAGGACCAAGGCCTTGTCTCGAGGGAGAAGTACCAACCCTCTGGAGGTGTCCAGGAACATCCTCAAAAAGGATAACCGCTGGACTGGAAGTGGGAAAGACTTGCTTAGGCTTAACAGCCAGTCCCGGCGAGGCAGGGTATCGCAAGTGATATATACAGGCTCAGCGCAGTTCCGGAAGTACGGTCCCTTGACTAGAAAATCACCCAGATAGGACAAGGTGACCACGCCCTGAGAGTGCAAGATGGACATGACAGCTGCCATGACCCTTGTGAACACTATGGGAGCGGTAGCAAGGCCGAAGGGCAAAGCTGTGAACCGAAAATGCTGTTCGCAAATGGCGAATCGCAGAAATCTTTGGTAAGGGAAAAAAAAATTGGAATGTGGATGTACTTACATCCCGAATGACGATGGATGTCAGAAACTTCACCCTTTCCCGTTGAGGTAATAACTGAACGGAGGAAATCCGTCCAAAAATAGGCAGACCTTAATAAACTTGTTAGAAATTTGAGGTCCAGGATCGGTCGTTTGTTCCTGCGTGGGGAACACCCTGATTGGGAGGACGTAGTGGGCCAGCCTGGATTGGTCCCAACTTCTCACCGAATAACCGACCACTCTGACAAGGGAGAGATGTTGTAGACTGTTTTGGACGCAGAGTCCGCTTTCCATTTTCTGAGCCATAATGCCCTTCTGAGTGTAATGGCATTCGCTGCTGACAGCGCCGTGTAAGTAGTCGCATCCAAAGAGGCTTGGACCCATAGTCTCCTGCTCGAGAGAATTGATTGGCTAGTTGTTCTGCCTCCGGGAGGAGGTTACTGTTCCCAGCTGGGATACTGGAGGGTCTACCACAGGAGATTCGGGCCAAACTTCCTTCAGATCCCTTTTTTTTTAGCACGTACTCGGAGAAGCTGGTGGTGGAATGCGCAGTTGTATCCAGCAGGTCAGCATAAACCGTCTTTTGCTGTCACTGCTGTCTTTGGACGGTGCAGAGTTAAGGTGGTGAACCCTCGATCCACCATTCCCTTAACATGGCGGTGGAGAGGGACCATCCGCCACCTTGCATCATCCGCTAAACAGTGGTGATGCAGCGGAGGCTGCTCGGATGCCAAAAGGAGGGTGCCTCTGTATATCCATGGAGTTCAAGCACCTCGGGTGGACAGGGCTAGTTGTCCGGCAATGGCCTGGCTGCAGAAGAGGATACATAGAGGCGACACTGTATGTGCTCGTCTGTTGATGATGTGGAGATGTCGGAACCTTAAAAGGATCCGTCGCCCTTGTCATACAATGAAAAAAATGAAAAAGGATTTTGAACTGAAAACTAGTCCCGGCATGGCATCCCACGTAGCAGGGGTGGATACATAGAGGCAACACTCCACGTGCACGCCTGTTGCCTGAAAAAGAATACCGCGGTTCAGGAGGTTTCTGCCGAGTGAGTCGCTAATCCGGACACTACCATTCGGGTGAATGCAAATGTACCATGAGGGAGTTTAGTCGTCTTGAAGGACACTGCGCGATCCGGAGCAGAGCCGGAGTTCTCGTCAACCTACAGAGATTGGTTGATGGCTCAATAATTGAATCCACCGTTTTCCGGAAAACTGTCAAAACCAGATCCAGTAAACCTCCGAATCATACTCAGAATGATGTTCGCTACACAACTCTGGTGAGAGAGAGAAGCGGTGCTCATGGAAACCAAGGCACATGATAGCTCAGTCGTTTTCTAGATGCCTGCACGTTTCTAAAATGCTTGCGGCCCCTGCTAGCCAACGACTGCCTTGTAGGAAAGGAACCATCTACCTCAGTCATGGGATCTGCCCGATCTACAGAGGGATTCAATCGCTTTGGCCAGAGAGTCCATGGATTGCGACAGTGAGGGAGCCCACTTAAGGGGACTAGGTACACTGGACAGTGGCGGGCTCCTGAGCGTATTAGGGGTCACAAGCCGCGTTTGGGCTCACAGGTGTCACGGAGCGGAGTAGTTTGTACACTGCAGGGAATGCTAGAGGTATATACCAGAGCAGCTGTAAGGCAGTGTAGTTCTGCAAAGTTGTGCAGCGGAGGACTTTGTTTAAAAGGGGGAGCTCACCGCAGATCAGCTGGAAGGGATACCTCGCTTCAAGAGGCTTTCAACCAGTGAAGCGTTTATCCGGTCGCTCCCTGTGCCGAGTAACTAGCACGAAATTCCGGGAGAATGGCATAAGATCTATAAGGGCGTTTAGTCCTCTTAAGGGACACTGCCTGATCCAGAGCGGAACCGGAGTCCTCGTCAACCTCCAGAGACTGGTTGACATGGTTCCTGGAAACAACAGTCGTGGGAACGCTCCTATCCCCAGAGGGATCATGTTTTTTTTTTTTTCATTTTTAAAATGAAATCATCCACTGGACCAGGGATTCCCAGCCTGTCTCCCATTCCAGTACTTAACAGGCCTCAAGCTGCTTAGTGGCTGCGATCTGACGAGGGCAGGCAACTAGACTGGCAGTTGACATACTACGGATCAGTTTTGTAGAGGATGATCCATTCTGGCGAGACTGGATTCAAGGAAACATCCTATTCATTTGATCGCTACAGATCCCAGGTGAGGGAGAGCGACAGACTGCGCCAAGGACGCCAACGGATGCATTGAGGGGGACTAGGTACCCAGGGCTCGGCGGCAGGATGGGGTACGTGGAGGCGACACTCCGCGTTCCTGCCTGTTGTAGGTTTGGGGAGAGCAGAGCCCTTAAGGGATCCGTTGCCCCTGTGTAATCTAGAGCGGATAAATCCTCCCAGGCGGTTGGCGACAGTCCTGGCCGATAGAGGAGGGACCGTATCGCTTTAGTCAGTGGCGCCGTGGACTGCAACGGCAACGAAGCCCGCTCAGGAGGGCTAGATACACTTGATTCGGTAGCAGCGGAGGGCTCATGTGCAAAAAGGGGTCCATTATTATCACCTGGGCCTACTAGAGAGTTAAGAGCCATTGAGACCATTATGTACTCCACAAAGTTCAGTGGCGTCCATAGATGGTGGGCATAGATTCAAATGTCCACCGCAAAATGATGTAGGGTTAACCTACGAAGGGCCAATGTGGACTGATGAGTCTGCTGCAGCATTTATGGTTAAGTAGGGACCTGCTGTAATTAAAATCACCATATGGTGAAGGGCGGAGTGCTCGGTCAGTAAGCTAACATACAAATGACAAAAGACTGACTTGGCACATCCATTTTGAGACGCTTAGCATAAAATTTGGCCAAATTTTATCTGCTCATCAACCATCTTCAAGGTGGCCTCAAAAACTGATGGGTCCCTACGTGTGTGATTACCTTCTGAATTTTATGCTAAGCGTCTCAACATTCTTTTCCTAATATTCAAAAGCCGTATTGCTATTCATATTTCATATATTTCACATTGACATGCTTTAACATGATAGAGTGAAACCTATTTTGTATGCTGTATATGGAGGTAGCTCCTCCTGCTATGCACCTATTCACACTAGTCTGGATGTGCCAGTCAGTTTTTTGTCACTTCTATCAAATGAAAAAGTTATCAATATGTCAATCCTGGACAATCCCTGTACGATGATCATTCCAGAGAATATGCAACATTACATGGTTACAATCCAACTGAATGGGCGTCAGGCGTCTAATGCATGGATGGGCTAGGTACTTCTGTGTGGGAACTGCTCTTTCATACTGGTACCAGATCCTGGTTCATAAAAGGGATGTCCCGAGAAATAGATCCCTCTGAAGGACGGCAGTATGTATTTTGGTGGGGACCCTTTTTGGGTCAACAAAGTTGTTTTACATGGCCTCTATTTTGTTACATTATGTCCATGCTTTTTTTGACTGTTACACTTGCATACTTCATTGGGAATTTTCTTTCTTTCCTTTCAGCCCCCCCTTTGCTTTCCTCTTCTTGTCACATATAGAATTGTCCTATTCAGTGTAAACGCTGTGCAGTCGGTCAGGACATGAGTATATTTCTGGTTGCCAGGACTTGACAGCTCTGGCACTACCTCGCAGCTATATAACATTCACATCTCCCTCCCAGATCCGTTCTGCTTAGAAGTGCAGCTGTGCATCATAGAGCCAAGAAACAGCTCTACGGAAAGGTCTAAATAATCCGCCCCACTGATAAGAAATGTACATGCAGACTTAGATTTATCATCCTCCACATCTGAACTCTTTGTAGTGTCTGCCTTTAAAGTAATGATACAATTTGCCCACCGGGTCTTAGAGGAGATAAAATCACTGTATTATAGAGAGGAGTAAAAGTGGATCAAAGGCGAGAACATGATGACCGAGCCAAGTAACAAAAAGTAACAGTATATCTTCAGCGATTGCAGGATTAAATGTCAGCACAAAACGATGTCCCACTCCCAAGCTACAACACGACACAAAGACGAGGCAAAATGCTGCGGAAATCAAATACACTAAAAAAATCAAGTAAAGTCTCTTATCTTAAGAGGAGAAAACGCCGCCCTCCTGACCTGACCACCGTGATTGACACCGCAAAAAAACGAAGTTTACAAAGGTATTTTGATATGAAAGCGGGGATATCAGGATATATGATACCTACCGTTAGCTTTGTTATGGGACGCACTATTCAGCCATATCTTTATCTGATATGGCAATATTGGGGTGACAGATTCCCTTTAAGGGGTATTACAATTAAATGTGAACTGAAAGGGAACGTGTCATCAGAAAATTACCCATTGCTTAAATCAGGTTATGTCAAATGCCCTATTTTTATGTTCTTAATTTTTTTTTTTTTTTTAGATTTTTTAAAAAACATTTACCAGTTTTAGACCCTTACATCCTGTCAGGCACATGGAGATTTGCAGCAAAAGTCTGACTCAGACCCTACTGATTGGTATGGAAGCGCTATCTGACTTCGCTATCATCAGGGCAAAAGTCAGTGTCAGTGATGTAACTATAGTCTGATGGGCCCCGATGCCATACCCCCCACCACCTGATATATACATATATATGCCCTCCACCCAGGTATATGTCCATTAGCTTGGGCCCCATCCCAAGATATATATACAAATATATACACACACACACACACACACACACACACACACACACACACACACACACACACACACACGTGGTCAAAATTGTAATTGAAATAGACCTGGACAGAAATGATGGTTCCTTTAACTTAATATTTTGTTGCACAACCTTTTGAAGCAATCACTGCAATCAAACGATTCCTGTAACTGTCAATGAGACTTCTGCACCTCTCGACAGGTATTTTGGCCCACTCCTCAAGAGTAAACTGCTCCAGTTGTCTCGTGGTTGAAGGTTGCCTTTTCCAGACGGCATGTTTCAGCTCTTTTCAAAGATGCTCAATAGGATTTAGGTCAGGGCTGATAGAAGGCCACTTCAGAACAGTCCAATGTTTTCCTCTTAGCCATTCTTGGGTGTTTTTAATTTTGTGTTTTGGGTCATTATCCTGTTGCAAGACCCATGACCTGCGACTGAGACCAAGCTTTCTGACACTGGGCAGAACATTTCTCTCTAGAATCCCTTGATAGTTTTGAGATTTCATTGTACCCTGCACAGATTCTAGACACCCTGTGCCAGATGCAGCAAAGCGGCCCCAGAACATAATGGAGCCTCTTTATGCTCTTTTCTTGATATGCTTCATTTTTCCATCTGTGAACATAGAGCTGATGTGCCTTGCCAAAAAGTTCCATTTTTGTCTCATCTGTCCATAGGACATTCTCCCAGAAGCTTGTCTACCCTGGATAATGAACACCCAATAGTCCTCCATATGGTATATTGCACATCCCATAGTCTTCCCTATAGTAGGTCGATGGAACGAGACATGATGTCCCAGATGAGCTCGATTGGAATCAGCTCTGTGGGACGGGTGGGCCACTCCATAGCATCAATGCCTTCATCATGCAGGAACTGCTGACACACTTCAACCACATGAGGCCTAGCATTGTCATGCACAAGAAGGAACCCACAATGGGTCCGAGGATCTCATATCGGGACTTAATGGCAGTCAGGGTACCTTTGGCTAGCACGTGGAGAGCTGTGCAATCTTCCAAAGAAATGCCTCCCCACTCCACTATTGTCCCACTGCCAAATCAGTCATGCTGGAGGATGTTGCATGGAGCAAAACATTCTCTACAGCGTCTCAAGACTCTGTCACATGTGCTCAGTGTGAACGTGCTCTCCTCCGTGAAGAGCACAGGGTGCCAATGCTGAATCTGCAAATTTTGGTGCTCTCTGGCAAATGAGAATTGCTTACAGCATACTAAAAAAACTACAACAAATAAAAGGGAAGAACACCTGCCTACTACTGATGCTGGCATTGGAGAATCCTGACAGCGTGAGTTGTGTGAGCTGTGAGGATTCACAAGTCTGCAGTCACACAGAGTGACTGCACACTTGAGCCCCAAGCCTGGACAACCCTTCAATGGTTGCACAAACAAAATTGTATGCCCACCAATTTATTTATAACCACCCCGATTATATGATATGCTAGAGAAAACAATTGGAATCCCATCGACCAGCAAGAAATGTAAAATTGGGTGGACTTCTATTGAAGGTGGGGCTTATAATAATAACACATGGTCTGGGGCACAATCAGGTGCAGACAACAAGGCCCTCCAAAATTGTAAAATTGAGAATGAAATGTAGGTGAGAATAGAGGTATCAGTAGTGGTGCATTGATGGTGATCAAATACAAGGACAAAAAAGATGTCCTCTATGTAACCTCCATGCATGCAGATGAGAACAGCCTTGTACCCATATGTGGGCAAACCACCACCATATCCAAGCCAACTAGTATACAGAAGTGTAAGAAAAATATGGGAAGCGTGGTGCTTGCAGAACAGATATTGCAACCCTGTAGCACCGTCAGAAAAAAGAGTATCTGGTACAAAAAGATGGCTGCAGGAATTCAAACGTAATATTGGAGCACGTCGAAGACATTCGGTTAGCACACGAGCATGCTCAGATAACGCCTTATCCCAGCGCGTTCACTCATCACTAGTGGCACGCAATCGGCTATTTGGTGGCAAACAAACATAGTTGTCTGATCAATTAATCGGGCATGTCTGATATGTTCATACGACTATCTTGGCAACGTTAAGCTCCATCCCACCGATTAACGAACATTTTTGTTCGATTTTCATCAGAAATGTATGGATGCATCTATAAGATATCTGGCAAATGTAATTGGACATGTGTATGGTGACGTCATGCACACGAATATTCGTACTAATGACGAATGATCTTTCTTCATTCAATTGTCCTCATATGTATGGCCATCTTACTCCTGGCCACATCCCGACTAGACTTATTTAACCTCACTTAACACACTTGCATTGAGCGAGTCAGCGTACGTCTAGTCACACAGGGAGCACTGTGAGGATTCACGAGTCTGCATGTACATACAGCGACTGCAGACTTGTACCCTCAGACTGAACACTTCCCTTAAGGGGTCCTCAAAGGCCTCTTTCCAAATACAGAGAGCCAGTATATTATCTGATATGTGGTAAGTAGGGGACCCCATTTTATGGACTTTGCATTGGTGCCCAGAAGCTTCATGTTCTGCTGCTGCTCCTGTCTACGCAGCCCATACACGTTTGCACTTGTACTATGTGGATTGATTCCCGATTGCTAGCACCAGGTTACTTTCCCTGGTATTAAAAATTTTTCTCTCTAAATGGAGTTGGCCAACCATGAATTGTGCATTAATTAAATATTCCTTTACTCAGAGCAATTAGGCAACACCCAGATAATGGGCTGAGCTCCGCTGCAGTAATCTCCCCTGGGACAGAGCCATCCTTCCATTTCTCCAAGAGGTCAAATATCACTAAACAACATAGAAATATTTAGACACAAAACTTTTGCCATCGCTCTGAAACCTAAGTGGGCTTTTGAGCTGAAGCCATAACTACATTTGTACAAACAGTAACATTCCCTTAATCTACAGCATCAATGGGATATGGACGGAGGACGGATTAGACAATAGACGTTCAGTTAATAATAAGTATGTAATATAAGTATAGAAAATTTACTTGTTATTTTGGACTGGTGAAGATTCCCAAAACTATGAACCACCTCAATACTGTACTCAAACTGTAATCATTTTTGTATCATCTTCTGCGATACATGAGACATCTTATGTCCCATATACATATACACTGAACAAAAATCGAAACACTTGTTTTTGCTCCCATTTTTCAAGAGCTGAACTCAAAGATCTAAGACTTTTCTATGTACATAGAAGGCCTTTTTCTCTCAAATAGTGATCACAAATTTGTGTAAATCTGTCTTAGTGAGCACTTCTCCTCTGCCGTGATAATCCATCCACCCAACAGGTATGGCATATCCAGATGCTGATTAGACTCCTCAACATCCAGCATCTTCACCTCCAAGATCATCTGAGACCAGCCACCCGGACAGCCCAGAACTTCAACATCCAGCATATTCACCGCTATTATCATCTGAGACCAGCCACCTGGACAGCCCAGAACTTCAACATCCAGCATCTTCACCTCCAAGATCATCTGAGAACAGCTACCTGGACAGCCCAGAACCTCAGCATCCAGCATCTTCACCTCCAAGATCATCTGAGACCAGCTACCTGGACAGCCCAGAACCTCAACACCCAGCATATTCACCGCTATTATCATCTGAGACCAGCCACCTGGACAGTCCAGAACTTCAACATCCAGCATCTTCACCTCCAAGATCATCTGAGACCAGCTATCTGGACAGCCCAGAACCTCAACATCCAGCATATTCACCGCTATTATCATCTGAGACCAGCCACCTGGACAGCCCAGAACCTCAATATCCAGCATCTTCACCTCAAAGATCATCTGAGACCAGCCACCTGGACAAATGCTACAAAAATCGGCTTACATACTCGTAACCAAAGAATTTCTGCACAAACTGTCAGAAACTCTCAGGGAAGCTCATCTGCAGCACGTTCTCCTCATTGGGGTCTCAACATGACTGCAGTTTGTTGTCGTAACTGACTTGAGCGGGCGAACGCTGACATTCAATGGAGTCTGGAACGTTGGAGAGATGTTCTCTTCACAGATGAATCCTTTTTCACTGTTAAGAGCAGTTGGCAGATTATGTGTATGGCATCGTGTAGGTGAGCGGTTTGCTGATGTCTACGTTGTGGAGTGGCCCATGATGGCAGTGGGGTTATGGTATGGGCAGGCATATGTTATGGACAATGAACACAGGTGCATTTAATTTATGCCATTTTGAATGTACAGAGATACCGTGACAAGGTCCTGAGGCCCACAGTTGTGCAATTCATCCACAAACATTACCTCATCTTGCAGCATGATAACGAAAGGCCCCATGTTGCAAGGATATGTACACAATTCCTAGAAGCTGAAAATATCCCACTTCTTGCATGGTAGCATACTCACCGGACATGTCACCCATTGAGCATGTTTGGGAAGTAACACAGCATTTCAGAAAAAGAACATCATACCAACAATAAAATATGGTGGTGGTAGTGTGATGGTCTAGGGCTGTTCTGCTGATTCAGGACCCGGAAGACTTGCTGTGGTAAATGGAACCATGAATTCTGCTGTCTACAAAAAATCCTGAAAGAGAATGTCCAGCCATCTGTTTGTGACCTCATGCTGAAGCGCACTTGGAGTATGCAGCAGGACAAGGATCCAAAACACACCAGCAAGTCCACCCCTGAATGGCTTAAGAAAAACAAAATTAGAACTTTGGATGTGTACTAGTCAAGGTCCTGACCGTAATCTGATTGAGATGCTGTGGCATGACCTTAAAAAGGCAGTTTATGCTCGGAAACTCTCCAAATTTTAAAAAATTCTGCAATGATGAGTGGGCCAAAATTCCTGTAGAGCATTGTAAAAGACTCATTGTCAGTTATGGCAAACGCTTGATTGCTGTTGTTGCTGCTAATGGAGGCCCAACCAGTTATTAGGTTTACGGGGCAATTTTCTTTTTCACACAGGGCTGTGTAAGTTTGGTTTTCTTTTTCAATTAATATTAAAAACTTTAATTTAAAAACTGCATTTTGTGATTACTTGTGTTATCTTTATCTAATATTTACATTTGTTTGGTGACCTGAAACATTTAAGTGTGACAAACATGCAAAAGAATAGGTAATCAGGAAGGGGCAAACACTTTTTCACACAACTGTACATACATACATACTATTGTTGAGGAGGAAACTGTAAAAATAAAAGGCAGTGTCTGTTTTTAGTTATTAAGTGTCAATGAAAATACATGACACACCATTATATGTATTGTGTGATGAAAATACTTTTTAGATCAGCTCAAACTCTTTTAATTGCTGGTATCCATGAATGAGTCGGTGAAAAGGAGAAGTGTGAAAAAGTCGGTCTCGGTAAATAGTTTAAAGTAGCTGATCCAACACTCAGGAATTTGATAAAATCAAATATATGTTTCAAAATGGTTAAAAGCATACATCAATATATGATGCAAAGAAGTTCGTGGACAAAAAACATGACAGGAATGGTAATATGGGAGTACGACGCATTTCGAACCCGGTTCGTAAACATAACACTATGTGTATATAAATATTTAGTTTGTACCTTTGTTCATTGTCTACTGAATTCCTCTTATTTTGCTAACCGCTGTAACTCCATCATATAATGAACACCTCGCCCTGACTGCTAAAAGCAGGACTCCTCTTAGGGTGACATCTCTGGCTTATGCACTCAATGTCTCCCGGGGATTAAGTCAATGTTAATCCTGGTTGACGTTTGTCTAACATTGAGCATGTTTAGTAACAAATGCGTCAGCCAACTCCTAGATCACATTCTACTGATCAATGAAGATTGGGCCATTAGATTATAAAAACGATGAAGAACACCGAAACTCCGGAGACGGCAAAGTTCAGTGCCGCCATGCTGCAGACCAGGAGTATTGTCAAAAAGGTCCTTCTATCCATGACCTATACATGAACAACCTGGGCAAGAGGTAAGATTCAGCTCCAGTCATGTGAAATCCCAGGTCTGGTGATCTAGATACACGAGGACCTTCTTGACTGAAAGGAAGAACTTTGAGTCATAGCATTGGGGCGAGAACAAGTTTCTTGTTTTCACCATGAGCAAAGCTTCAATGTGACCCTCTCCCCTCTCAAACTCACACACTAGGAACAAGCGCGAATACATGTTAAACACAATCATATCAAGTTACAACAGCTGGTAAGAAGAAGGAAGGAACACAGGTCCTTCAGACAGCCTTGTTCTGGACCACATCCCTCCAATTCTAATTATCAGGCCTATGGTATTGCGATCCTTCAGCTTCCGTAGAGATCTGGTGGGAGTTCGGATGGCCTCACAACCAGATTTTACTTTTACCCTTGATGAATCAAACCTGACTAACGATTATCTAGACCTGGGATCTGCAGCTTCTAAAGGCCCGGCACACTAAGCGAGATCGCCGAAGCATCACCGCAACAGCGACCTAGCCAGCGATCTCACTTAGTGCGACACGCAGCGACGACCAGCCCCCTGCTGGGTATCGCTGATCGTCGTTGAATGTCCTGGACCATTTTTTCGTCGTTGGTCTCCCGCTGGCCAGCGCGCATCGCTGCGTGTGACAGCGGGAGACCAACGATCAGCGAGCTCCCAGCGCGTACAACAGAAGCTGGTATCTAGGGTACACATCGGGTAACTAAGCACCGCGCAGTGCTTAGTAACCCGATGTTTAGCCTGGATACCAGCGCGCTCGCTGGTCCAGATCGCTGGTGAGTCTGCCCATGTGACAGCTCACCAGCGATCAGCTAACGATGTCCCAGCGATCCCATCCATGTTGGATCGTTGGTGGGATCGCTGGGACATTGAAGATTGTGACGGGACCCTAACTCCTACTTTTGTGAAACAAACATTACATGTTGGTGGTTAACAGGCCGGGTACGGACAGTGATTTTCGGATTGGCCGTAGGTCTCCTTACCTGAACTAAAGAATTTGGTAGGCATATGTGAGGCTGTTGGATTTGGGATCGCGGCCGGTCCGGAAATCACAGTCCATATGTGGATATGTGAAACACACATGTGAATGAGTGCTGCCTTAGGCAAATCCCCCAAATAAAAATGTGCTTTTATTTTTCTTAAAGGGATAGTCCACTACTAGGACCACCCCTTCTTGAACTAAATGTTTGGCCCCAATAAAATAAAATAAACCTACTGCGTGACCCACAGGAGGACAAACAGCAGGGAATGTAGGTGTACATGTGATGCGGATCATCGCTTGGAATACGAAAGTATGTACAGATGTAAAACTCTGAGACTATATAGGACATACAAGGTTTTGGATGTTGGTTAGATCCAAGACCATTAAATGTATTCAGGGAGTATTATTTAATGACCCAGACTTGATAATAATAAAACAAATTACATTCCTCCTCTTCGGTCCCTCACAGATCCCATTACGTTCCTTGGTCCCCACCGGTCTTCCTTGTTTAGTACCTGACTCTGGAAATGGGGAGGAAAGGCCTACTGAGCCAATCACAGGGTGCAGCGGTGACCCACCCCAGGAAGTCAGCGAGCAGCTTACAGCGGGGAATCAAGGAGTATAATTTCTTTCATTATTTTAAAGCAGAAGGCATTAATTTTTAATTATATCTTTATACATATATTCTCTGGAGCAAAATATTCAAGACTTGATTTGGAGCTTAAAAGTTAAAGGGAATCTGTCAACAGGTCAGGTGTTTGCTAAGTAATCTGAGAGCAGCATGATGTAGGGGTAGAGACTCTGATTACAGGGATGTGTCACTTACCGGGCTGCGTGTATCTGGTTCATTATAATCAGTGTTTTATCAGCAGGAGATTATCATTACAGGACTAGGTGTCCAGTGCCTCCTGGTCCAACCTCGCCCCCAGCACTAATTATCAGCTTATACAATGTACACAGAAATGAACATACTACCCAAACTCCCTCTGTCACCTCTGGAGAGGGCAACACTCCGTCACACTTTGGCTTGAGGCATCCAATTAAATATTATGTATATAATTTTATATTGAAACAATAAAGTGTTGATTTTTATTACATTATTTATGAATAACACTTCTTGATCTATATGCGACCTACGTGTCGTGTGATCTATGTGGCTTCTAATGTGCACAGAAAACTGCTGATCAGTGGTGTGGGCGGAGTTATACAGAGCTCAGCATTCCGAGCTCTGCTAGATCTGCAGCAAAGAAAACTGTGATTGTATCACATCTGCTGCACCCAGTAAACTAAGCCATACATCGCTGGAATCAGGGTCTCAGTCCCTACATCATGCTGCTGTCAGATTACATAGCAAAAACCTGGTGACAGATTCCCTTTAAAAGCTAGAGGATCTTACAGTATGAATAAAAACACTATAATCACTTACAAATTAATAGGTTTCTTATATAAAAAAAAGTTGTTCAACCATTTTGCAGTATAGACAAGTTACACTTTCTTTATTTTGCACATATTCAGTGTGTCCATTGCCCCCATGTGCCGTGTGTGACATAAGAATGCCTTGTTGCCATATTGTTGGCCAATATGCCTCATCTTACTCGTTATTGATTTATACGATAGCTATAAGTTTTCCTATGTACAGGAACACAACTGATCCCAGAAAGCTGTGTGTCTGCCCAGCAACTGGGGGTGTCTGCTTAAAAGGACGCTAGGTTATTGCTACCTTATTTGAGAGCAGCATAATGTAGGGGCAGAGACCCTGATTTCAGTAATGTGTCACTTACTGGGCTGCTTGCTGTAGTTTTTATAAAATTACTGTTTTATCGGCAGCATATTATGCTACAGGACTAGTAAACCTGCTGTCAGGCAGTCCTCCATATTCATAAGCTCTGTATAACCCCACCCCCATCACCGATTGGCAGCTTTCTGCCAGTGTACACAAAAAGCTGCCAATCAGTGGTATGGGCGGGGTTATACAGAGCTCAGCATTCAGGGAACTGCTAAGTCTGCAGCAGACAAAACAGTTTATTTAGCAAAACTGCAGCAAGCAGCCCAGTAAGAGACACATTGCTGAAATCAGGGTCTCTGACCCTAGATCATGCTTCTCTCAGATGGGGTAGCAGAAACCTTTATTAGCAGTTAAGCATACTTTTTTGGAAGAACAGTTGGAGGCGAGTGGATTTAAAAAAAAAAAAAAAAAAAAGCCTAAATTTAAAGTTCACATAAAACATAACAGGAAGAGCAGATGTCGGAGGAGATAGACAGGAGCAAGCGGCAGCCAGAATATGTGCACAGGAATGTGAGGAAATCCATCAAAGGCTTCCTGCACTTTAAACTAAAAAGTTCAACAGCACCAGGACACAACATAAATATAAGTCAGCCAGCGCCTGCTGCAAAATAATCAGTGAGAAGGAACTGGAAGTAAACGGTGGACAATATGTGGGATAATGACCTCCCAAAGTAGAAGTCTCCAAGGTTTGCCGCCTATAAAATCATAGGACCACAGGATGACCGCCTTAAAGGCAATGTTCACCTTCACACAATGTTTTATATTGCTCACGTGCTTCTTCACTGCAAAGTTAAGCAACTTTCTAATTAGTCTTCTTTAAAAATGTAGAAAGCAGCACAATGTTAGGGGCAGAGATTCTGATTCCAACGATATGTCACTTACTGGGCTGCTTGGTTTAGGCTTTTTTTTTAATCATTGTTTTATCAGCAGGATATTATCACTAGAGGACTACTTGGCCTGCTGCTTCTAGGTAGTCCAACCCCACCCCCACCACGGATTGGCAGTGTACACAGAAAGCGGCCAATCAGTGGTGTGGGCGGGGTTATACAGAGCTCAGCATTCAGAGAACTGGTAGATCTGCAGCAGGTAAAACAGTTTTCAATAAAAAACTGCAGCACCCAGTAAAGTAAGTGATACACTGGTGGATTATGTCTTTCTGGCTCTACATCATGCAACTCTAAGAGCAAAAAAACTGCTGACAGATTCTATTAAAGTCTCATGGAGACAGATACAGAAACAAGGAGAGAACTGCAGAATAAGACAGCAGCTCCCTGGGTACATACAGAGCTGTTATCCAGCCTATATTACAGTGAGGGACACTCTCACAAGAGAAAAATCTTTGATCAGGCTGCAAACTACATATCAGGCGAGTGAAAAAAAAAATAAAAATGAAGGAATGAGAATTGCAGACTGAGACTTAGTGCAATTTTAGTAGGTACAAGGTGCCCATAAGGAGTGTAAAAATCACTTTTTTTTCAATTCATGGCCATGGCCTTTACAACAGCTCACTGAACCCACCGAAGGAATATTCTAACAGAGAGTTGGTCATCTGTCGTCTGTTTCACAAATACTTGTATTGTTCATGAAACAAAAAATCCTACGGCATCTTACCATATAACTCTGTATTGTGATGTTCCTCTATTATTCCTCCCGAATATTTATGTCACCATTTCTCATGCTGTCAGGGCTGACCGTCTGATAGGGTCAGCGTCATACTGAGCATGGACGCACCCCAACCGGTAACACACAACTGGCAATTGTTATTACTCCTGGGAAGGAGAGCTTTGTGCACTGTAATATGGGAACCCCCGGAGAAGCTTTTACGGGGAACCATCTCATCAATTAGTGAAGGGCACTGACATCAAACAGCTCAGCGTTTACTTTACCTTCCACCATGAGCGCAGGCTCCTTTCCTCCACCGTGTGCCAGCATCTCCTTGCGATAGCGTTCTCCCATCGCCCTGCAGACGAGACATTTTCGGTTACCAACACCCGCTTGCTCAGAATCCCACATGGTGACAATTTCACCTTCTCTCCTTGACATGTAAGGGGTTTTCAAAGATTTTACAAATTCTAACCAAAAGTAGGAAATGTTAAAAAACAATGATATAAAGCACACAGCAATTTACACATTTTTGGGCTCATGTGGTGGATGTCCGACAATGACCAAGGTTGGTATACTTTTTTGGGGGGTGGCCACCTGTATAAAGTTGACTTTCTAGATGGAGGTCAAAAGGACACTCCTCAAGTTGGCTTTCTACACGGAGGTCAAAAGGACACTCCTCAAGTTGGCTTTCTAGACGGAGGTCAAAAGGACACTCCTCAAGTTGGCTTTCTAGACGGAGGTCAAAAGGACACTCCTCAAGTTGGTTTTCTAGACGGAGGTCAAAAGGACACTCCTCAAGTTGACTTTCTAGATGGAGGTCAAAAGGACACTCCTAAAGTTGGTTTTCTAGATGGAGGACAAAAGGACACTCCTCACGTTGGCTTTCTAGACAGAGGTCAAAAGGGCACAACTCAAGTTGGCTTTCTAGATGGAGGTGAAAAGGGCACTCAAGTTGGCTTTCTAGACGGAGGTCAAAAGGACACTCCTCAAGTTGACTTTCTAGATGGAGGTCAAAAGGACACTGCTAAAGTTGGTTTTCTAGATGGAGGACAAAAGGACACTCCTCACTTTGGCTTTCTAGACAGAGGTCAAAAGGGCACAACTCAAGTTGGCTTTCTAGACGGAGGTCAAAAGGGCACTCCTCAAGTTGGCTTTCTACACGGAGGTCAAAAGGGAACTCCTCAAGTTGGCTTTCTACACGGAGGTCAAAAGGGCACTCCTCAAGTTGGCTTTCTACACGGAGGTCAAAAGGATACTCCTTTGGTCTCAGCTTGGTGAATAGGGGATTACATTAATGATAGCTGACAGTACACATCAGGAAAAAGCTTATTTCTTATAGTCCCAATTCTTCATTTGCAGGATTTTTTTTTTCTTTTTCAGTCCCTTTCTTTTTTTTTCATCTTGTGGTATTTTTAGCTGCCTTCTGTGGAGCCAACAAACCATCAATTTGCCACAAAGTCAAAATATGGGCTTATTTTCTTGTCCTGAACTGCATTTGCAACTTTTGGTACCAAAAAGTTGTACCAAAATGTTGGTGTACTCAAAAACAGACCAGGAATGCACTGGAGGTAAATTGTACCAAATTTTGCTACTTTTTTAAAAAGTCGCAATTGAATCAGGTGAAAACATCAGGAATCACTAGACTCTGCCCACGAAGTAGAAAACAAAGAACAAAACAGGAGAGCTCATATAAAATAAACTTGAAAAAGGGAGCAAATAGAATAATGACTTGGATCTAAACAACAAAACGGATAAAAAAACCCACACAAACGAGACAAAAAACAAGCGCAAAGGAAATGACGAATCAAAGCCTAAGTGCACAGATCAGATGCAGTGTGCACCTAGCCTAAGCAATACTTGCCCTCTAAATCCCCTACACAATGGCGGTCCTGCCATGATAATGTCCTGTTCATCAGACCCCTGACCACTGCAGTCCCTTACTCCAGCTAGGATGAATGCATGTGTGACACATGACCGCCCAGGCCAGAGATTGACAGCAGTGATCAGGTGACTCATTATCACAGCAAGACCACCGAGGTCCAACAGAGTGGCGTAAAGTTAGATGGCTGAATAATGGAGTTGGTGCAAATTGATTTGCAGGATGCGGTCCAGTGTGCAGTGATCTACAGCCGTCAGTCGGGAGCCTGGAAAACTGCCTTGTACTTGCTGGCATCTGCAACTCTTCTTTCGATAAGTAGGCCTGGAAAAAGATCACCTGAGCATCACGCTGCCCCGATGATGATGCACCAGGCCAACTAATCAAATGAAGACCTGCTAATGCCGGGAAGTAAAAAGCAACTCTCAATGCTCCCATCTGACAGCCATAGATTAGTGATCCATCCACTGGACCGGGTCGTGCAAGTGATTACAGTGACATTAAACCTGTAGATTTTGTATTTATTTATTTTTAATTCAGAGCTTTGAAAAAAAATTGTTCCGTGTCGCCATTTTCTAAGACCTTTAACTTTATTCTTCCATTGAAGGAGGTGTTTGAGTGCTTGCATTTTTTTTTTTGCATGCCGACCTGTAGCTTTTATTGCTACCATTTGGCGGTATATAACAAGTATATTGCATTTTGTTTTGGAATGTGAAATGACAGAAAAATGACAATTCAGGCATTCCAATTTTTTCTCTAAGTGTAAAATGGGTTATTTCAGTGTAAAAAGTCATAGATCGGATTTTTACGGAGATGGTGATACCAAATACGCTTTTTTTTTTGGTATTTTTTCATTGAAAGGGGGGCGTAATCCAAACTTTTATAACTTTCCAACTTTTGTTTTTCAGTCTCCCTAGGAGATTTGCGCCTGGAATCATCGGATCACTTTTTTAATGGTTTCCGAGTTACGGCACCGTCCTGAAGGAATACCTAATTAATGACAGTATATTCATAATGCATTTCTCAATGACATTGCACTCATCTCTGCCGTATCCGCATCTGTTGCTGCATCTTACAAGTGAACACATGATAATCCTGAGGGTGAAATGAAACTCTTACCGGTCAAATGGATTTTTCATGAAGCACTGTTTCCATACCATGGAGGCAACCGCCCGAGACATCAAGTAGGAGTAGTATTTGGCACCATAACCTGCTAGATGACTAAATCTTAGTTGCCAAGCCTGCATCAAAACAAACAAATATTATATATAAATGGCGGAGAGGGATTCTGTGACTTGGATTATTTTTTTCTAAAGAAAATGGGAAAATGTAAGAAGATGTGGAGCCTGTATAGATGTCATCTGCTTGATAATGAATAGGGCTGAGAAAGTGTCATAAGACAGGAGCACTTCAGATGCAGGAAATATAAGATGCCTTATGGTGGTTACAACAGCCGGCAGAAAGTTGTGTGTTCATGGCTGTTGTAAGCCAAGTACTCACACATGAGGCGTCATCCGTCACCCTTAGAACGGCATGTGTGTAATGGATTCGGATGGCGCTCTGAGGCTCTCATACTATAGTCAGGGAAAGGTGCATTTACTGGAAGGGATGACCGAATTTATACAGTGGATAAAAAAGGAATAAAAATTAATCAAGGGATATTCTGTAACTATAAGAAATGTATAATTTCTTAATGCATTTTTATTGCAAAATTTACTAGAATTGTGGACACAAAGGACTTGAGATTTTTGTGGATGCACCTCCGACCACAATCTTTGGAAGAAACAGGGAAATGACTTTACCAGAAAAGTGATGTGGCAACTACTTATCCTCCTCACTCAATAAGGCCACATACTGGGAGGCTAAACAGTGTTATTCATTTATTTTACTCACTTATATAGTGATATCATCTTTCGCAGCGCTTTACCGTCATCATCATCACTGTCCCCATCGGGACTCACAATGTAGATTCCCTATCAGTACGGTCTTTGGAGTGTGGGAGGAAACCGGAGAACACGGAGGAAAACCAGCAAACACGGGGAGAACATGCAAGCTCCTTGCAGATATTGTCCTTGGTGGGATTTGAACCCAGGACCCCAACGCTGCAAAGCAATAGTACTAACCACTGAGCCACCATGCTGCCCGTTACATTCATGTAAATGTAAGATGTCGATACTGTGCAGGTGCCAGTCCGTGTGCGCCTTAGGTACCATCTTCTTTGCCGCTTACATTAGTGTGCACTACTTTAACGACAGCGTAGTAGAAGGATACAGGCGTGAACAGCTGCGCCTGTGCAGCCTGCCCAAAACCCCCACGGACCCTGGAGGCTCATGAGAAACTAGAGAATGAACAATAAAATCTGATATTTACAGAAGTGTCCACCAATGTAAAGGGGTTTTCGGTTTAGGAAAACCCCTCTTCTCCAGCTGCAGGTCGTTTCTAGTTCAAAGCTCTAAGGTTGAAAGAAGACAAGTCCAACGAGATCGACCCAGAACCTGTGTTTTTATTTATTTCTTTATTCACTCTCCACAGGTCCAGCACTGAGTTTCCGCTGCCACTCATGGTGTCTGCACTGCAGCCAGTATATGACTGCAGAGGGTCATGCCGTCTACTTGGGCAGAGCTGCTGAGGTCAATGATTGACTGCAGTGCTGTTGATGTGACATTAGCGCTGCAGACAACCACAGACACCAGGGAACCATGGTGGTGATGCAGTGCAAAATCGGGGAGGGTGAGTAAGGCAAAGCTTGTTTTTTAAAAACCAAACTACAGTCAAAAAGAAGGGGTTTTCTGAAAACAGCATGAACTGATATAATCTGCCATGAAACCAAGTCACTTACACTGACAGACATGTCCCCCTCTGACTATGGAAGTCAGAGAAAGACAGAGTCCAACGTTTTGTCGGAGTCCAACGTTTTGTCGGAGTCCAACGTTTTGTCGGAGTCCAACGTTTTCTCGGAGTTCAAAGTTTTCTCGGAGTCCAACGTTTTCTCGGAGTCCAACGTTTTCTCGGAGTCCAACGTTTTCTCGGAGTCCAACGTTTTCTCGGAGTCCAACGTTTTCTCGGAGTCCAATGTTTTCTCGGAGTCCAATGTTTTCTTGGAATCTAAACTTTTCTCGAAGTCCAAAGTCTTCACAGAAGTACACATTTATAGGTAACATGGAGCCTATGGGTGATTGATGGCCAGCATGGCATCCCTGAAACGTTCTGTCTTATTTCCATGGCTAACACCTTGTGTCATACATCTCAGGTCAGGTCAGATTTGGAGAAACATCCTGTAAGTGGACGTGGGAGGTTGTATACAGAAGTGGATCGCACTGAGAAGATTAGAAGTCACCTATAGTTTATAAAAGGCCAGTGCTACCAAGGTACTGTTCACATGGGGACGATAACCTGCAGATTTTTTTTTTTTTTACTATATTTTCCAAGCGGAAAATCTGCAGCATATTATTACAATGCCAACAAGGTGAATGAGATTTTAGTAGTGTAACAATGAAAAAACATATATCTGCAGTATGCCAATGTTTACTGTGCATTTCACCCTTTGCCATCCATACGACGAAAAACCACAAGTGACTCAAGCAAATTTTGCCATGGATTTGTTGTCGATTTTTTTTCTGATGAATCTGTGTCCTGTGTGGACGTACCACCAATACATACAGGCTCAACTATAATGAGGTGTCTGAGATTAGAAAAAGGGACAGGTCAATTTCCAAAAGCAGGATAACCTTGAGCATAGGCTGCAATACCGGGAATGATCTGCTGACAAAAGTGGCATCAATTCTGGAATAAAAATCTAACTTTTTTTTTTATCATCTTACACATTTATCTTCATGGATTGCTGTGCCGTAATGGAGGTGTGAATATAAACACTTGGACACAGCATGTAAGCGACGCTACGGTCCCAGGTGGTGAAATATATGGGCTTTGTTCTATACCAAGTAGGATACTACATTTCCAGAGAAAAATGACCGCCGGAGGCAGAAGGTGCACCATCAGCTTACATTACAGGTAATACTGGCTCATGACAGTCTATACAACACCAGGCAGATGTAACAAGTCAGAGAAGAGGATTAAGACGTTCCAGCCATTAATTACGCTGATTTGCTTGGGGCTTGATATGTGCCATGTACAGATCATGTCGCTGCCTGCTCCCAGTAGCTACGTCTAATCATAGTGTGAACTATGATGTCAGTCTTGATGATCGCCCTGACAGGAGAAATGAAATGCCATTGATTCACCTTTAAGTGCTACGGCTTAATTGACCAAAAAAAAAAAAAGAAATAAAAATACGGATTTTTGTGTTACTCACCGTAAAATCCTTTTCTCCGAGACGCTCATTGGGGGACACAGGACTGTGGGTGTATGCTACTGCCACTAGGAGGCTGACACTAAGTAAACATAAAAAAAGGTTAGCTCCTCCTCCGCCGTATACACCTCAGCACTGGCCACAGGCAAATCCAGTTTAGTGCAAAAAGCAGTAGGAGGCTAAAATAAATCAGAGTTAACACAGATACAGCATATCCAGAAGAAAAAACTGCTGATACAGATTAATCAGAGAATAGAGTTAACTCAAAACAAAGCCATCCGGCTATTAGGGAGGGAGCTGTGTCCCCAATGAGCGTCTCGGAGAAAAGGATTTTACGGTGAGTAACACAAAAATCCGTATTTCTCCTTCGTCTCATTGGGGGACACAGGACTGTGGGACGTCCCAAAGCAGTCCCTTGGGTGGGAAACCGACTCCACAGTGTAGTTTATAATCAAGCATTGCTTATAGGTGCGCAACCGCGCCCTGAAGAATCCTTCTACCCAGACTGGCATCCGCAGAAGTCTGGGTATGGACATTATAATGCTTGGAAAAGGTATGCAGACTGGACCAGGTTGCTGCCTTACAAACCTGTTCCACCGAAGCCTGATGTCGAAGGGCCCAGGAGGCACCCACCACTCTGGTGGAGTGAGCCTTGATCCCTGCGGGAACCACCGCGCCTCTGATGCGGTAAGCCTCCTGAATGGCTAACCGAATCCACCTAGCCAAGGTTGATTTAGAGGCAGCAAGTCCCTTCCTGCGACCTTCAGGGAGGACAAACAGCGTGTCCGTCTGTCGAAAGGACGCCGTCCGAGATACATATCTCCTGAGTGCTCTCACCAGATCCAGCGTATGGAGAGCCTTCTCCACTCGGTGCGTCGGAGCTGGGCAAAATGAGGGCAAAACAATGTCCTCATTAATATGAAATGAGGACACGACCTTAGGCAAAAAAGGTGGTGTTGGTCTGAGCACTACCTTATCCTGATGGAAAAGTAAGTACGGAGCTCGACAAGACAGTGCAGCCAGCTCCGAAACCCGCCTTATGGATGTTATGGCTACCAAAAACACCACCTTCCAGGAAAGAAATGACAGAGAAACCTCCTGCAAAGGTTCAAAAGGAGACTCCTGCAGGACTCCCAGGACTAGATTGAGATCCCAAACATCTAAGGGAGCCTTGTAGGGGGGAACTATATGGACAACCCCCTGAATAAAGGTCCTAACTTGAAAATTAGACGCGATCCTTCGCTGAAAAAGCACTGATAAGGCTGATATCTGGCGTCTAAGCGTACTTGGTGCTAGACCTGAATCTAGGCCTGCCTGGAGAAATGACAGAATGTTTGGAATTGAAAACCGAAGCGGGGAACAACCATGTTCCCTGCACCAAGTAAAAAAGACCTTCCAAGTCCCGTGGTAGATGCGAGCCGAAACAGGCTTTCGGGCGCTAGCCATCGTCGCGGCGACCCTTTTAGAGAATCCAGCCCTGGTCAGGATCCAAGATTCAACGGCCAAGCCGTCAAACACAGGACCGCTGAGTTCTGGTGGTAAACTGGGCCTTGAGAGAGAAGGTCCGCGCGCTCTGGCAGTCGCCAGGGTGCGTCGGCGAGCAATTGTACCAGCTCCGCGTACCATGGGCGACGTGGCCAATCTGGAGCGACTAATATCGCTGGGACTCCTTCTAACCTGATCTTTCTGATCACCCTTGGGAGCAGAGCTATTGGTGGAAACAAGTATGGAAGATGAAACTGATTCCATGGTAGAACCAGGGCATCCACTGCTATTGCCTGCGGATCCCGGTACCGGGAAACAAAGTTGGGCACCTTGGCATTTATCCTGGAAGCCATCAGGTCCACATCTGGGGTTCCCCAGCGTCGGCATATCTGCTGAAAAATCTCGGGATGTAGAGACCACTCCCCTGACGCTATGCCGTGACGGCTGAGAAAATCTGCTGCCCAGTTTTCCTCGCCTGGTATGTGGACTGCTGAAATCACAGAGTGATTTACCTCTGCCCAGGTCAGAATCTGTTTTACCTCGTGCATGGCCGCCCTGCTGCGGGTACCTCCCTGATGGTTTATGTATGCCACCGCCGTGGCATTGTCCGATTGTATTCTGACTGGGTGGCCCGCCAGATGCTGGTGAAAATGCCTCAGAGCCAGCCAAACCGCTCGGATCTCTAAAACATTGATCGGAAGGCTCGATTCTTGCTGAGACCAAATTCCCTGAGCTGTGTGGTGATGAAACACTGCTCCCCATCCGAGCAGGCTGGCGTCCGTTGTGACTACCAACCAAAAATTTGGAGGAAACAAACGACCCTGTCGAAGAGTGGTGTCCCCCGACCACCACATAAGAGTTTGTCTGACCTGCCGGGACAGACGACACCGCAGATTGAGGGAGTAAGGGCTCCCGTCCCACACTGCCAAGAGTGCATGCTGAAGGGGCGAAGATGAAACTGGGCAAACGGAATAGCCTCGATTGCCGCCACCATCCTTCCTAGGACCCTCATGCAAAACCGGATGGTGTGAGGAATTGGTTGGCGAAGGATCCGTACCTCTTGGCGGAGAACTAAGGCCTTGTCCTGAGGAAGAATTATCAACCCCTGAGCGGTGTCGAAATTCATCCCTAAAAAGGTGATCTTCCGAGATGGCACGGGAGATGACTTCTTCATATTTACCAGCCACCCCAAACGAGCAAGGGTGTCTAACGTAATGTTGACACTTTCCTCGCAGGTCTGAAAAGACGGACCCTTGATGAGGAGGTCGTCTAAGTAAGGCAGGATGACTATCCCCCTGGAGTGCAGAATGGACACAACAGCAGCCATGACTTTTGTGAACACCCTGGGGGCTATGGCTAGGCCGAATGGCAGGGCTGCGAACTGAAGATGAAGTTTGCCGATGGCAAACCGAAGAAATCTTTGATGAGGGGGAAATATGGGGATGTGTAGATAGGCATCCTGAATGTCTATTGATGCTAGAAATTCCCCTTTTTCCATGCTTGCAATGACCGAACGGAGAGATTCCATTCGGAAATGCCGAATTTTGACAAACCGGTTCAATCGCTTTAGATCTAGAATGGGCCTTACGGTACCATCCTTCTTGGGTACAATGAACAGGTTGGAATAAAATCCCTGACTCTTTCGACCTCCGGTACAGGTACGACAACCCCGCTGTGCCGAAGAGACTCGACTGCCCTGAATAAGGCACGAGTCCGAGACTCCTCCTTGGGAAGGCGCGAGGGAAAAAAGCGATTTGGGGGAAGGCTGGAAAATTCTATTTTGTACCCCGTGGAGACTAACTCCCTGACCCACTCGTCGTGAGTCACTGATAGCCAAGTGGGACGAAACCAGAGTAAGCGGCCGCCTACCCTGGAAAAATTGACCGGATTTTGCCTCCAGTCATTTGTCCGAATATCTTTGGGGTTTGGACCCTCTGGATCTTGGCTGATAAGATCTCCCTCTTCCCAGAGGATTGGTCCTGTAGGTGACCTGGCGATCTTTGGCCTGATTAGGCCGACCTGAGCCGCTGGAGGTGGCTGGCATGGCCCAGCCTGGGTTACGAAAGGCCCTAAAACGAGGCTGAGGTTGTCGACGAAAAGGTTGTTTAATCCTTTGCTGAGGAAGGAAATTGCTCTTCCCTCCCGTTGCATCAGATATGAGCTGATCCAGTCTCTCGCCAAATAACCGACCACTCTGATATGGTAAAGATGTAAGCGACTTCTTTGAGGTTGAATCTGCTCGCCAAGTTCTCAGCCATAAGGATCTTCTAATGGCAATTGCATTAGCAGCGGCTAATGCTGCGCAATTTGCCGCATCCATGGATGCATTAATTAAGAAGTCTCCAGCAAGAGCTATTTGATTAGAAATCTGGGTTACCTCAGACGGCACCTCTATGCCGTGAAGAGCCTTATTTAGAGACTCCGACCAGGACATTATGGCCTTGGCAACCCAAGTCGCTGCAAAAGAAGGAGAGAGAGCAGAACCTGATGCCTCAAATACCGAACGGGCCAAACTCTCAATTAGACGATCCGTTGGCTCCTTAATAGAGGAACCGCTGGGAATAGAGAGGAGCGTTTTAGATGCCAAACGCGAAACAGGAGGATCAACCGAAGGAGATTCTGTCCACTTCTTAAGGAGCTCAGGAGCAAAAGGATATCTAGTATTGAGAGCCTTTTGTCCAGCAAAGCGCTTGTCCGGTTTCTCCCGGTGGCGCTGCACTAATTCCTCAAACTCAGGATGAGCACCAAAAACTTTATGGGCTTGCCTGGCTCGTTTAAAGGTCACCTTGTGACCAGAGGTCAAGGTGGACTCATCGTCTATCCCCAGAGTTTGATTGATAGCTTCGATCAAACTGTCAATTGTTTCTTGACTATACTGTGCCTCTAGATTAAGTGATTCTTCCAAATCGGAATCCGAATATTGATCACTTGCCAAGGGAGAGGGAGAGCGGGAGACGGAACTAAAAGATGCCGAGGCTCCAGACGGCATGGGCGACACAGTGTGGGTTCGTTTCCCCTGTGTCTGCCTGGTGCGAGCGCGGCCCCTGCAGGCCTGAGGTTCCTGAGATGTAGCCAAGACAGGTGAACCACTGTCCCTGCTCCTATCGGGAGCTTGAAGGGACTCGACCGCTCTGGTCAATGACGCCACAGATTGAGCCAGGGAAAGGGCCCATTCAGGGGGGCTTGACGCACTAGGCTCGGCTATAGGAGAGGGTTCCTGAGCCCGTTCAGAGTCACAGGCCTCGCAGACCCGAGAAGTCTGGGCATGCGGAAAAGGGGACCTACAAGCAATGCATGCAGTATAAAGTATCGTATGCGTCTTGGTTCTTTTGGACATTTTGAATCCGTCACAGTACACAATAAACTGGATGTGTCAGTCAGCGGAAGGGGCGCAAAAGTGCGCAACAATCAGGCTGGAGGTAGTAGCACTCACCCCAGTCCTGTATCCCAGCGTCCTTTCGTGTACAACGGGCAGAAAAAAACAGGACATCCGAGTTTCTCCCGGTGGAATTGCCTGCGGCTCCAATCTTTCAAAAAAGAGCGCTTCTCTGTCAAAGAGGAAGTGCTCATGTAGCCGAGCCTCAGGAGGGAGGGTCAAGAGGCGCGGCCTAGACGTCAGGGCTTCCGTCCCCCCAACTTCCGGCCGCGGCCTATCTCCGGCAAAAGCCGGGGACTAAATTTGAAGCCGCGGCCTAGCGGCCGCCGAAGCCGCGGTCTAAATTTCCGGCGGAGGCGGCCCCAAAGTCGGAGGGCGGGTCCGCCGGAAGGAGACGCCGCCGGGGGCGGAGCCCACCTCCGCGACCGCGACCTGTTATGTTACGGTAGCTGAGGAGTGCAGGTAAAAAAGGCAATACACCAGAGCAGTTGGAATCTATGAGATTGCAGTACCTGACTAACCACCACAACTAGAGGCAGCCGTGGAGCGTTCCTACGATGGTCCTAGACGCCTCGTCACAGCCTGAGAAACTAACTACACCTAAAGATAGAAATAGGAAAGCTATCTGCCCCGGAGCAGAACCCCAAAGATAATAGAAAGCCCCCAAACATATAATGACGGTTAGACAAGAGGAAATACTGACACAGAAAGAAAATAGTATGAGCAAACGCTGGGGCCCAAACTATCTAAATAGAAAAGGATAGGAAGGGCACTTACTGCAATCCAGAAAACCCTGAAAAACACCAACATACTAATTTCAAAATCACCTGAGATCACACGACCTCTACCACCTAAATTAGTTCTCTGGTGTAAAAAAAAATCAAAACAGCAGCCACTGAAAAAAAACTGGAAAAAGCAAAAGTACAAAACACAGTGGCTGGACTAAACTGAGAGGGCAAAAAGCCCCCGGAGGGGACCCAGAAGGCCCCACAGAAGTGCAGGACAAAATGCAAAAATATAGCAAAAACACAAAATAAGAAATTGTCTTATCTGATAGCAGGAGATGCAGACACGACACAGCAGGCTACAAGGGAAACTGGAAAGAAGGATTCAGACCAGAACAATTGATCACCGGCAACCCTGATGGGAAAATGATTCCCTTAAATAAGACCAATCAGTAACACCTGATTCCCAATCCTCACTAGCACCGCTTGTAACCACCAGAGGGAGCCTCTGCTCAGAACTCATCTCAAACCCATTCACAACAGTACCCCCCCCTTGAGGAGGGGTCACCGAACCCTCATTTGAGCAACCAGGTCGGTCAGGATGAGTTCTATGATACGCACGGATAAGTCTCCTAGCATGGATGTCCGAAGCAAACACCCAAGAATTATCTTCCTGACCATAACCTCTCCATTTAACCAAATACTGGAGTCTTCGTCTAGAAAAACGAGAATCCAATATTTTCTCAACCACATACTCCAGATTGCCCTCAACCAAAACAGGGTCAGGAGGCACAGCAGCAGGAACCACTGGCTCAACAAACCTCTTCAACAAGGACTTGTGGAACACGTTATGGATCTTAAATGTCCCTGGAAGAAGCAAACGAAAAGAAACAGGATTAATAATCTCCATGATCTTATAAGGTCCAATGAACCTAGGCTTAAATTTAGGAGATGCTACTCTCATAGGAATATTCTTTGAGGACAACCAGACCAAGTCCCCCACTTTAAACCGAGGACCATCAGTCCTATGCCGGTTAGCAAACCGCTGGGCCTTCTCCTGAGAGAGGGACAACCTCTCCACTACCTGGTCCCAAATCTGCTGCATACGCTCAACAACAGAGTCAACACCTGGACAGACAGAAGCCTCCGTCTGTCCTGAAGAAAATCGAGGGTGAAACCCAGAATTACAAGAAAACGGAGACATCAAAGTGGCAGAGCTAGCCCTATTATTAAGAGCAAACTCAGCCAAAGGCAAAAAAGAGACCCAGTCATCCTGATCAGCAGACACAAAGCATCTTAGATAAGTCTCCAATGTCTGGTTTGTTCTCTCAGTTTGACCATTGGTCTGAGGATGAAATGCCGAGGAGAAAGACAATTGAACACCCAGTTTAGAACAAAAAGTCCTCCAAAATCTGGAAACAAACTGGACTCCTCTGTCAGACACAATGTTCTCAGGAATGCCGTGTAAACGAACCACGTGCTGAAGGAACAACGGCACCAATTCAGAGGAGGAAGGCAACTTAGGTAATGGCACAAGATGTATCATTTTGGAAAACCTATCACAAATTACCCAGATGGTGGTCATTCTCTGAGAAACAGGAAGATCGGAAATGAAATCCATAGAGATATGGGTCCATGGTCTCTTGGGCACAGGCAATGGCATCAACAAACCACTAGAGCGAGAGCAAGGC